>CM053596.1:17464537-17596445 GCA_028646575.1 Pseudocheirus occidentalis | reverse complement strand
CAGTTTAGAGTTCATGCCATTTCTTCGGAAAGGGTATTTATTGATTGGAAATCCCTATTCTTTTGCTTTTTTAGATGCTTTCTGTGTGACTGGGTTCAGGGAGAAGACTTGTCTACTCAGCCTGTTTCCTTATCCACAAAATGGCTAGGGTAGGGTGCAGCAGCAGTAGCAGCAATAGTAGTAGTGGTGGTAGTAGTGGTAGTGGTAGTAGTAGTGGTGGTAGTGGTAGTAGTGGTAGTAGCAGTAGTAGTAGTGATGGTAGTAGTAGTAGTAATAGTAATGGTAGTGGTAGTAGTAGTAGTGGTGGTGGTGGTAGTGGTAGTGGTAGTAGTAGTAGTAGTGGTAGTGGCAGTAGTAGTGGTAGTAGAAGTAGTAGTGGTAGTACTAGTAGTAGTTACTACTACTACTACTACTACTACTACTACTACTACTACTACTAGTGCTGGTACTGGTAGTATTAGTGGTTGTTATTCAGTTGTGTCCGACTCTTTGTGACCCTCTTTGGGGTTTTCTTGGCAGACACACTCGAGCGTTTTGCCATTTGTTTCTCCAGCTCATTTTATGGATGAGGAAACTGAGACAAACAGGGTGAAGTGACTTGCCCAGGGTCACACAGCTAGTAAGTGTCTGAGGCCAGATTTGGACCCAGGAAGATGAATCTGACTCCAGATCTATCAATCTATTCACTGCCATGCCATTTAGCTGTCAGTAGTGGTAGATGACATTTAGACAGCTCCTACTGTGTGCCAGGCTAAGCACATGCTAAGCACTTTAGGGAATGAATGAATGAAGGGCTTGCTATATGCAAAGCACCTGTGCTAAGGGATATAAACAGAAAAATGACCCAGCTCTCATGAAGCTTCTGGACCAGGGAGGGGGGAGACACATATACAGAGAACATTGTTTATCTGTAAATTCCAGCTCTGAGATGCGATCTCTCAAGTCCCTTCAGTCTTTCCTCCTGTGATACACTGAGAGCAAGGATTCTTTCTTTGCCTTGGTCTCTCACATTAGAATATGGGCTCCATGGGGGGCGGCTAGGTGGTGCAGTGAATAGAGCACCAGCCCTGGAGTCAGGAGGACCTGAGTTCAAATGTGACCCCAGACACTTGACATAAAAACTAGCCGTATGACCTTGGGCAAGTCACTTAACCCCAATTGCCCTCCAAAAACAAAAGCCCCCCCCAAAAGAATATGGGCTTCATGAGAGCATAGAAGGTGCTTAACTAATTCACTCGTTCATTCATCCCTCAGCCCCCTAATCTTCATAGCAGCATTTATAGCAAGAGTTAAAGAAAAACTTCTGGAGTTGGCGTAATACTAGGAGCCAGCTCTAGAGGGCACCATGTCTCCGGGTTCCATGAGCTCCCAGGTCATTCGGCTCCCACTGGTCCTTCTTTTGGAAGGCCAGCCAGGAGAGATGGACGAAGGGCGGTAGGAGGGAGAGAGGGAGGGCAGTCAGCACGGTGAGGATCTCCTTGTGTGTGCTTCCTCCCTGTCTCCTTCTGAGGAGCAGCAGTTTGGATTTGAAGGCTTTGGAGCATAGGGTCAGAGGGATTTTACAAACTATTGGGGTTTACAGATGAGAAATCTGAAGCTCAGACAGGTCTAGTGACTTGCCCAGGGATTTGAGGAAGGATTGGAACTTAGGCCTTTTTGGGAATCCAAGTCCAGCACGCTCTACTACATCACACTGCATATTTAACCACTGGCTCTCAAGTACACACCTAGCCCAGGTCTTCCCTATTCTAGTGGCCAGCCATCTAGCCACTAGGCTTCCTCTTGCTATGTAAGCATCAGCTCTCCATTTTCCTGAACATCCCCTACCCTTTGCCTCTACATACCTTTGTCCAGCATTTAAAACCTCCTTACCACCCGGTTCCACTACCTTTCCAGTATGGTTCAGCTTTACTGACCTTCATGCACTCCTCAGGCCAGCCAGACTGGCCTTCTCCCCATTACTGACAGAGGAGAATTCATTCCCCACCTCCATGCTTGTCCATAGCCTGCTCCCCATGTCTGGAATACATGCCCTCCCTGCCTCCTCCTATTGATTTTCTTTAAGATTCAGAAGTGGAAAGCCTGGTAGGCAGGGCCTTGGGTAATTGAGGGACCCCATTAAGTCACTCACAAAGAGTTGGTCTGAAGAATGGGGCCTCCCCTGGGATGGGAGCTAGAGGCCACCCAGCCAAACCTCACCTTTGCTGCAGAGATAAATGCCCAGCCCCCGCCACCCCCATGGGTGATAAAGGCTTGTGGGACTGAAGTCCTTTCTCCTCCTTCCTCCCCTTCCCCATTTCCTTAGGTTAATTTTGTGTACATTTTGCATACGCTTATTTATGTATATGCCGCATTCTTCCATAGGGTGCAAGCTCCTTGAAGAGCCATCTGTACCTCGGGTGCATTGTGCCTAGCAGTCAGCCTGCCATTCTTTTATTTACTTGTCATTTTCATTTTGTAATTTTAATTTACAAATTTTACTTTTATTTATTTATTAATCACTTTCTATGTGCCGAGCACTATTCTAGGCACCCGGAGCCGATGAAGGGCAAAAACAACCTGGGACACACAAAACAAGGATTAGGAAAGGTCATCTGAGAGAGGAAGGCATGCACTAGGTGCTTAATAAATGCATCATTGATTGATTGAGACCTAGATTTGAGTCCTGCCTCCTGACACTCCTGGTCCCTCTTAATATTAGTGCCTTCCCCTTGCTATTATTTCCAATTTATCCTTGTTTGAATGTGGTCTCCATTTGATTTTGAACTCAGTGAGGGCAGGGGCTGTCTTCTGCCTTTCTTGGAATCACCTGTACTTAACACAGCGCCTGGTGCACAGTAGGTCCTTAATAAGTGCTCGCCGGGTGGGCAGGTCACCCCTTGGAACCTGTTTTATCCCCTGTAAGGATCTTCGTTGTGTGGATGTAAGTTGTTAACATCCTTGTTACTAGAAGGGCGTGGGGGAGAGCAGGGTGGAGACCAGAATTCAATCCCATTAGGCCTTATTAAGTAAACTTTCTATGTTAGCTCTGCACTGGGCTCAATCGAGGTCTGTGCCTCAGTGAGAACAGGCCCTGGGGCGTCTGGCCTTTCCGGTTGACACCTCACTCTCTCCCTGCCCTGCCCCCCCCACCTCACCTTGTTCTCTGGGCCCCTGCTCAGGCCCTTTCCTGTCTTTAAGACCTTTCACAGCCAGGCAGAGCGCCTGGGCAAGGCCCCCCGGGATCTAAGGTGAGAGAACACAGGACATAAGGTGTAAAGAGGCTGCTTTTCTCCTTTTTGCTCAGAGCTCCCTTTCCCCCTGTTTTCACTCTCCCTGCTAGCCTCGGTATGTATGTATGGAGAGGTGGATGCCTCAGTATTAGAGTATGCAGAGTGCAGGCTTCCCGAAGGCAGGCCTAAGGACCTTCTGGCTTCAAGCATGAGGCTAAGTATTTGTTGAATGGATGGCTGGGACTGGCCCTGTGGGGTGCTAAGGTCTAGAGCTTTCCATTCAATTCATTGACAAGTATTTGATTATTAAAAATCGTAATGAATTTTTTGTATCACCTTTCTTTCCAGATAAGGCCATATAGCCATCCCTTTAACAAATAAAAACTGAACCCGACTTCATAAATGACATTCCATACCCACAGTCCCCCACCTATAGGGGAAAAGGGAAAGAAGTGTATTTTCTCATGTCTTCTTGGGGCTCCAAACCTCAAATATTTCTTGAGCAGTTACTATGTACAAGGCACCGGGGACAATTACCCAGTTTCTGCCCTTTAGAAATTTAGATTCTCCTGGGAGTGGGGGGGGGGGCGGGCACAGGCCCAATAGTGTGGGACCTTGGTGAAGGAGTTTTTGAGAATTTGAGGAAGGGGAAAATATTTTAGTGGGGGAGAAAAGGCTTCCTGGAGGAGGTCAGCCTTGAAGTAAGATTTCTTCTGTCAGAGATGAAGGAAGAAGGGCACAAGTGCAGTGTGTACATGGAAAAAAGAAATCCCCAAAAGTGAGTGATCTACTCTGGTGGGGATTTTGAGTGAAATAAGCCTGGGGAATTGGGGTCCGATTATTGAAGGCTTGAAATGCTGGGCTGAGGACTGTGTATTTTAGCCTTCAGGTAATGGGGAACCCTGGAAGGCTTCCAAGCAGGGGAGCATTGAGTGGTGTGCTCAGATCTGGAAACTTAGGGTGATAGTGAATGGCTGGGAGAGGTTGGAGGCTTTTGACCATCTAGTGTCTTCACTTTCAGGAGTCCTGGGTTCAGATTCCCTTCTTCATTTTCCCTCTCTCCCTCCCCCCACCCTCCAGAACATCTGCTGTGAAAAAGCAATTGGTTTGAAGTGGGTTCCTATCTCAGCTTTGTTGCTAATTAGCTGTGACCTCGGGCAAATTCCAGTTTTCTGGTCTCTAAGAGGAAAAGAGGGTTTGGGACTTGGGAGGTAGGAAAAGCTAGATTTGAACACTGCCTCCTGACTTACCCTGTGACCCAGGGCAGGTCACTTAAGTTCTTTGGGCCTCAGTTTCTTCATCTGTAAAATGTTTGTGTGTGTGTCTTCCTTCTAGCTCTCCAGCTGTGATCCTATGGGTTGGCTGTCCTCCAACGTTCCTTCCAGAGATGGCAGCCCAGGGCTTGCCCTGTTGGGCGGGGGAAACCTAGGCAGTTGTGGGACCCGTGGGACCCAAGCCACCCCCAGAAAACATCTTCCTGCCTGGCCTGTTATTAACGTCAACAATAACAAGGCTAATAACCCCCCTGCGGGGCTTCCCCAGCCCCTCCTAAGCTGCGTTTCTCTGGGGCCAAACTCTCCCACCAGGCGCTTCATCATTGCACCTGAAGACGGAGCCCAGCTGAGAGGAGCCAGGTGGGTCGCCTCCTCCTCTCCAACCCCAGCGGTCCTGGATATTGCTGAGATTTCTCCCCAGAGCCACGGGTGGGGTACTCAGCTAGGGAAGGGGGGAAGGGAAGAAGCAGCGATACGGCACCTACTACGTGCCAGGCTTTGTGCTAAACGCTTTACAAACAGCTCGCTGGATGGCTGTTGGAGAGCTCCCGGTCTCCCTTTTTGAGGAGGTGGGGGCCCCGGTCCCAGCCCGTGCCAAGACTGGGGAGGGGGCAGAGAGGGGGAATCTAGGTCAACCTGAATCCCGATCCGGCCGGGTGCACTGCGCTGAGGACAAAGGGAGAGCGCAGGCTCTGGAAGGAGCTGGGGGCTCGGATGCTCGGGGTCCGCTGTCCGGGACGGGAGGGTGGGCGCTGACCCTTTGGGGAGGTGAGAAGAGGTGGGGCGCTCTCCCCTCTAAGCCCGTAGGTCTAGTAGGAGGGCAGGGTGAACATCGATGGTGGGGGGAACCTCGGGGGTTGGCCCAATCAACTCATCAACGTTTAAGTGTTTGCCGTGCCAGGAAATGAGGTGTCCCCGGGACCCCGCGGGGGGCTGCCGTTTGGGAGCGCCGCTGACCCCCCCCCCCCGCCTTCTGCGGGATCCCGCACCCCTGCCTCCCTGGGGCACTCCCTTGGGTTAGACTGGAAGCTCCCCGAGGGCAGGGATGCTTGGGCACCGCGCCTGGGCGCTACCTAAAGGATTCTCGCGGCTTGAGTAACAGTGGGGTGTGGGGGCGGGCTGCGTGGGACCTCTGGGCGGGAGTCGGGTGTGGGTAACCCATGAGTGGGCGGGGCAGGAGGAGACCCCTGGAATCCGGCCCTGGAATCGCAGTTGCATCTCGGAGAACGTGGTGGGGACGAGGCAAGGGTCTCCCACGGCGGACCCCGGGTCCCGCGAGGCACCGGGACTGGCCCTTTAAGGCCAGAGTCGAACCCAGCGCGCCGGTGCCGTTCCCTGGAGGGGTCGCCGCCAAGGAGCGCGCGCGCGCGCCCGCTGCGCCGCGTGCCCGCCGCCCCGCCCCACCCCAGGCACGCGCGCGCCTCGGCCGGCCCGCGCGCGCGCTCACGTGCGTGCGTCCCGGGGCGCGCACTCCGCCCCCGCCCCCTCCCGTCGGCGGCGCGTCCTGTCCCGGCGCGCGCGCGTTCGAAAGTCCTAGCGGGCGGTCCCGCCGCCCCAACTTAGCCGGAGTTGCTCGTGGCTGCGCGTGGCGCTCGGTTCGGCTCGGCTCGGCTAGACTCTGCTCGGGGTAAGTGCCTCGCGCCCCGCGCCCGGAGCCCACGCGCCCCCTCGCGCCCCGGAGGTTGGCGGCCAGCCGGCGGCCCTCGACAGCCCGGGGAGGCCCCCTCATCCCCGGGGGATGGCGGGGCCGGCCGACCGTACTCCCGGTGCGCCCTCTCCCTCCCTTGCCTCCCCGGCCCTCTGCTGCTGCGGCTGCTGGGACTTGTAGTGTCCCCGGGCGCCGTCCCACTCCCCGGGTGGGCGGCCGCCGGACTACAGCTCCCGGCAGGCCCCGCGCCGTGGGGGGAGGGGACCGAGGGAGAAGCCGAGCCCTCCCGACCACGCATGCGCGGGGGAGCCTGCCTGCCGTTTTCTCTTCGCTGTCGGTTCCGCAGGCTCGCTGCTCTGATCCCCAGGACCTGCTGTGGGGGCTGGGCAGGGGAGGGGGGCAGAGCCGAGGGGGTGCTCGGAGCCCGGCCTGTTCCCCTCGTACAAAGTGGGAAACAGGCCCAGAGAGGGCAAGGGAATCGTCCAGGGCTGCAAAGCGAATTCTTGGCCGAGACTGCATTCGAACACAGGGCTCCCTGTTCCAAATCCAGTTTCCGACTTATCCTGCCTCTGCCTTGTTTGTACGGAGTTGTTTGTAGTGGGACTGTGAGCTCCTGAAAGACAGGGATTGTCTTTACCTTTTTTTTTTAAAGTACAGTGCCCAGCACACAGTAGGCGCATCATTAATGTCCGTTGATTGACCAGACCTCAGCGGCCTAGGAGGTTGCGTGGGTTGCGCTTCTGCTGGCTGCTGGTGATGCACAAGTGAACGCATTGATGTTGGTGCACCTGAGACCCACCCTCTCCTGGGGTTGAGTACTTCCTAGAGGCAGGCTCTACCCAGAAATACAGATCTCATTGATCCTTTTTGCTTTATTTCCATCACTGCTGCCTTCTGGTGACTACCCCCAAATCCTATAGAGTCCTGGCACCCAGTAAGACGGTCAGGAAATGAAAATGAGCTTATTGACCACATGGCATGCCCTGTTCTGCACCAATAGACCCTCACCTTTCCGCCTGCAGCAGCAGGGGGATATGCTTCACGCTGGGGCCTCTGAAGGCAGTTTTGGACATCATATTAACCACACTATGAAGCCTTTCAGTTTTCCTTTAACTTATCCTGTAAAATTGTTTTCAGGTCCTTCTGACTTATATGAACCTTACCAAATTCCTCTGAATTATGGATTTTACATTTGCGGGGGAGGAACGTGACCATTTGTGAGACCTCTGGGTCGTCCATCTCTTATCCCCAGTCTGAGCTTCCTCATCCGTCAGATGAAAGGGGCGGACTAGACCCGGGATCTGTCAGACCCGGCTTAAAGTACAGTTGGGAGAGACTTAGCAAAGTGTTTACAATGTAGCGTGATGTGGATAACGTGAACTTGCGCTTTTCTAAACCAGTGCTTGGCCAGCTGCGCTAGGCGGCCCTCGCCCTGCCTTGTAGTTCTAATATTACACTGTGTGCATTTGCCATTTTCTTGTTATTGGTTCAACCCTAGACCTTCACACAGTATCGTGTTTGGCTGTCCCCCTCATCAGTAGGGACCCCTGCTTTCAGATTTTTTTGCTACTGCAAAAAAATGCTGCTTTATTTTGTACAAATGGGACCGTTCCTTCTCCAGCAGCTCCTTGTTATATTCTGTTGCTAGTAATCTGTCACTGGAGTACGTATGGCCTAATGACCCTTTAGTGTAATGGACCAATTCTCAGGCCACCTTGGAAGGCGTTAGTGGGTCATGTGCGGCCGCAGCCCCTCCAACATGAACCACTTTCATCTCCTGGACCTTTGAATTGTTTTAATTTTCATTTCTCATATTATTAGTAATTGGGAACATTCTTATGGTTGTTGGTAAGTTTCATTTCTTTTGAAAATTAGGAGTTCATTTATCAGAGAATGGCTTTTGTTATATATTTCTGTCAGTTCCTTCTGTATCTTGGGTAGGACACTGAGCAGAGATGGGTGTCGTAGTAAAGATTGTGGAATGGCGTTTCAGTTTCATGTGATTAAACTTGTCCACTTTATCTTCTGTGATTGACCTTCACCCTTTTAAAATGAAGAATTCTCCCCCTGGCCTTAATTGTGCAAGGTTACCGCCCTGCCTTTGATTTTTTTATGCTATGACTTTGATGTTTAGGACATGTATTCATTCAGGCCTCCTTGCGGCACGTGGATGGCGCTACACTGCGGGCCTAAGCCTCAGCCACGCCAAACTGCTTTCTGGTTTCCCCAGTAGGTTTTGTAGAATACGGGGTCTGTGGGTTTACTGAATCAACCCTGGAATTTTGGACTGTGCCGGGCATCATAGTTGGGGTGTACGCCCTCCTGATGCCTGGCCATGGGGCATTCCTGCTGGCCATCCCATTTTTCTTGAGGACTGAATAAGAGACACCCAGGGGGTGGGGATCTCTGTGAATGAATGTCTAGTACAAGGGGGTCTTAACCTGGAGGGAGTGGGGATGGGGGTCTCTGAACTTGGTTTAAAAAAAAAATTTGGAGAACTAGAGAAGCAAATTGGCTTCTCTTTATTTTATGCATTTAAAGACATTTATCCAAGAAGGGGTCCCCAGGCTTCCCCAGATGGCCCAAGAGGCCCAAGGACCCCCACTGCCTGCCCTGCATCCAGAGAGCCATCATTGGTCCATCCTCCATCGAGGGTGGAGGTTGTACCCCACCCTGATCCCCTCTGCCGCTTCCCAGTTCTTCCAAGTCCCATTCAGGCATGATTTGGCCTCAAAGCCCTTCTCTCTCCTGCACGCTTTTCTCTGGACCCTCTGCAGCCTATGAATGGCCCTCAGCTGAATACTAGACTCCAGCTGTGCTTTGACTGAGGCAGAATTGAGAGGTGTTGCTACCTCCTGTTTAGATGAGATCATGCTTGTAAAGCATAGTGCCTGGCATACAGTAGGTACTTCATAAACGCTCATTCCCTCCCTTGATGTGGGCCAGATCCCATGAGCTTTCTTGACCTCAGTCCCACAGTTCTGAAGCCTGTGGAGGTGGCAGCCTGATAATGCCTCCCCCACCCCCCTTTTCAGACAGCTGCTGCTTAACTGTCCCGTTCCCCCCTTCCCCCTTGTGAAGTTAATTTTTTGAACCCAAGGGTAAGATGTTCTGTGGATTCCTCTTTGACTTATTAGGTTCAGTCCTGGCTCTAGCTTGTCATGTGCTCTTTGCCTGGATTCCCATGTCCCATCTGAGCTTTGTGACATCTGTTAACTGGAAAAGTGTGCCATCTGTGCCTTCATCCGAATCACTGCTGCCAGTGTTAGCCAGCCTGGGACCCAGAGCAGATCCCTCAGGCCCTGCACTGCAGACCTCTCAGCAGGTCAGGACTGACCTGTCTTCACAGCTGCTTGGCTTCTGCCCATCCCGCCAGGTACAGCTCTGTCTCCTGTATCATCACTGATGCCCCATCTCCTTTCCTTCTTCACAGGATTCTGTGGGACATGTTAGCAAATGCTTTGCTAAAATCTGGGTCACCTAGAGCCACCGCATCCCCCCAACTGACCAGTTTAGTGAGTCTGGAAAGACCCGTTCTAGATGAAGCCAGGCCAATTCTTTGTGGTTGGTCAGGCAGGTAGTGTTCACCAGATACCTTTGGCATGCCGGTTCTGGGTCCTGGGGATGCAGGTGAGATGAGGAATCCCTTGCTTTCTGGGCTTGGGCCTCCCTGCTTCACTCAAGCTGGTGGTGTTGGGGTGGACATGGGCCTATGCCCATCACTGATTCTAGCTGGGAGCTTGGACACTCCACTCCTGCCTGACTCCACTTGGGCTGCCTGCTCAGACTTAGGGGGTGCCAGTGGGTGCTGCACCAAGCCAGCCCAGCCTTGGCCTCCTGGAGAGCCTCAAAGGAGCCAACATTCTATTAGGGGAGATGCTTCCATGTTTGCTGTGGGGCTCTTGTGGTCCCTGCTAGAGACGTTCTCCCCAGCACCATACCCTTCTACAGTCCTTTGGTCCTTCTCTTCCTCACAATGCTGCCGTCACACCCATCTGGTCTTTCAGGCTCTGAGGGTAGGGTTCACTGGGGCTCTCTCTCCTTCCTTCTTACCTTAACACTGTGCGGGTTTGTAGGAGGTGCTGTCCAAAGATGGGCCTGCCATGGCTGGTGCTGATGGTGTTGGTGAGAGCTGTGCAAAGGTGTCATTTGTCTCCAGTGGCGTTCTAGCCCCAGAGCTGAGTGGATCCGGGCCATTGTGGCATCAGGAGGCCGGGCAGGGCCACAACTGGGCAGCCAGCAGGGTCTAGAAGCTGGCCCGCCAGGGCTTTTGTCCAGCAAACCTGCTTGCCATCATTTGTGATTTTGGAGCGGGCTGGGCTGGGCCAGCAGGGTCAGAACATTCAGCCGATGTCCAAGTGTGACCATTAGAAAGGGTGAGACAAACTTTCCTATAATTCATGCTGCCTTCCCCCCCCCCCCCTCCCGCCCCGCCCCAGGCCATTTTCTCTGCCCTGAATCTTACAGCCTCCACTAGGCTGTCAGCTCCTTGACAGTAGGGCCTGTGCTGGTGTTCCTCCTCATAGAACCCTGAGCTAGGTGACCCAGATTTTATCAAAGCATCTGCTAACATGTCCCACAGAATCCTGCGAAGAAGGAAAGGAGATGGGGCATCAGTGATGACACCAGGAGACAAAGCCAGACTTGGTGGGACGGGCACGAGCCAAGCAGCTGTGAAGACAGGTCAGTCCTGGGGTCAGGATGGTGTATGACCTCCACTCTTAAGCATCTTCTCAGCTAGGAGGCTGTCTGGGGTGCCCTTGTCTCCAGAACTCCCCCCCCAACTCCTCTTGGCCAGGATGGGGGTCCCATCTTGGGACCAGGATGGCTTGACTATTGGTCTGGGAACAGGCTTCCTGAATGTCTCTGGGTTGTTCCCATTGTCAGGTGGCAGATCAGAAATGGGGTTTTGGATGTGGCTTTGGAGTGGTTGACTGCTGTGCCCCCTTGACCCAGAGCTTCTGGGGAGCAGGGGCCGTGGCTGTTGATTCGGGGCAACAGTTGGTGTCACCTGGACTTGTGGTCTTTGTGGAAGGTGTGGGCACTGTCTGCTCTCTTCACATTATGGTGGTGATGAGTTTCCCTAGGTTGGCTGGGGAGATGATTCTTGCCCAACTTTGAAATCCGTAATGGTGATGCCCCTCTTAGTAATCTCCTGACCGACCCTGACTGATGTGTGAGAAGCACCTCCGTCTGCCATGCCCTCCTGGGCCTGGAGGGGATCAGTGGCAGAGCCCAGAACCAGGGACGCACTTCACAATCCACCTCTGTGTATTGAAGTTGGGAGAGGCTGCTGATTGAAGTCAGAAGCATTTATTAAGCTCCTGCTGTGTGCCTAGCACCGAGTCAGACCCTGATGATTTGAAGATGGAGTGTGGCACAGGTCTGTGCCCTTGAAGAGCTCATGTTATGTTCTGCTAGGGAAAACAGCAGCTGCCTGTGGAACTGAATGAACGGGCGAGAGTGAAGAAGTCCCAGAAGGTTGGGAATTCACCAGGGTGTCAGCAGGGTGACTAATGCCACTCTCCAAGGCATTCTGCCTGATTCTTGAGGCCTCTCACTACCATCCTGAGCAGGCAGTGGAAAGAATGCACCAAAGCTTGAAGTCCCAGGCAACCCTGGGTAAGACATGTCACCTCAGTTTCCCCAAAAGAAGCATGGGAGGGCTAGACTAGATTGGGAGTCATTTGCTGGGCTCTATGACCGTGTGTGTGTGTGTGTGTGTGTGTGTGTGTGTGTGTGTGTGTGTATGTGTGTGTGTGTTGATAACTTTGGTTTTCTTTGGGCTCCTGTGGATTTTGGTTTTATGTAGATCAAACTTTGATTCTGAGGCGGGGTCCCTGGGCTTCACCAGCCTGCCAGTCCCAGGGGTCTAAGAGGCAGAGGAGGTAATGTGAATCCTTTCTGCTTCTAAAATTTGAATAGTCAGAATGCAGCTGGAGTCAGTGGGAGCCAGTGAGAAATGGAGCAGCAGGTCCATAGGCCATGGACCCATCACTGCACAACTAAACTTCCTTCTCTCCCACCCTGAAATGTCAGTGTCCTGCAGTCTCCTGATGCCCAGAGGGCAGCTCTTTTCTGGAGTGTTTCTGGTGAGGGTCGTGGCAGACACTGGCAGTCAGGTCGGCTTAGGACACACCACATGCCTTTACGTCTGTAGGATTGTGTTCAGAGACAGTCGTTATTTCTGAGGCTGGACCTGTTTTTGGCCAGTCATGGACAGCTTAGAATTTGACTCGTACCCCCTAAGGCCCCCAACCCCCAGTGGGAAATTCCTGCTGACTTCTTCCTTTCTGCCACAGCCACGGCATCCTCGACACAAATGGAAATTAAAAGAACAAAATTGCCTGTCTACCCATGTGGGCGGCTTCGCCAGAAACACACGGTGCCTGACGCTCTGACTGAGAGTACCCAGAGCAGGGAAGAGCAGGACGCAGGGGTGGCAGGTGGCAGAAACCCAGGGTCAGAGCCTGGTTCTGATGCTTCCACAAACAAACAGCCTGGGCAGCATTTATTAAGAAGCTGCTGTGTGTCAGGCCCTGGGTACAGGGACAAAAGTGAAGCTGGTTCCTGCCCTTGGACAGCCTGTGGTCTGTCTTGGGGCAGGCAGAGTGTTGCCCTCTTGAGGGAGTTGGCACTTCCAGCTGATCCTTGGAGGGAGCTGGAGGGGAAGAAGGCTGGGGGGTCCCTTCCACAGATTCCTGGGGAAGAGCCAGGATGAGGCCGTGATAGGATGACCCAGTAACCCAAGCCTGATTTAATGCTCATCACTCATTCATGACGTGGTTTCCATAGAACTCTGTGGTTTCCTTAAACGCAGGTTTTTCAGGAGCCATTGAATGGTGCTGAGATGGGCTGTGCCTTGCTGGATTGAGGGAAGGGTAACAAGGGCCATACAGCCTGTCTGTTGTGCAAAATGTGAAGTGAAAAGTAGGTGGCTGATATAACAAGGCCGTGAAGGCTGGAGTCAGTGGATTGGGTCACATCGGGCCTTCAGAGCTGATCCTGTGCTCTGCAGCCTCCCAGGGCTACAAGAGGAGCTCTGCCCATGGGGAGCTTGCATCCCTTACCAGTTTCGCTTTTCTGGGTAATCTTATGTCCCCTGCCTGGTCCTTGCCCCCTGGGCATGTCTATAGTGATGGGAGAAACATAGAGTCCTGTGTTGAACCATCAATAGAATCACCAAATTCAGTGAAGAAGAAAAGAGAAAGAGAAAGAAAAGCTTGGTGACTTGGAGCCAGCCTCATTGGCTTGTCTGCCTGGGCAGGCATTGTGGCCACCAGGGCAGACTGAGCATTAGGGCAGGGGGAGGTCCTGGGTGGGCACCTTCCCATGCTTGCTGCTCTTCTGGAGCTGAGCTGTGAGTGGGTTTTCCTTCCACTAGATATGGAAGTTAACTTGAGCCAGGGTTAGAAAGGAAGGGGTAAATGGTACAGGCTGTGTGACTGACTGTGATGTGGCTTAGGGTTAGGGGTGCTCGAGACCCCAAAATACCAACACCCCGGGTCCTGCCAAATCAATTTGACTCTAGTCTTCTCTCAGCTAGAGAAAAGCAAAGTTTATTAAAAGTTTGCCTTTATTGGACACAGAGCAAGTCTATACTAGGTCATTCTATGGCGCTTTTTTTTTTCAGCCAAAGAAAAGCAAAGTTTATTAAAAGTTCACCATATTGGGTAGACCCTTAAGGAGCCTTGGTATCTATGCTGCTTGCATTGGGCAAGCAGGCCAGAATTATCTAACACAGAGCAAGTCTGTGCTAGAAAATTCTATGGCACTCTCACACACATGGGGGCAAGATGGGGTCTAATATACAGAAAGGTTGTGGGAGGAATCTAGGGGTGGTCTAGGGGAGAAATTTGGGGAGAGTCTTCAGGAGGAGTTAATGAGGTCAGGTAACAGTTGATTTGGGTATAGTTATTTTGATAGGCTCAAGGGTGGGAAGTTGATGGACAATGGAGGCCCTAGCAAGTAACAAAAGTTTGGGCAGAGCCACAATAAAAGGCTTATGGCCTCATGCTAATGCCTCATCTAGTGGGAAGATTCAATCAGAGTTCAGGGGGGTTTCCAGAGCCTGTACCTCATCACTAGGCCCAAGGAGTCAGGGATTGGTTGATGGATCCATGTTGGCCTGGACAGAGGGAGGCCTTCTCATAGAGTGGTGAAAGGCATCATCCCTGACCCTGCGCTGGTTAGCATTTTTGTCCCAAAGCTGGCCAGGCTGGCTTATGCCAGGCTTCCCAGAGATCTTGGCAGGCTGAATGGAGCGAGATGAAGCCTCAGTAGGCTTTTTGGTGGCTTGGATGCCTGGGGTATGTCAGCGGTGGGGCATGCTAGCTGCCAGACAAGCTCATGTATGTCTCATGAGGCTCTGGGAGAAAGAGGATGGTCAAGAGGACTCTTCCGCTTTGGTCAGGCCATGTCTGGAGGATGGGGGTGCTCTGATTTGGAGGGCACTGGCACATGTCCTGAGGAGGGCAGCCAACATGAGGAAAGGTCTGAGTGCTGTCCTCTGAAGACTATGAAAGGAAATGGGAGTGTTCAACTATAGAAGAGATCTTAGCTAGGCCATGATGCCTGCTGTTCAGGTCTCTGAAGTATTGTCCTATGGGAGAGGGATTAGCCTTGTTCTGTCTGGGGCAGGGCAGAGAAGGGGCTGGAGGCTTCCCTCCTGCTGGGTGACCGCTTGTCAGGGAGGTAACAGAGCGGATCATCTTCTGTTCAGTGCTGATTGAGGCAGATGGTGTGTGTGCCCGTGTGCCTGTGTGTGTATGTGTGCGCGCCCGTGTGTAGGAGGTATCAGGTGCTGGGGGTATTGGAGGCATTGGTGACTGAAGCTGCAAGTCCATGTTTTGGAGCCAGGGAGGTCTGGCAGGGGCTGCATCCTATAGAGAGTCAGCTCTAAGCATCAGCAGCCAGGAAGGGGGCAGAATTGGGGGGCAGGAGACATGCCTTGAAAGGCCAGATTGCCTGTCACAAGTTTGGCTCTTGAAACAGGCCTGCTGGAGCAGCTTTCCGTGTGGGGGCCGAAGACTGCTCCAGTTCATTCTGGGAAAGCTAGAAGGGCAGAGCTGGTATTCTGTTCCAGCTGCTTTGTTTTACAGATGGGGACACTGAGGCCTGGAAAGTTATGCCTGAGGGATTTGTAGAGAGCTTGGCCTCTCCTCGGGGAGATTTCCTCTTTTGTCTGAAAAGAACATTTTGGGTGTGAGGACACAGGGTGGCAAGTGATGTGCTGGTGGCCATGTTGGGAGCCCCTTGGCAGCCAGGCAGCCTCAGCGCTGCCCTCCCTGCCCTTTTCACTGAAAGTTTTCTTCCTCGGGTAGAGGAGCTGCTTGTGTTTCCCTGGGGCTTCTCTGTGTGGGCAGGGACCCCCACAGCAGCCCCTTCAGGTAGGTTGAACACATTGCAACTTAAGGAATTAAGGCTTGGCAAGGAGAAGGGATGCAGAACATTTTCTCTCCAGTTCGTGATGTGGGGGAAAGAATGCTGCTGGCCTTTGGAGTCCAAGCTGCTCACTTAATCTTTGTCAGCTTGGGCCAGTGCCCTCACTTCCCTCAGCCATAGTTTCCTCATCTGTAAAATGAGGGGCTTAATCTAGAGGCCTTGGAGCCTGAGTTCTAGGCCAAGGTTCTGTGGGTCATGAGATTATTAGAGCCGAGATTTGAACCAGGGTCTTGGGAACCAAAGTGCGCATACGCACACACACACGTGCACACACTCATTTGTAATGGACTTTTGGTATAAACTTCTCCTTCCAGCTGCCAATCTGGAGATTGTCCAGCTGAGCAGTGGACTTGCCCCTTAGCCAAAGTGCACAGTTCTTATACACCCCCTGGGTACCAGTATGGCACCACTGGCAGTTACCTCTTCTTGGACCCCATGGCCCACTGCGCTGCGCAGTCCCACTGGACGAGTGCCCCCCCTTCTCTCCTTTCCAGTGTATCTCCCTTCTTGCTGTGGACTCTCTGGTGCCCATCCTGGTCTCTGCCAGCCAGATGCCAGCGTCACCTGCTTGTCTACTGGCTCTGGGGAAAGAGAAGCAGGTTTTCTCTGGGTGTTGAGACACCAGACAGACTTGTAGCTAAATGTTTGGCTTACTAACAGATCAAGGAGGGTGGTATGAGCCAGAGGGGCCGCAGGACGAGAAGGACAAGCTGCCCTTCCTGGCCAGGACCCTAGTACCAGGCTCGATGCGAATGCCATAAAGTCAGGGGCCTCTGTGCTGCTGTGACCCAGGCTGCTCAACTCCTGCCCTGCTCCATTGCAGATCTTATAGGCCCTGGGAATAGAGGGGGTTGGGTCTGCCTTCTGGGGGTATTTTTGTGCGATTCCCACTTGTTGCTGCTAGCCTTTCAGAGGTGTCCAATGCCGCTCAGGGATTGGGGAGTCCCTCCCTGGAAGCAGAAGGGGAACACTTGCCCCCATCTCCTTATGGCCCCCAGAGGGACAACCAAGGCAAGGATTGCCCCCACCCCCTTTTTTCCTAGCAGCCTGTCAGGACCCTTCTTTCCCAAGGCCTGAGCATAGCTGACCTGGGGTAAGCCTCTGCGTGGACTGGCCACCAGCACCGCAGCCGCCAAATCCGATTCCTGGGAAACTTGGTGGGCCAGTGCTGCAGCTGTCCAGGGAGAGGTCCAGAATGTGGAAAAGGTGTGTTAATCACACGGTTCTGTCCCATACTTTTCCCTCAGCCACTGGGGGCCCAGGTCTCAAGTTTCCCACTCCCTGGGACCTGCCTCAGGACTCTAACCAGGGCTCAGGGTCCACCTTGGGTCAGCCTCCTGTCTTTTCTCTGCAGGCAATGTGCCGGCATTGGGGTATAGATAACAGAAATGTGGGAGCTCAGAGTTGGGGGCCACAGTAAGGACCCCCCCCCCAGCTTCCTGGAAGGAGAGATTACCTGAGACTTAGAGCCCTCGAAAAAGGCAGGAGAGGGCTTCGTGTGCACAGGCCAGGACTGGTGCTGAGGGCTGGGTGCCTGATGTCCTGTCCTCCAGCTCGAAGCTTCCTTGTTTCCAGTATAATCACAGAAAAATGTCAGAGCATGATTCTGGCCACTTGGCTATAGGCCCCCTTCTACCACCTAACTCTCAGACCTTGGGTGAGTCCCCTCTCTGGGCCTCAGGATGAGGATTTGGGGCCTCTTCCCCTTGCCACAAGACCATGAACGCATGGCCCAGTGAAGCCCTGGGCCCTCTGGGTTGCTTGATTCTCTGGGTGCTCTGTGGCCTGCCTTACCCTTTGCCCCCTTCATCCTAAGATAAGTCATTAGGAAACTCCCGAGTTGGAGCAGACTTTTCGGCACCCCCGAAGCTCTTGTTGGATGTTCGCTGTACCTGCTGTGTGCTGGGGGCTGGTGGCGCAGAGGCTTGGGGGATGCCCGCTTGGCTCTCTGCAACGGGACATCTTCCCCACATGCTCTCTAGACAGACAGCACCGTTTCCCCCCTTTGCCTCTTGTCTGGGCCTTTGGCCACACATCCTGCCCCTTCTTCAGAGTGCAGGGTGTGAGCAGAAGGCCAGGGAGCCTCAGGCCTGGCGTCATTGCTCCCTGGAGGCCTTGGGCAGGCGCGGTGACGGACAATGGAAGGCCAGCAGAGCCCTTTATAGAAATTGCCCCATTTCATCCTCACATTAACTTGGGGGGGGGGGAGTTGCTTCTGTTCATCCCACCTTACAGTTGAGGAGACTGAGGCAGAAGAGGCTAAGTTACTTACCTAGGACCAATAGTGACTGAAGCTGGGTCTGAACTCCCAGGCCCGGTGTTCTGCTGCCTGGCTAGGTCAGCCTGGCCCTCTGCAGGTCCCTCCGGACTCTGGAGTGGAACGTTGCTCTTCTGGCACGCTGGGCGTGGAGCATAGGCAAAGGACTTTGGCTTGGCTCCAGAAGGCTGTCAGAGGGGAGCTGGAAAGGACTTCTAGGTGGTGTGCCGGACACTCCCTCATCTTTGTGACCAGTGCGTGCAGATATCTGGGCCTTGGCTTCTCCGACTGTAAAATGAAAGGCCCAGCCTTCCAGCTTCAGACCCTGTGTCCCTTGGGGAGTGTGGTGGGTCATACATCAGAATGATTTTCATTTAGAATTGGTAGAAAGACCCTCGCTGCAGTTGTGGGTGAGAAGAATTCCATTGGCACCTTGGGCCTTTGTTCTCACTGGTGCTGCTTACTACGTGGAGGATTGGGCGCCATGCTGGGCACCACAGTCTGGGAGCCTCCCAAGCAGGAGTAGGCCTCACTTCGGGTCCTAGGACTCAGAATGGAAGAGAAAGGCGAGTGGGCCATCCGCGTTGATGGTCTGGCACTCAGAAGGGAGGTCAGCCTCAAGGACCAGTCTGGGAGAAGGTGGTAAGCTCCCCAGAGATGGAAGTATTCAAGCCAATATGGAAGGGTCGCTTGTGTGGGTGCTATAGAGGGTGTTTAGAGGAGGCCCAGGCCAGACTCCACAGTATGATCTCTGAGGCTCCTTCTGATGGCTGAGACGTTCTGTAATTGTCTCATTTTTCTTGGACTGACTGTGTGGCCGTGAGAGAACGGCATAAGGCAGTCTTTGAGACCTAGCCCAGAGATGCCTGACCTGACTCTGGGGGTCTTTTCTGAACCTGGTGGTGCCCCTGCAGAGGTCTGAGGGCACCCTGAGCACCTAGCAGGGCAGGGCCCTGTGCCAGGCAGAGAAGGAAGGGCCCTGCCCAGGAAAAGCTCCCCATCAGGTAGGGAATGGGATGGACCCTGGGAGGGTCCCCCAGAAACATTGAGATCCTGGAATGAAACTAGACAGGTAAAGGTCATGCAGGCTGCCGTCCCAGAGGAGCCCTGGCTCTGGTGCCAGCAGATCCAGGCTTCAGCCCCAGAGGAGCTGCCAGAACTTTGTGTGCCTTTGTTTCTCCCTGTGTCAGACAATACTTCCAGGCAGCTGGCACAGGGGCCTCACTAGAGCAGGGAGGGGTGGGTGGGGCCCCAGCCCGGATGCAGGGCACCTGAAACCTGCCTTCTCAGTCCTGTCTGGGAGGAGCAAAGCTCAGAGCTTTTGCTGGAGGCCGCCACGGCAGCCTTGGGCCTGATCAGCCTGGTGGGGCTCTGTCCGTCTGCCGGATTTCCTGTTAGTGGAGGGAGAGAGCACCAGGCTGTCCCTGAGGGTTCTTGGGCCTCGGCCACCCCTTGTAGGTGTCACTCTGAGGGAGGAGTCCATTGTGTGCTCTGTGTGGTGGAAAGCCCTTCTGTGGCAGGCCCTTCCCACCAGCGGTTGCACCCTCAGCACATTCAGAATGGCCCCGAAGCCATAGCTTCTAGTTTAGTGGATTCACTGCCCTCAGTTCTGGTTCTGGCTGTGAATGGGTCCCAGTGATTTAGATGGCCTGCCTGCCAGGGGGCTGGCCCAAAGCAGAACCTCTGCTTCCTCCCGCCTCCAGGACCACGGAGAGCCCAGACAAGGTGAGGTCACTCTGGCTCTCTTCTATTTCAGGGAAAACAGTTGTTTTTGCTCCACCTTATCAGGGACCTGGAGCTGCTATTTTAAGAATGCTGGCTGGATAGGGTTAGGTGTTTGAGAAGACACACCCACGGGCCTGGACAAGCAGCATGATCCCTAGGCTGCCTTCCAGCCACCTGAGGCCTGGTGGGTGAGGACAACCTGGGCACTGGGGTGGCTGCTCGGTCCAGGGGGGACAGCTGGATCATCCGAGTGTAGTGCATAGTTTTTGCTGGGCCTTGCTGAGCCTGTAGCTGGAGTATTGGGCCATCTGTCTTCTGTCATTTTTAATTAGGAGAAAATTAATGGATTTGTAGCTGCTTGGTCTTAGGGATTACTTAGACTTAACTGTTACTAATTAAACTGCCAGGAGGGGGTTTGTTTAGGTGGTGGTGGTGGTAGGGAGAATCCTTTCAGAAATGCCATTTTAGAAATGGGTACATATGTCTCAGGGCAGACCCCTGCCCAGAGAGTTGCATCTTGGACCTGGGAGGGCGCTGCCAGCTCTGTCCTTCTCAGCCTGAGTGCCCCTTTCCCCCAGAAAGAGGGCCTGGTGGCCTGCATCCTGGCACTACCATCTCAAGGCATCTCCCTGGAGGCTTGGATCTCTGCTCTGCCCCCCTGGTACCTTCAGTTACTTGTTTAAAAAATGCTTTTATTGGTGTCATCTTTTTAAAATTATCACAATTTCCCTAATATTCATCTTCTTTTCATAGAATAGTATTTTTTAAAGCCAAGAAAAAAAGAAAAGGAAAAAGTTAGCCAGTGTGTTGAGTTCTTGGCTTTTTATTTAGCAGTTGATGGTTTGTGGCCAGTCTTGTGGGGCCCTACCAGGCTGGGGCAGGAGGCTCTGCCCCTGGGAGCTGGAGCAAGGACCCAGCCCAGGAGAACCATTTGCAGGCTACCCCAGTTGTGCTCTTGAGAGCTGGAAAACAGCTTCATTCCTTGCTTTGAAATGTCAGAACAGTTTCTTTTCCAAAGGTGCCTGGAGCTGAATGGCCCTGGCTGGCTGCTGGAGAAGGGGCACTTGGGTGGGGCTTGTTGGCTTCTGGTGCTGGTCCTTGCCCATGTAGAGGATGGGAGTGTGGGCATCCGGGGCCCTGGTGGGGGGGGCAGCGCTCCCTCACTTCACCTTCCTCCTGGGGGTCCTTTGCCTGCTTGCCCAAGGTTCCTTCTGGCTCAGTCGAGGGTCCTGATGATGGTGCTCATGCCACTCCGTTTCCTTCCATTAAAGAAACTTGAATCAGTGATCTTGGAGACCCTTCAAATGCATGTACTGTTTGTTTTCCTACCTTCCCCCCCCTTCCCCTGTGAGCAAGTTACAGTGAATTATCCCAGGGCACTGTTTCCCTTGGCTCTGGGGCTCTTAGGCTGCAGGTTCCCGTGCCAGAGGACAGCTGCCCTGAGGATGTAAGGGAGGAAGCTTTGGCACACATTCAGATTCAGGTCTGTCAGCCTGGTAAAGAACCTTTGGGGTCATTTGAGCCAACCTCTTCATTTTAGACAAGGGCGACTGACCGGCCTGGAGGAGGGAAAGGAGAAGGGGATGCCGATGCCACTCCAGGCCCATCTTGTGTGAACGCCCAGTCCTGGGCTTGTGGATCCCACTGCACTAGGCTGCACTAGAACAGACATTCTGATTCCAGAGCAGGTCTGGCCACTTGTAAAAATCAGCTTTTTCCTATTTCAGCCGAAGCAGAATGTTTCTTAAAGCCGCTGACAGTGGCTTGAGGGTTTGGCCTGAGGAGACCTGGTGGTTTGGATTGGAAAGGCCGGGTCACACGGCAGCTCCTCTGCTGCAAGTGGGTGTATTTCTCTTGTCATTGGATGTTGGGGGGCTTTGTCTTCTGCCCTGTGTGAAGCTCCTATCTGAGCCCCACAGGGGTGGAGGGATTGGCCCAGGGCCCTCATGCCCAGTCTGTATGGGCCCTTCTAAAGTGTGTGTCCGAAAGCCAAAGTCGTTTTGGCCTCTGACTCCTGTGAGTCTTGGGTGAATTCCGGTTGTGGATCCAGAGGCATTTTGTTTTCCATCGTCCCCCAGCCCTGCCCCAGCAGGTGCTGCCCTATGACCTTGACGTAGCCAGGTGTACCAGGACTAGGGGTGGGGTGACTCTATCGGCCTGGCTAACCAGGAAGAGAATCCTTGAGATTGTTGACAAACAGTCCTGGCCCTGCCCATGGTGTCTGGTGCCCCCTTGCCCAGGGAGAGCCCGGAGCCCTGGAAACTCTTCTCAGCAACTTGGGCAGGTTTTTCTGGAGGAATATAGAGCTTTGCTGATTGCAGAAGGTATGGAGTGGACCCCTGAGCCAGTGTGGGTGCTCAGCTAGGCCCTGCTGTTGTTCCTGTCCTGAGACAGAGGTCAGCATGAATAGAGATCCTTTCCTTTAAAACTGTTTGACTGTTTTAGGTTAGTGATAATTTGGCGGGGGAGGTAAATAAAAATGGAGTGTGGCCCCCTGGTCCAGATCTGTTGGCCTACTAGAGATCTTTCTGCCGGGGCAGAGGGACTGGCCTCCACCAGTGTGGACCCAGAGGCTGGAATCAGGAGTGGAGTTTGCTGGGAACCTGGTGGGGAAGCTTCTCTTCTTTGACTTAGGCCTTGAGCTGCCTTTGGGGAGGTGGCGTTTATCACGGGTGCCCCATCCAGAGGGCTGCAGGTGTTGTGGACCTTGGTCTGCCTGGCAGCCTTCACCAATTGGGTCCTGGAAGCTTCTCTCCCAAAGTGTAAACACCTTCGTGTCTCAGATCTTGTACTAAGTCTCCCATGCAGAGGGAGGCCAAAGGCAGCACCTGCCCTCAGGGAGCTCCCAGTCTAATGCCTAACGCCGAGGCAGCTGCCTCCAGGATGAGTAAGAGGAACTATTGGGAAGGGGCTCTCAGCTGGGACCTTAAGGAAGCTGGGGAAGCCAGGAAGTGGATATGACAAGGGAGAGCACACCTAGCATGGGGCACAGCCTGAGGAAACACTTGAGGTGGGAGATAGAGGATCATAGTGTATGTTGTATGTGGTGGGAGGAATGGAAGGTGTAAGAAAACTGGGAGGGTGGGAGGGGGCCAGGCTGTGAAGGTCTTTGGATGCCAAGCAGGGGGCTTTGTGTTTGCTCTCAGAGGGCGATAGGGAGGAGGGGAGTGACATCATCATCACACCTTTGCTTTAGGACTGTCCCTTTGGTGACTGAACCCTGGATTGGAGTGGGGAGAGCCTTCAGGCTGACCTCTCCTCCAGGCACGAGGCGGTGAGGACTCACAGTGGCGCAGGAGACACATCCCTCTTCTCTTGGCTCATCTGCCCTCTGATTGGTTGGGAAAGGTGGGAGTGCCAAGCCGCCCCCCCCCCCCCTTCCTGTGGGCTGCTTTCAGAGGCAGCGGAGGGCCTTGCCCTGCAGGAGGGCCAGTGGCAGGGGCCATGCATCAGGACGCTGTTGGGACAGTGTGGTTCTCCTTCTGTAGGGATGGAGCGGAGCAGACGCTCGGGGCTTGGGCGGCTCCTTCAGGTTGACCAGGCCAAGCTGAGGCCTGATGTCCGGTGTGCAGTGACAGAGCCTCCCACTGACTTGCTGGGGATCAAGAAGCTTCTTTTCTTTGTGGCTGGTGGTGGCCCCTTGCTCCACCTCCTCCAGGGAACCCTGGAGATGTCACTTGGCCATGCTTGCCTGTCCTTGTGTCCCCAGCTCCTCAGCGTGGGGTTGGCAGAATTATTTGTTGCTGATTTTGAGTCACGTCCGACTCTTGGTGACCCCATCTGGAGTTTTCTTGGCAGGGATACTGGAGTGGTTTGCCATTTTCTTCTCCAGCTCATTTTACAGATGAGGAAACTGAGGCAAACAGAGTGAGTGACTTCTCAGTGCTTGTGAACTGACTCACTCACTGCTCTCCCCACCTTGGTCACATAGGGAGAGATCCTTTCATAGGGCCAGAGGGGCCAGAGGCTAATTAAGCACTGGAATGTTTTCCCCTCCTTAACGGTATTTTATTTTTTCCTCTTTCCTGTAAAGGTAGTTTTCAGCATTCACTTTTATAAGATTTTGAGTTCTAAATCCCCCCTTCCCAAGACAGCTTGCAATCTGATATAGGCTCTGCGTGTGCAATCATACTAAAGATATCTCCGCGTGAGTCGTGTTGTGAAAGAAGAATGAGAATAAAAGGGGAAAACCATGAGAAAGAAGAAAACAAAACAAAAGAGCAATCGGTCTGCTTCGTTCTGCGTTCAGATGCCACGGTTCTTTCTCTGGATGTGGGATGGCATTTACCATCATGAGTCTTTGGGAGTCGTCTTAGGTGGTTCCATTGCGGAGAAGAGCTAAGCCTGTCAGAGGCGGTCCTTGTACAGCGTGGCTGTTCCTGTGTACAGGGTTCTTCTTGTTCTGCTCACTTCACTCAGCATCAGTTGATGTAAGTTTTTCCAGGTTTTTCTGAAGTCCGTCTGCTCATCATTGTTTATAGCACAGTAGTATTCCATTACATTCATATACTACAACTTATTCAGCCGTTCCCCAATTGATGGGCATGTGATTCCTTTTCCCTTTTTTAATGATCTCGTTGCCACCTAGATGCCACCTAGAAGTGGCATTGCTGCATCAACCCTTTGGGCATGATTCCAACTTGCTCTCCAGAATGGTTGGGTCAGCTCACAACTCCACCAACAGTGCATTAACGTTCCAATTTTCCCACATCTTTTCCAACATTTATCATTTTCCTTTTCTGTCATGTTAGTCAGTCTAATAGGTGTGATGAATTATTTTAATTTGCATTTTTCTAATCAGTGACTTAGAGCAGTTTTTCATATGACTATAGATATCTTTAATTTCTTCTTCTGAAAACTGCTTGTTTGTATCCTTTGACCATTTCTCAACTGGGGAATGACTTGTATTCTTACACATTTGACTCAGTTTTCTATCTGTTTTGGAAATGGGGCCCTTATCAGAGACGCTGGCTGTAACAATTGTTTCCCAGCTTTCTGCTTCCCTTCTAATCTTGGTTGTAAGCACTGGAATTCCGACTGTTACACATGCTGATGTGAGGATTGGAGCAGGAGAGAGAAGACAGTCTGAGACTGTTAGTTACTATTGGGTGTTCTTGGAAGATATCTTCTAAAAGTCATTCAGGGACCTGGGTCTGGACTGCCCAGTACTCAGCCAGCCACATGCCTGCTGTTCTGTTTTGGCATCTGGCTCCCAAGCATGGCATGGGGTAAGGTCGCTATCTTTCTTCTTCTTCTTTGTTTGGGACCTGGAGGGTGGAAGAGATAGAACAACAGGGAGGAAAGACAGAAGAGCCTAGGGGTCAGAGCAAGTGGGTAGACGGCTGCGTCTATACATGGCTAAGCTCAGATCTCAGCAGTAAGAAGGGAAGGAAAGGGGTGTGGATTTTGTGTGGTGCAGGGTGATTGGGGGGACCTGCCATGGGGCCAACACTTTTTTCCCTAGTTTAGCATCTTTAGTGTGGGCCCTGCCTCCACTAACATATCCTGGCTCCTCTGAGGAACCTTGAATGATGACCTTGGGGGGGGGGCAGGCACTTGGTCCTTTGGGGGTCCTGGATATGATGTAGGAGCTGCCACTGCTGGGATCCAGCTGGCATCCTGGGCGCTAGGGCAGGGCTTGATGGCAGGCCCAGCATTTACAACGAGTGTAAGAAGCTGTAAGCACCCTTTGCGGTTATAATGACATTCCCTGTACCTGATTGGGCACTTCCAGGGCTGTGTGACTTTCTCTGCTGTGAGCCAGTGAGTCTTAGCCAAGGTCTAGGAGCTGGCATTTTGGTTTTGTTTTTTTAACATTTTGGAAACTGTTTCCTTCTCATTTGACCCCTGAGACTTGTCATGATTGTCCTCACTGCCATCTTCACGGTCTAGCTGTACAGCATCCCAGTCACAGAACCTGGCAGAGCTCTGGGCCCTGGGCTCAGATCCAGGTTCTGCCACTTAGGACCCAGGGGTCTTTGGCTGGGTCACTTCATGTTGCTGGGCTTGTTTCCTCCTCTGTAAGATGGGGAAGTTGGCCTCCTGGCCTCAGATTCCCCTTCCTGCCCTGAGTCACTGACTGTCAGACCTGGGACCTCTCTGCTCACCTCCAGCCTGGTATCTCCAATTGCTTTTGGGCCACCTTGAGCCAGGTGTCCAGTAGACATCTTGGGACTCAGTCTGTCCAAAACAGAGGTTGTGATCCTCCCCCTGAACTCTCTCCTACTTCCCCTCCTCCCAGACCCTCAGGCTGCCCAGATCCAGGAATCCTCACTCTTTCTTACCTCCCATATCCCATATGGTGCCAAGGCTAGCCGATGCCCTGTCTCCTCAATGATCTGGCCCCCAGCCAGGTGCAGGCACTCATCCCCTCCCCCCTGGATCTCTGCAGTAGCTGTGGGCGGGGGTGTCTGCTGGCTCCATCCAGCCACCAAAGCATAGGTCTGACCACGTCAGCTCATCTTCAAATAAGCTCCAGGGGATTCCTAGTTCTGCTTGGCTTTTGAAGCTTTTTAACATCACCCCCCCTTCCCCCAGGTCTCTGCTCTGTGCATTTAGCCTTTGCTATCCCGTCTTCCTCTTTTACCCTCCTGCTCTTGGCTGCTCCTCTCTGTCCTGTCTGTGGGCACAGTGCTGTGTGTGGGTTTCCCCCAGCAGAGCAGGGACTCCCCGAGGGCAGGGCTTTCTCTGTCTTTGTATCCTGAAGCACAGCCCAGTGCCTGGCACCTAGTAGGCGCTTCAGTAAATGTTTGTCCACTGACTAAGCAGGAAGCAGGACTGAGTTCCAGGAGGGGCCACCCTGCTGCCTCTCTGGCCAAGGCCCCACCCTCTCTTGAGCCTCAGTTTCCTTAGCCATAACTGGGGACAACCACCTCAGGCTTGGCCCTGCACTGGTTGGGCTCTTACTGAGAATGGCACAGCAGAGGCTGAGGACCCCAGGGTTCCAGGTGATGAAACATTTGCCCTTCCTGTCCTGCCGCAGGGCCCAGGGCCTTTTCCTTTCCATGAGACCTCTTCCCAGCAACCTGATACCTCCGGAAGGCCTCTTTTGCCTCCTTTGAATAGCCAGCCCTTGGCAGCTCCCATCCGGCTGGTGCTGCCCCGCTTTGGCCAGTTCTCTTGATGTTCCTAGAGGCCCAGAGTGCAGGTCTCTTGAGGGCAAGGTTGACCTTTTCCTTCCCAGGGTGCCTAGGCTTCTTAGTTTAGCACATTTATTTTTAAAAGTTGTCATTAACCTCGTGTAGACATTCTGGCTTAGGACTTGCTGCCCCCCCCCCACCCCGCCCCAGGAGCTGCACCCTTTGTTCTTTGGGACCCTGCTGCCTTGGTAAAGGCTTCACAAGCCTTCAGGCTCTGTCCCAGCTTTTGTTACTGGTGCCACCTGTCATGTGCATACTGAAGTGGGCATCCAGTGCCCAGGGTTCCTTCTGGCACCCCTGGTTCAGGCTGCGTTTCATGTTGTTTGGGGAGCTTGCCTCCCTGTGTGGATAATCTATTCTTGGGCCATGCATTGAAGCTGCCAGACTGGAACGTAGGGACTGCCCTGGCAGGATTTCAGTGTGTTGGGGTTTCTTCCCCCCCACGCCCACCATTGGGCATCAGGACTCTCTTTGGGCCTCTGCTGCAGATGATGAGTAGAGTCCCAGTGTGTCCTCTTCCAGGCTGCAGAGGTACTGCTGGGCCTGGATGGGTCGTCCCCCCTCTCCCAGAATGCAGAGGTGTGGAGCCTGAATGGCACCCCCCTGGGCTGCAGAGGTGGTGTGGGGCCTGGATGCTGCTCCCCCCAGAATGCAGAGGTGGTATGGGGCCTGAATGGACTCCCCCTTGGGCTGCAGAGGTGGTGCTAGGCCCAACCCTCACTGGGGTCCTAGCAGGCCTGCCCGACCTCTCCGGGCCTAAGTGTGCTGAGTGGCCCTGGCAAGCTGCACTGCAATGCTTTATAGACCCGAGCTGGAAGCCGGGAGCTCAGATGTTGCCTGACTAATGGGTCTGGGCCACCTCCTCCCACGGTCCATCTGGGCCGTCTGTGCTCCGCCCCCAGCTGGAGGAGGGGCAGAGATGGTCTGGCCAGGAGTCTGTGGTTGGGAGAATGTGGGGATCGGCCCGCCCCACTCTGTACTTTATGTTACTTAGAATAATGCTGGCACTCCCCTCCTCCCCAGGAGAAGGGCCAAGATGTTCACAGGCTTCCCATTCATCCTGAGTCTGGCTGCTGGTGGGAGGAGGGGCAGGTGGGGAAACCAAGCCAGGCAGTGGGCAAGGCGCATCCTCCAGGACAGACCCCACAGGAAGGCAGTAGCAGAGGCAGCTCCCAGGACGGGGACAGTGGGCCCCCCTCTCCCAGGGCATGTGCGTCCCTGGGTCCTTGGAGCTACCTGGGCTCTTGGAGCCAAGACCTTTGGGGGCTGGATGTGAATCCAGCCCCTGCCTCCCCTGGTCCTTTAGCAGCTCTGGGGGCATTGAGGATGCCCAGTGGGATGTAGAACATGGGAGCAACTGCCTATGTGAGCTTGAAGGTAGATATGGGCACCAGCACTAGTAGACTGACCCCCACGCCCTCCCCAGGAGCTCAGCCAGACTGCCCCTCTGTGTCTGCAGAGGACCCCCCCTCCCCTCTCCCCTGGTAAGTGACAGGGACCAGACACATGCCTTCCTTCTCCTATTATCTGGCATGCCAACTGCCTTCATTTTGTGCCCTTATCACATCCCCTTCACCCTCCTCTCCCTGTCATATTCACCAGCCAGACTGGGCCCTTCCCCAGCACCCCCGTCCCTGCAGTGCCCTTTCCCAGCAGCCTCCTCTCTAGGCCTCCTGAGCTTCTCTGGGTGTGAGCATGTTGTCTCACTCCAGGTGTGGGCACGCTGTCCCTGCCTGCCTTTTCTCTCCAGCAGAGCATAAGACCCTGAAGAGCAGGCCTCTTATCGCTGTGTTCTGACTCCAGGGAATGCTTGGTATGTTTTTGTCAAATTGGATTGAGCCTTGGCTCCTAGCTGATCATACCTGTGCTGTACCCTCCACCCTGCAGGCAGGAGAAGGAAGCATTTGGGGGATCTCCTGGGATTCTTGCCAGGTTTTTCTCCTCCAGCCCTTCTGCTTGAGACAGAGTACTCGTGGACCCCCTAAGGCTGGCCCTGTGCCCAGGAGCCTCCACAAACCTGGTGTGTACTTGGTCAGGTCCCTTCCTTGGGCCTCAGATGAGGGGTTTGGCCCCACGTTCCAGGTTTCTCCCTGCCTTCTGCCTAGTCTAGCTCCCAAGCCTCTCTCAGTTGCAAGCTTTTTGTCCTTGGCCCTGTGTCCAGGGCAGCTTCTGGCTTGGGTTAGAGTCTGAGACCTCCCCTTTCCCTGCCCAGTGCCTCAAGAGAGCTGGATGCCCATTCATGGTATAACACTGGTTGCCATTGCTGAGCTCCAGGAGGAGGCACGCGGTTACTAATACATGATCAAGTGTCCAATTCTCCATAGTAGGGCTCTCCTTCTCTGAAGGACGGTGGGAGGTGGCAGCCTGCCCCAGCTAAAGTGGATGCTTTCCTCGGGCAGACACTTGGCTTCCTGTAGGCCTGGCACTTGGACACCCTGGGATGCCCCTGCCCCTCCTGGTTTTCACAGGGACCATCTTTTAGAGATGAGAGCCAGTTCATTGCAGAGAAGGGGGCTGGTGTGGGTGATGTAGAGCTGCAGAGGGCAAGATTCAGTGACTGACTGGATATGATGATGTGGAGGGAGGAACTGAGGTCAGCGTCCCCAGAGCCGGGAAGGGCTGGCTTCTTTGGCAGAAAGAGGAAAGTTGGGAAGAGAGGTAGGTTTGTGGGAGCAGGGAAGGGAACGAGTCATAGCTTTGTCTGGGACATTGGGCGGTGAAGGATTGAAGGTCAAGGGAGAGACTCAGCTGGGAGTCAGCCTAGGAATGATAAGGAAATATCTGGCAGCTGCAGATTGCTTGCTTTCCCATTTTGCAGATGGAGAAACTGAGGCCCAGAGAGGCGGTATAGGTGAACTAACACCTCCAGACCCAGCTTCCTGAATTTGAGCCTGGGCTGTTGCCACTGGGCCAAACTGCCAGCTGGGGTTGTTCCCCAGTCTCATTGAGCTCGAGCAAGCCTGTCCTGCAGGTCCTACAGAACCAAGGTCCTTGATCCTCTGTAGGTCTCTGCTCTCTCCCTCAGCTGGAGTGCACAGCTTTGCCCATGGTCATCATTGGGATGTTTCTGCTTATTTGCCAGCCCTTCCCCACACTTTGGCGATGGCAATGCCCCACTGGCTCAGGAAGTGCTGCTTGGTATCCATGGATGTGGCTGTGGCTCGGCATCCTGGGCACACCTGAGTGGGATTTGTGGTCTTCGTGCTGGTCTGGGGGAGGGCATGAGAGAAGAAGGAGAGACCAGAGTGCTTTCTGAAGAGCAGATGCCAGTGGCATTCATCATGTGAAAAGCCCCTTTGCCACACTGTGTCTCAGTCTCTTGAGAGCTGGGCTGGTTGCCTCCTTCCCCCACACCACCCCATTCGTCTCGTGTCTGTGTGGGCTCCCTGGCTGTTGAGAGCATGGAGCAGAAAGGACGGAAGCGCCTGGTGGTGGGATCGAGGGAGGGCCCTTCTGCTTCCTTCCTGCTCAGCCTTCCTGTGGACTCGAGTGACCCAGACTCTCCAGGCCTCAGTTTCCCCACCTTGAGGAATTGGACGAGAAGGCCTGTTAGGTCCATTCCCCTTCTGAGGGTCTATGTCGTAGCTGTGAGCTTGTCCTCACTCCCTTAAAGCCTGGGCAGAGAGTCCCCAGCCTTGGCCCTTTGACAGCAGCAGGGTGACTCTCTTTTTCCAGCATCCCTCCACCTTACTGGGTCTAGAGCTTCCCCGTCCCTGTTCACCTCTTTTCTCCCCCATTAATGAGCCCCAGAGCTCTCGGAGACCAGTGCCCGCTTTTAGCCTTTCTCTGTATCCCCGCTTCTTGGCACACTGCCTGGCGCACAGTAGGCCCCTAATTGGTGTTTATTTTTTTGCTTTTTGGAGGAGGGAGGGCAGGGCAACTGGAGTTAATTGACTTGTCCAAGGTCACACGGCTAGTTAGTGTTAAGTGTCTGAGGGCAAATTTGAACTCAGCTCCTCCTGGCCCCAGGGACAGTGCTCTATTCACTGTGCCACCTAGTGGCCCCTTCTAATTGGTGTTTATTGACTGCCCAGCTTAGTTTCCTTTCTCTGTGCCTGAGTGGTTGGTGGTGGCTCTGGCCCAGTGGGTGCTGTCTACAAGGGAGCTCCCTCCCTGGTGTGGCGTGGTGATCATGGGGGTACCCTGCGCAGCCTGGGGCCCTATATCAGTGTGGATCCATCCTGTCCTCCCTGCTGTTGGAGCAAATGAAAGCACAGAGGTCATGTTCTCTCTTAGATGGATGACTGGGGGGCTGTCATTAGTCCCTCTCGGCATTGTGGTCTGCCAGGGCTTTCTGAGGTCTCCTGGCTTAGGCTGTGGCTCCAGACTGCTGACTGGGGAGGCCCTGGTATCCCACACATCCTCAAAAGGACCTGCCTTCCCTCTCAGCTGTGACCTGGAGCCAGCAGTGTCTGCCAGAGGGCCGGGCATTACTGTCCAGCTGTCAGTGGGAGGGAACTTTGTCATGGGCTGAGCTAAAGCTTGACTCTTAGTAAGCCCCTCCCAGGGCTTCTGACTTTGACAGCCCCGAGGTGGGAGAAGAGAAAGCTGCCCAGGGGCTGCCCTGGAGCCTTTGTGTCCTGGTCTCCTCCTCTGGAAGCCGGCAGGCATAGCCTGGCAGAGTCTTTCTTCAAGGGGGGGTTCTCAGAACAGAAGCCGCTTCTGCTGAACCTGCCTGAGTGCTGGGGTGGGCTTAGAGATCTCTCTGTTCCCTGGCTTCCTGTCAGCTGTCAGTGTGCCTGCCTCCAGCAGGCTCCCTGGCCCTTGCTGGTGGGCTGCTTCTCCTCTGTGCCTGGCTGGCTCGCCACACAGCCAGGCTGGTTAGTATTGTCTCTCGACTAAGAGACCATAGGCGGTCCATTGCAGGAGCCTCAGCCCCCCATATTCTGGGTAGCTAGGGTTTTTCTCTAGCATTCTCTGTTCTTCCCCATATTCTGGATAGCTGGGGTTTTTCTCCAGCTTGCTCTGTATCCATGTTCTGGATAGCTGGAGACGTTGGGTTCATCCTGTTCTAGAAGGTTTTCCTGCATTGTCATGCATGATCAGTGGGGTGCCTGGCCCCATTGGGACCTGTTTGCCGGCAGGCCCGCCCTTGCCTATATATGCAGAAAAGCTTCTTGGTGTACACTGGCATTTGGGAGCAGCCCTTCTCAGGCTGGCACAGCTGCTGGTCTGTTTGTGGACACTTGGGGACTGGGAGACTTGACTGGGTGTTTTTCCGGGGAGAGTATAGGTGTACTTGAGCTTTAGCTCCACATACAAATGTTGTCCCTGGTTGTCAGGTAATGGCCTGCCCTGTGTTTACCAAGCTGGCCATCTGTGACACACCTGGGCACCTACTGGGCTGTGGGGAGGATGAAAGCCAGCAGACTGCTTAGGCTGGGCCCACCATCTGCCCCCTGAGCCTCCCACCCCCTTTCCTGGCCAGGATGCTGTGCAAGGTGTGTCTGGGGCAGGGCCTCCCTTCCTCACTGTGCAAACACAGAACTCCCTGGAGTGTCGGCCTGTGGGCCCCAGGGTGGGGGGTGGGGGACAGGAGCAGCCCCGGGGCCCTTAGGAGGTGGGGCCTGTGAACTTGGCCCGAGGAGGCTGCCAAACTGGTTCTGCAGCCCCAGGGTATGCTGGGGTTGTTTGCTCTATGCATCTGAAGTGGAGCCAATAATCCAGTGGCCTCCCAGGGAGGACCTCATCTACTGGGCGCTGCAGCCTTTTGGGTGGGAGAGCCTCAGGAGGCCCCAAGGTTGAGATGGATTCACTGTGGGCTGTTTGTGGGAAGGCCTCCCAGCCATTCTGGAAGGAAGAAACTGAGAGTAAGGGAGGCTGAGGACATGTCTGAGGCAGGATTTGGACTCCCCTGCCCAGTGCTTGCCCCTTCTCCTGCCCTGTGCTCCTGGCTCTGCCCTTCAGGCCAGTCCAGCCTCATCTCATCCCTCATCTGGGTAAGGAGAGCCTCCTTCAGGGAGGGCCCTCCCACCCTGGAGCTCAGCTCAGATGCCCCAGTGCCAGGCATCAGAAGGGGCTCAGGCCGGAACTGCCTTTCCTCAGGCTGCTCCTGATCCCTTGGACTCCCACACAGCCGTGGCTCTGCCCCTCCCTGAGCCTCAGTTTCCCCATTTGTGAAATGGGGATGATAATAATTATTCTGACATTCCCCTCCCAGATTGTTAGGGGCCTAGTGCTGTGGGAGTGTGCATCAGCCTGTAAACCCTGCATGCCCTCAATCTTTTGCCAGGGGTTGAAGATCTTGGGGTCCCTTCCAGCTCTGCCTTAGTTCTGTGTCTCGGGTTGCTCAGGAGAATGCTGGGGTCTTCATCAGGTGAAGGTGAAGCTTCATCAGCATGGCTGACCTCTAGCAGTCTGTTGGAGCAGCACAGCTCATTGGCAGAAGGTCTCTCCTGCCTGGGTGCCAGAGTAGCCTCTATGCTGTCCTGCCATCACTGCCTGAATTGTTATCTTTGTGTGTACTTTTATCAGGCCCCTCTCTCTGCTTCTCTATCATCTTCACTGGCTCCCCTTTGCTGACAGATCCAGGATAAGCCCATCACCTTGGCAGTCCAGGCTCTCTGGGATGCGGCTCTTCTCCCTTAGTCTTAGCTCCCGCTGCTCTTAGCCTCTGGATTTAGAGCTGTAAGGGATGGCGGCATGGTGGGGGTGCTTAGGAATTGGAACCGTGGTGAAAAGAGGGAATTGGACGGGCAATCTTCTAGTCAGAATTAGACAGGTCCTGGAAGGAGAAGTGGCTTGTCTGACTGTGATCCCCCTGGGGCTCCTGATGCTCAGTCACTCAGTCGGGGCCTTGCCCCACTGGGCCAAGGAGCCCTTGTTAGTCCTGGTCTGTTCCTGCTTGTCCCTCGCAGGCCTGGGGTACATGCTGAAACTCCTGCCTTGTAGACCCAGCTCTGAGCCCCTCTGTGCCACCCCAAGTGACCCGTGTCTCCTTCCTGAAATTCATCATATCACCTTTGGCCCCTCCCCTTCCTTCTCGAGACTCCATCCCATCCTCCCATGTCCCAGTTACCTGGTCGCTGCCTCTCTGGAGAGCAGGGTCTGTGACTGCTTCCCCTGCGTCCTTCCGGCTGGGTGGGGTGCTGACTTTTCGTATCTCTGCCAGCCAGCGCTTACTAAATAAGTCTCAGGATGTCATGTGGTGACCCAACTAGTGAACTGAGCTAGCCTGGACAGCTAGTCTGTCCTGAGGAGGCCTGCTCTGCCTTTCACCCCTTTCTCCTTGCCCTACACATAGTCACTGCTCAGGTTGAACTGCATCACTGAAGCTTCCAAAAGATGGCCAGGCCCTCTCAGTCTCCTTGAAGGGAGTTGACCTGACTTGAGTACCCATAGATCATTTGGCTTGTGGAACGTGGATGAGCTGCCTCTGGTCCATTATGAACCTTCCACAGGGCCCCATTTTCTAGCTGCTGCTGCCGCCCCTGACGTCTCCCTGAGGACACACTTTAGTGGCACCAGCCCAGCAGCAAGCTGTCTTGTGTCCTAGGTCCCCAGCTGTGTGAGACTCCAGCCAGCCAGCTGTCCTGCTCCTCATTGCCAGGCCACTACTGGGGCTGAACTGTGGGCCAAGGACAGGTCAGGCTGGCAGGCATCCTGGCTCTGGGCCTCAGCAGGAAGGGCTTGGGAGCCTGACACCCCCTGGGGGCTTGAGGGAGCCTACCCAGCAGGGAAGACGCATGCTCATCCTGAAAGCATCCCTGGGCACATGCTGGTGTCTGAGGGGCTCCCAGAGGAGCCAGCTTCCTGAGTGGAGGCCCAGCTGGGGCTGCAGGGAGAGCTGCCTATCCCCCACCCCTCATTGGCATGGCATTTCAGTCGTTTGCCCCCGTTTGGGGTTTTCTTGGCAGAGACACTGGAGGAGTTTTCCATGTCCTTCTCTGGCTCATTTTACAGATGAGGAAATTGAGGCCAGCAGAGTGAAGTGACTTGCCCAGGGCCACACAGCTAGTAAGTTTCTGAGGTCAGATTTGAACTCAGATCCTCCTGACTCCAGGCCTAGTGTTCTTTGGCACCACCCAGCCACCCCCTTTTTGGCATAGGACAGAGCAAAGCCACAGGAAGAGTCCTGCCCCCTCCCCCCCCCCAGGGAACCGATTGCCACCAAGCACTTGGGTCAATGCACCAGCCATCTAAGGTGGGTCCTCCTCTGGGGGAGTCCCAATGCTTTGGGCTCCTGAGGTCAGTTACATGTCTGAAGAGGAGTGCCTCTCAGAGGTGTGGCAGGGGAGGCCAGGAGGCAGCCCAATCTGGACAGTAAGGGCAGGAAAACTGGGGCTGAGAAGGCTGAGGTGGGTGCTAGGGCTGGGCTGGAGCAGGGCTTGCTTCTTAGGCTGACGTCTGGGACTATATTGGGGAAAAAAATTAGATATCTTTCCACTAACTTCGAACTGAAATCTAGCATTTCCTTCAATTACTTAAAAACAGGATTCTGAGAAGGGACCCTAGACCTCACCAGCCTGCTAGAGGGGGCCCGGGCACCCAAAAAAGGTGAAGACCCCTTGGGTTACAGGGCCTCCAATGTCAGCCTTTTATCTATTGGCTGTGAGGAATCCTGGAGAGTGACCTCTTGAGACACCCTTGCCTCAGGGAGATCGCTTTCCCACAGGCATCACCTTAAAGGATGGTGCTGCCAGGGAAGAGACTGGAGGCTGGGAGAAGGCTCTTGTCAGCTAGTCCTGGTGGAGAGGCTGTGCCCAGGGTGGTGAATGGACTTGACCTGGGCCTCCCAGCTAGGGAGATGTCTGAGCCAAAATCTGGATCTGGATCTTCCTGACTGAGCCAGTTGGTAAAATAGCTATGGTGCCTGTTGTATGCCAGTGCACTTCAGAGTGCTGGAGATCTGAAAGACAGTTCCTGCCCTCAAGGAGCTTACTGTCTGATGAGGGAGACCACATGCAGACATGTTTACAAAGCCATGTGCTGGATAAACAGGCAGTAATAAACGGGGGAGGCTTCTCATGAAAGGCAGGCTTCTAGTTGGGGCTTAAAGGAAGCCAGGCAGGTCAGTAGGCAGAGGGGAGGAGGGAGAGTGTCCCAGAGAGGATCCTCTGAGGTGTGGAGAATGTTCATGGCACAGCCAGGAAGTCAGGGCCACTGGATGGAAGAGGAAGAGGGCTAAGGAGCCAGGAAAGGTGGGAGGGGGCAGCTGATGAAGGGCTCTGGGTCCTGGAGGAGATAGGGAGCATGGAGTCTGTTGAGTACGGTAAGGTGACATGGTTGGACATGGAAGATCCCTGGGGTGTCTGAATGGAGGATGGACTGGAGTGGGGGGCGACCTGAGGCTGGCAGACCCCCAGGTGGGGATGAAGAGGGCCTGAACTAGGGTAGGCGCAGAGTCAGAGGAGAGGAGGGGGCAATTCTAGTTACAACACACAGGTCCCTATGACCATCCCAGCCCCTGGCCCCAATAGCCACCCCAGCCTCTATGATGACCACCCCATTCCCTACAATCACCCTGGCCCCTATGGCCACCCCAGCCTCTATGATGGTCACCCCAGCCCCTACAATCACCCTGACCCCTATGGCCACCCCAGCCTCTATGATGACCACCCCATTCCCTACAATCACCCTGGCCCCTATGGCCACCCCAGCCTCTATGATGACCACCCCATTCCCTACAATCACCCTGGCCCCTATGGCCACCCTGCCATAGCCTCTTAGGTCCATCCCTACTGTTTTCTGCTAATTGCTGCCTCTCTCTTTTTTGGTGCCTTATGTTCTTGAAAGTGATTTCTCCTTTATAATAACCCTAACTCAAACCTCATTTTCACTAGTAATTGAAATTCACACTTAATTTTCGCTCTTCCCCCAGGGAGCCCAGGTTGCAGGAGGAAGGAGCAACCTTCTGCTGCCCCCCCTTTCCCCTCCACTCCTCAGCCCTTGGAAGATTCAGGCAGAACCAGCCCTTTCTGCTTCTGGGTTCTGCCACCTGTCTTGGGGGGGAGGGTCACTGTGGCTGTTGGAGAAGTGGGGAGACTTCCTTAGAAAATCTGAAATAAATCATCAGGTCCACAAGTTGTTCTTAAAACAGCTATGTGCCAGGCACTGGGGATGCAAAGATAGGGAGGAAACTCTTACTCCGCTCAGGGAGCTTCTGTTCTAGGGGGCATAAATGTGCACTCATTATGTACAGAAAAGATAAAGGCCATTTTAGGGCTAGTTATTAGCTAAGGGTGAGGGTTGGGGAGGGGGGTAATCAAGAGAAGTAGCTGGTGGGTCCAGGAAGCCAGGAATTCTGAGAGGCAGGAGTGAGGTCAGGGAGGGGATAGTCTACAAACACCACAATGGGTGCTGAATGTATTCTGTGAACATCAGCTGTTCATCAGTAGCGTCTGATGGGGGGGGGGGGCGCAAAAGGATGACCTAGATTAAGGCCAGAAAGGGGATGTTGGAGTCCCTCACATGGTGAAGGGCTTTACAAGAAAGACCAACATAGGAGGGGAGAGCAAGATGAGATGGGGAAGGGCATCAGGGGCAGGGCAAGGCATCTGGGCAGCTTGTGACTGCTGCACTTAGTAGAGGGGGAAGGTTGGGGCAGGGAATGTCTAGTGTTGCTAGACCCAAGTTGAGATACAGACCTGCGCTCAAAGTCATGCCTGCTAACCTTGATTGGGGACCTTAAATTTGGTAAAGCACTTTGCAAATGTTATCTCCTTTTATTCTCACAAAGTCTCTGGAAGGCCAGTGCTGCTGTTATCTCTGTTTTCTAGATGGGGAAACTGAGACTGAGAAGGACTTGCTAGTAAGACTCAAACCTTTCTGTGTCCATGCCCAGCACTTTCACCATCCGGCTGCCCCAAGGCCCTGTGATGCTAAAGGGCAGAGCAGAAATTTTTTTTTAAATAATATTTTATTTTTTCCCTAACTACACGTAAAATAATTTTTAACATTTTTTTAAAAGATTGAGTTCCAAATTCTCTTTCCCCTCCCCTGACATGTTAAGCAATTTGATAGATGTTATACATGTGCAATCATGCCAGATATATTTCCATATTAGTCATACTGTGAAAGAAGACGTAGACCAAAAAAAAAAAACAACCCACAAAAAAAAAATAAAGTGAAAAATAGCGTGTTTCAATCTGTATTCAGATTCCATCAGTTCTTCTCTGGAGGTGGATAGCATTTTTCGTTTTGAGCCCTTTGAAATTGTCTTTTATCATTGCGTTGCTGAGAATAGCTAAGTCATTCCCAGTTTATCATCACACAGTGTTGCAGTTACTATGTAAAATGTTCTCTTGTTTCTGTTCATTTCCCTTTGTATCAGTTCATGTAAGTTTTTCCATGTTTTTCTAAAACGAGCCTGCTTGTCGTTTCTCATAGCACAATAGTATTCCATTACAACCTCATACCACAGCTTGTCCAGCCATCTCACAATTAATTGATGGGCATTTCTTCAGTTTCTGGTTCTTTGGCACCAATTTTCATACATTCCCTCCAATTTGTTTTTTTCCTATCATATTATTTAGTCTGACAGGTGTGATGTGGTACCTTAGAGTTGTCTTAATTTGCATTTCTTTAATCAGTAGTGATTTAGAGCATTTTTTTCATATACCTATATGTAACTGTGGTTGCTTCATCTAAAAACTGCTTGTTCATATCATTTGACTGTTTATTAATTGGGGAATGACTTGTATTCTTATAAATTTGACTCACTTCTCTTACTGTTGAGAAATAAGGCCTTTATCAGAGGCACTTGCTGTGGAAATGTTTTCCCAGCTTTCTGCTTTCCTTCTATTTTTGGTCGCATTGGTTTTGTTTGTGCAAAACTTTTTAAATTTAATGTAATCAGATTTATCCATTTTATTATCTCGTAATGCTTTCTATCTCTTGTGTGGTCATAAATCTTCCCTTCTCCATAGTTCTAATTTGCCCATGATATCACCCTTTATGTCTAAATTATGTACCCATTTTGACCTTATTTTGATATATGGTGTGAGATGTTGGTGTATGCCTCATTTCTGCCATACTGTTTTCATGTTTTCTCAGCAGTTTTTGTCAAATAGTGATTTCTTGTCACCAAAGCTTGGATCTTTGGGTTTATCAAACACTAGTTTACAGTGATTATTTGTCTTGTGCACCTAATATTATTTCACTGATCCACTACTGTATTTCTTAGCCAGTACCAGATTGTCTCAGTGATTATCACTTTGTAATACAATTTAAGATCTGGTATAGCTAAGCTACCTTCTTTCACATATTTTTCATTGATTCCATTGTTCTTCCAGGTGAATTGTTATGATTTATTTTAGCTCTATAAAATAATTTTTGGCAGTTTGATTGGTATGACACTGAATAAGTAAATTAATTTAGGTAGAATTATCATTTTTATTATATTGACTCAACCTACCCATGAGCAATTGATGTTTTTCCAGTTATTCAGATCTGAAAAGTATTTCATAATTGTGTTCATATAATTCCTAGGTTTGTCTTGGCAGGTAGACTCCCAAGTATTTTATATTAGCTGCAGTTATTTTAAATGGAATTTCTATTTCTTTTTCTCTTTGCTAGATTATGTTGGTAATATATATGTTGGTTTAGTTTATATCCTGCAGCTTTGCTAAAGGTTTAATTATTCCAACTAGTTTTTCAATAATTCTCTAGGGTTCTCTAAGTATACCTTATATCATCTGTAACGCAGCACAGGGAAGAGGGGAGATTTGGTCAAGCCTCTGGCTCTGTAAATTCCTCGTGATCAGGACAAGCTGACTGAAATAAGCATTCAGACGGAGTTTCTTTTCTTGCTCCTCATAAGGCATCAAGGGATGGATGATTCAGGCTCAGAGGATTGATTTCCCTGCAAGTGGGGACCAGCCATGGGACTCAAGGCACCAGCCTTGTTTCTTTCCAAATGAGGTGCTGATGGCCAATGGATAGCAGAAGGAGTCAGCCCCAGGTGGGGATCCTGGCTGGGGGCTTGCAGGTGAGACACCTGAGAGCTGGCCTCTGCTCCAGCAATGGGCACTCCTCCCTCATTCCAGCTCTGGGTCATGGAGAAATAAGGCTTTGCGGAGGTGGATATGTATGTGTCATTGGAGCATGTTAATACGGCACTCTTAGGCTCACTTTCCAGATCTTTAAAATGAGAGTATAATTCCTGAAAGACCATTGGCTCAGGAGTGGGGTTTCTGGGTTCAGATTCTACCTTTGATGTTTGCTGCCTGACCTTGGGCAGGTGACTTAAGCTGATGGGATGAAAGGGGTCTGATTAGATTGCTTCTGGGGTCATTTCCAGCTCCAGGTAAACCTGACTTTTGTCAAGTGGGCTTGCTTAGAATCTGGTGCCCCCTGTCATGCCTTGTGCTCTCTGGGTGGATGGCTTTGGTATGTTCCTGTGCATTAGTGTCCCAATAACAGCTTGTTGGAAGGCCAGTCAATAGGGTTCACCTTTGCTGCAGTTGAAGTAGCTTAGAAAGAGAAATGTCTGGGTTCCACCCACTTCTTCTTTTGTTTTGGGCCTGGCTTTCTGTTTAATCAGACAGATCATGAATATTTCTTTATGGCTTAGAAGAGGAGGGGGAAGGAGGGTCACTCTAAATGCCTTTCTCCCCTCGCTCTCTGATGGCCACTCTTCCCTGTCTGGAAGGGCCTTTGATGCAGCCTGTGAGTCTCAGAAGCTTCCTTGGGGTCTTTGAAGGCCTTTTCCTTTGGTCGCAGCGCCTTTGAGCTGGAAGGGCCCTTCAAGGGTGTCTGTCCTGTCTTTGGTCTTCTCTGTTCACTCCCCAGATGTTAAGGTTCTCCTGCCCTTATCACAAATACGTGATGTGTCTACAGTGGATGGCTTCCCTTATTCCGAGTATGCTGGGGAGGAAACGTTTTAGTTTCATTTATTAGCAGTATTCTGGTTGACATTATGTGTTCACTTCTGTCCCATGTGTTTGGTGAGAGGCTGTGGGAGAACTGTCTCTAATGAGGCCGCCTCTGTGGGATCCCCTCTCAGACACTCAAGTGGGCCATTGACCTCACTGGGTCCTGGGGCGGGCCCACAGGGTCTCCTCTCCCCAGACTGGGCATCATGGGGTATGTGCCGTGTATATGGGAGTGGAATCCTGTATTGATCACTTAGATCAAAGCAGAGGGAGTGCCCTCGGGCTACTGTTTCCCCATGGTTCTTGTGGGCCCTGGAGGATGGGGACTGAGTGAGCCCCATGTGTAGGGGTGTGTATGTCAGAGGCTGCTTGGGGCCAGTGCTGCCCTGCTGAGGCCCAAAGGGACAGATAATGGGAAGGAATGAGCCTGGCTCACAGAACCCGGCTTCTTAAAAAGACCAGCCACAGTTAGGGCTCTCGGACCCGGGACCCTGGTGTGGTCGGGCCTTGTTGTTCTAGGATGCCACAACTTTGTCCTTGGGAATACTCTCAGTGGGACCACAAGCCGCCACACTTAAGTAGCAGTAATAGTTAAAGCTGTCACCTATACATTGCCTGATTTGTGCCAGGAATTGTGTGAAACACTTTACATGTATTATTATTGCATTGCAAATATTTGGAAAGGCTTCCTGCCTCCAGCTAACCTGATTTTTCAGACAGAATTTCAGCATTTTAGGGAGCTGCCCAGCCCAGCCAGTACCTGATTCCTAGCTTGGGTCCTAAGGTCTGAGGTCCGGAGAGCTTCAGTGATTTGCCCAGAGCTGCCAGTAACAAGTCAGTAGACCTTCGGTCTTCCTGACCCCCTAGACCTACCCTCTTGGCTGCTCCTGATTTACTAATGGGGCCCTTCTTCAAAAGGTAACAGAGACCAAGATTTAAAAACACAGGAAAGTGCTGCACCCATGGCTGACATTGGAGAGCTAACACAGACTCTCAGAGCTGGAATGACCAGAGGAATGAGGCCCCACTAAAGGCCATGTCACTTGACCTCTCTGGGCCTCAGTTTTGAGGCTATTGGGGTTAAGTGACTTGCCCAGGGTCACACAATTAGTGAGTGTTCAAGGCTGAGTCGGAGCCCAGGTTCTCCCGACTCCAGGACCAATGCTCCACCCACTGCACCACCTAGCTGCCCCTCCTCATCTGTTAAGGGGGGACGAGGGGGGGAATGTTGGAGGTGTGCAGAGGACTAGTGTTGAACACTACAGCCTGCCTCCTGCTGGAGTGATGTGCAGAACGAGAGCATTTTTGAACTTGCTTAATATAAGAATTAATTTTGCTTGACTGCATATTTGTTATGGAGACTTTTATATTCTTTTTCTGTCCTTTTTTGAGGGTGCGGGGAGAGGGGAGCAAGATAGGGCTGCTGACCGGAAAAACAGATCATGAAAATAGGAGTCAGAGGGGCAGGACCACTTTGAAAGTAGTATGTTTAATTTATAACATACTGAAAAGCAGAACCTGCTAGCAATTCCCAGGTTCTGGCACATGGCATGTATGCAGGTGCTCGGCTTAGTTGGTGTTTGATAGGTTCAGGATTTTTAAACTGGAAAAAAAAAAGGATGAAGGGAGCAGCCTCCTGATGGGGGGCCTTTGAGGCCTTCTCTGTGCAGGAGCTGTACTCCTGCGGGTGACTGGGGCCAACCCTCCTGAGACCCAGACTGGAAAAGGAACTCAGCCAAGGCTAAACCCCTTGAAGAAGGAAACTGAGGTGAGGCCTAGGACTGAGTCTACTGGGAGCCTGGCTTCTTGCAGGGGACCTTCTTGCCAGGTCAGAGAAGAGAGGGAAGAACCCTTGGCTCGGTATGGGAGGCAGTGACAGGCCTGGGTCAGATATTGCTGCTGCTCTGGACCCGTGAGCTTGCTGACAGTGGGTGATTGGAGACCAGCCAGCCGGGCACTGGAGAGTTAACCACATGTAGATTCTTGGAAGGCAGGATGGTTCCTAACCCACAAGGGGAAACCGTGCATTTTCCCTTGGGGCTTTTTCTCAAAGGGACTTTTTATTCCTTAAAGCTGCAGAGAGAGAAACTGAGCCTCTGAGTCACACATCCTTCAAATGTACTGGGGATTTTGGTTTCTGAAGGAGGTTATTTTAGCCAGGGAGAAACAAAGACCTTGGGAAATGCCTGTCTCTGGGCCTGGGGGAAAGGCCACTCTGCTGAATGTTCGATACTGATGAGTATCTTCTGATTTCCTATCTAGAAAGAAAGCCTTCTCAGTCCAGATGGGGATCAGCTGCAGAGATGGGGCCTCTTCAGTCTGGGTAGACAAAGGCTGAAAGGGGAGAGGAGTGAATCCTAAAAGCTATAGATAAGAGAGACTTATTCACCAACACCCCTTTCCCCCCCCCTCTAGATACCAGACCTGGGGCCCCCTTGGAGTGTGAAGTATGGGAGATGAAGAGGAGGGAGGCTGACTGCCCTCCCCAGGTACATGAGCTGCTTCTAGGGAACTTTCTTGGTAGTGGGACATGGGGGTATTTGGCTGCTTCTGAGCTTGCTCTAGGAATGTATGGATGTATCTGTCTCCCTCAGAACCCTTTGCCTCTCCTTCCACCTCCCCAGAGAGAAGTACAGGAAGTAGGACTGTGGAGCACAGGGCCAGATTTCTCCTCCTTGTGGAAGGCCTGACTTGACCTTTGCCCAGATACTTCTGTGGTATCACCTTACCCCAAGGAGCCCATAGACCCTTTGTTACCTGGCACTGCGCTTTCCCACTCTGTTCTCCCCAGCCTCCACACCCCTCCTCTTCCACCCACCCATACTGGGCGTTTGTTCTGGCTCCTTTTGGCCCGGAATAGTTCCCCCACCCAGCCCTGGGAGTCTTTCCCACCCCTCTTTAATCTCAGAGCTTCCCTCTGAGTCTTAGCCATCTTATCCTAACTCCATGGAATAAGGAGCATTTCCATAGTGCTTCAAGGTTTATAAAGGGCAGCGAGGTGGCACAGTGGGTAGAGTGCCAGGCCTGGAGTCGGGAAGACCTGAGTTCAAATGTGGCTTCACACACGTGGTAGCTGTGTGACCTTGGGCAAGTCACTTCACCCTCCATTTCCTCATCTGTCAAATGAGCTGGAGAAGGAAATGGCAAAGCACTCGAGTATCTCTGCCAAGAAAACCCCTGATGGGGTCATGGAGAGTTGGACACAACTGAAAAAAATGGCTGGACCACAATCAGGGCTCACACAGTGTTTTTCGTGTTGGCCACTTGAGCTTGACACAGACCCTGAGTGGCTGATTTCCTGCTCTGCCCCAAATTGAGCTTTAACCAGGTAAAGCCTGGCCCTGGCCTGAATCCCCAGGTGAAGCCCAAAGGCCTTACAGCCACGCTGAGGGTAAGCCCACTAGGGAAAAACCTGAACCTTGAGTGGATCAAGAACTTCCAAATGTTCTTGATGAAAAGGCCGGGGCAGAGTGGAAAGGCAGACATAAAAACACCAGAGCAGAGAGAACCCTAGGAAGGGGTTCTAGGATGCCGTGTGGAGAAGCACCATGCCAGTAGGTCTGGCTCTGGCTCTGTGTCTCATCCTGTGTGCCTGTGCTGACCCCTGCCTCCCCTCTTGATTTTGGATGTTCTGAGCACCAGCTCTCCAGGCCTTCTCTGGTAGTGCTAGGTAGGGCCTGGGCCTGGGCCTGGCATGCTCCTGTCTGAAGGCTGCTGCACCAGGGACTTCCAAGGCCCTTCCTCATGCCGGGGTTTCTGAGCACCAGCCTCAGGCTCTTCTTGGTTACCTGTGCTGGCTTTGGCTCTGCTGGGCGCCTTGCTTGCTTTCTTCCTGACGGTGAGTTTCTGATTAACTACCGCCCCCCCCTCCAATTTCTGGAGCAAAATTAAGTTACTTTCTAGATTTTTAAATTGGATTTCTCCATCATTATTTGACTTGTTGCAATTTTTAGGTTTTTTGTCAGGCGGGTGTTGGGGAGCTGGGTGGCCCTCACACCCCCATATTTCCCAGAAGCTGAATCTCATTGACTCATCAAGGCAGGGTCCCTGGGAGCTCCTCTGGGGTAGACATTCATTCTGATAAAGGGCCTGTTTTCCGCCTCTGAGGGAGATTTGGGCTGGCAAGCTCCCAGACCTTTCTCCTCCTGTATCTTCTCCCATTCTTTTCACCAGACCCTACTCCATTCCTTCTACTGAGTGAATTTGGCCTTTGCACTTACATGGTTTCTCCACTGACTGAAAGATTCTTGCCTTTTGGGGATGATTAATCTTAAGTGTTTCCTGGCTAAAACTTGTAATAGAAATTCAAGGCATGGCCAGCACATGGGGACATCAGAGGCCTTCTGTGCCCTAGGGGGTAAATGAGAGTGTGTTGGGTGCAGGGTGTTTGAGGGCTTCCTTCAGTTCAGGTCACTCCTCAGAAGCATCTGGATGAATGAGTGCCATCTGGAAGGGAAAAGATCCTTCCCCCCCCCCAGGTGAGGCACAGGCCTCGCACCCAGCCTCTTGGCCCCCAGCCTCTTTCCTCTCCCATGTCCCCTGCCCACAGTGCCAGAGTCACTTTCAGTGTCATTCCCACTTCTCTACACTAAATTCCAAACTTAGACTGGCATTTGAGGCCCCATCTTCCCCCAGATTACCCAGGAGCTGCCTGGGATGACACTGGTCCCTTCTGGTCCATCCCTGAGAACTTAGCTTGGATGCTCCCTCTCCTGTGTCACTGCATTGTGAGCTTTCCCTTTGCTCTGGGCCTCTTCTGCGCTCTCCCTGTGTCCTGGCTGGTGCTGAGAGCATTGCTCTGCATTGAGAGACTCCACTTCAGGTGCTTAGCTCCTGGGTAACTGGGTGGGTGATTCCTTCTCCCCAAGGCTCAGTTTCCTCATCTACTGTAAAAGAAAGGGTGGGCCAGGCAGCGTTAAGGACCCTTATAGCTCAGGGGAGGGTCTCTGAGGCTGATGCTCCACGTGCAGACAGAAACATGGAAGTTACAGTCATCATTGTGGCTCCTACAGGGGAGGGAGCTTGCCTGTTTCCCTGCCCTTGGCCACGCCCCACCTCCCTCAGCCAAGCCCCCTCAGTTGGAACAGATCTTCCTCAGCCACGCCCCTTCCCTGAGCACCCATCTTAAGCCCCCAGCTGCCCATTATCAGGGAAGTTGACATTTGCAGAAGCAGCTCCTGGATTTGACCCAGTTTTGGCTGAAGTTGGGTAACTGGACCACTTACTTGCCTCCATCTCAGAAGGTCTTTTAAACCAAACTTGGGAAGAGTCAGACTCATTTCATTATCATCTGTGGTCCTAGCCCTGCCTTCTCCCTTCTTTGCTCCTTCCTCCCCTTCCCTGTGTCTGGCTTTGCTTTCAGCCTGCATGGCCACTCCCATGGGAGGGAGGGGGTGTTCCTTTGTGGCTCCAACCACTTCCTTCCAGTCCGTCACTAAACCCTTATTAAGCACCTCCCGTTGCCTGGCACTGAGCTAAGAGCTGGAGCTGCAAAAAGGTGCCAAAGACAGTCCCTGCCCTCCAGGAGCTTGCCATCTAATGGGGGAGACGAGCAAACATATGCAAAAGCAGGTAGATACAGGATAAGGAGGGGCTAACTAACAGAGGGAAGGTCCTGCCATTGAGAGGGTTCTGTGTGTGTGCAAAGGCTCCTGCCTCTCCTACACTCTGCTACTTTCTGCTCTGAACCAGCATGAGACTGTCTAAAAGAGCATGGTGAGCTATGAGGTGCCCTCAGCTGGAAGGAATGATAGCTGTCATGGGGCTGCCCCAGGCCCGAGCACCTCAGAGGTCAGTGGTGACCTGAACTCTGGATGCTGGAGGTCAGTGCTTTGGGGCCTTGGGCTACTCACTGGCCTGGATGCCAGCAGGATGGCTAGGCATTTGACCAGTGCCTATACAGTTGTCCTCAAGGGGCTTCCTTTCCATAGGAAGACACCATGTGCACATATGTAGAAGTGTATACAAATTAACTGCAAGTTGGTTTGGGGTATTACTCTTCTCCTGGTTTAGTGCTTTGCATTTGGAGGGGCTGGTCTGGGGTTCAGTATCCCACTGGGCTTGGCTGTGCTAATCCCTTCAACACACAAATTTACTGTCTGATGGCCAGTTAGCTTCAGCCCAGTAAGGATAGACATTCCCCTCATCAGATTTCTGGTGTGGCCACACCCAGGTCATGGTCAGCCCTTGCTGGACTTCAGGAGCCAGTGATAGGCTGGGTTCCATGTTCTCCTGGTGGAGGATCTGCCCAGAGACTGACCCCTGTTCTCTCCAGAAGGATCACACTACGTAGGGATGTTCCCTGGGCCCCACCCCAGGCAGCCGGCCCATGAGCAATTTGAATTCTGGCCAGCTCTGTCATCCCTAGCAACCTCACTTGTACCAGATGCCAGTACTTCTCATTTCCTCCAGGAAATGGAGTGGGTTGTGAGAATGGTGAGTGACCAGGATAGTGAACCTTCACCAGTGAGTGTGGGAGCCTTCCCTGGTTCAGTGAGGGGGAGGGGCTGTAGAGAAGTGTTTCTGTTGTGGAGTCCTCAGCTAAGACTCATAACCACTCACAGCTGTGCTGCTCATTTTTTCCATGAAATGGGAATTCTTTCCTGTCCATGCTTCCTGGAGGTGCTGTGATGGGATTCAGTCCGATTCATAGATTGTTCAAAGTGGAACACACCTCAGGGCAGAATCTGGTCAAAGCTGAGCTTTTGGAATCTCACTTTTGAGCTTTGGATCCTCAGAAGGCAGCTGTTATAGCCTCCGGGAGATGTCTCTTCCCCAGGCTGAACATCCCTGGTTTCTTCACTTTGTCCCCCGGGTCTTGATTCAAGGCTCTTCATCTCCTCTCCCCTTCCCCAGTGGCACCCCTCTGGTCCCTCTTCAGCTTTTATCAGCCTCCTACCCAAATAGATGTTTGGGCTGTTCTGCCCAAGTACAGCAGAGCTGACCCTTCTGGGCTTCACCCCTCCCTAAGGCGGGCTCCTGGCTGCCCCATCACAGGGAGGAATCCTCTTGAGCTTGTGGGCCACTGAGGCCCCCAGATCTTTTTCAGATTAGTTGCCATCTAACCAGACCTCTCCCATCCCATTTTCAGAAAGTTTCTTTTTTCAGTCCCAGTTCTGCCGAGTGTCCCTCACGGTGGGAGGGGCAGATCCAGAATCCAGCCCTTGTAGGGATGCTCCTTTTGGGTGTTCTTTCTTCCTAGTCTTCATCTGAAGGTTGGAAAACCAGACTCAATTTTACATTATTTTACTTTGGAACCAGAAGTGCCATGATAGCGGCTGGGGTGCGGGGCAGGATGGACTTGGAGAGGTCCCGTTGGCAGTAGCCCTGACTCTGGGCAGGACTGAATCAGCCTCCTGCCCACTGTTTTATCTTCCAGACTCTGGAGAAGTGGATGCTGCGGGACCTTCCTTCTTTGCTTTTATTGTGCATAGACATTGCTGTGTCATATAGTGCATTCAGTCAGAGAGAACTGCCTCATGTCCAGGCCAGTCCCTTCTTTCTGTTCAGCCCTTGCCCCAATGCCACCAACGGAAGAGGCCGGTGCTTAGCCCCAGCCCTGGGGGAAGGACCTTGGCTGTGCTGCACCATAGTGCCCCAGTCACTTCTGGCACAGCACCACCCTGTTTCCTGGTGGGTCCTGAGCACACTCCTTCAAGTCACAGCCCCTAGGCCCTTCCCCATATGGTCAAGGGCAAACCCCTTTGGTGCAGCTTCATTGTCTGCAAAACAGGGATAATCCATATGCTTTGGACCCTGAGGCCGAAGATCTTTCTTTCTGGAAACCTGTGTGCTCTAGGTTGTTGTGGGAAGAACATTTGGCCAACTGGAAGGCCTCTGGGAATGGGGTCCTGGTGATCCTGAGATCCCAGAATGGATTCTGATTGGGGATGTGGAGCACAGCCATGGGCAGACCCTCTCTTTTTATACTTGAAGAAATTGCTGTCCATAGAGTGGAGGTGACCCGCCTGCGGCCCACCCCTCGGAAAAGGACACTGTTGGCCTCTGAACCCAAGCCTCGTTTGATGCTCCTGGAAAAGGGGAGGAAGATGGCAGTGTGGGATCACTTCAGCCAGGCCTGAGGTCACCAACCAGAGAAGCAGAGAGTCGGAGCATTCGGTTGCCATGGAAGCGATCTCTTGTCAGAACGAGGGCCTCCTCCTCACTGTGACTTTGTTCCTGGCTTCCCGAGGAGCTTGGGGGTTCTGCCGACCCAGAAGAAGGACAGACACGGTGACCACTCTGCATGAATCCTGCCAGTAATCTGTCTCATTTGGAGAAGTCAGGCCAGGACGAAAGGATGTCAGGCTGGGTAGAGATGATGAATGAATTTGGAATTCGATCCTGGAGCCACTGGAGCGAGGGAGCCAGGGCCAGGCCTGCCTGCCTGCCTGCCCGCCCTCCCTATCTTGGGTTTCTCTTAAGGCTCTGGCTTTCTTTCGTTCTGTGCTATGGGGCTGCTTGTAGCTGCTACTATTGGAAAATGTTCGCCCCCCAGAGGGGGAAATGAGGGCAGGAGTCCTCCTCACTTTACAGCTGAGCCTTGAGAACTCAGACCCTGCCAAGCCTTACTTCAAGACAGTCAGGAGCAGGCTGCAAGGTTTGTGTAATCCCAGAGTGGCCTTTCCTGTTCACCCTTCTGCCCTTCTAGTGGTTAGGCTTTGGTTCCCAAACCTTTTGTCTCCTCCAGGTCCTCCCTGTCTGATGCTTCTTATATTATTTCTCCCAGTTTCTCGGCCTCTGCTGAATGGGGCTCATCATCTCTTTTTCCCAACATCCCTGGGCCTTCACTCAGGTTGTTTGCTTGGGTCCTTCCTGCTAGAGCCCTAAAGCCCACCTCAGATTCTGCCTCCTCCATCATCTCAGCGGTGTATTTTCTGTCATGTCACATGTTGAAGTTGTCTGCTCCTGTCCTGTCCTCTAACTGGACTCTGAACTCTGGGAGGGTGGGCGCCGTGTTTTACCCAAATGCAGTATCTCCAGCTGAGTGCAGTGCTTGGTACAGAGCAGGAACTGAATACATATTAAATTAATAAGAATGAATGAAAGGATGGGATGTGGATAGCACAGTATGGCTAGAAAAGATAGACAGCAAAGGGTTCTGTGTTTGCTGAATTATGTCAGATTAGCCAACCGGCTGCTGAGAGGGGGTGCAGGCGTTAGCGACTGTGAGAGGGATGGAGGGGAGGCAGGAGGCAGATGTTACCACAGCAGGCTGGCTTTGCCCTGGGATGGAGCTCTGTGCTAAGATCCCACCTCTGAACTTCTCATTTTCCTCAGCTGTGAAATGGGGCTCATCAGACCTTTAGCTTCTTTATAGGGTTATTGTGACTTAAAGAGAGAATGTGTTAAAGCTCTATCAAAATGTCAGTTATTGTCACTTATTGGCCACTAATTATCCTTAAATCCACAGAAGGGTTTACTTTGTAGCAAAAAGAAAGTAGTGGTCTGTTCTGGGGCAGAGCAGGTTCTGGGACAGAGCGGATTCTGAGCTGCCCTTCCCTCCTGCTGCTGCTACCTCCTGAGCTATGACAGCGGGCACAGAATTTATGCTAATGTCCCCCCAAACCATCTGTTGCTCCCTTTTTATATGTGGAATGACTGACACTTATTCTGAGTAATAATTCTTCTGTAAGCACAATTCTCTCTCCCTCTCCATCCCTCCCTCTCCCCCTCCCCCCCCTTTGAATCTGCCCATTCAGCCTTTGGAATGGAAAGAAGCGAGGGTCTAATTTCTTTTGGTCTTTAAGGATCTGCCTTTGACTGCTCCCAAGCAGCTGTAGTGGGAGAACAGATGTTTTCATGACTGATGTTCAAGACCTAAATCACATTTTTAGGCACTGAGAGGCAGGGTGGCCAAGGGACCAGAGCCCTGGCTGTAGGATCCGAAGGCTGGAGTTGAGCCCCTCCCCTGCCCCTCATTCCCGCCTCCCTAGAACTATACAGCTCTTTCCTCTCTGGCTTCCAGTCCCTGTCTGCTCCAGGCCATCTTTTAAATACCTCCCCAAATAATCTCCTTCATACTTAGGCCTGGCTTGGTTTCTCTTTCCTTAAACACTAAACACCGTTCGTGGCTCCCTAGCACCTACAGGCTGGAACACAGATTCCCTTGCTAGGCTTTTCAGGCCCCGCGGGATGTGGTTTGAGGACGTGGGCGCCTGCTTCCTTCCTGTGTCTTCCTCTCCTCTGTTCTCCAGCCAACCATCCCCAGACCTTGGCCTGCTCTGCATTTGTTGTTTTATTGCTGTTCTGTTTTGACATTGCTAACATCTAAGATTGTCCTCACACGAGAGGCGTCTTGTAACAAAGTAAAACAATTAAGCCAAGCTAACAACACAGTGACCTCCTTCCAGAGAACTGGCCCCATTCTGTCTCTCTAGTGCCCCCCACACCCCCTCTGTGAAGAAAACAAGATTAAATGAACACATCTATTTCTTCCCTATCTTCCTCTAGCCCAGTGAAAGAAAGAGAAAGGAACAAGGAAACTCTTGTAGCAGATATGCCTAGCCAAGCGGACACCTTCCCTGGCCCATGCGCATGTGCCCCTCAGGCCCAGGGCTCTTCTTCATGCTCCTCCCAGGCCGGGGCAGCCGCTCACTGGCTCCTGCTCATTTCTTCCTTTGTCTGTTTTTTTTTGGTGACATTTCCCAGTTGTGTGTCCTTGGCCACGCCGCATCATTTCTCATCTGGAAAACTAGTCAACAAGCATTTATTTTAAAAATCATTTATGAAATATTTTGTTTCTTCCCCCTTCCCCATTGCATGTAAAAACAATTTTGAAAGTTTGTTTTAAAGATTTTTGAGTTCTAAACTCTCTCCTCCACTTCCCTCTCATTGAGAAGGTCAGCAGTTTGATACGGATTATGTGTGTGCAGTTGTGCCAAGCCTATCTCCCTATTAGTCACGTTCAACCAGCATTTATTAAGCACTTGTGGGAGAATGGAATACACATTCTAGTAGTGTCTACTGTTTGCCTAGTGGGGCAGCTGAGTGTACCCTAGATTTGGCTGGGGAAGCCAGGGGGGTGGGGCAGAGGGGAAGGGGCCATTCATTTTCCAGGGAGGGTGGGCAGCAGTGTGGAGCCCAGCTGGAGGGTGGTATCTGAGCTGCTTGGTGTGCCAGGGTGGTCAAATGGTGCGTGTGGAGGGGGCCTCTTCCTGGGAGACTCAAAAGGGCACAAGGGGCCCAGTTCTGAAGGGTTTGAAGTGCCAGAGAGAGGACTTATCTTTGATCTTGGTGTCCAGAGCACCTTGAATAGGGAGGTGACACGGTGAGGCACAGGCTTTAAACAGGAGGCTGAGAGGGGGCTTGGGATTTGAGGGAGGGAGCTGAGTTGGGTGGCTGGACGACCTGGGGGATGAGGACCTGACCTGACCCAAGGTGGGACTGGGAGAGGAGAGATGGGTCCCGTGCCAGAGAAGTTGTGAAGCCACATGAAGCCTTCATGATGGCAGCGGTCAGATGTGTGCGGGGAGGACGTTGGCGAGTTGAGGTCACATCCAGGGTACGAGCCTGAGTGAGGGACAGGATGGTCGTTCTCTGGATGGTAGAAGGAAGAGAAGGGAGGGTTGGGGGAAAGATTGGGAGTTCTGTTTTGGTCATGTTGAGTTTGAGATTCCTGTGAGCTGTCAGTCCAAAGTACCTATGAGACATTGGGTGATGTGTGACCGTGGTGTTCAGGAGAGCCTGGGTTTGGAGCAATAGAGCTGGGAAACATCTGCCTGGAGAGAAGTGCACTCATGGGGCCAATGAGATCACCAGATAAGTGAAAAGAGAAAAGGCCACAAGCTGGAGACAAACAGGTACAAGTGGGACAAAAAACCAGCGGGGGAGACAGAGCAGGAGTGTTTGCACAGAGGGGAAGAGAAACAGGAGAGGAAGTTGTAAAAACCTGGAGAAAATCCTTAAGGGGATGGGCAGCAGAGAAGAGAAGGATGAGGACAGGGGAAAGGCTGTTGGATTGGGCAACCCAGCGGTCATGGCTAGCTTTGGAGAGCACGGTTTCAGATGAGTGGTGAGGCTGCACAGGAAAGTGAGAGAAGCAGAGAAGGCAGCCAGTGTAGACAGATGGCTCCAGCAAGGGAGGAGAAATCAACAGAATAATAATCCCTCATGGGACCCCTGAGGGACTGTGGAATTTGAGTACAGGTACACCTTCCAAGGCTTAGAGTGAAGTGATCTTGGAGCACCTACCGAACGGCAGAGGAGCAGAGCTGGAATACGCTTCTCCTTCTGCTTTGTGGTGTGTTGGTGATCAGATACACCTCTTCTTGTTTAACTTTTTTGATTAGACCAAGTAGTGACCAATGTTACCAGTTATTCAATTAGCAAATGCCTGCTGTGTTGCCATAGCTGATGTAGAGCAGTGTAGAGCAGTTGGTCTGGAGTCAGGCAGACCCTTCTCTCTGAATCCAGTCTTAGACACTTCCTAGCTGTGTGATTCTGGGCAAGTCACTTTAACCCCCGCTTGCCTCAGTTTCCCCATCTGTAAAATGAGGTGGAGAAGGAAATGGCAAACCACTTCAATATGTCTGCCAAGAAAACTCCAAGTGGGGCCACAGAGAGTCAGATATGACTGAAATGACTCAACAGCAAAGCAGATTCTGAGGGATAGAGGTAAGATGGTACTCCAGGCAAGGGGCACAGCTAATGCAAAGGTATAAGGGCAGGAAATGGTGTGCTGAATTACAGCAATAGCAGGAAGGTGCACATTGTTTTTACATGTTTCAACATTATTATATTCTTAGTAGTAGTATGGCTAGATTACAAGGTGTGTGAAGATGGGGAGAATGCCTAGGAAGCAGCCCTCCTGTGAAGGGCTGTGAATGCCAAACAGAAGCACCTGTGGTTGACCCTGGGGCAGTAGGGAGCCACTGGAACTCCTTGAGTAGGGGAGTGACAGGGTCCGACTAAGCTTCAGGAAGATCATTTTTCCTGCCAGCCTAGCCCCCAGCCTCAGAGGCTGAGAATGATGGACTAGACTCCTAGGATCTCAAGGCTCTGAGCATGCCAGAGAGGGCCTGGCCTGATCCAGCCTCCTCTTTTGGGCAGGCCTCTCTGGCACCAGTGGGGACCAAACAGCCTGCCAGCAGCACAGTTTTTTCCTCCTGGGTGACTTTGGCACAGGAGGGGAGGGGCTGGAGAGCTTGTCATTTGGTGCCCTCCCCTCCCCCAGCTTCAGGGTTCACCTTCTGGTCTCCAGCCCTCCCAGCCCCTCTACGTCCATGTGGATTAAGAGAGCAGCAGCAGCTGCTGCTAGATGTTAGACAGCCTTAGGTAGAGGCAATGGATGGGGAGGGGGTGTTGCTCTGGCTGTCCCGTTTTGGGGGCAGGGCAGATGCAGGAGGAGTTTCCAGGCTGGACAGTGCTCTTCCCCAGGGTCCCTTGGTAATCACTCATTCCAGCCATCCTCCTCCCCACCCCCACCCCTGGGTGGGGAGGCATTCCTCGGCAGCCAGATGTGGGGAGACTGTGTGCAGATGGAGCAGTCGTCCCCACCTCCCCCAGGGCTCTTGGCTTCTTATTTCTGGAGGACTCTGAACTTTGAGGTCCTGGCCTGTGGTTGGGCCCTTTCTGTTCCTCTCAGTCCCACTGTTTCTCCCTCTTGCTCTCCATCCCTGTGGCTGTCTCCCTCTCTGTCTCTCAGTCCGGATGTGCTTCTGGCTGTCTGAGAGTTGGTGGGGAGGCAGGGGGCGGTGCTGGCCTGCAGCTCCATTGGGGGCGGGGGGACGCACACACACATTTACACACGCGCGGGCGAACACACACACACACACACACACACACACACACACGCGCGCACGCACACACGCGCGCACACACACACACACACACACACACACAAAACACCGCTGGGCTAGAATCTATGCGGCGGCACATGACTGCCTGAGCAGGGCTGAGCCGGTTGGGCCCCAGACTGTGGCCACTGTCGCTGCCGCCTCTGCTCCTGCCGCTGCCGCTGCCACTGCCACGGCCACGGCCACCAGGGCAGCATCCGAAGTTTAACTCATCCCCATGGGAGGGGGGTATTCCCAAGCTGCTGCTGCCGCTGCAGCCACCAGTGAGCTGCTCACTCTTGCTCCTTCCTTCCTTCCTTCCCTCCCTCTCTTGTGGGCTCCTCTGGTGCTGAATGGCCTCACGTGGCCCAGGGAACCCTTCTGGAGGCTTCTGATTTGATGACCAAGGAGCTGAATGGAAGAGGGCTTTGTGGGGCTCAGAAAGGTAAGCTTTCAGCAGCCTGTGAAGAGTGCCCCTGATGAACTGGGGGAGCACTGGAGGAGAGCTTTCCTGCCTTGTTGAACCCCACTAAAGGTAGAGGAGCCTCTTCTCTCTCTGCCGGGGCAGAGGTTTGCAAGCTCTTGTCTGGGAGCTCTCAGGAGCTTTCTGGGGTGCAGGGGGAGCCCAGTTCCAAACGGAGTAACCATGATGATGGCTGAGATGGGGGGGGAGGTTCATCCCTCTGTGCCTCCTTGGAGGCTGTATTGTTGTTACGTGTTTGGTGACAGTGAGCTGAAGGATGGCCTTTCCACTGAGCCTGTTCACTGCCTTATCTCCCCTCATCCCCCAAAACCCCGTTTCCTCAGTTTGTGATCTTAAAGGGCCAGCAGCTGGCACCCTCTGTGGAGGGCTTGGGGGTGGCCTGCAGAACTAGTCTGTCCTGCTGTGTCAGCATCAGGGTGCCAGAATGCCCTTGGAAGCCCCTTGCCCTGTGAGACCTCTCCTCCTGGTAGCACTGCCCCTCCCCTTTCTAGTGGCTCCTGAGAGTGTCATTCAGGGAGCAGGAAATGGGTAGAGGTAGGCTCACCTGCCACCTTGCACCCCAGGGTCCTGACAAACAGGGAATATGAGCGTGTGTGTGATTCTGTTATATTGCTGTGTCTTTTCTTTGTTACTGACCCAGGATGGTGGGTTGTGCAAAATAAGGGGTGGGGGCAACCCCCAGTTGTTTAGCTGGGGAAGGGATCTGCTGCACCTGCCACTGGGTCTGGCTTCTTTGAGGACCTGGCTAGTCTATTTGCTCTCTGCCCCAAGCCTCCCCACTGCTTCTGCCCTTGGGCCCTGGCTGCCTGCTTCAAGCTTATCTTATCAAGGCCCTGCATAGAGTCTGGGGACGTGGGTTCAAAGTCTGCCTTGTAGGAGTTGCGTGGACTTGATCATGTCACTTAACCCTTGAAATCTGTGAAAATGGGACTAATCCGTGCCTGGACAGCCTTTCTCCCAGAGTGGTTATGAGAAAATGACTTTGTAAGCACCGGAACCAGCCATGCAGATAAGGATGAATGACTGGGCAGGCCGCTGGGCCCCTGCTGGCTCAGCAGCTCTGCAGTTCTTGTTCAGTTAATTAGCTCCAGGGTGACCATTCTTCTTGAGCCAATGATGAATCAGAAGCCATTCCCTGTGGGGAGCCCCCAACCCTTAAGGGCTGGAAAAGTAGGGACTCTTCCTTGTTGCACCTGCACTGGCCTTCCTGTAGTGCCTAACACTGCCAGCGCCCCAACCCCCAACCTGTGTGCCGGCCCTCTCCTGGCTCTCCTCCCACCCCTCAGACTGCGCCTTCTGGGGCTCCTTCAGGGCTTCTAGGGAATGCTTCAGTCACTGTCCCAGCCCTTCACTCGTTGCTATAGCTTCCATTTCTTCTCTGGAGATGATTCCTGAATGTACCCGCCCAGGCCCCAGCTCCTCCCCATCCCACCCTCTGCTGCTGCTGTCCCCCTTCCCGGCCGCTGGCACAGCTGACCTTCACTTAGCCAGCTTTGTGACTCTGGAACACCCCTTGCCCCTTTCTCAATGCCACCCATGCCCATCCCTGAGAGCCTTGGGAAGCAGGAAGCTCCTGGCCTGCCCCCAGCCTGCCCTTCTGCCCTCTGCCCCCACAGCTGCTGCAGATGCTGCTTCCCTGCTCAGAATCTCCCAGTGCTTTCTTTCTCCTCAGCCTGGCATTCCAGGCTTCCTCATCACTTTCTGGTCTTAGTTCCTTCTTCTTCCTGCAGTGTGCCCAGCCCAGCTCTGAGCCTTTGCCCCTGGTGGGTTCCATCTGTCTGCAGTGCTCTGCATTGGGGCCTGAGCTCCAGCACCCAGCTTTGGCGGTGCCTGCCATGCTGGCTCTCAACACAGTGCCTGGCACACAGTGGGTTACTGGGGGCTCAGGAACTGTTGGTGGAGCTGCCCGCTCCCCTCCGGCTCCGGCCACAGCTGCGTGAGCCAGTGGCAGCATCGGGACACCCAGGACTCTGCCCATTACCAAGGAAGGCCGTGCTGCTCAGACACATCTCCCTGGGATCCCTTCACCTCTCTTGAAACGCAGGTTCCCTGTGCAAAGAGAAATCCTTCTATAAAGTACCTGATGGTCCTGACTATGGCTGGGCACACCCTTTGGCACTTTCTGGGTGGGACATGTTATTCTTGTGATTATTCCATCCTGCTTCCTGGGCAGTCTCTGTGCTGTCTAAATGGCACTACAGCTTCCTGCCCTTGTCCCTTCTCCTGCCATGCTCCACTGACGCCCAGATCAGAGCCCCCTCCTCCGAGAAGCCTTCGTGGATTCTCCCCGGCACACCTGGGTCTCTCATGCCTCCCACTGTACTAGGGGGCTTCCTCTAGTTCTCTGTCTCCACCTCCCCCTCTAATCAGTCAGTCTAGAAGCATTTTTTTTAAGCCCTGCCATGTGCCAGGCAGTGCGCTAGGTGCCCAGACTACAAAAAAAAGCAAGAGACAAGCTCTCAGTGATCTTCCAGTCTGAGGGGACAGACAGCATGCAGCAAGCTGTGTACAGATAAATAGGAAGAAATTAACCTGGGAAAGGCGTCCGGATGGAAAGGGGGGAAGGCCCAGGACTGAGGGAGGGCCAGAGGAGGGGAAGTGTGCCAGTGTGGGGCGTGGGCAGAGAAGGCCCAGGACTGAGGGAGGGCCAGAGGAGGGAAAGTGTGTCAGTGTGGGGCACGGGCAGAGAAGGCACAGACTCAGCGGTGCCGAGTCTTCTTCCAGGAGGATTAGGGCCAGTGTCACTGCTTGAAGACCCATGCCAGCAGTAAGGTGGGATGTGGCCCTGGGGGCAGTTCTCTGGGGGGGAGGCCCCTCCGGAAGACTCCGGCCTCCTGAAGGCCGGGCCTGTCTCATCCGCAGCACCCAGCCAGCCAGCGGCTTGTACCTGCATCGGAGTTGTTGAGTAGTGAGAAGAAGCAAACAAATGAGTAACTTGTGTGCCTCCTCCTTGCTGTTCCCTGGGCACATGTTGTACTTGTGACTCTCCCCGCAAATGTTCTGTCCGAAACTGTGTCCTCCTTACGCTCAGCTGCTGCCTCCTCTAGGCAGCCGCCTCAGATCTCTCTGTCTCTCTCCTTGGCAGCACATGTCATTCCAGGCTTGTCTTTCTAGCCCAGCTCCTTAGTGCGTGGCCCAGTCTGGGCCTTGGTCCTCCATTCACAAGGACTCCTGGGGCTCTTGGTTTCTGCCCACACCGAGCCTTGTCTTGCCTTCTATTGAAATCCCTGTTGTTGGTCAAGGGTTCTTACCGCAGAGTCTGGGCTCTTGTTTTTACAAATATTGGATAAGTGGCTTTTATGCCTACTGGTATTGCATCATTTTGAGCCCAATCTCTTCATCTGTAAGTGTGAAGGTGGTTGGTTGAGGGCAGACTCTTGCCAAGGCAGTGGAAGGAAGGGGTTACTCTCTCTCGGTCCTTAGGGAGCAGGGATCGTTGGTTCCTGCCTGATATCGCTGTCCCACATTTGACCTCTACTGGCCATCTCTCCTTAGGAAGCAAGAGGACTTGCTAGACTTTTTTTCCTTTTCTTCCTTGTAAGAATCATAGAAATGTCAGCTTGTATTGTTCCAAGCAGAAGCAGCCACTTTCTGGAAGAAGCTGGAAGTGCCTGGGCCTGCCACTTCTGTAGGAGGGGAGAAGTATTGCTGCCTGAGGGAGAGGCTGGCTTCAATGCCCCTTCTCCCACCCTGGGGCCATCTTCTTCTCTTGTCCCACCCTGGAGTCTGTGGTAGCCAGTGTGGGAGATGGAAGGCCCTCAGCGGCAGGTCTCAGAGAGAGGCAGAGAAATCCAGAGATACCATGCCTGGTCACCTTGGCCTGTCCACACCACCTTAGAGAAAGACCCCTTCTTGCTCGCATGAGCTTATGTGAGGAAAGGGACCCTCCTTCCTTTGTTGGAGGGGTACAGAATGCCACAGACCCTGCCAGGTGGGTACTCTCCTGGTTGGTTTTGTTTCATTATTTTATTATAAGGGAAGTCTCTCTGGGTAATGGTGGAGGGAATGTTGATGGACTTGGGGCGGGGGGGTGATAGTGTAACCAATCATGCCTAATACAAAAACAAAGGGCATTGATAAAACCTTAAAAAAAAAGTTACTTTAAAACAAAAAAGGTCCCCCTCCAGTTTTCCCAGAGATGAGGTCTTTGGGCTTTGGAGACTGTGAGCCATAGAAGGCCTCAGGAACAGATCTCAACGTAGAGATCATGTGTTTTGTTTCAGAGAAGCTGGGTAGTTTCTCAGCCCTGCCCTCTGCCTGGCCTGGTTGTTCAGAGGGGTGTGATTAATAGTGACCACAGAGGAAATTACTGGGTCTTACTCTGCTGGCTTTGGCCCAGGCCTGTGGGGGAGGGTTAGCCCTGACTATGTTCATGGAATGCAGGGAGCCCCATAGCCTAATATTCAGCGGAAATCGAGCTGTTACGCCCAGTGGCCAGTTGCTGCTTTGATTCTGTGACCTCTTAGCTTCCTTCCTAAATGGGCCAGTGGGGCTGAGGCAGGCAGACCTCATGCTATTGGAGCATGGAGCCCAGTGGTCCAGCTTGTCTCTGACCCCAGGCTCACTTGTGGGTGAGAAGCCTTCCTATCAGGACAGAAGAGAGGCAGGCCCTGACTGCTGAGGGATGCCCATGTGTGAGCCAGGTTCCCTATGGTCTTTTGTAGCTCTTAGTCCTGTAACGTGGCCCACCCTACTTATTTTAGTGTTTCACCCAAGGTTGTCTACATAGTAAGTGTAACTAAAGTTCTGACTTTAGATCTAGACCTCTGTCACCTGGGCCAAGCTGTGTCTCCCGAAAGTTCTTCCCAACTCAGTTTGGTGTTACTCAGACATGCTGTAGCTATTAGGAACCCCTGCCTCCTGGCTCTGGGACCCCTCTAGAGGGTCCTGTCACATACTGCAGATGCCTCATCAGTCGCTTCTGTGCCCTGGCCCACCCAGAGGCTCCAGACACTAGCTGCCCTCTCAAACAGGCAAGGACCTTGAAACCTGCCTGTGATAGGCCTTCTTGCCCGGCTCTGTGCCCTGTTCCTGAAGCTATGGACTTAGGACTGGGGGAAGCTCAGGCAGTCATGGGGTAGAAGGTGCTGGTTTTGAGCGCTGACTCTGTGCCTGAGGACTGAGGGCCTATGGTGGTTGGCACGGTACCTTTCCTGCCATGGCAGGGCTCTGGGCTGAGGCCCCAGGCTCCTAGGAGGGCAGGGTCTGTCTTTTGGCTTTTTTTTGTATCCCTAGAACTAAACACATTGCCTGGCACACAGTGGTGCTTATAAATGTTAACTGAATTGAATCTTTCCCTCCCTCTGCCCCTCCCCCCCCCCTCGGCTTCTTAGCAGTTATAACCAAAGTGATGGAAACTGCATTGAATCAGAGACAGAGCTGGGAAAGGGAGCCCCAGAAGGGAGACTCTGAGGCAGGTCCTCCCCATGTCCCAGCCCTAGCCTGATGATGGCGCAGGCCGAGTCCCAGGGCCCCTCAAGGCTCTGCCCAGAACAGATCTAGTGGGCCACTTCTCAGTTGGCATTGCTAGGCTTTGAACAGCTGCGAATCCTTGGTGTCCTGGGGTTTGTCTGGGAGGTTTCTTCCATATGGAAATGTCTTAAAATTCTGTTTTTTAAGGTCATTCATTGCATGGTTGTGACCCCTGCCAGATGGAGCAGTTGAAGATTCTGTTTCCAGTGGTAGCCACAAAGCCTTGACCAAGGGTTCAGGAGGCCTGGGTCTAGTCCCTTCTCTCTCTGGGCCTCAGTTTCCTTCTCTGTAAAGTAAGCATGGTAGAAAAGGGGATAGGGCAGCCAGGATTTGGATCTACCTCTCTGACTCTAAGCCCAGGACTGAATGTCCCCAGATCATGGGCTCCTTCTCCAGCTATTTCCTCTTGCTCACTGGCTTGGCATTTGAGAGAAAGCCTCTCACTTTCTCCATTCTCCAGCAGGAATTGGGGTCAGCAGGCTGAAGGTGGGAGATCTGCCAGCAGAGCCAGCAGTACTCCAGGTCTGCAGCGAAGGTTTTGGGGCCGGGCTTCAGGCCAGTTCCATGCATGGTGGGTCCTTAATCTTGGGCAGGTGGGGTGGGAAAGACATTCTTGAGGCTTGGCACCCTGTGCCCAAGATTTCTGAGAATTGAGAACGTAGCATTCACTTCAGCATGGTTGACTGGCATTCTCTGAGCCCATTGTTCTGGGGCAGTGCTCTCTCAGGATCTCCTGACCACCCTGGGAAGCGGGCATGGCAGGTGTCCTGTGCCCATCTTACAGATTAGGCAGCTGAGGCCCCCAATATATGGCGGCCTGTTTAGGGTGGTGGTGCTTGGACCTTCCCTTTCGGAGGAACACAGTGGCAGCTCTAGATTGAATGTATACTCCTTATTTTTCATATAAAAAAGGTGTGAGAAATCACTTTCTTACATTTTCCAAACCCCAGGTTTGAGCCATTTTGGTAGAGCTGATCTGGGCTGACTTAGAAGGCGAGCTGGGCTTCTGGGGGAGCCCTCCAGCCCCTGGCAGACAAGGTCTGGGCGTTCCTGAAAGCCCTCTGCCGGCCCCTTTGATGCAGGCCCTCCTGGCTGAAGATGGGGCAGGGATTTCGTGGGGGCCGTGCTTTGGGCTGTGGGGGAGCCCTGTTGCCATGGGGACCGAGCCTGACAATTTAAGGGCACTTTTTAGAGGCTGCTTTTTAATAAGAGGGTTGGCTACCAGCTCTACAGAGGATCCATTTCGGCCTTTCCACTTCTTCCCAGAAAGTCCCAGCACATTCCAGAGGATTTCAGCCCTGTGATTAGTAGAATGTGTCCAGTTCAGCGATTCATTCACGTGGGAAACAGACAGACCTGCTTTATCTGCTGTAATGAATAGCAATAGCCCTGGCACCGCAGTAGCGGCCTCTCCCCGGGCGAAGTCCATAGCTGCTGGGCACAGTGAGCCAGCTCAGCAGTTAGAGGAGAGGGAACCCCCATACCCCAGAGAAGGTCCCTGCACAGGGCTGGATGGCCCATTCCCCAAATTTCCTGGGACTTTTGGCCTGCTTCACAAAGGGGCACAATTTGGGGACGGGGGCAGCACTTAAGAGAGGCAATCTGGTATATGGAAAGAACATCAGATTTATGCATTTGAGCCTGACTTAATCACTCAGCAGCTGTGTGACCTTGGTCATGCCCTTTCCACAACTGCTCTGGGCTTCCTTGTCTGAAAGATAAGCACATGGCACTAAGTGACTTGTGAGTTCCCTCGGCCTCTCTGAGGGCAGGTTTCCTCCTCTCAGCAAGGAAGGGCTTGGAGGACAGAGAATGACATTGGAGGATTGGTTAAGAGATGGGAGGAGAGAGGGAAGAAGAAGGGGATGAAGGGATGAGGAAATGTGCTAAGTGCTGTACTCAGTGCTCAAAGTTACAGCCTGTTCCCCCACTTAATAGAATTTTATTTTTTCCAATTACACATAAAGATAGTTTTCAGCATTCATTTTTGTAAGATTTTGAGTTCCACTATTTTTCTGTCTCACTCCCTCCCCTCTCTCTAAGACTGCAATCTGGTGCAGGTTTTACATGTACAATCATGTTAAACATATTTCCACATTAGTCATGTGAAAGAAGAATCAGAACAAAAGGGAAAGACACAAGAAACAAAAACCAAAAAACCCCCAAAAGTGAAAATATTCTGCTTCCCTCTGTGCTCAGTCTACACAGTTCTTTCTCTGAATGTGGGCGGCATTTTCCATCATGAGTCTTTTAGAATTGTCTTAGATCCTTGCACTGCTGAGGACAGCTAAGTCTACCACAGCTGATCATTGCTACAGTGTGGCTGTTACTGTGTACAGCGTTCTCCTGGTTCTGCTCACTTCACTCAGCATCAAGTCCATGTAAGTTTTCCCAGATTTTTCTGAAGTCTGCTTACTCATCATTGTTTATAGCACAGTAATATTCCATTACATTCATATACCACACTTTCTTCAGCCATTCCCCAGTTGATCAGCATCCCCTCAGTTTCCAGTTCTTTGCCACCACAAAAAGAGCTGCTAGAAATATTTTTGTCTGTGTGGGTCCTTTTACCTTTTTAATGATTCCTTCATGAGACAGATCTAGCAGTGGTATTGCTGGGTCAGGATATGCACAGGTTTATAGTTCTTTGGGCATAGTTCCAAATTGCTGTCCAGAATGGCTGAATCAGTTCACAACTCTACCAGCAATGCATTAGTGTTCAGTTTTCCCCACATCTCCAACATTTATCATTTTCTCCAGGTTACATTCTAATAGGGAAAGATAGCCCACAAAGGGGAACTGAAGAGCTAATGGGTCTGGGGCTGAGCTGAGAGGGCCCTGGCTAGGGCAGTGATTTTGTAGACTGGAGGCTGTGTGCCTGGGCCAGCCTGGGCCCCTCCCCAGAAAACTCCGAGTGGGGAGGATGAGCAGGAGAGCCGTCTTCAGGTATGTGAAAGTCATTCCTTTGGCAGGATTAATTTGGCCTCAGACTCAGGAACCACAGATCAGGTGTCAGAGGGGCATTTGGACTCGATGACAGGAAAAGCCTGGTACCAATTAGGGCTCTCTGAAAGCAGATTAGGCTTGCTAGGGAGGTGGGGAGAGTGTGGGACAGTGTGTGTCCTCATTGGAAGGGCCTGGAGGTCTGAGGCCGCCCCTGCCTCCTCCACCTGGATGTTCACAGTCACGAGATTGCTTATGTGGCCTCTCAAAAGATTGCATCTTGGGGCGGCTAGGCTGGCGCAGGTACTCCTGACTCCAGAGCACCGGCCCTGGAGTCAGGAGTACCTGAGTTCAAATCCGGCCTCAGACACTTAACACACACACACACACACACACACACACACACACACACACACAAACTAGCCGTATGACCTTGGGCAAGTCACTTAACCCCAACTGCCCTCCCCCCCCCCCAAAAAAAAGATTGCATCTTTCTTGGGGTCTGTGACCCTTTCCACCAGGAGGAAGAGTAGGTGCTTTCTGTCTCTCACCCACTGGCCCTGCTGCTCACTTCCTAGGCCATTCTCAGGCCTGTCCCCAGCCCCTAGTTGGAGCCGTCTCAGGACAGCTTTCCTCCATGAAAAATCCTGCCGTCCTCCCCTCCTCCCCCTACTCCTCTTTGTGCATCGCTGAGGTCATAGCTGGAGGCAGTGCCCTGATTTTTGCTGCATGGGCTGAAAATGGGGCCAGCTTCCCTTGTCTCTGCCATTGAGTTGCCATGTTCAAGGTAGCAAAGAACCAGCTGGAGAAGAATCCTTCCCTTCTGGCTATCTGTCTAGAGCTCTGGAGGAAGTGGGGGGGGGAGTCCTGTCTCTTGTGGCCCCAGTGGAAACCACCAGGAGGGATGGGTGGGCCAGAACTGAAGAGAGGCAGTTTTTAGTTCAATAAAAGAGGATCTTCCCAGCTGGAGTGGACTGCAGTGATCTCCCCATCCCCAGCATGGGAGTGCTTGTGGTGATTCCAGGTCAGGGACAGGTAAACCCCCTTCCAACTCTGAGATCTCTGGGGGATTCCCAGGGAGTCTGACTTCTTTTTTTCCGTGGCAGACAGGCTGTGCCCAGGGCCATCTGTAAGGATGGGACATAGAGGACAGACCTGCAGAGAGGCCGGCCCTGCCTCAAGAAGCTCGCCTTTGAGCAAACACAGCAGGGCTTCAGCTGGTCTGGGAGTTCATTGATGCTGCTTGTCCTGCCGGTGCAGGAAGCAGCTGCCCCTTGTTATCTCTTGTTCACGCTCTTGCCAGAGCCCTTTGGGTCATGGTTACAGATTTGGAGCTGGAAAGTCCGGGAGGCCACCTGCATCTGCCCATGGCGTGGGAGCCTTCCTCCCACCTTATTTTTGCATTTTGAGGGTAGCTCGGCCACCCCACCTTTTCCAGCCCTGCATGCCCAGGGGGATGTTCCAGCTGGTCCAGTCCCTGCCCGCAGGCAGACGTGCTCCATCTTGTTTGCACCGACTGCCCAGATTTCCTCCATTGCTAGCAGTGGTTATCTGCAGCTTGGTTTCCTCAGAGAGTTTGTTTCAAGACATGCCGCCTCACAGCCATGCTCGGAGGAGATTTGTGCTAAGCAGAGCGGTCCTTGCCCTGGTGAGCACTTTGGCACCCTTCAGAACTCTGCATAGCCCATCATGTGCAGATGGGCTGCCGTTCTTCCTCCTCCTTTGTTCTGGACCCATCGCATGGTCTGTCTGCCCCACCTGTGGCAGCTGGAGCGCTACCTGTGTTGGTTTGTCTCTTCCTTGGAGAGTTCATCCAGTAGCATGTCATAGTCCACACCCTGCACACGTTGATGGGCCAATCCCTTTTGAGTAACTATGGATTTTGTTGATAAGGTCCTTTAGGCCTAAACCACCATCTCTAAGGAATCTCTCTTCCAGTTGGAGGGGAGTAAAGTGTGAGAGGACTGGAAAGGGAGGGAGAGCTTTGAATGCTAAAACAAAGTTGATCTTGGAGGCAGTAGGGAGCCCTTGAAGTTTATGGAGTAGGGGAGTGACAGGGTCACATCTGCATGTTAGGAAAATGATCTTGGCAGTTACTCGAGGATGGGTTAGGAAGGAGGAAAGGTCCTGTAGTGGGGGGGGGGGGGAGAAGGAACGAGGAGGGCCTGGGCTTCAGCGGCGCCTGTGAGAGTAGACAGGAGGGGCCCAGGCCGAGCAGTCCACCCGTGCTTTGTGCACAGGGTGGCCGGCCCACACTCTTGTTCTCTGGTATTTTTTATGAAGTATCTCTTTGATGAGCAGCCAGATCATTCTTAGAGAGACTTGATGAAGCTGGGAAAGCAGGCATATGGCCTAGTGGCTACAGATGCTTTCTTCTCTTTTTGTGGTGTGGCATGCTTTGGTTAAATTGCTTATTTTTTTATCCTGAACTCAGTAAACACCAAATAAAATGGGAATTTCCATATTAATAGTAAAACAGAAAGGGAGTGTACAGGAAACTAAGGACCTCTGATAAAATTCAACACGTTACTTAACCTCCCATAAAAATTCAGCGTGCAGCTTTCAACACTGCCTTTCAACACAATCCTGTCAGTCTGTGGTTCTTTCTGGCCTTTCACCTTCTGTGTATTAAAGATTAGAGGCAACTAGGTGGTCCAAGGGATAGAGCACTGACTGGACCTGGAGTCAGGGAGGCCTGAAATCAGATTCACCCTCAGGTACTGAATAGCTGTGTGACCCTGGGCAAGTCACTTAACCTCGGTCTGCCTCAGTTTCCCTATCTATAAAATGGATATAATGATAACAGCACCTACTCTCCGGGGTTATTGGGAGCATCAGATGAGGTAATATTTAGAAAGCACTTAGCGCAATGCCTGGTAATAGTAGTAGTAGTAGTAGTAGTAGTAGTAGTAGTACATTAATAAATGCTAATTTAATTCTTTCTCTGCCTCCCAGAGTTGTTGTGAGTATAAAAAGCTGCTTTGTAGAGTGCTTTGGTGACCATAAGACACAGTAAAAATGTTAGCTGCAATTAATTATTATTTTAAAAAAGATAAGCCCACGTAGCAGAGATGCTCAGTCACGACCCCATGACAGAATCTTACACTGAATACTGATCACTGATTTGAAGAGCAGAGTTCTGAAGTCTTTCAGGGTTGTCTTTGGTTAGGTCCATCCACAAGCACCACTTCGTGTTTACGATGTGTCAGGCTGAAGCACCAAGCTTGCTTCCATCCTCTCCCCTCAGGCTTCTCTCTGGGTCTCTTTTCTCGCATGCTATTGTATAAATTGTAATCCACATTCTGTTTGCTTCTTTTTATTTCATTCCTCACAAGTCTCCCTGGTTTCCTCTGAAAATGTCTGTCTCATAATTTCTTCTCACAATAATATTCCATTACATTAATATGCCATAATTTGTTTAGCCATTCCCTAATTGATAGCAACCCCCTTAATTTCCAGTTCTTTGTCAGCCCAGAAAGAGCTGCTGCACGTTAATATTTTTTACATATGGGTCTCTTCCTCTTTCTTGGGTCTACTGAAGCTTAGTAGGTACAGCACTGGGTCAGAGAGTATACAGTACATGTAAAGTGACTTTGTGGCATTATTTCCAGAATTCATGGGAGTGGGGCAGGAGTGGCAAAGAGAGAATAAGCATTTATAAATTGCCTGCTATGTACCAGGCAATATCTCATTTAGCCAGTTCACAGCACCATCAGGAGTGTTCCTGCTTTCCCATGGCCCTTCCTACAAATGTCATTTTCCTTTTTTGGTTCTCTTTGCCAGTCTAATGGGTGTGAGGGAAACTCAGAGTTGGCTTTGATTTGCATTTTTCTAATTATTAGTGGTTTGGAGCATTTTTTCCATATGGATTTCGGTAGCTTGGATTTCATCCTCTGCAAACATGTCCTTTGACCATTTACATCTATTGGATAATGGCTTTTGTTCTCATAAATTATTTTCAGTTCCATATATGTACTTTAATAGAATCTTTATCAGAGAAATTTGTTGCAGAAAAAAAAATTCCCCCCCTCCCATTACCTGCTTCCATTCTAATTTTAGCTGCATTGGATTTGTTTGTGAGAAACCTTTCTAATCTTGCGTAATCAGAATTGTCCATATTCCCTCTTTGTGAAACCCTTTCCTCTTGTTTGCATCTCTCTAACCCTAGAACAGACGGACGATGTCTTACTTGCTCATCCAGTTTGTTTATGGTATTGTCTTTTGTCTCTTAAGACACATATCCATGTGCTTGTCTGGGTATATGGTGCGAGAGGGTGCTCTGTACCTAATTTCTGCCATGCCACTGTCTAGTTTTCCCAGCAGTCTTTATTGAATAGTGAGGGAGACCTTATCCCAGTAGCTTCTCCCTTCCACTCCCCCCAATATTCTACTGCTCTGCTCATATATTTTTAGATGTTTAGTTTTTTTCCAGTTCCCTGAGATTTCTTGTCAGATGATCAGTCATTCATGCTCTCAAGATTGGTGTAAAGCAAGGATTTCCTTGGGTCTGGCTTCCCTTCCCAGCTTTTCTTCTAAAGCCCTCTTTCTGCCTCTTTGTTTGGCACATGAAAGACTGAAGGGTCAGGATCCTATTAGAATGACTCTTCCATCACTGGTGACGAACATAGGTTCCCGTGGAATAGTGCAGCATTGACTCTGCCTGCCGTAGGTCTCTTTGCTGGCCTCCTCCTCCTTAGGCCCTTGAATATTCTGAGATCATGTGGCTCTGTTGACTCCTAACCCCACGCTTTTTGAGAAGCTGCATGGAGGAGTGGAAAGAGTTGGAATCACCAAGACTCGGTTTCTCCCTCACTTGGCACTCCCACTGGCTCCCATGGGTCTAGTTATCATTTATACAGACGACTCCCAAATCTCTGGATCCACTCCCCAGTCTCTCTCCTGAGCTATGGTTGTACGTCACCATTTTGAAATGGGTGTGATCCAGACATCTTAAACTCAGCGTGCCTGAAATAGAACTTTTCCTGACACCCCCTCCCCTTGTCCAGAAACCCCCTGTTACTGTCCAGGGCACCACCATACTCCTAAGCCACTCGAGTTTGCAACCAAGGAGTCACAACTCCACGCTCTCAGACCACATATCCAGCCTTTTGCCCAATCTTGTCATTTCTTAACTCACATCTCTCCTTCTTGGCAGCTGGTGGTGCAGTAGATAGATAGTGGGTCTGGAGTCAGGAAGACCTGAATTCAAATCCAACCTAGCTGTGTGACCCTGGACGAGTCACTTAACCTGTTTGCCTCAGTTTCCCTGTTTGTAAAATGGTGATAAATAACAGCATCTACTTCCCAGGGTTATGAGGATCAATTGATCATTTGGGTTTTTTTTTTGTTTGTTTTTTGTTTTTGTTTTTTGCTTTTTGGAGGGCAGTTGGGGTTAAGTGACTTGCCCAAGGTCACACGGCTAGCTTTTTGTGTTATGTCTGAGGCCGGATTTGAACTCAGGTACTCCTGACTCCAGGGCCGGTGCTCTATTCACTGTGCCACCTAGCCGCCCCTCAATTGATCATTTGTAAAAATGTTTAGCACAGTGCCAGGCACATAATAATCCTTAATAAAAGTGCATTCCCTTCCCCTGTTGTCTCCTCTCTGCTCTTAAAGCCATCATATTGTTTCAGACCGTTTCACCTCTTGACTAGACTTTTGTATTTACCTCCTCATTGCACTTCCTCCCTCATGATTCTTCCCATTCGAATCCAGCTTTTCCCCCGTAGCAAATGACTTCTTTTTGGGGGGAAGGGGTTTGGGCCATTGGGAGAGATAGCCAGTAACTATGAAGGTTTTGAATTTGTATCTAGTTTATAATAAACTGAAATCTATTTTCTCTCCTATTTCCCATCTCATTGAAAAGAAAAACAAAAATCTTTGTAACAAATTTGCTTGGTCAACCAAAAAAAAAAACCATTTTCCCCCTCCCCAGCCTTGGTCTTGTCTTGGAGGCAGGTTCTCAGGAATCATGTCTGGAGGTTGGTTCGAGTTTTGAAGACTTTCAGAGCTGTTTGGTTGTCCTGTGTTGTCTTTACTCCAGAAGGTCCTCCTGGTTCTGTCCCTTTCCCTCCAAATTCATTCTTGCAGATCTCCCATGGTTCCTTTGACACCATTCCCATCATCATTTTTTCTAATATTCCAATAATATTTCATCTCTTACCTAGACTGTAATTTGTTCAGTCATTCCCTAAATGATGGGCACCCCCGTACCCAAGTTCTAATTCTTGACCATCCCAGAAAGATCAGTTGAACTTAAACATTTTTATAAAAAATCTGTGGGTCCATTTCCTCCTTGGGTTTTAGACCTAGAAAGCATAGTCCTGGATCAAAGGGTATGCCCAATGTAGTAACTTTAGGGCTGTCATTCCAAATGGCTTTCCAGAACTGGCTAAACCAGTTTGCAGGTCCACCAAAAATGTATTAGTGTTGGTAGGCCTGCGGCCTCTTTTTCCTTTCTTTGTTTAACTCTGCCCCTATGATGTGAGCCTCCTGGCCTTTGGAGGCCCCAGGGCTCCTTTGCTGGGGGTTGAGGAGTTTGTGGAGGGAGGTTGTCAGACATGGTGTCATCACTAGAGAAATTGCAGGGGGGAAGGCCCCTAGTGACAGCTCTTTGGTACAGACGCTGCATAACCATTTTAGACATTGGGTACTGCTGGTGTGCACCTAGTGATAACCGGGGCACAGGAGCTGGAGGTGAATTAGTGAAAACGGGCAATTGTTGGAGGGTGAGGCAGGTCAAGCAGACTTTGGGGCACAGAAGGTAGAGTCCGGGCAGCTCTTGGGACGAGGGGAGGGTGGGAGCCTGTTGGAGGCAGATTGAGAATAGTAGGAGAGTAGCCGGAGCCTCATTGGGGAGGGGAGGAGCACGTCCCTGACAGGCTTCTGGCTGCCAGTACCTAGCTGTGTAACCTGAGGCTCAGTTTTCTTATCTGCCAAATGGGCATAATCTGGCATCTTCTCCCTGTCTTTTGTTGCTATGAAGATGAGAGGAGATGGGAGTCAAGCATCATGTTACTAAACCTGTGGGGCAGTGTCTTAGCAGACATTCTCCATGGGCTCCTCCTAGGTCCAGGCTGGGGTGGCTTTGTCAGTCCTGTGGACAGAGCAGAGTCACATCTCTACTCTTTACGGTATCTGGAGCACTTGAAGGTTTACGCCAAAACTCTGGGAAGGATGAAATACAAAGCTTCCCTCCTTTGACAGGTGAAGAAGCTGAGGCTCACAGACCTTGAGTACTTGCTTGTGGTCACACAGCTAAGGAGTCAGCTTCTCATCATTCAAAGTCCCGAGCTCTGGTGGGGGCTCTGGCAGTAGGGGAGCCCGCCACCCAGGGCAGGGTGCTGCCTTCCAAGGCATGACCTAGCTCCCAGCTCCCAGGTCTCAGGGCAGGGCCGGTCCTGCTCTCTGGCCACCCGCCTGCCTCCCCGGCTCCAGCACAGCTGCAGGAAATGGGTTCCCAGAACAGAGAAGCTAAGTCTGCTGGTCTGTTTTTAAACACCCGTGTGCATCTTTGGGGGAAAGAAAGCAATTGAGTGGCGGAAAAGCAATTTCCGTGCAGATTTTGAAGGCAGCTATTAAATCTTTACAAGAGCCTGATTGTGGCTGCTGTGTGGCAGGAATTGATAGTGCTCGTTAATAGAAAGCATGGTGTAAGATGAAATTGTCCTTCCTGCCTTGCCATGATTAGGGCCTCCTAGGGAAAAAAATCGAAGGATCCTTAGAATCTTAGGACAGCAATGCAAGGAACCTTGTGAGGCCTTCTTGGGGTTCTGGGACACAGGTGCCCCACCCCCACCTCCCATATCAACTAAGTGGAATGTCAGGAAAAGAGCCGAGTACCTGATGTCCAGATCCTAGACCCAGGCTTGGATACTTCCAATCAATGTGGCCACAGGAAACCACCTCACCCACCTTCCCGAGAATGATGTGTCCAAAGCACTTGGTCAACCTCAGGCTGGCTCTCAGAATAGCCCTTGCAGTTACTGGGTATCCCTGGTAGAGGTAGAGGTCTAATGGGGCCTCCAGAGCCCACCAGGAGTGACCTCTCCTTTCTTCTCTTCCCAGGTCTGTCTGCTCTGACGCCGCGTCCTTTGAAATCTCCAGGACACTGCTGGTTTCCAGTGCACACAGAGGTACGGTTATGGTGGGGCGCTTGGGATCCTGGCGGGGCCAGTTGAATCAGGGCTCTGGAAGCCCTGCTGGGGCAGCCACCCCCACGAGTTCATGCCTCTTCCTTCTGCGTGGTCCCAGCTGTTACAGGGGCAATTGCTCACAGATCTACACATGTTGCTGTCGATCAGTAAACAGCTTGAAGGCTCCTACTGTGTGCTAGGCACTGTGCTCAGCCCCAGAAATACAAGAAGAGGCAGAAGCCAGCACCTGCCCTCAGGGAGCTTATAGTCTGGTGGGGGAGACAGCCTACAGACAAATGTATGCAAAGCCAGCTCTGCAGAGCCCAGGGATAATAGCATTTGTTGGGATTTAGAGGAAGCCAGAAGGGGTCCCAGAGGTCATCTCATCCAGGAGATTTTGTTGATGGGAAAACTGAGGCCCAGAGAGGGGGAGGAGCCCGTCAGCAGCAGAGCAGAGCTGGGCCCCCTGACTCCCACCCTGTGTTCCCCTTGCTGTGTGACCTAATTCTGCTTCTGCCCCTGGTCTTGGCCTAGCGCCCTTCCCATGCCAGGGTCTGGATGCCCCAGCTTGGTATGAGACAGGCCTGCCCCAGAGCCAAAGAGTGAAAGAGCATGAAGTGCTTCCTCTGTGCTTACTTACTGAGCGCTGGAGATACAGACAGCCCTTGCTCTCAAGGAGCTCACCTCCTAATGGGGGAAGACAGTACAGGGGGTGCAGCGGCTTTGTTCTTGGGGCGTATTAGGGAGTGGGGGGGAGCGTGCCTGGACTCCAGGTAACTGGAGTGTGGACCGGTGTCCCTGGACAGCCCAGAGAAACGGCACCAGGGAGACTCGGCCTGTTGGGACACGCTCCATCACCAGCCGGCTCCTGTGGTGCTCTTGGCTGCTGCTCAAGGCTTAGAGATACCTCCCACAACAACTGGGAGAGGCAGGGAGTGCAGGAATTCTATATTGCTATCTACAGATGAGAAAACTGAGGCTCCAGGAGCTGGACCGACTTCTCCAAAGCCCCCTGTTTAACAGCTGCTACAACTGGGCATCAGGCCCTGGTCTCTTGCTGTTCTTCTGAGGGAGGTGAGATGACCATAGGAAAGAGTTGGTGTAGTTCAGTGGCTCGTTGAGGAGAGCAGATGGGAGGGTAAGCTGCAAGACCTGAAGGGCTGGGGGATTCAGGAGGTCGAGAGTGTTGGGAGCATGGCAGAGTCAGGAGAGCCACTAGGCCAGGCACGGAAATGACCTTTGCTGTCTAATGCAGCCCCCTGCTTCTGTCCTGTCCATGCCCCCTGTCATTGGGAACCCCATCAGTACTGCCAGGCTCATCCCCTCCATTTGGTCATGGACTTCCCTCCACTAACCTTCTTTTCTCTGGGGCTGCTCCCAGGTCTGAGTGTTCTCCCCAGGGTGGATAGGGTTGGGTCTGCAAGTGCGTTGTGGTATGCACAGAGATCTTGGGGCAGTGACCAGGAAGAGGCCTGGTCCAGAAAGCCTGGCCTCTAATCTTGGCTCATTCTTACTGCCTGAGTGACCTTGGATGAGTCTTATAAGCCCCTTAGCCTTTGGTGGCCTCCTTTGGAAGGTGAGCTCTTGGCCTAAATGGGAGCTCTCAGCTCTGATGGGTCCTGGGCATGCTCCCAGGTGTCAGGTGGGCCTTTGTAAGGGGAGAGCATGATCCCTGACTTGGCACAGAGATGGGAGCACCTCAGAGATCACCTGGACCCCTTCTAGTGTGAGTGGAGCGGCTTCTGGCCAGCTGTGTTGATGAGAAAGCTCTTTGTGTCAAACTTAAACCTTCCACCTTGTGACTGCTCCTCTGGGATGACCAGCAGGTCATTGGCTTATATACCTGGGTCTGGAAAGGACCTTGCTGGGGATCACCCACCTTCTGAGCTTCTTGGTTCTAGTCAAGCCTTCCAGAGCCACACAGTGAGGATGGTCCCTGTTCTGTGTGACATCCTTAGAGATGCCTGAAGACAGCTGTCATGCCTTCCTTAGTCTTTCAGATGAAGCTTCTCAAGGTCCCTCATCTGTTTTTCATTGGGCCTGGATCAGCGTTGATGTTGCCCTGGGGTCTCGGGCCTGGCATGGAGCCACCCCCCCCCCCCGCTCCCCTCGCCTTGCAATGTGGCCTCCAGACATGTGTGCTGGAAACAGCTTGCCCCTGGTGTGGGCACCCAGCGCCTGGCTCTCTGGTTTTGCAGAAGAGGAAGAGGGGGTTGGCTCACTGATGGGGGTCCTTGCCTGCCGGGCCCTCAGTTTTCCATCTGCTTGGCCGCCTCCACCCCCATCTCAGGGCCTGTGTGGGACTGGTCAGGATCCTTGGCTTGCATTTCACTACAGAACGTGTTAGAGCTCAGCCTGTTAGCTTCATCCCCGATGGGATCTGACACCACAATTTCCTTTCTTCATATGGAGCAGAGAGGTCAGAGTATTGTCGACTGATTCTCTGTGAAGTTGTCATCCTGGATTCCCCTGAAGGCTCCTGATGGACTGGCTGCTTCAGGTTGTCTGGTCTCCCCATGGACTCCATGATGAAGCCCGCCCTGCCTGGAACTAGGGTTCAGCAGGAGCTGTTTGAAACAGAGAGGCCCTGAGTGCTCTGTCTCCTCTCCCAAGCTGCCCTGGAGATCTTTGATCTCCGCTCGCACTGGCCATGTCATGGCCTCTCATGCTCCACCCCATATGGATGCCGGGGCTTCCCCAGCATGTCTTGTTCTGCCTTCATTCATACAGCAAACATTGATCGCGGCTATCCCTGGGAAGAGGCTGCTGCCAGCGATCCACTATGAGCAGTCTCTCTCCAGCTTGGCCTATAATCTTAGAGAGGTCATCAGTCCAGTGGGGCCAGCTTGGGGACATGTGTCCAAACCTACTTGGGCTGGTAGCTAGATGGAAGACACTCTGCCTGTGGCTGGGCCACCCTCAGGGACATCATAGCGGGGCCAGACTGGCTGAGCCTCAGAGAGCTTAGGGTCCCTTCCACTGATGGCCCAGGAAGGAATTGGGGTTGGCCTCAAGTGAAGGGAAGCACTGGGACTTTAGGGGAACAGTAAGAAAGGAGAATCAAATAGTTCTGCCCTTAGGGTGGCTTCTCCTGGATTCTGTCACCACCCTGGCCTCCTCCCAACAGGAAACCTTACCCTCCAGGGGTCTGCCATGACCTTTTGGGAGACAGACCAAGAACAGCTCCAGCTCGGCTTCCCAGCCAGGGGTCTTTTCACTTTGACATGCCTTTTCAGTATCCTTGGGGCAAGAGGTAGGATGAGGGCAGAAGGACCAGTCTAACCCATTTGTCCCTCAGGAGCCAGGGACTGGATACTGAGGCAGGCCAGGCCTTAGGTGGTCCTTGGCTGGCAGGTGGTCCAAGCCCATTCTGCTTGAGGACTTCCTCTCTGCCAGCACAGCTTCCAGGGGTCCTGGTGAGACCCCCAAAGAAGTACTGGAGGCCTCCACATGGACGGCGCCACATGGCTACTCTGGTCATAGCACTCCTGCTGTCCTCAATGTGCATCTGAGGAAACTGGGGTTCAGCAGGGTACCTATCAATGAACAGCTTTGCTGGTGGACTGAGACTCACACTTGGCTCTTCTGATGCCAAACCCAGGCTCTTCTTTTCCCTTCCCCTTCTTCTCCCCCTCCTTCCTTCCCCTTTCCCTCCTGGGGAATTATCAGTAAACACGAACATTTCCGAAGGCCAGAAAATGGGGATTGTCTCTGAATCGGAATCTTATGCCCATATTAAATGTTACCTGGTAGAGCCGTAGTCTTTGTGTATTCTTGAAGTGTCTCATTGACAACCTTTTCTTTCCTCTACTCCCTTTTTTTGCCTCACTTTCACTAACCCTTTACTCTCCCCATCCCCACCCTCCTTATAACAAAAATAGAGTCAGGAAAAATAAATCCATGTTGTAGTGAGTGTGTCAGGAAACCTTACATGGCCTGCTGCGCCTTCGGGCCTCACCTCCCCAGCTGGGGGGGAGGGGGCATACTTCATCCACTCTTCTGGTCATTTCACTGACCAGAGTTCATGTTTCACAGTGGTGTTCCTTTACATTGTGGTGGTCATTGTATTGTTTTCTTGATTCTCCTTACTTTTCTCTGCATCAGTTCATACAAATCTTCCAAAGTTTTCTGAATCCTTCCCTTTTGCCATTTCTTACGACATACTGATTCTCATCCCCTAGTTGAGGGGCATCCCCTTAGTTTCTAGTTCTTTGTATGCCCATGGGTCCTCTCCTTCTGACCTTTGTCTTTTGGGGGAATACAAGCCCAGGAGTGGCATTGCTGAGTTAAAACAAGTATGCCCATTGTAGTGACTTTTGGAGAATAGTTCTGTGTTGCTTTTACAGGGTAAGTTTTTTGGTCGTTTCAGCAAGACGTGCCATGGCCCAGGACTGTTTCCATGGTGGCACTATATTGCCTCTGGCATGTATTTGCTTTTCTTGACCCCAGGTAGAACATCTGTTGAGGAGAGACCAAAGGGGAACAGAAAGGCAGATTTGGGCTCCATGTGAGGAAGAACTTGCTGACAGAGAGAGAGCTAGCCCAAATTGGAATGAGCTTCCTGGAGAGATGGTGTCTCCCTGGCACCCCAGAAGACCTTCACAGAGGCAGGAGGGCCACTGGGCAAGTATGTTGAATTTCTGTGGAGCCTTGGTTGGACCAGAAAGAATGCCTCTGAAAGGTCTTCCAAGCCTTTTTCGGAGTCTCAGCTGCAGGTAGTGAGTGGGAGCGAGTCCCCTGGGCCTGGGGTCCCAGAGACCTCTTTGGGGAAGATGTGGTTCCGGAGCATCTTGTCCTCAGTCGAGTGATTTTGCCAGCCTTGGCTCCTGGCCTAGCATCTCCCTGCCCCCACCTGCCTTGTCCCACTTTCTCCCCAGCTCTGGCTCAGTTGAGAGGCCTGGTCAGAGCCAGGATATGTGAGCCCGACTGCCATCTGAGCTGTTTACCCCTCCAGACCATGTGATTTACAGGGCCGGGTTGTGATGAAAAGAGTTTTGTGTGAAGGTGAGGTGTCCTGGCTCGTGTCTCATTAATCATTTGGAAATCAATAAATCACTGACCAATTGCAGAGTGGGACGCTGTGGGCTCTCCTGCTGCCCCAGGTCCAGACCTGCCATGCAGACTCTGTCCGTGGCCCAGAGCTTGTGGCACCCACTCTGGGCTGAGGCTTGTGGTGGGCAGCCCATCTTCTGGGGAAGCAAATGTGGTCTCTCACTTCCTCCTTATTGTCACCTAAAGCCAGAAGGAAACATCCAGGCAGGCAGGGACTTTCCTCAGCCCCAGCAAGGTCCCACATGCATGCATGCCCCTGCCAGGGGCTGCCTCCCACCCCCCACATGTTTGACCGAGGGGGTCCTGTGGATCCAGGGCTGAGGAATGCTGGGTTTCTGGTTTGGAAAGGGTGTCCGATTCCTGGCATGGGCTGCCGCAGGTATTTTTAGCCACCTCTGGGCACTGTGGTTTTTAGGCATTTTTTGTCTGTTCCTGCCCTAACCCATTGTGTATTAGAATTAGTGATCAACAGAATTCCCCCCCCCCCCCCACCGAAGTTTCTGCCTCATGCTGGATCCCTTGAAAGGGCAGTGATAGTCCCCTACGTTACCCTCTGTCCTGGAAGCTGGGTGGAATGAGCTTGAGGCCTCAGGCCCAGTTAGATCAGGCCTCAGGACCCTGGGCAAGTCATGGACCCACCGACTGCCTCAGTCTCCTCAACTATAGAGTGAGAATGCTGACAGCATTTTTCGGCTTGATCATGTCGTGAGGAGTAAATGAGAAAATCTTACTGTTGAGCACAGAGCACTGGGTGTTTTTTTTAATTAACTTTTGTTTATTTTTAGTTTAAATCATTCATTTCCATGAGATTTCGAGTTACAGATCTTTCCCCTACCCACCACCCCAAAACAGGGATCCCACTGTATACCCCCTCGCCCAATCTGCTCTCTCTCATGTCCTCCCCCATCACCCGTCTGACTTTCCAGTAGGGCAAGATGGATCTCCTTACCCCACTGCCTGTATAGCTTAATTCCCAGTTGCATGTAATTAATAATAATAATAATAAATGTATATATTATTAACATTTGATTAAAGAACTTTAAATTCTAGATTCTTTCCCTTCCTCCCTTGTCACCCACCCCCACTGGAAAGACAAGCAGTTCAATACAGGCTGTACCTGTGTAGTTATGCAGAGCATCTCCACAATGGACATATTGTGAGAGACTGATTATATGTCTCTCCTTCCTATCCCCGTCCCGCCCGCCCCCCCCCCCCCGGTTCTGTTCTCTACTTTGTCCCTGTCCCTTTACAGAAGTATGGAGCACTGGGTGTTTTAATGAATTATTCTTTCCTTCCCCTGCCCCCCAATTCTCTGAGGCATGTTGTTAACTTAAGACAAAAACAACAGAAACAGACTATCTTGTTTTTCTAAAGATTTGCTTCTGATCTATCCCTACTGTTTCCTATGCTGGGGAGTGTCCTTTGTAACCAAGAAAGAAAAAAAGAGAGAAAAGAAACCAGTGTATGCTGTGTTCTGCCCCTGTAGCCCCCATCCCTGCTCTTGAGAGACAAGCCTGGTTACCATGTAGGATGCTACATTCCAGCTGCTCATTCTCTGCGCTCATTGTTGTCAGCAAAGCCGGTGTCGCTTTCCTGTGTCTTCTGCGCTCTCCCTGCATCTGTGACTTCCAGACTTCTCTGAATTCCTCCCACTCGCCTTTTCTTACAGCACATTCACATTCCGTTATGTTCATGGACCATGGTTTTCTTATCCATTCTCCGACAGTCGGGAGTCTTCTTTGTTTCCCATTTTTTCTACCACAAAAAGCACTGGTATGAATAATTTCATATCAGAGGACCTTTCTTCCTGTCTCTGACCTCCTTGGGGGCCTGGGCCTGATTATGGGATAAGTCAGAGGATATAGACATTCTAGACACTTGCTCAGTGTATCCCTGGCTAACTTCTGAATGAAAGATTTTCCATCTCTTTAAGTGTCCCGGAGAGGATGGCAGGCTGCCGCCTTGGGTTTTTGTTAAATGCTCAGCACTTATATGGCCTAGGAATGGGAGGGAAGATGAATTAGGCTGTTTCTTCACTGGGGCCTGGCTGGCCCTTGCTTCTCTGCTAGAATTATCCAGTAGGGGTATCTGCTAGCGTCCTGCAGGCCAATTTCAGGTGCTAAGCAGCCCTATCAGAGCCTTCTTGTGAAGCCTCATCACAGTGAACCTGAGGCACGCTGACTCCCCAGAGGCGGTGTCAGTGCCTTAGACCTCCAGCACATCCTACAGAACTAGACTTTCAATACTTAGATCAGTGCTGGAGGGGACCTCATCACCCATCCACTGAAGAGCCTGGCCAAGCCAGAGGGGTCGTTCATCACTAGAGACAACCCAGCATTAGCCAGGGGCAGGGCCAGGGCCAGGATTCAAGCATAGTTTTCCTGCCTCTGAATCCAGAGAAGTTTCTGTTCTTCATGTTGTTGGGCATAGGAGGATGTCTATGGTGTGTTTGTCTACAATCGTGGGGCAGCTGTGGACCCTGGTTTCTGCCATCTCTGTCCTGCCTTTTTGGCTGGGGATGTTGCCTTATACCCTGGCTAGCCCAGGGCACTTGGAAAGGGGACTCTGATTGCAGTTGGCCATATTTTGCCTTCACGAATGAAAAGGAAATGACAGTAAACCTTTCACTGCTGTAAACTTGAATTAGTTTGAGCTCCTTAAAGAGGGCCAGATGTCTCTTGGGTCATCAGTCATATAGAGGGTGACTGGAGGCCAGGGCTTGGAGATAGGGCAGAGCAACCCAGCAGGGCTGGGCTTGGTTGGCTCATTAGCAGACAAACTAGTCAACATTTGTTCTTGTAATATGAAGAGACAGTTACTGGGCTGTTGTCCGAGGAGGTCCCCTTCTCAGCACAGATCTCCATTACCGGGACCCTGAGACTAACAGCCCCCCTCCCTGAGGTTCTCTTGGCTGGCCTGGGGCACTTGGCCCTCTCCAGTGGTCCAGCCACTCTTGGAATCTTGGTCAGGAATGAACCCTTGGCTCCCCTGCAGGCTTGGCATGGCCTGTTGGGGACGGAGGTGGTGGCAAGCACTACTTATGAGGAGGAACTGTCCAGGTACTGTTCCAGTTTCCTTCCTGGGCCTTGTGGAACAGCTGGATTTCTGGACATTGCTAGTGAAGGACAGTACCTGGGAAAGAGGCCAGGCTACTTGGAAATTCTAGGCATAAACCTACCTTTAGGGCCTGTGGCCTCATTGTGTGGCTCTGGTGTCCTGAATTAGGGAGCAGCATGTTCAGAGGAGAATCCACTGTCCTAGTGAAAGCTACCCCTTCTTCCTCTGCTTCATCTGGCTTGTATCAGGGGGGGTCCCTCAGGACCCTTCCAGCTCTGGGGCTCTAATCTGCAGCCTTCATATGGCTCCATCCCAGTATCAGGTTTTAGCATCCTGCTTGTGGAGTTTGTTTCTTGGTAAACCTTGAGAATGATGGGTTTTTATTTTTCTTTATTTCATTTGACTTTCTGGGGCTTTGAAAATGCTCCACATCCTCATGTTTCCTCTGGGAAAGCAGAATGTCTCTGGGTAACAAACACACCTGCCTGGGTCTGAGCTTCAGAAGGGGAGGCAGGGACTTCTCTGTCTCTGGCCTTCTTCCCAAGAGCAGCAGACAGACATCTCCACACCTGTGGGGGAAGGCAGCTGGCTCTGCCCTTTTCTTCCCCCAGTCACACTGACTTGCTCCCTGGGCTCCTGCTCTGATTATGACTAGGTTTCAGACATTCAAGGCCACCCCCAGTCTGTGCCCCTCCTTTTGTGTTTCCATCTCCTTTTTTGCAGGTGGAAAAAGAGGGCTTCAGCTTGTGTGTCTTCAACTCTCAGGAGGAAGAACCGCATCTTATTTGCCAGAGGGTTCCAGGTGGACAAAGCCATGGGTGGGTTGTTCCTGTCCCCTTTTGGTGGCCCCTGTAGTTTGTGATGCCTCCTGGCTTTGTACTCGCTGGCCCTTCCCTCCTATTGTAGGCGCTGGAGGGCAGGCCTAGGCTTTATTTTTCTAAACTGTGTCCTCAGTAAAGGAACTTGCCAAGCCCTTTACTGCCCTGAACCTGGCCCTGAGTGGGAGGAGAAATTGGGAGAAACCCCAGTATCTGCCCTGCTGAGCACTGTGCAAACCAGGTACTGGGAGCCAGAGGCAGGGCAAGCTGGAGTCAGAGGAAAGACGTTGGCTTTTAAGAGGGGCTGGGAAACCTTGTATTTGGGGGGACTTTGGCAGAGACTTTGGGGAGCCTGGAAGCAGGAGAGGCTGGCTCAAGAGAGAAGATAAGAGAACTCCCAGATTGGATTGCAGCGTTAATTAGGACCCAGCCAAAGAATTGACTTTCTTAGTCTTAGCTATTTGGTGGGGGGGGGGGGTGGCCAGGGACTTTTAATCTGTAGTCCTTGGGTTCCATTGTGTTGAGGCTTTTATTTTTTAATAGATTCTATGAATATTTTTTTTTACATTGTCTAGATTTCCCCTGTATCCCTTCCACTCATTTTTCTCAAAGTCAAACAGACTTAAAAAAAAATAAATTCAGCAAAACCAATCAGTACATTGGGGGAAAAAAATATGACATTAAATGCAGTGTTTGCCACCGCCCAGGGACCTTTGTCTCTGCCAGGGAGCTGGGGAGAAGTGTCACCCCATCTCTCTTATTTAGGAACAAGCTTCTTTACAACATTCGTTTTTGGTTTTTTGGTAGTGGATCTTTCCATTCACATTGTTGAAGTCACTGTAGATGGTATTTTCTGGGCACTGCTGACTTCATTCTGCATCAGTTCATACAGATCTTTCTGTACTTCTCTATGTTTATCACACCCACCCTTTCTTATAGTGTAATTGATGCAGTTAGAGGGTGCTGGGAACACTGCAGTGTTGGTGTACAGGGCAGTGTCCTCCTGGAATTAATTCACGAACTCACACCATCTTACAGTCAAGTGACAAAGTTTTTTGTAATGCCAACAGAGGCAGGCAGGCTTCCTAGGGAACCTCCAATTTAATGGGGGTGAGGCTGGTGTTTTTGTACAAAAAGGACAGTGAAAACGATTTGGGCGGGATTGAGTGGTAGTTAGTCTGGGGTGGGCCAGGTGCAACAAAGAGAGAAACGTCCAGTAAGCTAAATTAAGTAATCCAGGAGGGCTGGGATGGGCCCGATGCCTTGGGCAGAGGGGCAATGATCTGGGCTACTGAAATGTATGGGAAAACTCAGGGACTGGGTTGCTTTCAAAGACACAGTCTTTTCCTTTTAGTGGCCCAGGTCCTGTCACCCCATCACAGTAAGATTCCAAAACATTCCTACACTGCATTTGGTTTAGTCCTTCTCCTGTTAGTGGACATGGCATTGTTTTCAATTCTTTGCCATCGACCATGGTAAGCATGGCTATCGGTATTTGGTTGTGTGGGGGGCTTTTCTTCTTACCAGTTACCTCCTTGGACTCTGTGCTTAGCAGGGGAATCTCTTGGTCAGGAGATATGGGTGTTGGAGACGCTGTTCTCCTGTAATTCAGAATGTCTGTGCTAAGGATTCTCACAGCCAGCTCCTCCCCAGCGGGGACTGTGCCCGTCTTCCTCTTCTCTGCAGTGAGTGGGGTGTGAAGTGAAACCTCCAGGCCTTATCTTTGTTGTTGGTGATGTGGAGCCTTCATTCATAGGGTTCTTCACAGTCCTCAGTTCTCCTGAGAACTGTTAGTTCCTATCATTTGACCCCAGGCCAGCTGTAAAACAGCTTTTGGTCGTAGTGATTTCTGTTCCTTGCCTATATTTTGGATACCCAGCTAAAGGCTTTTATTTCTCTTGTAACTCTGTGCTTGAGGCTTTAATTTGCTACTTCTTCCTCATCTGTGGGGGAGCTACCTAGAGACGGCCCTCCAGGCTCTGTGCTCTGGGGACCTCCCTGAAGCAGCCTCGGGCTAGGATTGAGCCCAGGTTGTTCTGTGGGGAGCAGCTCTGAGGCTGGGCTCTCCGTTCCCCTCCTGCATCCACAGATGGAATTTGGAAGGTTTGACAAGAGAGGCCCCCAGGCTCTGAGGCAACTTCAGGGCTCCTGGTCTCTGGTTCTGGGACCAGAGGAATCTGGAAGTCCCCTCTTGGATACAGCATCAGAGCAGCTGTGACTGCTCTCAGATCCATTTTTCTCTCCTCTCCTCTCCTCCAGCCTACAACCAGCTGGGTGTTGAACAATGCCCTTGTTAAGGGAAATTTTAAAATGGGAATTCGAGCACAGAAGTGCACATTCTTTCTCTGGTAGATCCAGGCTGGGGCCAAAGAGAATGCCTCAGGAGAGTCTCAAATGTCTCCTTCCAGGGAGAAAATCACTCTGAGGCCCAGGGCAGCAACATCCTGACCTCAGGCCCAGGTCCAGGGCAGCAGCATCCAGACCTCAGGCCGAGGCCCAGGGTGACAGCATCCTGGACCTTAGCTCAGGTGACCAGCATCCTGGACCTCAGGCCAAGGCCCAGGGTGGCAGCATCCTAGACCTCAGGATGATACAGCAGGAGCCTTCTTCCTCTTGCTGCTCCTTTCAAGCCCAATTTGAAGGCCTCCCCTCATCCCCTTGGGCACGGGGCACAGGTGGGCAGACTCCCCAGGTCTGAAAAGGGGATCCACTCCCTACCTCCCTCAGGGGGCTGCTTCGAGGCTGGGGTTAAAATAATGACCAAGAAGAAGAAGACTTTTTGTTGTCCCAAGAAGTCAGGACTGAGAAGTGCTGAGGGCAGGGCCCTGGGGGTGAGCTGTGCATGGTTTCAGTCTATAGAAAACATGTTCCCCTCTGAGAGTTCTCAGGAGACTTTGGGCTGCCTCTAGTTAGGTTGTCACCTCTTCCCTGCTGTGGTGTGGCATCAGGCTTAGGAAAGGACAAGGACCAAGCGGTAGAGGAGGGGATGGCAGAGCCAGAGGGGGCTTATCTTGGCTTAGCTCCGCCTGGGCCTCCATGGGGCTGGGACGGCCTCAGTAGGGAATTTCATCCTCAGGACATAGTTGACAGTTTGTTATTCAGTGTTTTCAGTCTTGTGACCTCATTTGGGGTTTTCTTGGCAGACGCACCGGAGGGATTTGCCTCTTCCTTCTCCAAGTCATTTCACAGATGAGGAAACCAAGGCAAAGTGACTCACCCAGGGTCACCCAGCTAGCAGGTGTCTGCAGCTGTATTTGAAAGAAGAGTCCTCCTGATTCCAGGCCAGCGCTCTGTCTGTTGAACATCACAGACAGGAGACACCTACTAATTCTTTCTTGTCAAATGTATGAACATTTGGCCTGGGAAAGAGACTGTGGCCCTGACATTGTTGCTGCTGTCAGATATCTGAAAAGCTCTCATGAGAAAGAGGGATTAGATCTGATTTGCTTGGGCTGCAGATTCGGCCTCACTGAGGCGACAGTGACCCATCCACGACAGTGGAGGGGGCTGGCTGCCCTGGGTCACTGCAGATGGCCCAGCGTGGGGGGCGGGGCAGTGGAGGAGGCCGTGTAAGCTCCGGGGTCTGTGGCAGAGCTTAAGATTCTAAGATTCTCGTGGCCTTTGGAGCCCTGCAGATGTTTTCTAACTTGGCATCATCACGCTTTTTGCTGTTTTTGAAAAGAATGCAAACTGAATGGATGGCAAAAATAGTCCAGTAAGCCCTTGAAACAAGGGACAAAATCTGAGAAAACAAACACGTGCCTGGTTTCCCTGAGTGAGGGCTGCTGTCAGCTTCCAGCGCATGGTGTTGGCTAGAGAGGAGGTGCCCAGGAAGATGAAGGCTGGTGGTCTTTGCCCCTTGTTAACGGGTCCTGATGAGGGCTGGGCTTGGAGGTAAGCACTGAAGTACCTTATTCAAGCCCTTTCACCCCCTTAGCTCACTGGACGGTCACACCTCTGGAGCTGAGGGCACTGGGTGACTTTCTGGAGGTCACTGCCAGAGGTCAGCAGGATAATGGCGACTCAGCTGTTCATAGCCACACATGTCAGCTCCAGCACATATGTGTGTGTTAATGCTTGTGTGTGAGCCTGAGGCAGTAACTCTTATTCTCTAGGTAGGGGCTCAGGACAAGAGTTTCAGCCCTCACAGAGGGAGATCCCCTTGATTCCGTGAGAACTGGGCCCTGTCACTTGGGGACCACCCTCTGGGCCCCTTGGGAGGCTCTCGGTTGCTCCTGATTGTGCCCTCTGAGGCAAGCAGAGCGTTTCCAGACCCCATTCATGTACCAGCCCTTCAGAGGCCTGTGCGGCCTCCTCCTCTCCCCATAAGCCGGCCTCTCCAGGCTTCTTTTCAATCCCCATTTACTCAGCTCATCTTTGAAGCATTTGGTGCCCCGCCTCCCAGGAACAGAGAATTAGAATCTTTGGGTTTCTGTTATTTGTTTTTTTAAAGGAGATGGCTGGGCAGAGGGGAGACTCAGTGGATAGAGCACTGGAGTCAGGAGGACCTGAGTTCAGATCCAGCCTCAGACACTCACTAGCTGTGTGACCCTGGACAGGTCACTTAAAAGGAGGGAGGGAAAGGGAAAGGGACTTGGGAGCCTTGGACTGGCAGCCTTTCATTTGACACCTGAAGAAACTTTAGGCTAGGAATCAGTGCCTTGTTCCAGGACCCACAGGTGTTATTAAGCTTCGGAGGTAAGACAATTCAAGTTTCTGACTGGAAAACCAAGGCTCTTTCTTTCCAGGAGGGTCCCACTTGAAAATAGATTTGACCTGTGTCCTAAAAAGGGTTCAAATGCTTATGAGTGTTCGTTAGAAATGCCTTTTTTTCTGGCTGTGATCTCTTCTAATATCATCTTCATATAATCAGTAAGTAAATATGTATTAAGTGCCTACCATATGGGAGGCACAGTGCTAAGCTCCAGGGCTGCAAAAAGAAGCAAAGGTGGTCCTGCCCTCTGGGAACTGACAGTCTGATAGAAGAGGCCGCATGCAAACAGACACACCGAACCAGGGGTAGGCGGGATGAGTGGTGCTGGCGGGCTTCAGTAATTTCAACTGTGTCCAACTCTCCATGGCTCCGTTTGGGGTTTTCTTGGCAGAGATGCTGGAGCTCCTTTTACAGGTCAGGTAACTGAGGCAGACCGGATTAAGTTATTTGTCCAGGATCACACAGCTAATAAGTGACTGAGGTCAGATTTGAACTCGGATCTTCCTGACACCAGGACTGGTGGTGTTCAACCCACTGTTCTGCCTCGCTGACAGAATAAATAGGGAGTATTTAGCCAAGCGAAGACCCTCATCACCTCATAGTTTTGGGTCTGGCAAGGGTCTGGTAGGCCGTTGAGTCTAGCCACAATATAGTTTACAGATGAAGAGACTGGGGTCCTGGAGGGATCTGAGTGACGTGGTAAGTGACAGAGGCTGGTTGTGAGCCCTCATGCTCTGGCCTGGACAGCCCTGGTGCCTGCCCTGAGAAGACAAGGTAGGCGTGGTGTTCTTCTCTGACCCTCCTGACACCATCTCAGCTCTAGAGGCCCTGGGTAGACTTGAGGCAATGCCTGCCATTTGACAGGATGGCAGGCAGACTTACCTTTCCAGGGTTCTTTTGTCATGTGTGGAGTTCCCAGCAGCCTGTATGACCAAGATGGTTCCTCCAGGGGTGACCATTGATTCCTGGGTCCCAATGGCCAGCTGCTGGCCCTGTGTTTATTCTCTTAGCCTTCAGTAGGGTTGAGTGAGGCTCCTGATCCTAATACCAGTAACTCCGTGTCTAGGTCATTCTAAGGTTCACAGAGTGTTTTCCTGATGACAGTTCTATAAGGCTGGTTGGGTGGTCAGGATTATTCCTCTGATTTTAAGACTAAGATTGAGGAGTTGACTTTTGTTCATTGTCTTATCATGATAAAGGCCCAGAACTCCCATTAGAACCCAGGTTTCCTGGCTGAGCCCAGCCCTTCCCCCACTCTCCCAGGCTGTTTCTACATAAGAGCTGGGTCTTTAACAGGACCGCAGGAGAGGAGTTTGGTCAGAAAAGTCCTGCTTCCAGCCCTCAGCAGCTCTCTGACCCTGGGGAAGTCGCCTTCCCTCTCTGAGGTTCATGCATTCTTGACCTGACAGTCATGGGAGGAAAGTGCCACAGAATTGAGTTCTATTCACCCCTTTCTTCAGCATATGTGCATGGCGCTTGGGGGGAATATGAAGGTTCATCACCAAGATGGCGCCTGATACTGGCTTTGGCTGGTTCACAGCACTGATCCCTCCCCTTGCCAGCTTGGCTTCCCTAAGGGAAAGTGAATTGTTCCAGTATCCTTGTTGAAGTGTTTGCTTGGGCTCGGGTGAAGTGGCTTAGCTGGTTCTGAATGCTTCCTAGCCTGGAACTTTGGAGAATCCTTTAGAAACAAGGAAGAATGAGTTGTAATCAGGGCCTTGTGTATATGTTTTTAAAAACACTCTTAACTTTTTGAACTTTGTATAATTAATAACACCAATAGCTAAAACAGACAATCCTTTTTTAAAAAAGTATTTTAAAGCTCTTCACAGGAGTGTCATGAGGGCCTCTCTGGAGCTCTGCTTTCTCATACCAGCTCCTTCCCGGTGCCCCCACCCCCAAACACTGCCTTCCCTTCATTTGTCAGTTTGCATTCCCATTAGATGTTGGCTGTGACTATTTTGTGATTGCCAAGAGCTCAGCTCTCTGTAATGCTGCCATGATTTGCTTTGGATTCTTTTTTTCTGAACACATTGACTCTGGGAAGGTGGAGTCTAGGCACTGTGTTGTTAAAAGAACCCAACTGCCTTTGGTTGGCCTAGGATGAAACCCCCAGGGTTATTATGTTGTGATTCTGAGTCATGGTTAAAAAATGTGTTCTGACTGTATCCGTTCTGACTTTCTGAGAGGGAATTAACAGAAGCATAACCGCAGTGTGGCTTTAGTGATGCCCAGCACTTTTCAGTAGAACCCTGAAAGTCATGTTCTAGCCCCTTGGGCTCTAGATTCACATGCACCAAGTAAGGGTTGAGGGGGCTGGAACTGAAGAGATTTCCATGTCCTCCCTCATAGTTTCCTCTGGGAAATCTTCCAGCATAGTTTGTGTCTGGCTTTCCACAAATGGGGAATAACAGACTCCCTGGCTTTTGTACAAGCACATGAGGTAACAAATACATATTAGATAAAGGACAGCTTTTATTCTGTCCTCTCATCCACCCCAAAAGGACTCATGGGAATTGATAGATATCCCGAACACAAATTTGAACACAAATTTGAAACTCATAATAGCCCACCCGTAAACATCCTTCAAAATGTTTGCCAGGGGGAACATTCTGACATTCTGATGAAATCTTTTCTTCCACAGGCTCCTACAGAGTCTTCAAGACTCGTAGTGCCACCCTGTGGTCTGCCCGTCTTCCAGAAGGCAAACATATTTTGGGATTTCTTGATGGATAGATAGCCCAGCTCCCAGGAGACCTGCATTGTCTGAATAAGTCACTCTGGTAGTGGGGGGGAGGCCAACAGGGTCCCAGTTTCTTTGCTCTTCTGTGTCAAGATAGCAGTGGCCACATGGGGAACTCCCCTTCTTTCTTTCTTTTTTTTTAAATTTATTGACTTGTTTATTTACTTTTAGTTTACAAGATTCAGTTACAGAATCACTTGAGTTTCAGATTTTCTCCCCCCCTACCCCCCGCCCCCATGGTGGCGTACAGTCATGTATGGGATATGCAAACACTTTCATATTGTACAATAGTCTGGTCGTATAGAAGCATTGTAACCAATGGAGTGAATAATGGGGGGAAAAAAAGAATAGAAACAAAACCAAACATGGAAAAGAACAATAGCATGTGTTGCTTCAGTCTCCATTTAAACCCTGGTCTTTCTAGATCTTTCTCTAAATGTAGACATCTCCTTCCATCCTGAGACTTGTAGAGCTGTCTTTTAACTGTGCGTTGCTGAGAAGAGTCCAGTTTATCAAGGTTGGTCGTCACACATATGATGTATCTGTGACTGTACAAATTTTTCCTGGTTCTGCTCTTCTCACTCAGCATCAATTCATATAAGCCTCTCCAGGTAATTATGAAGTCCATCTCCTTCCCATTTTTTAGAGCACAATAGTATTCCATTACATTCATATACCATAACTTGTTCAGCCATTCCCCCATTGATGGGCATCCCCTAAGTTTCCAGTTTTTTTTGCCACCACAAAGAGAGCTGCAATAATTATTTTTGTATATATGGGACCTTTTCCCACTTCTGTGATCTCTTTGGGATACAACCCCCAAAGTGGTATTACTGGGTCAAAAAGTATGCAGATCTTTATAGCCCTTTGGGCGTAGGAACTCCTCTTCTTTCTCCAGGTTTCCAAGTTTCCCAACCCTTAAGTTTGCGGTAACTTACAAGGCCATGCTACTCCCCCCACAAAGACTGATGACTGTAGCATTTCCCTTCTCTGTCCAGAAGGTGAGCTTCTTAGATCACATTGTCTAGAAAAGCGAGATACTGGGTACGTGAAAGCACACACAGACACCAGTCCCCCGTTCTCCCCCACCACAATCCTCATCTACAGGAGAGGTCTCTGAGATCATTGTCCATAATGTGCTGCTTGGACCATGGAACACACCTCTGTCTGCAGAAATTCCTGAGGCTTCACCATAGCTCTGGCCACTGCCATCTCTTGGGCTCTGAGAGTCCACTCTTAGGTTCCTGATCTTTGCTCAGAAAGGGAAACAGCATGCCTGAGACACTGGGTAAGCACCCTTTTCTGAAGGATTAGCAGCCCCAGGGGTGGGGGTGGGGGCAGACAAATTTTTTCCCCTCCCTCACCCAATTCCAGAAGAAAGGCAGGAATAGATGAGAGTGACCACTACATCACATCCTTGTTTTTTCTTTATAGCTTTTTCAAATGTTTACTGAAAAGAGCTGGAACCAAGGTACCAAAGTCCTCCTGAACTAGGATGTGCTCTTCCCTGCCAAACCACCCACCCCACCTCAGTTTGCATGTTCGCATTGTGAGTGTGGCCTCCGTAGTGAACTAGGCTTCTCTTATACGCCAGAAAGGAGGGAGCAAGCATTTATTAGGTATCTACTCTGTGCCTGGCCCTGTGTTAAAGCATCAGGGATACAAAGAGAGCCCTTACCCTCAAGCACCTTCTATTCCAAGGGGACAGTATGACACACAAAAGAGATCTAAAGAAAGTGTCAGGGTGAAGTCCCTGTATGATGGAGAGGGGCTTGTTTTAAAATCCAAAAAGCCAGGAAAGAAACGCAGTCAGGCCAGCCTGGGCCCCTCCCTGGAGTGGAAGCACAGGGACAGACTCACCACTGTGAGAAGAGCAGCCCGGGGGTATACTGGGGTGAGCAGGGTGCAGGTGTCCCAGGTTGAGGAGCCCTGGTAGCTGAGAAAAGCTCTAGCAGGAGCCCATGACTTTGGAGTCAGGGCTGCTGAATCAAGCAGACTGCCCCTCAGGGCTTGTTCCTTCTCAGCTTGGCCATTGGATCTCCTGTGGTTCTGCTGACCTTTCACAGGCCCCAAGATGTGACCTGGACCACTCCCCCTGCCTCCACCACTCATTTTCCTAAGAGCCGGAAAGGAGGATTGACAGAACAGAAGAAAGAGTGGCGCCGTGTGTTCAAGGCCATATGGCAGCCTCCCCACCCAAAAGCTGACAGCAGTTCTTACTTCACTAGGCACCAGAGAAGAGAGAATTTCAGTCTCTTTTGGGGACTTTTTTCCTCCCCACAGTAAGTAGACAAGAACAGTCATAGAATTCCCCAGTGCCTTAGACCAACAGAGAAGGGAGCTTCCCAAAACATCTCAGAACAGGCCCTGCCACTGAGGCTTAATCAGGAGTTGGTCTTATCCTTTTAACAAGTGACAAAGATAACAAAAGATGGAAACAGTGTTGGAAAGGTTGTGGAAAGACAAGCACACTCATGCGTTGTTGGTGGAGCTGTAAATTAGTCTAACCATTTGGAAAGCAGTTTGTAATTATGCAGTGTGAGGGACTCAAGTGTCAAATATGTAACAAAGGTGCTCACTGCCCTGCAATCCCATCAAGTTGAATGCATGGAGAGAATGCCCTTGTTCAGACTGTAGCGCATGAAAAGGTACATGAGGCCATTGATGCAGTGATTCTGCTACGACCCAGGCCAGTGACTGGAAGGTACAGTCTCCTCAAGCCTTGGGACGACTCTTGAAGAAACTGGCCGTGCGGTGGCAAAGCCTCTTGTAGTCCGGTGAGGTCATCTGCCCGGAATGAGAGCCAGAGGAGGTTGTTCCTAACCAGAAGATCAGAGAAGGCCTCCTGGGAGAGCTAAGAGCCAGTTAGGAAGGGATGCACGTGGGCAGTGCAGGCGTGGCTAAAGCACGTGCTGTTCAGGGCACAGGCCCGGGGGGTGCCCAGAGCATTTTAGAGCTCGAGAGATGAGGCTGGTTTAGGAGGGACTTGGAGTGTACTGGGAAGGCGAGTTGGTGAGGGATTTCATGACAGGACTATGAGGTGAGTCATTCAGTCGGCGAGCATTTATTAAGTACCTGCTGTATGTCAGGCACCGTGGTAAGCATCAGGGATGAAGAAAGGCAAAAGAAAGTCCCTGCCCTTGAGGAGTTTGTGTTCTGATGAGTATCGCCCCGCAGACAGCCTGGCACCAACTGGACACGGGGATGGGATAAATCGGACTGGCCTCAGGAAGACGTTAGCTTGTGGGGTCTGAGCCCTGCTGCAGGGTAGAGAGTGCTGGACCTCAAGTTGGGAAGAGCTGAGTTCGGATCTGACCTTGGACACTGACTGACCCTGGGCAAGTCATTCAGACCGCTTGCCTCGGTTTCCTCAGCTGTAGATGGGGATGAGAGCCATAGCGTGCCTCACAGGGTTGGGCCTGGCACACGGTGAGCACATTAGAACCATAGTTGTGATGACAAGCGTGCTCTCCAGCTCCAGACTGAGGACGCTGGGCTTGGAGTGCGGCCGATCCTTGCTTCTGCCTCTCATCCTCTGCTTTCTTCTGGGCATGGCTCATGCAGGCTTTTGTTTTACGCAACTCTCTGTATGTGTTACGGTTTGGATTTTCTTGCCTTCTCCGCGGAGGAGAGGGAGAGAATTTGGAACTGAAAATAAAATGAAACATTGAGGGGGGGGAGGGTTGTCAGCGATGCTTTGGTTCATATGAGCCAGTCTGTGGTTGTTCCTCCGAGGGGGCTTGGGGAGTGGGAGGAGCCGGCTGGAGTTTGTCCAAGCTGAGACCAACTTGGACAGCAGGTTCCAGAGCTGCTTATGCCTGGTTTTCCTTTGGCCCACGGGGACCTGGGGTTTTCTTGGTCCAGGGAGCTCCCTCCAGCCCTGCCTGTCAGCCGCTGCCCTGTGCCTGGGGATCTCGGAATGGTGGCTGGGTGCTGGAGAAAGGAATGGCCCAGGGCCTCCCAGCAAGTGGGGGCAGAGGCAGGACGCTATCCATGCCTCTTCCTGACTCCAGGCCACTTCAGCACCCACTGAGGCAGGGCTCCTTTCATGCCAGCTCACGCCTAGGGCCTGAGTTAAGGGAGGGGGGAAACAAATGAGGGGAAGGGTCTAGGGGGTCAGGAGAGGACCTGGCAGAGTCAAAAGACTCCCTGGTGTGGGCAGGTGGTAGAAGCCAGCCAGTCAGTCAGCAAGCATTCCCCAGATGCCCTGGAGACCAACCAGCCACATTGTCTCATTTATTTGTGACAGTGACCCTGCAGGGTGGCTGAAAGTGGCACATAGCCTTGGTTTCTTCTTCTGCAAAATGGGCATGATGTGGAGTTTCTTATTTCCAAATAAGAGAGTATTGTAAAAGGCTTCGTACATGGGCTGCTGCTCCTGCTGCCTCCGCCAGCACCCAGCCCGTTTTACAGATGAGGAAGCTGAACACACCACAGAAAAGGCTGTAGAGATAAAGCCAGGTCAGGAAGTAAGAGGCCTGGTTCCTGCTCACTTTGGTTCTCCAGGGATGCTGAGGGTCCTTCCCTCCTTTCTGTTCTGATTCTCGCTTCTGCTGGGTCACAGAGAGGGGCCCCTGCCCAGCCTCCGGCATGCTGATGGCTGCCCCCCACCCTTTGCTTTCAGATCTCCTGACAAAGGGCAGTCCCTCCAGTGAAAAGGCTCCTTCCTCCTTGCAGAGGCTTCCCCAGAGGGGCCTCTCCCTTGTTGCTGTGGACTCCTGGGTGGGCAGGGCTGGGAGGGAAAGAAGAAGAGAGGAAGGGGGGAGACAGACAGACAAAGAAGGAGAGAGGAAGGGAAGGAGAGAGAGAGAGAAGAGAGAGGGGGAGGGAGAGAAAGACAAGAGTGATGGAGGGAGGGGAGGGTGGAGAGGAGGAGAAAGAGGGAAGGAGTGTCTTATGTGAGAGCTGGGATGAGGGGGTTGGGACCTTTCCAGACGTTCTTTTTAATAGGATTTCATGTCTCATATTTAATCAAGATTGTCAAATATTGATTTAATCTCTGCTCTCAGCAGATGTGATCTTAGCAGGTTTCTGTGTTAATTGGCTGGGATTACTTTGTATGGGGGGCTCCTTGCTGGCAGGTTGAGACTGCCGAAAGACTTGGGATGGGTGTGGGAGGGGGCAAGGCCCTGCATGTCTTGGCTCCAGGGCACAGGCTTCTGGTGGCAGTGAAGAATAGTCCCTAAGTCATGACTTTGCCCTTACCTAGCACCCTTTTCCTCAGTGCCTTGGCATCACGCAGCTCCAGGGGGCTGTTGGACTCTGTCCTGACCGTTGTCCTTTGCTCAGGAAGGGACCCTGTCTCAGAGGGGCAGCAGCAAACAATGTGGGAGGGTTCTGTCACCTTGAGGAAGCTTGGGGGAGGGGAGGGAGTGGGAAGTCTGGTATCAGAGGTCAGAGGGACTGTCCAGGACTGACTTGGCACTTTGTCCATATGCAGTTGCTGGACCTGAGCGGCCTCAGTTGTAACGTGGGGCAGGATGGGAGGGGGGGGGTCCCTTCCAGCCCAGCTTCTGGCTTCCTATGAATCACTGAGAGAGTGGGGTGTGCCCCAGAGCCTGCTTGAGATGGGGGCACGTGAGTTACCTGACTGTGGCATGGAGCCTTGCAGGCTCTCCTGGCTTCCTTACTGGGTCTGAGACACCCACTGCCCTTTGGCCAACTCCATCCCCTGTCAGCAGCCGCTTGTGTATACAAGGGTCTCATCTGGGTGCCTCTTTTTTTTTAACTAAACAAAATCTAGCTTGAAAGAGAGAATAAGCTCCCCGTTACAGCCACGTGTGGGGCTGCCCTTGGAGGAGGGGCTAGGCCCTCGGGCAGGCGGCCACCCACTGGGAATCGGGGCTTCCTCCTCAGGCTGCAGCCTCCTCCCTGGCCAGCAGCCCCCCAGCTCACCTGCGTATGGTACCAAGAACCACAGCCCCATCCCATGGGGGCTCAGTGATGTATTGACGCAGGGGCTACTGGGAATCATCAGTGGTGTTCTGCCCAGCATGCAGTGTGGACACTTCAGAGGCAGGGTGGTGGGAGGTCCCAAACCTGTTGATACTTCCTGGCTATTTGGCCTTGACAAAATCATTTCTCCCCCCGCAAGGCTCAGCTTCCTCATTTGTAAAATGAGAGGAACAGTCTTTATCCTGCCCGTTTCACAAGGATGCTTTTGAGGAAGGAGAAAATTATCAGTAAAAGGAATTTAGAAATGACAGAGTGGTCTATACCTGTTACACAGGATAGTATAGACGTGGAGTAAGTAGTCTGAAGAGAGGGCAAGGACAGCAGGGGTCGTCTGACCCATGTGAAGAAGAGGCTCAAAGCTAGAGAGAAAATGATTTTCACAGCTGGCAGTGGGCCCTCCCCTTCCCCCCTGGGCCCATGAGGGCCCACAAGTTTCATCTCTGCTAGGGGGAGGATCGGCTGAGAGGGGGGCTAGTCGCCGTCTCTGAAGGCAGGAGGATGGACCAGGCAGCTGCCTCTCTCAGTTCACTGGTCAGACACTTTCCTTTAGGAGCAAAGCCCTACGCACATAGTCAGTGGCCATCCTTTAGAGCCTGGCTGAATGGTCAGTGGGGTGTGTGTTACTGACAGTGACTGAGTGGCCAAGAGGGGGCTGGAAAGACTTAGGGCCCCCAGAGGGTGAGGACTGCAAGAAGGGAAATAAGGAGTCTGGACTAGAGACTGTTGTGAATGATAGTGACCAAGACTGGCCCCTTGCCTGTAGAGCCGAGAATGCCCATGTCTGGGGGCCGGCCTCCAGGGGTTCTGAGCAGCTGCTTGGTATAAGGGAGCGCTACCAGGGTAGGGGTGGAGGGGAATGGATGTTGGGAAATGAAGATGATGTAGAAACAAAGGATATCAGGAAGAAAATATGTCTTTAAACTGCGACAGAGCACATACACGAAAAGCTGGTTTAGTAAGTCTGGAGTTGAGTAGGTGGTCTCTCTAGATCAGGGAGTCTCCACCTGTTTTGTGTTGTGGACCCAGTATGATGGGCTGAAATGCATAAAATGAAACCTATAGAATTACAAAGGAGACCGGAAGTTAGTGAAAATAAAGATGTTGGGTTTTACCTGTCTGGGCTTACTGACCCCCAACAACCTCCCCATTTAGATACCCAGAGCCCAGAGTAAGACTTCATCTAGAGACTGGCGGCTGGACCAGATGGGTGACTGAGGTTCCTGTGGGGGGTGAGGGAAATGGAGTAGCCTTTGTTTCTCTCACCCTATCCTTGTCCCTTTATAGGATGGCTCAGGACCTGTTTCTGCCTCCCAAGGGACCCTCATCTGTGACCAGCTAGAAGAAAGTCAGGTTGAAGCTGCGGCCCCTTGGGAGTGAGCCTGCTGGGGCCTGCCGGGATGTGTCATGGTGCAGCCCTCCCCAGCGATGTCGCTGACCTGGGCCACCAAAGCACCCCAGCTTCCCCCTGGCTCTTGGCAGAGCGTTTCCTTCATCGTTGGCCCTGGGGCTCTGAACAGCGGCGAAGCTTCTCAGGGCTGACTCCTCAGAGATGTGTGGTACCTTCAGGAGAACTGTAGAACCCAGCTGTGTCTTTGGACTATGACGACATATCGACCCATTCAGAATGAAGGTGTGGACATGGGAGGTAGCGGAGGGGGGAAAGGGAGCGACCCTCTCCTGGGCGCCCACGGAGCGGATTATTTCTCTTCTGGATTTTGGGTGCAGAATGGCAGCTCTCCGCAGCCAGGCCCCCCTGCCGGCGAGAATGCGGTAGCATCACGCTCCAGTGCCGCAACCCCCGCGATGCCCAAGATGGGTGTGCGTGCCAGGGTGGCTGACTGGCCCCCGAAACGAGAGGCTCTGAAGGACCATGCTAGCTCTAGCCCGTCCCAGGATGTGGACAGTGCCAAAGCTGGGAGAGAGGGCCTCCTGCCCAGGCCCTCTCAGAATGGCCAGGCCCTCCCCGGTGGCTCCAGAGCGTCGGGGTCTCGTGCTTTCCACCGCTTGTCACGCAGGAGGTCCAAGGATGTTGAATTCCAAGATGGGTGGCCGCGGTCCCCGGGCCGAGGTTTTATTCCTCTGAGGAACCGAAGCAACAGCGAGATCACCCTTAGCGAGTGTGATGTGGAGGAGCCCTTGGAGGCAAGGGGGTCCCGCTACATGGGGGGGCCATCTCTCTTCCGGGAGTATGGTAGCACCTCCTCCATTGACGTGCAGGGCATCTCAGAGCAGAGCCTTTTTGACATTCTCAATGAGTTTCGCAGTGAGAAGCCAGAGCCCCACGGGACAGGTTCTGAAAAACTGAATGAGCTGCTGGCGGCTGATGCAGGCCTAGCCTCCCACCCGCACCTTGCCGGTGGCTTGAAGGCAGCCGTCCGCAACGGCCAGTCCCACAAGGACGAGTTCCTGCTGCAGCCCAAGGAGAAGGACAAGCTCCGGAAGAAGGCCACTAAAGGTGGGGACACGGGTGACTCCTCCATCTTCCGGAAGCTGAGGAGCACCAGGAATGACAGCGAGCCTCCAGGGAAGGCGTTTGCTGAGGCCGATGATGGTGGGGGCAGGCTGCCTGAGAGCAGCCGGCCCTGGGTCTGCCAGAAGAGCTTTGCCCACTTTGATGTACAGAGCATGCTATTCGACCTGAATCAGGTTGCTGCCAACAGGCTGTCAGCGGCAGCCCAGCGGCGGAACACGACGACGGGGGCATCCGCGGCATCAGCGGGCTCGGCGGCTGTGTCCAGGGCCTATGGGCTGGGTGGCCCAGACCCGTCCTTTCCCAGCACAGAGGACCTGAACTACAAGGAGAATCTGGAGCAGGACCTGGGGGACAGCAACAGCAATGAGCTGCTGCTCAGTTGCCCACACTTCCGCAACGAGATCGGGGGCGTGAGCGAGCGCAATGTCAGCTTCTCACGAGCCTCTGTTGGCTCACCAGGTGGTGGGGGTGCACCAGAACCTGCCCTAGGCACCTACTGCACCAATGCCAGCATCTCGGTGCTCGAGGCCCCCAGGGAGGCACCTCGGAGCCAGAGCAGGCTCAAGCTCTACAGCATCGAGCACGTGGACTTGGGCGCGCGCTACTACCAGGACTACTTTGTTGGCAAAGGTGAGAGTTCAAGACATGGGGGCATAAGTGGTGTGGCTGCCCTTGATGGGGATCTCCCCATCCAGGTCACTTCTTCTGCCCCCTCCACTGGCCTAGGCTTCATGTCAGTGTGTCTTTTTGGGAGGTGGGGCTGAAGTTAGACTGAGCCCCATCCCACCCTTTGACCTCGTGATAAAAGAAAAATCCTTGATGTTTCCTTTTGGAGAAAATGTAAAGCCAAGAAAAATTAATAATAGTGGTATTCAAGAAAGCAGGAAAGGTAGGCCCCAGAGCTGGACTGCACCCCCTTTTTTCCCAATCAGTTTAGCATCTGTGTCCAAGCACAGGTACTGATTGCAGTCAGCCAGTAAGCATTTACAAAATGCCCACTGTGTGCCCAGCACTGTACTCAGGATAGTAAGACACACACAAAGAACAGAAACGGTCTCAGTCAGAATCACAGCTGTGTACTAGGTCTAGAACTTAGGATTCTCCCTGGGCCTGAGGCCAGCCCCACAGGCTCCACCAGCATCCCAGGATTCCAGGATGTGGCTTCAATCCCCCCCTCCTCAAGCCTGCCCACGGGCCCTGAGGTCACTCGCTCTTCTCCCTTAGAGCACGTCAACTACTTTGGTGTGGACGAGAAGCTGGGGCCTGTCGCGGTGAGCATTAAACGGGAGAAGTTGGAAGACCACAAGGAGCACGGCCCGCAGTATCAGTACCGCATCATCTTCCGGACCAGTGAGGTATGTGCCCTGCCCCACATCTAGGCCAGTGGCCATAGGCCAGTGAAACTCTGTGGTCAACAATCCTCCAGTGACAGGCCCCAGGGGCAGCATTTAGAGCTGGGAGGAGTCCGAGAGCCCGCCTCAGGCAGGGCCCAGGCCTGAGGAAGGATGCTCTCTGCCTCAGAGGATCATGGGATCATTCTCTTTGCAGACCCCCACTTATGGAGACCTCACCCCCTCTCCAGGCAGGCAGCCCCTTCCTCCACTTACTGTGGGGAAGCTTGTCCATCTCTAGAGTCCCAGCCAGCCCTCCTCAGACATGACTCCCATGGCAGGCCAGTCCTTGAGTGTGGCCAGTGCCCGTCTTAACTGGTAGTGTAGCAGATCCACGTGGTTCTCCCTCCCGTGGAGGAGGAGTCTGCCAACAACAGCTCATGAGCCAGATCTCACCTGCTCTGGTTTCTGTGCAGCCTGTGACAGTTTTTTACAAAGTATGACAAAGCTTTGTTTAGCGATGTCAAAGCCGTTCTTAGTTCCCGGTCCATGGTTTGCAGATCCCTGAGCCCGAAGATGCCTCAGCAGTCTCTCAGGCGGGCCTGAGGCCCCAGCTTTCTCTGTCACTGCTGGTCTTTCTGTCTTGTCTGTTGTCTCCTGGTACCTCACGGGATGGCCACATGTCAGGCCGTTGGCTCAAGTGGGAAGGGTGAGACCTGGGCTTTGACTCTCACCCTCCTCATTTAATGACCGGGGGACCCTGGACCAGCCAGTCAGCTTCTGGGAGCTCCCGTCTCTTCCTCTGAAGCAATCAGGCCCTTGCAACCTTATTTTGAGGATAATACTTTTAGCCCCTGGAGAAGCAGGTGTGACAAATGTGTGTGGGGGGGACACACATGGCCCTTCCATGGTACAGAGCCCTGGCCTCACAGTAACCCCCTGAGGAAAGTCATGAAAATCTCCTTACACTCATTTTACAGGTGAGGAAAGAGGAGCCCTGGAGGCTCTGTGACGTCCACAGTCTCCCCCAGCCAGCACATGGGTGAGGCAGGGAGCCACCTGATGCCATCCCCTCAGAGGCCCAGGGGCCAGTGTTTCCTGGGCAGCCCAGGATAACCCAGTGCCTGTGCCTGGCAGCAGACACAAGTCGTCAACGGGTGGGCCTTGTTCCCTCTGAGCAGATGGAGATGTGCGAGCAGCTCCCGGCCTCTTTGCCAGGGAAGTTCATCTGGGTTCTGGAGCCTCCCCGTGGCTTCAGGGTGGCCAGGGTGCCGGGAGCCTCAGCCCTAAGCCAGGAGGGGGCCGGGCATGGACAGTGCAGAGAAGGAAACATGGGCCTGATGGAAAAGGGGAGAGGGAACCAGGGCTGGAGCTGAGCTCTGTACAAGCGTCATCTTGCAGCATCCTGGGAGGGAGGGGCTTTTATTGTCTCCATTTTATAGAGGGGGAAACTGAGGCAGGCAGTGGGTGAGGTACTTGCCCAGGGTCACACAGCTAATAAGTGTCTCACACTGGATTTGAACTCAGGGTCTTCCTGACTCCAGACCTGGCAGTCTATCCACTGAGTCTATCCACTCTATCCACTCTATCCACCCAGCTGCCTTAATGGTTTAAAAAAAAGCAACCATTTCCTAACCCTGGTCTCTGTCTTGTAGCAGAGGTGGACGGGAGGCCAAGGGCCCTTCATTCTTGGAGGTCATTTCCTCAGGATGGTGCACATGTAGCATTCTGGGTCTGGCCCAGGTTGGTGGTCTTTTCCTGCCCAGAGTCAGTTGTCCCCTCCCCGCAGACCTTCCCAGCCCCAGTGTTCTTCTTTGAAGAGGGTGCCCAGAGCCACTGTGCCAGCCTGGCCTGAGAAGAGGAGGGTAGAACTGTCCCCGCCCCAGACCTCCTTCCATGCAGCCCCAGGAGGCTAGGCGGTCTTGGGTGTCCTGCCTCACTGAAGGCTCTTGGCCCCCTGGCCTTCTACCACCGTTGCTCTCTGACCCCAGGTCCGCACAGGGGTCAGCAGTCATCTCGGTGGGGCTGATCCTCCCACCCTGCGTGCGTGGCTAGCCCATGCCTCTCTGTTCTCCTCACAAGAACGCGACACTTGGCCGGTGCTTGGTGAAAAATCAGACAGACAGGATCCAAAGGATTCCCAGCCCGGAACCCCATCCAGAAAGGAAGTGCAGAAAATCAGGTTAATTAGGCGCGATCTCTCATTCTCAGTGACCCTCATGGCTCTTTTTAATTATTCTTTTGATAAGGTTCAATTACTAGCCTTGGTGACTTGGCTGTCCTTCTCATTTGAAGCTCCCATCGCCCCTGTCCTCTGGGGTCTCCCGGTGCCTCTCCTGTCCACTGAGATCTTCCAGAGTTCACCATCAGTAGCTCAGTATTCATGGTCATCGACATGTCCAGTCCTCTGGCTCATCAGGCCTCTCAGACTCAGCTGTTTCTGTTTGGCTCCATCCGACCCAAAGATCACGTTCCCACCCGTCTATCCCCTCTCTTTCTTGTTTCCTGGACATCCAGTGAACCGTCCCATTCCTGTAGTGCTGTCAGGTGGTCCTCCAATTTGCTGCTCCAGATAGCAATAGGGTTTTCCTTTCTGCCTTTACCTCTCTGAAGAAGATTTGCAGCAATCATTTGGTCCCTTTTCTGCTGTAATCTTGAACAATGTAATTCTAGGATGGCTGGGCTGCAGAGGAGTACCCCTACTTCCCCACCCTGTCCTTCTGTCCTCTTCATCAGACTTACTTTCTTTTTGGAATCTGGTGCCCAGCTGGTGGCCCCGGTGCCTCTTCCGTCTCCTTCCCTTGGCCTTCTCTTAGAACCTCAGCTCACTGGGTGGAGGGCCTGCATCTTGGCCACTGTCCCAGCCCTTGGCACCGTAGCTGGCTCACAGGAAATGTTTTCTCCCCCTTACCGAGGGGATGAATTCTCTCTACCTTCACATTGGTCTCTTTTGACAATTCTTACCCACCCACCCTTTTTCAGACTTGTTTCTCTTTGTGTCTTTGGAAGTTCATTCTTGAGAACTTGCTATCTCTCATGGGCCGGTTTTAGCCCCTAGACCATAGGGTCCATAGGGTCCAATCTATTTTTTGTCCAAACCCTTTGGAATCTGTAATAATCTCAACATCTGGGGCACACGTCAGTCTCTACCCAGCTTTCTTCTCCCACCATAAATTCTAAAGTGGAATGGTCACTTCCCTCCAAGGTTCCCATCCTTCCCCAAGGTCATCTTTGTGAATGGGAATCAGATCCAGCATAGCTGTTCCAGACACTTCCCAGCTGTGTAACTCTGGATCAGTCACTTCACTCTGTTTGCCTCAGTTTCCCTATCTCTAAAATGAGCTTGAGAAGGACATGGCAAACCTCTCCAGTGTCTCTGCCAAGAAAACCCCACGTGGGGTCGCAGAGAATCGGACATGACTGAAAACAACGGACCAGCAGCAACAGGGATCATAGTAGCACCTGCCTCGAAGGGTGTTTGTCAAGCACCTTATGAACCTTAAAGTGCCGTCTATGTCCTGTTTGTACTTGTTGTTCCCTTCCTTCTTCCTCCCGTTTGGGTCGGACTGGCTGCTCGTGGTTCCCTGCTCCATAGTCCGTCTCCCTCAAGGGGCTCCCATACCTGCCCCTTGGAAGCCCAGACTTCCTCAGAGCCCAGCTGTGGGGCCACATCCTGCACAAGGCTTTTCTTTGTCCCTGGACCTCCCTTGCTGAGAGCTCCCACTCTCTTGAAATCCCTTTGAGTCACTTTTTATATCTTTCATATGAATTTATCTCATAGTGCTTAACCTTGCAATCTTCACCCTCCTTTATTAGATGCCTCCTTCCCCCTGTAGCCCCAAACCTCTCCTCCTCCCTCTTGTCCCCCTCCACACCTGGTCTCAGGGATCCCTCTGAGGCCTGGGAGCTGTGGGGGGCATTCTGGACGTCTCCTTTCTTGCCTTTCTTGCTCCCCCTGAGTTTTTGAGTCTCACCCCTTCTATCCATTTTCCCACATTGTAGCCTCTCTCTGCTTTGGGAGACAGATGTAGGTAGATTTCTACCCCTGCCCCTCCAGTCTGAAGACTGTGTTCAGCTTTACAAGGCTCCTGGAAAATGTTTTCTGCTTGGGGCTTCCTGGGCATGTTAGATGTCCTGTGACCTGGCCTTGTAGAAGACCACAAAGGAGGCTGTCCTTTCTGTACTTAGAGGGTGTCTCACTGTCATTAGGGGTGCCAGGCCCCAGGGCCTTCCAGATCTCCCAGACCTGGGCCCTTAGATCAGAGTAAACGTATAGACCAGGGTGTCCAGGGGGATTTGAAGAAGGAAGAGGGCGGCTGCCCAGGGTGGGTGACAGAGTAGAAGGGCCAGAACACAGTGACATGGGATACTGGGTAGGACCATCATTGAGAGAGGACTGGCAGGCAGGCTCAGGTCAGGAGTCTTCTGTGCCACCTGCGTGTCCCTAAGACCCCACCCCAGGCCAGTGTGATCTGTTTTCAAACTCTAACCCTCTGGCTTTTTGTGGAATCCCAGAGTCTGCTGGCAGGAACTAACTCTGAGGGGCAGCCCAGGAAGAGAGAGGCCCTGTAGGGCCACTGGAGGATGACGAATGGGGGTTTCATGTTGTGTTTCCATGGCTCGACAGAAGAAGAGCCTGAGCTGGCCCTAGGGTCAGCATGCACCCTGTCCTTGAGCGGCTCAGCTCCCACTGGAAACTGGGCCTACTTTTTCCCTCTTCCTCTTTCTCCCCTCCCTTCCCTCTCTTCTCCCTTCCCCTTTCCCCCTCTCTCCCCTCCCCTCTCCTCTTCTTCCCTTCCCTCCTCCTCTCCCCTTCCCCTCTCCCCTCCTCCCTCCCCCTCCAGCTGAGCAGAGAAGCTGTTGGTGTTTTTGCCCACTTGTTCTCTGGATGACTGCTGGGGGCCTCTGTGCTCATCTGTTCAAATCAGTGGTGGGAACAGTGGCTTGGGGCCCACATCCCTCCCTGATGCTCCCTTCCTAGCTACAGGCCTCAGTTTCCTCATCTGTAAAGTGGGAAGGCTAACTCAGATGAGCTCTGAGGTCCTGGCAACCCCAGATCTGTCCTCTGAGTTAGGGAAGGATCTGCATGGATTTTTTACAGTGATTTCAGGGGTGGTGGTACTAATGACTGAGGCAGTCAGGAAGGGCCTCCTTTGGGAGCCAGTGTTTAGGGGATTCCAAGGTGCCAAAGAGACAGGGTAGCCTAGAGGGGTAGTGGGAAAAGCAGCCAAGACAAAGCCCCAAGACCTCTGACTGCCAGGGCCGCCCCCTCACACAGGTCAGGCACTTTGCCAGATCCAGAGGCCCCCATAGAAGTTATCATCATTGTCATGTACCACTACAGGACACATACAAGATGTCCTGGGGGGCCTTGGCCCAAGGGTGACAGGTGGTGACTGGTAAGGCCTCGAGAGACTTCGAGAGCCTCTGGCCATCTCTGAGTCCATGTGCTGGGGAATGCACCTTTTGACCCCCTTTCCTCTCTCCCTGGGCAGCTCATCACTCTTCGGGGCTCCATCCTGGAGGATGCCACCCCTACGGCCACCAAGCATGGGACGGGCCGAGGTCTGCCCTTGAAGGATGCCTTGGAGTATGTCATTCCCGAACTCCACATCCAGTGCCTGCGACTGGCCATGAGCACTCCCAGAGTGACCGAGCAGCTGCTGATGCTTGATGAGCAGGGGGTGAGTTGGGGAGCTTTGCTGGGCTGCTGTCCCTTGGGCTGGAGTCTGGCTGCCAGAGACCAGGGGTTGCTCACGCATTTGTTCCCCTGTCTCACTCATCTACTGCTTCCTTGGGAAATGGGCAGGTTTTTAGGAGATGGTGGATTCCTGCCGGGAAGACAAAGGCCTCCCCCCCACACACAGTGTTTTTACCTTAGGGGCTGCTTGGTCTAGGAAGCCCCTTTACAAGCTCCTCCCAAGCTTCCCAGAGTGTAATTGCCCTGCAGTCCCCCATTGTGAGAAGGGAGGAGACCAAGAGGAAGCCCCTGGGCAGGGAGCAGTGGGGAGCACACCATCTTCAGAGATGGTGACTAGGAGAACAGGAGCCACATAATCGGGGATGGTCAAGTATCTAGCTCTGCCTTTCCAAAAGGCTGCTTTACTGGACTCAGGTTCATGTCCCAGTGGGGTTGATTCTTGGGCTGTCTTTCCAGAGGGTCCCAAACTTGATCTCCTTACTGGAGTTTCCAGTCTAATTCAACCAAACTCCCCAGTTTTCATGTCTGAGGTTCACATCCAGTGTGAGTTGGGGCTGGGGAATGGGGCCCTGAGAACTAGGTCTGTTCCCCTCTGTGCTCTGGGCCAAAAGGGGGAAGGAGAGTTGGGGCACAGCCTGGCTCTCTTTCCCTCTCCTGACTGACCGGGTCCTGGCCTCCTACATCCCGTCACCCCTGCCTGGGTCCCTCCTGCGTGGTCCTGAGCCCATCCTTCTTTTTCCAGTTGTGCCGGAAACACAAAGTCGGCATCCTGTACTGTAAGGCTGGTCAGAGCTCAGAGGAGGAGATGTACAACAATGAGGAGGCCGGCCCGGCCTTTGAGGAATTCCTCTCGGTGCTTGGAGACAAGGTCTCTCTCAAGGGCTTCAACCGCTATGCTGCACAACTGGATGTTAAGAGTGAGCAGTGGGGCCTGACTGGGGAGCCCTGGCAGGTGAAGGGTGGAGGATGGGCCTGGATGTGGCAGATCAGCCACAGAAACTCTCCAAGACACAGGACACTGAAATGGTCTCAAGGAGATTGGCCTGCTGTATGCTTAGTTTTCACATGACTAGCTCAATGTGTCCTCAGTACGGCTTAGCTACTGAAACACACAGGGAGCCTGGCATTCAGCCCTGGCCCTCCCACCACCACTTTGGGTGACTCTGGAGACATTGTTTCTCCAGTTCATCCCTCCATCCATCCATCCGTCCATCCGTCCATCTGTCCGTCCATCAGCCCCAATCCCCACCATGCTTTCTAGGGTCAGGAGGGGAGGATGAATATGCCGGGGCACACGGAGGCTCATCGTGTCTGGCATCAGCCCGGTTTAACCCCTACTTCTGCTCCCAGAGGCTCATCTGCGTCTTTCCACTCCAGGGCCAGCAGGTTTTAGGGGGAGTTGGGTCAGCCGCTGGATTTTCCCAGCCCCCTGAGGCTCAGGTGGATCTGTACAGGTTGGCCCCTCTCTCAGTGAGGCTCTTGGAGGAGCTTCTGCTAGTGGGTGTTGCTGGGGTTCCCACCAGAGCCGACTTTGCTGGGGGGCAGGAGGAGCCTCCCCTAGACGCTGCATCCACTGCATGTGCTGCTGCACAGGGATATTTCAGGTCTGTGGACTCAACCAGTGTCTATTTTCACTTCCTTTGCACAACCCGTTAAAGCTCTTCACCGCCTGACTCCAGCCTACCTTTCCAGGCTTAATAAATATATTTTTCCCTTGGCATATCCTGGTTCAGCAGACTGGCCTTCTTCATGTTCCTCACACACAACAGTGCATCTTCCCTCTCCATGCCTTTGCACGGGCTATCTGGATGCCTGGCATGCTGTCCCTGGTCCCTCCACCTCCTATATCTGACCTTTGCATGGGGTAGCCTTAGCTGCCCTGTGTGAAAGCTCCATGAGGGCAAGGGGCTCCTTCATTTGGGTCTGTGTCTTCAGCACTCTGGACAGCGCCTGGCCCCTGATGACTAAGCATTGATTGGCCTGACAGGCGGGTCTTTTTTCTTGATCTTTCAGCCGATTCCACTGGAACACATTCTTTGTACACAACTTACCAGGAGTATGAGCTCATGTTTCACGTCTCCACCATGCTTCCCTACACCCCCAACAATCGGCAGCAGGTGAGTGTCCGGCAGGTCCGGGAGGGCCTGAGACACTATAGCGTGGTGTGGTGTAGCAGGGTGCCTCGGCATCACGGCCCACAAGGCCTAGCTTTGTCTGAGGCCTGGGCCCATCCCGAACCCCCACCCCCATCAGGCTGGCAGAGCCGCGTGCCTTGCATGGGCCACCGTGGGTCAGTGGTACCTCTCCTGAAAAGGACTTGACCCCAGGGAAGGACCTGCAGCTGACCCAGAGGGTGCCAAGGCCTTGCCCCAAGTGTGGGATGTCGTCCGGGGCACTGGGCCTGGGGTCAGGAAGACCCAAGTTCAAATGCAGCCTCAGACATTTACTAGCTGTGTGACCCTAGGCAAGTCTTTTCACTCTTGTCTGCCTCAGTTTCCTTAACTATCAGATGGGACTAGTAATAGCACTATCTCCCAAGATGGTTGTAAGGCTAAAATAAGGTTAACAGGTATAATGTCCTTAGCACAGTACCTAGGTACACATTGCAGGAATTATATAAACGTTAACTGTCAATACCCCTGGAAACCCAGATATTGGGCACAAGCTCTCTGCCGTAGCTGCCTCAGCTCCCTGGTGCTGTACCTCAGGGTCTTTCTTCCCAAATCCACCCCCATTCTTACTTCTCCTGTTACTGGAGGGGATACCACCATCCTCCCAGGCCTCCAGGTGCCGTCTTGGCCTCCTCTCCAACTCCCACCCTTTGGGGCCCCTTTCTCTCCCTGACGCTACCCCCACCCTGGTGCAGACCTTCATCACCTCGTGCCTGAACTATTGCAATAGCTGCTGAGGGGGTCTCCCTGCCCCGAGTGTCTCCCTTCTCCAGGCTGTCCTGCACTCAGCTACCAGAGGGATCTTCCTGAAATTCTGATCTGACCATGTCACTCTCTCAGTCCCCTTCCCAGGGGGCTCCCTATTACCTCCAGGATTCAATCTAAAGTCCTCAATTTGGTGTTCAGATCTCTCCATGACCTGAGTCTTCTTGGACACTTCCTTCCCTTCAGTGTGCGTTATGGGACAGTGACCTTGGCCTCTTTGCTTGGGCAAAACACTCCTGTTCCTGACACCAGGCACTCTGTCTGTCATTCATGCCTCGAGCTCCCTCACTCCTCATGCCTTCCCTGGCTTCCTCCAAGTCCCTGCTAACATCCTGCCTTCTCCAGGGAGCCTTTCCTGACCACTGTCCATCCACAGTATTTCTTTGAGACCCTCCCCATTGGACTGTGAGCTCCTTGAGGGCAGGGCCTATCATTTGGCCTTTTCTTTCTATTCCCAGTTCTTCCCACAGAGCCTGGAACTCAGGTGGCACTTAACAAATGTTTGCTGTTTGCTGACTGACGGACTGACCAAGAGGAACCACTGTGCCAAGGTGGCCTTCTCTCCTTCCAGGCTCTGGAAGGTTGAGGCTTGAACCAGCCAGTCCCAGTGGTATCCCCTTTCTTACTCCTTCACCCTTGCTAAGAGAGGAAGTCTGGCTTCCCATCCCTCTGGGGGTGCTGGTGGCTCTGGTCCTCTCCCTTCAGATCTGAGACGCGTCCCAGTTGTGCAGTTGGGGTTTGCAGAATATGCTTTTCCCAGCAGCCGGGGCTGGGGAGAGACTGAGACCTTGGATGATGGCTGCCCCTCCAACTCACCGCCCATCCAAAGCCTGGGCTCAACCTGGGCACCACCATCCTGGGTGCCACCATTCTGGGCTCAGCCTGGGCGCTTTGTTTCTGGTGTTTCATTTGGACAACTTTCTCAGTAGGATTTGTTTGTTTTGTGATCTTGTCTGTTTTACTTTGTGCACTTAGAAACATGACCTTGGGAAGAGCTCCCTGGGCTTTGCAGCCTGCCAGAGGGGTCCGCAGCATAGGAAAGGTGAAGAGCCCCTCCTCTAAAGATCCTAAGTTTTGTCTACGGATTTAAAAATATTTTTAAGTAATATTTTATTTTTTTCTAATTACATGTAAAAAATTTTTTAACATTCTTTTGAAAAAAATTTGAATTCTGATTGTGTATTTTTGAGGACAACAGTGAAAACACCCAACTCTACACCCCCCCCCCCACCCCACCCCCAGTTTTGCCAGACTTTTGTATCACCCTGACCTGGCTAAGCTGGTGCTTCAGTGACTACTGACAGCTTCATTTTAGTAGGAACCTATGATGGGTAGTGAACGCTGGGGCTTCTGGTCTACCATGGAAGACAGCTCTAAAATCCGGCATAGAGCAAGGCCGTTGGCCTGTCACAGAGAAAAGGGGCTTTCAGCAGCTGGGGGGTGGAGTGGGGCATTTTCTACTTCTGGGGAGGGGAGTGATGGCAGGATAGTCCAGGATCCAGGTCAGGTTTCATGAAGAACCCAATGCAAGGTCGCCATTGGTTCACCATTGAGAGAAAGGCATGTCCAGGCAGCCTTGGCAGAGCCAGCTCAATGTTATTTTCACTTGGGTAGAGAAATTCTTAGCACTTCAGAGAATCTAATGATTCAGGATATCCTTATTAAGCACACTGCTTCATCTAGGGTGCTCTGCTTGGCACTGGAGGAGACACTGAGGATAGGCTTATGGAATGTTAGAGCCAACAGAGAACATTATCAATCATCTGACCAGCACCTTGATTTTTCTGAGCCTTTGGGAATGGTGGCTCAAGGGAGGTGTTGACATTTGCCTGAGATCACATGGGTCATCAGGGTAGAGCCTGTACTCAAACCCAGATCCTTTGGCTCCAGATCCATCGCTCGTTTGTGGTCCCATTGTCTGGACATCCAGGAGGGACGTGATGTGTCCTCTTCCCTAGAGCCCACTCCTACTTCTTGACTGACCATTAGAATCTGAGCTCTCACGCCTGCAGTGAGTTTCCATTGCGGGTCATAGATGTTGGAGTGGTCTGTCCCAGGTGGGACAGTAATTCCTCTCTTTTCCTTTCAGTTACTAAGGAAAAGACACATAGGAAATGACATTGTGACCATCATCTTCCAAGAGCCTGGAGCCCTGCCCTTCACCCCCCAGAATATCCGTTCGCATTTCCAGCACGTCTTTATCATCGTCCGAGTTCACAACCCTTGCACTGATGCTGTTTGTTACAGGTAAGCCCACCTGTGTCTTCCCACTCCGTCCTTTCCTCAGACCAGAGTAGCACGTCTGATGTGTGGCAGCAGTTGGCATGGGAAGGTGGAGGAGTGATACTCCCTCTTAACTGTCTGGCAGCATTGTAGAACAAGTTAGTCTCCAGCTGCCTGTCAGTTCCCGGGGGCTGGGGGGAAGAGAGAGATGGGGGCATGAGGGGGGAGGGGAGAGAGAGAGAGAGAGAGGTGGGGGAGTGAGAGAGAAGGAAGAGAGGGGAGAGAAAGGGAGAACACAAGAGAGGGGCCGCCTCCCTGGGTGGGATGTGAGTGACTCTGCTTGGCCCTCCACAAAAGAGTAATTAATTGTTGCTGATTTAGCATACATCTTGCTTCATGTTTAGAAGATTTGACCATAGTGGGAACTGCATCTCTTTGCTAAAGCTTTTAAAGTTCTTTTTCATTCAGTTCAGCAAACCCTTATTATGAGTCTCTGGACTGGGTGCAAGGGGTATTCATAAAGTAAACATGATCCCTGCCCACATGGGTTTTGCAGTTGAGGAGAGAATAAGCCTGCATGAGCCATTGATATAAATTAGAATTAGGAAATTGAAGGTGATGCCCCATAGAGGATGCTGAGGGAGTGGGTCACTTGGGGAGAGGAGTACCTGGAAGACGCTGAACTGGAGGGGACGAGGTGACTTCACATGCAGGCTTTGGGTGGAGACATCTGCTGCATTGCTGTGAGCCTGACGTGGACTCCCAAACTGCTTTGGCAGACCCCAGGTCTGTGGGAACCGTGGGAGGCCTGGCCTCCATGGGGCCTCTCTTTCTGTTCTCCATGCCTCTGTGCCATCATGTAGGTTTGTAGGGAGTCAACAAACCCCTCACCCCAGCACCACCACCCAGGGCTTGCTCCCAGTGTCAGGCTCTGGAAGCTCCAGTAGAAGCAGTTGTGAGGTAGGTGTTTCCTATCACTGTTACCCACACAACCTTTCTGGCCTATATCTTGGCTCTGAACATACCTTTCAGTTTTTTTGTTTGTTTGTTTGTTTGTTTGTTTTTTGCTTTTTGGAGGGCAGTTGGGGTTAAGTAACTTGCCCAAGGCATACCTTTCAGTTTTAAGGGGGTTTGTGGAATCCATTGAAAATGTCCTTCAAGAGTCTCCGCAGTCCCAGCTGGATGAACCACAGAGGCAGATAGCAATGGGGGCTGCCTGAATGACCAGCTGTAGCTGTGTGCCAGGTTTGACTGAGGAGGAGTCAGGCAGTGTCCCTGAGGGTTTGAATCACCTGCTGCCTTATGACATTCTTAGCCATGGGAATGAATGCCACAGAATCAGAATCATTAGACTGGAATAGACCTTTAGAAGGACTTTCATCCTTCTGCCTCTGGGCAGAAATGACCTGTCCCAAGCTATCCTAAGCAGATGCTAATCTGCCCTAATTTTATACCCCTTGAAGAAAAATTCCACCAGCTCTGGGGAGAGACTCACCATCTGGAAATTTTTTGTCCTATCTGACCTCCATCTACTCCTCTTGGTCTGTCCCCCGGAGCTGAGGAGCAGCTGTTGGCCATCTTTCAGATAACCATTTATCTGCATTACCATAATTAAGTCACGCTTCTTTTCTTTTTATAGATAGAATTTTTTTCAATTAACAGAAGCCTATTTTTCCCTTCTCCCTTTCATTAAAAAAAAAAAAGACAACACCCTTTAAACAAATGTACGTAGTCAGGCAAAACAAATTTCTCTGCTGGCCATGTCCAAAAAATATGTCTGCATCTACACCCTGAGTCCCCTAGCTCTTGGTCCAGGAGGTGGGTAGCGTTTCATCAGTCCAAAATCATAGTCGGTCATGGCTTTGTTTGTAGTGATTTGTCTTTACTGTGCTGCCAATTGCAAAATTGGTTCTCCTGGTTCTGCTAACTGCATTCTGCATCAGTTAACATGGTTCTTCCCAAGTTTCTCCAAAGCAGTCCCTTCATCATTTGTTATAAAACAATACTATTCTGTTACATTAACACATGCTGATTTGTTCAGCCATTCCCCAGTTGATGGACACTCCCCCCCCATCTCCTGCTTAGTTTCTGTGTCTGGTTTCTAATGATTCACAGTTGATTTCTCTTCCCAGTGACATGAGGCTGAATGTTGTTCTTTCTTTCCTGCCAGCGTGGCTGTGAGTCGATCCAAAGATGCCCCTCCGTTTGGCCCTCCCATCCCAAATGGAGTCACATTCCGCAAATCAGATGTCTTCCGAGACTTCTTGTTGGCTAAAGTGATAAATGCTGAGCATGCTGCCCACAAGTCTGATAAATTCCACACGATGGCCACTCGGACAAGGCAGGAATACCTCAAGGACCTGGCCGAAAACTGTGTGACCAACACTCCCATTGACTCCACGGGAAAATTTAACTTAATTTCTCTCACCTCCAAGAAGAAGGAGAAGACAAAAGCTCGGGCGGGCGCCGAGCAGCACAGCACGGGGGCCATTGCGTGGAGGGTAGCTGCCCAGGATTTTGCACAAGGGGTAGAGATTGAGTGTATATTGGGGATTTCAAATGAGTTCATCGTCCTCCTGGACTTACGCACCAAGGAGGTAGTATTCAATTGCTTTTGTGGGGACGTCATTGGCTGGACCCCAGACTCTTCCACACTCAAGATCTTCTATGGGCGAGGGGACCATATCTCCATACGTGCCTCTGAAGAGTTCCCTGAGGACATTAGGGAAATTGTACAGAGACTCAAGGTGAGGGGGTAACAAGGTGAGCCTTGGGAAGCAGGACCTTGGGGGTCAAGGACGGCCCTGGAGCTAGCCGGCTCCAGGGGTTGGCCGCGGTGTCATCTCAGGCTGGTCCCAGCCAGCCTGCTGGTGCTCTGGCAGCAGACCCCACAGCACGTCTGGGTCATAGCTGAAGTACTAAGCAGTAGAGAGGTCCTTCTGCCTTGTTCTCAAATGACCAGCTGCAGGTTTCGCAGGCGGGATGTCTTTACCTTTTACAGGTTTTCATTGGGACATCATTGTTTGGGGGTGGGGGGTGGAAATGGGGTGTGTGTGTGTGTGTGTGTGTGTGTGAGCATTTAGGAGGTGTGGGGACGGTGCATTTCCTCCAGCATATCTTTCACATGAATGCTAGCTTCCTGACCTCCCCCCAGGTTGAGGAGAGGGAGCCCCCTCTTCTAGACCTCCCTGCCCAGAGGATGTTGCTCACTGTACAAATGCCAGTAAGCATTCTCAATCATCCCTTACGGAACTTATTCTATGGGCTGCATGGCTGTGAGTAAAGCCCAGGATCCTGGGGAGCCATGCCCACACCCCCAAGTCAGAATCCAGTAAAGAGCCCAGGGAATATGTCAGGGGAAGTCAGATATGTCCTCTCTTCCTGGCTTGTCCCACATTAGGAAAGGTCCACATAGGCTACAGAAGGCCCCTATGAGCTAGCACCTGTGGATTTGTTAGTGCCACCGTCCAGGGGGGGTCACTCCTCCATTCAGGACCAAGGTAGATCCCTTCTCATTCTAAAGAACTCTGGAATATCCTCGTTTCAGCTTACCTGCCTGAGATGTTGGGTCTAATCAGGCCAAGGAAATTGTTCCCTTCAAAAGAGGGGACTCCCTGAATTTGGATACCAGAAGACCATCAGAAAGACTGGGAGGTCAACTCTGTGGTCTACCCAGACCAGATTCCCACTTTTGAAGAGGTTATGACCCAGTCTCTGGGGGAAGTCGTAGTTATATTTCCATGGAAATGAACCACACAGGGTCACATCCTTGCTGTGGACAGCAGCAGGTTTGGAATGTATGAACGCTCCACAGTGAGCCCTGCTCCCCTGGGAGTTTAGGAAGACCCTGATCCAGTGCGTGGTTTTGGGTCCCCCCCGGACAGTGAAGAGTTCCCTAGTTCTGTATGTACATGCACACATACACACACACATACATATGCCTACCCTGGACTATGTTCAAACACTGTCCTGGATGTTCCTTATAGGTAATGACCAGTGGCTGTGAGACAGTGGACATGACCCTACGGCGGAATGGGCTGGGCCAGCTGGGCTTCCACGTCAAGTACGACGGCACTGTGGCAGAGGTGGAGGAGTATGGCTTTGCCTGGCAGGCGGGCCTCCGGCAGGGCAGCCGGCTGGTGGAGATCTGCAAGGTGGCTGTGGTCACCCTAACGCACGACCAGATGATTGACCTGTTGCGGACCTCGGTCACTGTGAAGGTGGTCATCGTCCCCCCCTTTGAGGATGGGACTCCCCGGAGGTGAGACCACAGCTGGAGGCCTGGAAGGTGGGGGGTTGGGGCCGGTACGAGCCCCAGTGGCTACCCCCTTCTCTGCATTTTCCTTGCATTCACCCTGGCACCTATAGGCATTTCCTGGCCTTGGGCTGACAAACTCTGGTCTGGGGGCTGAGCAGCATGTGCGAACCTCGGGGGGATGATGGGCATTGAGTTGGGAAGCTGCAGGAGGACCTGGGTTCAGATCCCACCACAGATGCTTGCTTGTTGCCTGACCCTAGGTGAACCCCTTAACCTCTCTTGGCCTCAGTTTCTGCATCCATAAAATGAGGTGGTTGGCCTTGACGGTCTCTGAGGCCCCTTCTAGTAAGTCTGAGGTCCCTTCATACTTATTCCCTAAGCATCCCCCAGAAGGGGACATGGTAGAGAGTTAGGGAATATCCCTTTGGGGATCAGCATCCTGCCCTCTCTCAAGCCCTTGTGTGTGTTAGATGAGGAGGGACTGGAGCATGGCTCAGTCACTGGCAGCCTGACCATGTGCCAATCCCTTCTCCTTTCTGAACGTCACATTTCCTGACCCATCTATTGGAGATGGTGCTTGTGTCACCAGGTTCCCAGACCTAGGACAGGAGAAGAGCTTTGCAAAGTTGGATGGGGTATGGAGGCCTGGGTTCCGGGAGGCTGCTGTGCCCTAGCAGCTGAGAACTTAGGGAAGGGATCCTGAGATGAGAACACAGGGCTCAAACTCCACAAAATGGGATTGGACTACAAGTGCTACCCAAGGAACAACCAAGGACCAAGGACTCTGATTCCTGAAAGCACAGACACCTTTTCCTTTGAGTCATCGCTAAATAATCAGTCTGTGCTCAAAGTGGAATGCACTTCTTTCCTAGAAGAGAAAGTCAAGGGACCAAAACACCTGGGTTATCAGGAAGAGGAATGTGTTCCTCAAAGAAGAAGAAAATGTAGTATAAAGCATAACAGTAAAGGAAATAAAAGCATGGAAGAGGCAGGGACAAACTCTGGCCCAAGGTGGGAGACCCAGAGATGAAAAACAAGGAGGACCCCAGAGACCAGAGAGCCAGCACCGGCTGACAGGATGAAGCAGCTGCTGTCCATCTACAGGTGTCCTACATGTAGAATCATCCCTTCAGGACTTGAAGAAGAAGAAAGAAAAATGGAAGTTTGTGAGCCCCCACTCATAAAGGAGGAATCTGAATGATGGTACCAGTGGGCAGGACAGATGTCTTCCCAGACCATCTGTCACAGATGTGCCTGAGAATCTCCTGAGACTTGTCAGAACTAATGACTCCTACCCACTTGTGGTGATTCATCCGGGCATAAGTAGTGCTGCCAGAAGGCATCTAGCGAGCAGTGCTAAGGATTAGGAAGTTTTCACCAAGAGACCGAAGACCTTTATGGGGGAAGGAGACTGCTGCTGATGGAAGGCAGGGGGTCTTAAAGAAAAGGCTGTGTCTGAGAATAGCTTTGGAAACTTGAGATTGCAGCTTAAGAGGCAGCGAGCTTCAGACCAGGGATGGAGTGCATCTGACAAGGTCTGAGATAGTATTTTTGTTTGCAGTCCTTTAGACTTAATAAAAGGGAGAATGAAGGACAGCGCTACCTGTGTGCTTGTTGGGCTACATACCATAGAAAGTGTCTACAGTGCAGGAAAAATTATCCTGGCCAAGATAATCAGAAATTCACAAACTTGAGGAAAATCCCAATTAAACCTGTGGTCTTAGATATCTCTACACAAATGCCCAAAAGAATGGGTAATGAGCACAGCGAAACAAAGATCCTACCTCAAGGAGGCAAATGTGGTATCATGGATAGCCCTGAAAATCGTGGGAGAGTACCCATGACTGGGCCTGAAAGAGTCTGCCTAATTTTAAAGGAAAGTATGAAATTATTCCTATGTGAGAAAATCCAAGAATGAGGGGGAGGAAGGAAGGACAACATGGTGGTGAGCGTTTGGGTGTGGATCAGCAGAGCCTCAAACAGACAATGCTGCCATGGGGGTGAGCTACAGACCACCTGGACAGAAAGGAAGCGCAAGTGTCCAAGAAGATGATGGCAGGCTTGGTTCCCAAATAGGAGTGGTGAGTGGCTTCATTTTTCCGGACATCTGCTGTAATACTTTCTCTGCCTGAATCAGAACCACTAATGACTTTTAAGCTTGCATGAATGGTAATTCCATCCTACAAAAGGTGAAAAATGTAAGGAGGGGGGTTTTTATCTGATGGCTGGTGTGGGATGATGGGAACTTCAGGGGGAAGTGACTGGGTTGGTGTTTAGAATGGGGAAGGAGAGGAAAGCTGGGCATAGGCTGATATGGTGACTCAGAAGAAAGATCTGCAGGGCGGTCTTTGTATTGGAAGAGACACAAGAATGAGTGATAAGGACTTGAAGAGTGAAACAGAAAGCATGTAGGGGCTCTTAATGAATTTGTCACCAGGCCCAGATGAATTAAATGCCAAGATAATGAAGGACCTGCCCCAGTACAATTCCAGAGCCTCATTCAGGACTCTAGGTTCTGCAAGACCAAAGAACAGCAAACGTTATCTTCATTGTCAAAGTCAAAATGGTGAGCCGGAGGCTGCAGAACTCTCCCTCGTGAATTTGACTTGATTCCTGGCAAAATTCTCAACTGTACTTTGAAAGGGTGCTTAGTGATTATGTAGAAAGGAAAGCAGCGATCCTCACACCAAGGAGAGAACGTATGACCGACTGCTGTTACCTCTTCTTTCAGTAGGAGGGCTGCACTGATGGCTAGATCAGGGACCATGGAAGCTGCCCTTTGCCAGGTTTGATTTGATTTTTTTGAATTGATTGGCAGCATTTTGTTTTGATGAAGCAGACTCTTCTCGAAGGTGTAATAACAGATGCCTGGCTATAATGGTTGCCTAGTCTCCTCTGCCTCACACACAGGACCTTGCATGTAGGAACCAGCCAGGCTACTCTTAAAAACTGGGTTGAGCCATTGAATGAAACACCTGAGCAGGTCCCTTTAAAAGTACCTCCCCTGCTCCGGAACAGAAGGAAAGCCTGTGTCATTCAATTTGGGCAGTGGGACGCTAACTGACCAGGGCAGTTAACTGGCTAGAGTTGTGAGCTCCATTCTGTCGACTCAATTTACATGGTTTTCATCCTTACATAATTAGATTTCTGTGTGCCCTGGCCCTCTGACTGGCAGAGGCAAGTTTGAAGGCTGTTTAGCCCAAAGACTGTTTGTAGTGGCTGGGTGCTTGTTGTAAATACTTTGAGCACATGCCCATGCTGCTCACACCACACACACATGCACGCACACGCGCACACAGCTGTATTTGGATAAGCTGCTTCATCGGGGCTCATCTGCTTGACTCATGGCTCCTAGGAGAAGAGCAAAGGCACAGAGGACACCCCAGGCCCAGGAGGCAGGCTGGCCTTGTGGGTTCTCCTTGGCAGGCAGATGGAGAGGAAGCTGGGCCCCAATGACTGGTCCGGCAGGTTTTGGGTTCCATACCCTGCTTTTGTCTAGAGAAAGACCGCATTGTGTTCCCATCGAGGGCAGCTGGCAGCGGGGGCGTCTGGGGTTTCAGTTGGCCTTTGGGGTTTTGAGTCTCACTGGGCTGCAGGGCCCTGGGGCAGCATGCAGCAGCCCTCATTTGCTGTGCAGATAACATAGAACTCTTGATGTCTCCAATGCTTCCCTCTGACTTTTGTCTTCAGGCTCAAATGCCCAGTAAGCTGAGAGAGGGAGTGAGCAGGAGCTGGGAACAAAGCCCTCCCTCCCCAGGAAGCAGGATGCTCTCAGGGCACCCCTCCTGTACTTCCTAGGGTCATTAGGGCCTCGGACCTAGAGCCAGAAGAGATCTTGACCTCCCACATTACAGGGGCAGAAACCAAGGCCCAAGGTGGAGAAGCAGTGTGTCCAAGATTACAGAAGTAAATGTCCAAACTGGGATCCAAACCTGCCTCTCCAGCTTCAGTAATAAGAATGATGGTATCAGTGAGAGCGGCCATAAGAATTCTTGTTCAGCCGTTCAGTTGCGTCTGACTCTCTGTGACCCTGGCAAAGCTGTTCTTTCTCCAGATGAGGAGCTGAGCCAGATAGGGCTTAAGTGACTTGTCTAGGGTCACACAGCTAGTTGAGGTTGCATTTGAACTCAGATCTTCCTGACTCCCAGCTGGTGCTCTGTCTAGATACCACCCAGCTAACTGCTCCTAGCAGTACTTGTGACTAGCATTTGAATGTCACTTTAGGGCAAGCAGAGCACCTATATATGTTTTCCCATAGTGACACTGTGAGGTAGGGGCTGTAGTAGCCTCTGGTTACAGATGGGTATACTGAGCCCAAGGGCAGTTAAGCAACTTGCCCAAGGTCACGTAGCTGGCAAGTGTCTGAGGCCAGATTTGAATTCGGGCTTATCTTGCAGTATCTGTGCTTTTTGGTACACAGCTACGGGTCACATTCTCCAGGCCCCCACCACTGTGGATGTGCTGACACTCCCAGTGGTCCCTTGGGTGTGTGGGTGGGAGACAGCAGGGGTGATTCTTCAAGCGTGCACCCATTTGTTTATTCAGGTGGTGGCAGTGCCCCAGGCAGATGGGCCAGAAAGGCCTCCCGGGATGACTTGTCAGAGGAGCCCGGGCCTTGGCAAACTGCTCATGATGGGTTGGTTTCATGTTGAGAAAGTCACTCTCAGATAGCATGAAGAACTCGGCCTGTCACGGCTGAGGCTGTCTCGGCAGTAGGTTTGGGGATCTCGCGTTGATGGGGAAGCCTGACAGCCACGTGAGTGGGGGGGAGAACAGAGTGCCTAAGTCACAGGGTTCCACATTTTCGGGGCAGGAGGCAGCTCTGGGGGAGGAGACAGGGAGAGAATGGTGACAGAGACGAGAGGTTCCCAGGAGGATCAGGTGAGCCTGGGCACCCGGGTGTGCTGAGGAGTCAGAGGAAGGAAGCAGTAGAGGGGGTAGGGAGCTGGGGAGGAGAAAGCCTTGCAGGGAGTGTAGAGGGCCCAGGGAGATCCCTTGACCTTTCCCTTCCTGGGATGTCTCCTGAATACACCTGTCCTGAAGCTGCCTTGGGAAGAGAAGGTGAGCTATTAGTGATCAGAAGAGAAGTCTGGGACCTGGCTGCTCCTCAGCCTGGGGTCGCCAGGCCCCAAAGGATGGAGTGAACCCAAACGGACACCTTCCCTCTAACGGTGCTTGTCTGGGCAGTGGCATCCCCCCCAACTGCTGTTAGCTACCCCTCTGTCCCCCAGGGGACAGAGCCTAGGAGACCGATTGTGCCTCAGTGGCATCATCTGGTTCCACCATTCTACTGAGCCAGACTCCTCGTGGTGGGGCACTGAGGCCTCCCAGCAAAGCCGGGGCCCTCCCTTGGTCTATTTTTAGGTTGTTCTGCTTGTGTTATTAGCCACCTTCAAAGTAGGTCACCTGTGCCCGTGTGGCCTCCTTTCTAAGAGCAAGGTGGGTCATAGCACTAGAATTGGAGGCCTCTCTCTCCCTGGCCTGTGTGTCCCCTGTGGGGTGTGGTAGGACTCAGCCTTGGGCTGAGCCCCTGTGGCAACTCTGGGCTGGGAAGCCTGGACTTCAGGCTGCAGGTGGTCCCACCCCCCCAGGTCTGGGCCTGAGCCAGGCAAAGCCTGGGGAGTTGGCTTGGATCCTGTCTCGCCTTTTTAAGCCACATTTGGGGAAGCAAAGCAGAATTCTCCAAGAAAATGAGTGACGGTGCATGGCCCACCTGCGGCGTTCCCCAGGCAGGAAATAACTCTGGTTTCTCTTTCCAGGGGATGGCCAGAGACCTGCGACATGAATACCTCGGAGCCTAAGGCAGAGCCAGAGAGCACGGCAGCCCGGCCCCCATATCGGAGCAGCTCTTCCTGGCAGTGGAGCGGGCCTGCTTCCCACAACTCCTTGCAGGCCTCCAAGTGGGCTGCACCTGGGGCCACGGGCCACGCCCAGTCACTCAGCCGGCCACCAAAGCCCACGCCTGGGGTCCCTTACCGGGAAACCCAGCCGCTGCACAGCAAACGGTAAGTGGTCTCTGGCAAAGCCTGGAGCCTGTGCTTGCCTCCCCGGGGTAGGTAGGTCTGAGTCCCAGAGGACCCTCCAGCCTCGGGGCCGATTCCTGCTGTTCCTTCAGCTGTGAGCTGCCGAGGATATCTCTGACCACCTCCTGCAGTGTGTTTGGGATGGCAGAGTGGCCAGTGAGCCCAAGGTTAGGCCACTCTACTCCTTTCTGAGCGACCTCATTTCCCGTCAGCAGCTTCCCTGACAAGTGATCAATTGTTCAGCCTTTGCTCGGCCGCTTCGGTAATGGGGGCTCACCACCTCACATGCAACGCTGCCTGTTGTGGGACAGGCCTAGTTTGGGGAGTTGTTGCTTGTTCTGAGAATTGCAGCCTTGCTTTAGGACGTGTCAGAAAAAGCCTGGTGGCTGTAGATTGACCCAAGCTGGCAAACCCCCAGATTGGCCCGGCTCTCCTCTGCTTGTCCGGCCCATCCCAGCATCCGAGGGGCCGCCACCTGATCCCAGAACCTCATCTTTGGGATCCTGGGTGTTTGCGTGGTGTTGTCCCCGTCCTTGTCCCCCATACCCACACGTGCACACGTATATTCACATACACTGTGCTCGTACGTATACACACACACATGCACTGCATTCATACACTCATACACACACACATGTCCTCACATTCGCACAGTTTTTGTCTCTAAGCCCTTATCACAGTCTTGGGGGGGTAGCAGGACAGGCCCTGTTTTCCCATTTTACAGATGAGGAGACTGAGATCCAAATAGGATCACTGAGTTATCCATGGTCAGACTGGAAACCCAAGTCTCCTGCCCCCTAGGCCCGTGTGCTGCCCCCTTCTCTTCAACTGCCCCTGTCTCATCCTAGGCCTGTCAGCTTTCCAGAAAATGCCTATCCAGCCTCACCAGCAGGGGTAGACAGAGTCCAGCCTTATCGACAACCTTCAGGGAGTTTCTCCACTCCAGGCTCAGCGGGATCCTCCTACACACGCTACAAGCCATCCCCGGAGAGGTAGGAGCCCCTGGCTGTCAACCCGGCCCCAGGGGCCACAGCCAGCTTCTGTCCCCTCACCAGGGCTGGAGGGGGAGGAGTTCTTGGTCAGCCTCAGTGCAGGCCGCCTGTCTCAGGACACGACCTCACTCGTCGCAGGCCAAGGCCTCATCAACACTCAGGCGGTCAGGAGTGACTGTGCATTGATTCAAGTTGGACTCTGCCTTAGATGTGGAAATGTGCTGGACCTTGAGTCTCTGCCCTAGTCACTAAGCTGGGGGCAAACTGATGGGGCAGTCAGCATGTTTGCTTCATGCAAATACTCAGCCTGGTCCATGGGTCTAGGTCCTGGCCTCCTCCTCCGGCCAGGCCTGGTGCTGGTGGAGCATGCCCAGAGTGGGCAGTGAAGCTCTGGAGGGCCAGATGGCTGGGCCCATGGAGAGGGCTTTCAGAGAGTGTGTGTGTCTGTGTCTCTGTATAAGTGGCGGAATGTTGTGAGTGTGGGTGGCGGGGTGGGGGGCACGGGTGCAAGGCACCTGTGTGACCAAGGAGGAAAGGGGTCCGAGTGTGGCTGTGCACTGCACTTCCAGTTGCTCTGATACACTACTCCAGAGTTGCGTGGTAGTTGCTCCTCGAGTTTCCTGGGAGGCCTCTTGCCTGCTGGGCTCATGGCATGTGGGCACCATCTACCGGACCAGGGTTGGGGTGCCCAGAGCCAGACCTGGACTCCTGGGGTGCCGCCCTCACCTCTTCTCCATCTTCAGGGCAGGGTTGTTTTCAATTTGGGAGAGAATGAGCAGAGCCATGCCTGCTGCCATGAAAGGGTGTGTGACCCACTCTACATTGGTCCTGAGTGTGTCATAGTGTCTCTGAAACTCAGTTTCCCCATTTGTAATGCAGAGATAATGTCCTGGTCCCCTCCTCCCAGGTCAGGGAATGGTTCTTGCCTCAGTGACCATGTCCTGCCCAGGAATGTCTCAGGACAGTCACTTCCTAGAGAAAGCCCCTGATCGAATTGAATACTCCTGGGGGTCAGTAGTTGCTGAGTTTTTCCCAGGACTTCTGTCATCCAGCAGCAGCTGGCTGTCAGCTCCTCCCCATTCCATGACCCTTCCTCCTAGACAAAAGCCTCTAGACTCCCATACCGCCCAAGGCAAACAGGAACACAGAGGCAGGAAGGGAGGGGAGTGCTGTCTTGGGCTGTCTCATCTTTGCTGGCTAACACCAGATTTGGATTCAGCTGGTGATTCGCCCCTCAGCTTGGCTCCAGATCCTGGAGCCTGGTTGTGGCTGGAGAAGGTCATTAGCCCCAAAAGACACATTGAAAAGAGGCTCCAAAAGCGTCTGCACACTGTTCTGGGAAGCCAGGGGAGCCAGCCCTCCAGGACGATTCCCCCTACCTCTGGAGGAATGGCTCCCACTGACCTTTCTTTAAAACTCCTGGGCCTTCAGAGCTCACGTGGGTCAGAGGAGGAAGGAGGCTGAGAAATGGGTTGAGCTGGTCCCCCACTTGCAGAGGTGCAGAGTGAGGGCCCCACAAGCACAGGGTCACTGACCTCCGGAGTCATGGTCCAAGAGCAGCTGTGGAGTCTCCAGCAGGGATTTTTAAAATCCATGAGATACCCATCAGTCCTGCTTGGTTTGGGCACTCAGGAGGCAGCCCTATTAGAGAGGACCAGGCTGCTCCCTGAGACCTGTGGGTGTCAACAAAGGTATGAGCTGATGGACCTGCGTGGCCGTGGGGCCAGCCTGGCGTGTGTCTGCTCTCTGGTTCTACCTTGCCAGAGCTAACAGGAAGGAGGTGTCAGGAACAGCAGCAAAGGGGCCGGGGCAGACTGGACTGTCAGGAAGCCCACAAGCATCTATTAAGCATTTAGATGCATAAAGCATCTGTGCCTTGCGCTGCACTAGGGGCGCAGAAAGGCAAACGTGGTCCCTGCCTTCCTGAGGGGCTCACGCTCTGATGGGGAGGCAGCATGCAGACAGCCAGGCCCGGAGCAGGTGTAGACGGGACGAATGGCAGGGAGGGAGCTGGCCAAGCCTCCAGGAGGTGAGATTTGGACTGAGTCTGGAAAGAAGGAAGGCGTGCGGGGGAAGGGAACGTGAACCCCAGGGGCCTGAACACAGTGCTGGGGGGAGCCTGCTTAGAGCAGGCCATGTGGCTGCCACGGGCGGCGGGCGTGGCCCTCTTCATCCTCATCCTCTCCCAAGTCTGGGATGGGCCCTGCCCAGAAGACCCTCTGTGCTAGAGGAGAAGAGGGAGGGTGGCTCCCCCGGCTTTGGACACCCCAAGTCTGTGTGTGTGCATGTGTGTGTATGTGTGTGCATGTGCATGCATTTGTGTGTCTACAGATGTGTCTCTGTGTGTGCAAGTGTATCTGTATCTCTGTGTGTGTCTGTGTACATGTGCGTGTCTGTATCTTTGTGTATGTGTGTATTGTATGCATGTGTCTGTGTGTGCATGTGTGTAGATGTGTGTGCATGTATCTGTGCATGCCTCTGTGTCTGTGTGCATGTGTGTTTGCACGTGTCTATATGTGTGTACGTGTGTCTGCGTGTGTGTGTATCTGTGTATCTGTGTACATGTGTGTAGGTGTGTGCATGCCTCTGTGTGTGTGCATCTGTGTGTATATGTGTCTTGTGCACACGTGTGTGTGCATGTGTATACGCATGTCTGTGTGTGCCTGCATGTGGTCTGTTCTCTATAGCACTTTCTAAGTCCTGGGCACTGTGCTGAGGCCTTTCCAGATAGACTCTCGTTTCACCTTCATTGCTGCTCTGGGAGGGAGGTGCTGCTGTTACCCCCGTCTTACAGTTGAGTAAACAGTGACTTGCCCAAGGTCAAATAGTCAGGAAGTGTCTGAGAATAGATTTGAACTCGGCTCTTCCTGATGCCAGGCCCAGCGCCTTGCCCGCTCCCCCCTGGCTGCCTTGCTAGGATTTCCCTCACACAGGCTCATATTAACTCACCTACTTAATTACACCCCTGCTCTGCTAAGTGCTGGCAGAGAGGCAGAAAAGGAGCCCTGCTCTCACGGAGGTTGTGCTCTCATGGGTGTGGGGGGGCTGCATGGACACAGCTGAGCAATGAAAGGCAATGGTCAGGGTCAGTGGGGGGTGATCGGCAGATGGAGGCTGCGGGGTGACAGCCTGGGAAAGGCCTTCTCACAACAGGCCGGGTTTTAGTGGGGCCTTGAGGGAAGCTGGGGGAGTCAGCGATTCAAGCAGAGGAGGGAGAGTGTCCCAGGCCAGGGGGACAGACGGAGGCCGGGAGATGGAGGCTGGTGGGTAGAGGTCAGGAGATGGAGGCTGGCAGATGGAGGCCGCGAGGTCAGCGTCACTTCATAAAGAGGACCGAGGTGGGGAAATGGGGGTCAGGTGTGAGAAGCCTGGAAAGGCAGCAGGGGTAGGTTGTGCAGTCAGACTGAGAGGTCTGGAGGCTCTCGTCTCTCTCCTCTACATGTTTCTCAAGCACGCTCATGCTGTCTTTCAGTCACTTCTTTGTCAGTATGTCAGGGTTGTCCTAGGACAGAAAGGAGACGGCCTCCCATCCAAGATCTTGATGCGTGTCATGTACATGTACATGAACAAGGTGGCCCCAGGTCAGTGCTCAGGAATTTCTGGGGGAGAGGTCATTTAACTAGAGACTCAAGAAATGCCTCATGAGAGGCATTCCTGTCCCTGAGATGTGCTTTGACAAAGAAGTAGGGAGGGCTCCTGTGGAGGATCGGCATTCTTGGCATTGGATACAGCCTGTGCAAATGCACAGAGTTGGGAGATGAGATGGATGTTATGTTCAGGCAACTGCAGGTAGGCCGGTGTGACCAGAACAGAGCGAATGTGGCCCTTTGGGGAATGCTCTAGACCCAGTGACTACTTAAGGAGGGTGGGCCAGATTGATTGACAGGGCTGCTTCTTCTTCCTTCCCTCCCCCTTTCCAGTTTTACCAGGTCAGACTGGCATCTGGTCTGTGTTGCTCCTCTGGTGGCACAAGACCCTCCAGCAAACCCAGACTCTTGTTCTTTCGGGGAGCAGTTTCCTTCACCTATCCTGTTTTCTCTGGTGGAGACAAGTCTTCACATTCTGCAGCAGGGCTGACTCCTGCGCGCTTGGTTAAGCTGCTGCTGTCCAGAGCCTCAGCTCTTATCACAATTGGCTGTGTGTTAAGGGGACCTGGAAGAGCACAGCCTGCGGGGCCCCTGGGGCCTCTGCTGTCCATACCAGGGAACATTTGCTCCTGGACTTTTCTTTTTTTTTTTTTTTTTTTTTTTTTTTTTTTGCTTTTTGGAGGGCAGTTGGGATTAAGTGACTTGCCCAAGGTCACACGGCTAGTTTTTTGTGTTAAGTGTCTGAGGCCGGATTTGAACTCAGGTACTCCTGACTCCAGGGCCGGTGCTCTATTCACTACGCCACCTAGCCGCCCCTGGACTTTTCCATATACATAGAATAATGTCCAGAAGATTGATTGTATAGGAAACTGAGTTTCTATTTCATTCCACGGGGTGCGAGTTAAGTCTGAGTTTTGTGGATTCCTTTTGCAAACTGCCCAGTCTGAACTTTGTTCTGTTCTTTTATTAAAAGAAAAATTCATGCTTTAATGTCCCCCCTATATTGTGTCACTAAGCCCCCATCTTCTCCCCATTAAAAACTGAGAGGAGGAGGAAAGAAGGAAGAAAAGGAGAAAAAGCTGCCGTGCCCAAAAGTGGGCGTGAATTTATGCAAAGGAAGGCATGCCTCCTGCAAGGCCCACTGAAGGCTCATCACAGGGAGGCCGCGATGCCCGTGGCATTCATCATGGGGAGGCTGTGGAGTTCATCATCTGGAGGCCACAGTGGCCTTGGTGTTCATCACAGGGAGGCCGCAGCATTCATCATGGAGAGGCCACGATGTCCATGGCATTCATCACAGGGAGGCCACGATGCCTGTGGAATTCATCACAGGGAGGCCACAGTGTTCATCATGGGGAGGCCGTGGAGTTCATCACAGGGAGGCCACAGTGGCGTTGGTGTTCATCACGGGGAGGCCACAGTGGCTGCGGCGTTTATCATGGGGAGGCCGCGGCGTTCATCGTGGAAAGGCCATTTTCTCCGCTGCACCGTTGTCCTCATCTGAGCTCATTGCTGCTCGCTTTGCTCTGTCTTGGTACCTGCCGTCCAGCATCCTTTCATTGTTCTTCATGGCAATCATGTCCCATTAGATTCACTTAGTGTCCTGTGTTCTGCTGCTCCCCCCACTGAAGGGCAGCCCATTATATGCTCTGTCTCTGCTTTGCTCTTTTTTAACTACCTTTTTCAGGATTAGGAAGTTTGCTTGGGAGCACCCTCCTCCTCAGTATCATCCTCCCTTCCCTGCTTGTCTTCCTGTTACACCAGATCTATTTCTACACAAAGGTGTGGAAGACACCTGTCCTTTGTCTGCTTCAGAAAAAAATAAAGTTCATCAGGCACCCACTCTTGCCTCCCCTTCCTTCATGTTTGTGTCTTCTCACCCAGCCTGGTTATGACAAATAGCAGGTTCTTTCCTCCCTACTCTCTGTACCAGCATGGTCCTTTTCCCTTCATTTCTCTTTCTAACCCCAGAACAGAATCCGTTTGCCCTCCCCTTCCCCCATCTTCTGTTTTTCACATTTAGCTCCCTCGAGACTTTGAAGACATTAAGGTCCTGTTTCGTCTCCCCTTATTAGAATGTTAGCACAGCATCATCATGTAACTTTTTCCAGCTTCTCAGATATATTTACCTTTCCAGACTTCTCTGTGTTTGCATTTCAGAATTCCTGCTCACTTCTGGTCTTTTCATCAGAAATCGACAGTCTTCTATTCTATTAAAGGTCCATTTTTTCCCCTATGGTCATTCTTGGTTATTAGCTAATACTTTTGACTTTATAAACTATGACCATCCCAGATTGTGGGCTCTGGGGTCCTTAGGCTTGAAATCCTTCTGTCTGGCTGCTTGCAGTTCTTTTTCTTTGATGTTTTTCATAACTTTGCATTTGCGACGTGTGTGTGTGTGTGTGTGTGTGTGTGTGTGTGTGTGTGTGTTCTTCTCCATTTACATTTTTGTTGGGTAGAGAGGTGGCCCGAAGTGATAGGAGCCTGGGTAAAGAGAACACTGGAGTTCACATCCATCAAAGACATTTACCAGTAGTATGACCTTGGGCAAGTCACTTAACCTCTGTTTGCCTCAGTTTTGTCATCTGCTAAATGACGATCATAGTGACACTACCCAGCAGGGTTGTTAGAGGGCTCAGATGAGACAATGATCCTTCAGCATTTAGTGCAATGTCTGGCCCATAGTAGGCACTGTTGTAAATACCAACTATCATTATTATTGGAGTAACCTCAAAAGCCCTCTTGGCGCTGAAGAGAACAGCATGTGGCCTTCTCTGGTGACCTGCCACCGGCAGGAATCCGAGACGGTTCCCCCAAGGAGGGGGCACTCATGCCCAGGGAGCAGGTTCCCTCCAATGATGGCCTGGGTTAGCCCAAGTTCCTTTTGGCTCACAGAGAGCTGCCCCCAAAACAGAGTCATGGTTGCTAATAGAAAGAGTCTTTCCACCCAATCAATGGACAAGGAAGCCAAGGCCCTCCAAGACCTAGGGGCGTGCCAACGGGCAGCCTGCCGGCAGGAGTTGAAAATGGAGGCAGGACTTGGATGCAGACGCTAACAGGGTCTAGTTATAGCTCCATGAACCACTGACTCATTTTCCAGCTGTCTCTGAATCTCTTACCACGGTCACTTCAATTCGAAGGCATCTGTCTATGCCAGGCGTGGTGCCCCACGCTGAGGGCACAGCCACTTAGTTGATATGCATTTCTTCAACAATAACTGTGCCAAGCACTATGTTCAGTACTGGGGGCTGAAGGAAATGCTGCTGCACTCAACCAGCTTGTATTCTATGGAGGAGAACGTGTGGGCAGAGCAGTGGGCACAGAGCCATCGGAGAGAATGGTGTGGAGGGTGGGAGGTGTTGGGAGAGGTCCAGCTTGTAAAATGACCAGGGTGGTCCCTGCCGCTCCCACCAGATTTAGTTATCACGCCACATGAGGGGGAGAGGACCCAGTGTGCGCTGGGCACCGAGCTCAGCACTTCACAAATATTGTCTCATTCAATCCTTGCAACCACCCTGCTACAATTTTATCCATGTTTTACAGTTCAGGAAACTGAGGCAAGCAAAAGTTTGCCTCAAAAGAGTGACTTTCCCAGGGCCACACAGCTAGCCAATGTCTGAGGCTGGATTCTAATTCAGGCCTCTCTGACTTCAGGTGGGCCACCAGCTGCCTTTCCCCAGACCAGGGATTCTCAGCCTTTTTGGCAGGCCCCTTTGGCAGTCTGGGACCTCTTCTCAGAGTCATGTTTTTAAATGCATGAAACAAAAGAAGCCAATTGTGTTGAAATACATTAATAAAAATATTTTTTTAAAGGAACGAGTCTATAGACAACAGGTTAAGAATCACTTCCCACACTAAAATATGTGGTCTGTCCTGCCTGGGTAGGGGCAGGTCCTGGTGCCTCTGTGAGTGGTGAGGGAGCCTGCCATTCCTCCAGCGCCACCCACTCCACCAGAGGCCAGGTAAAGCCCAAGAAATCAGAGAATGCCCATACCCCCTGCTGCCACCCTAGACCTCACAGCCACATCCAAGGGAGCAAACCTTGGGGAGATGGGACCCAGTAATGAAGGACCAGAAAAGAACCTCCTTCCACCAGCCTTCTTGGACTGTCAGATGGTTCAGCACCAGAAACTGATTTTATCAAGTAGAAGTGACGTTAAAATGAGGGCAGCCAGGTGGGGCAAAGGGCAGAGCACTAGGCTCAGTCAGGAATACCTGAATTCAAATGTGTCCTCAGACACTGACTAGCTGTGTGACCTTGGGCGAGTCAAGGCACCCTGTCTGCCTCAGTTTCCTTATCTGTAAAATGAGCTGGAGAAGGAAATGGCAAAGCATTCCAGTGTCTCTGCCAAGAAAACCCCAAAGGGGGTCATAGAAAGTCAGATAGGGCTGAGCAACTCCCCAACAGCAGCTCAGCATTGCTTTGCTGCCTCCCCGAGAGACTCTGGGGGGTGACCTTCCCATCCGCCAGGCTGCTGAAACCTTCCCTAGGAGAATGGGGGCCCCTCAAGGCCAGCCACCGTCTGCAGCTCTGTTTGTGTCACCTGAGAGCTTAGCAGGGAGCATGGCACATGGGGACCAGTTAGGACTTCATTCATGCGTTTTGGGAGGTGGAAAGGCACAAGCCCAGTAGCAGTGATACCAGGAAAGGAGCACAGGCGAGACGTCCAGAGCAGGTCTTTTGTCCAGCAGGGGAGATCTGTGCTGACCCCTGCCTTCCCACGCCCTCCCCCCACTTCTCACCCCTTCCAGGCAAGCCCAGGGTGGGACCCAGCAGGCACACTTGGGTCACTCTGGCCATCATTTTGAGGATGGGTTGTGTGTGCGCGCATCTATATATGTGTATATCTCTGTGCACATGTACATGTATGTGTGTGTGCATGTATATGTGTGTAGGGTTGGGGTCAGGAAAAGAGGGGCAAAGCAGCTGGCCCGTGACAGTCGGTCACCTTCAGCATCCTGCCACCTTCCGCCAGCTCCTTCCAGGGCTCAGCCTCGCCTTCTGAGTTAATTGTCCATCTCCCTTGTTACTCATCGGATCTTGCCAGCTGCTCTCCACCCCCTCCCCAAGTCTGCACCCTGTGTGTTTATAACCTGCTTGTGCACATGGAGCAGGGCTGCTGCGCAGGGCGGGTGGCTTTTCTTCCCTGAGTGATGTGTCTTGAAGTTAGAGCCAGTCCTTCTCCATTCCCTCCACAGATATGCAGCTTCCCAGCATCCTCTGCTGCCGCTTGAGCCCCACTATGGCCACGAAGGGCTGTCCAGTGGCGACTCCTCCTCAGGCGGCCTGACCAGCCAGGACAGCACCATGGAGAGGCAGAAGCCAGGTGAGATACCCATAGGTGCCTGATTCCTTCCTTCCCCTCCTCATTCTGTTCTTCTTGTCTTTGCTCCAGTGTCGGGTCACTGCGTGTCCTGCAGGGGCTGGCAGAGGACAGGACACTCCGGCCAGCCCTGTTTGCTCCTCTCTATTATGAAGAGCTGCTATCGGGAGGAGAGAGAGAGAGAGAGAGAGAGAGAGAGAGAGAGAGAGAGAGAGAGAGAGAGGAGAGACTGAGAGAGGAGGGGATAGAACAGGAAAAGAGAAGAGAGGGGGTGAGAACCAGGCAGGCCTCCAGTGAGTGGGATCAGGGGTCACCTCTGATGCTCAGGGGCCGGTCCTTTGGCTAAGAGTGGCTGCATCCACAGCAGAGCCTTAGGGGGCTGGTGTTTCTTCCTGCCTTCCCTGTGTCTTGTTGGATTCCTGAAGGAAGGTCCCACCTCTGATGTCTTTGTTTTTGCCTCATTGCTGGCTGCTGGGAGCTGTCTGAGCTTGTCGTGCCCCCCTGCCTCGTGATTTGGGGCCCAGAAGAGTTCTGGGCCTGGTTCTGTGTGTGGGGGGGGAAGGGTTGCTGCTTAGACTCTCCCCACCCCTTCCCCTTGTTGCCATCAAGTTTTAGCAAGTGAAAATATTGAGATGGGCCATTCACAGGCCCAGCTGCAGACCAGGCAATGAGGTCAGCAGGGCTGGTTGCAGGCGCCCCCTGGCCTCTCTCTCTGGCCCTTGGTCTTCTGCCCGGGGATCTCAGCTTCCTGGGACCCTGGCCGCCTTCTCAGCTTCAAGGCTGGACTGCTTCTGTTGATCATAGTGGGGATCCCTGATCTTTTGTGGTGCTTTACATCTTCCTCAGATGAAGGTGCTAAGGCAGAGGGGAAGTGACCCCACAGGCAAACTTGAGCCCAGACCCTGCCCACTCCCCCCCCACACAGTTTTCTGGCTCCTTGGTCATCTTTGAGCCCCTTCTAGAGAAATGAGACTGGTCAGAATGAGCCCAAAGGAAAGGGTCTTTAGTGTGGACTAGCCATGTTACTGTGTGGTCAGATGGGGTGAGGGGATCCCTCCCACCCACTGGAGTATGTGTCATGTCTTCCTTCACCCCTCCCCAGGCCTCAGGTCTGTACCTGACCTCCAGTGTAGACACTCCCATTAGTGCACGTGGCAGCCGCAGGGACCTTCTCGTCCACCCTGGCTTTGGGACTGGGGAGGGGGGCACAGTGGAATGTAGGATCACAAGGGTAAAGGCAGAAGTCGGGCATCTCAGCCTTTTCAACATCATGGGCAGGCTGGAAAGGCCTAGGGACCCTCTTAGAATGTTTTTAGACACATAAAATACAATTCATGGGCTCACCAAGGAAACCCAGCATAATGAACTACAGTTATAGAAATGGTTTTCAAACAAGTTCACAGACGCCAGGCTAGGAGTCCCCTGCTCTGCAAAGCACAGGAAATCTCTGTCTGATCCAGTCTGATCCACTGAGAGAAAGGAAGTGACTTCTCAAGGATTGCAGAGCTACTGAGGGATGGAGCAGGGTCCAAGCCCAGGAACTCCCCGTCCCCTTTTCCACACACACTGAGTGTGCCGATGTCTGTCATTCACCCCTGCCCTGGCTGAGGATGAGCCTGCCACGCTGAAATCTCTGCTTTACTCATTGTACCTCCTTCACCCATTGTGTGGAGCAGAGGGAGGTGACGGCTGCTGCTTTGTGTGTCCAGGCCTGCGCCTCGCTGCGATGGGCAGGGGCACTCGGGGCTCCTGCCGTGGAGGGAGCCTGAGCTCTGCTCGGCTATCGATGGGTATGTTGTTGTTGTCTCAGTCAGGCCCTGCCCCCAGCTGAGCTCCAAGAAGGCCACTTCAGCCCTCCCCTCTGGCAGCCACCCAGAATAGTTTGGGAAGGGGTTTCAAAAGGGTCTCCATGAAAGCCTCCATTGCTATCTCACAGAATAGGGCCCTCTGTCCTGCCCAGGTTCCTAAGAGGGAAGACGGCACCAGAGTGGAGATGGTAGCCCTCAGAAGTCAAAAGACCCATGCTTGAGTCCCTGTGCCGCTGCTTTTAGCCTTGTCTTGGCCAGTCTGAAAATCAATTTACCCATCTGTAAAATGGCGATGTGACATTTGTAGTCACTCTGTTATAGGGCAGCCTGCTGAGAGAGATGAGTAGGGATGGGTTTGGCAATGTCCCTTCTCCGGCCACCCATCCCCATAGGTCAGGTCCATGGGGGACCGAGGAGAGGGGGCTGCTCTGAACCATCCCCATGGCAGTATCTTTCCAGGCTGGATAGAGGGCAGCCTGGCTGCTAATTGCATGCTGCGCTTTCTCTATGTGGGGTGACTGTGCCTGAGGGGGACGAGGTCCGGCATTGCCTGGCTGTCACTGGGCTCCCTCAGGCTGGCATCTCCTTCTCCAGCACCTTGCCCCTCTGTGGCCCTGGCTCTTCCTCAGCTGTGTCCCTGCAGCAGACATGGATGAAGGTGTGGATGATCAAAGAGGCTTGTTTTGCTCCTGTCTCCCTTCTCCCTAGCCCTGACAAGCAGGATGTTGTGGCCTGGAGTCTCCAGGGGCAGAGCCACCTGCTTTTATTTGTAGGGGCTTCCTCTGCCCTGAGAAAGGGAGCCACAGAACCCACAGAACAGAAAACCTGTTTCCAGCATCCCAGGCCAGCCAAACAAGGCCGCCTTGGGCCCAGGACATCCACCTGGAGGAAGACCATGGGGGAAAGGCCGGTCCTTAGCCTGCCAGAGAGGGAAGTCGTGTCTCTGAGCCTTGGAGAGCATCGTGTCCTTTCTCTGCCTCTTGATGGGCCACTGTGGACCACAGGCAGCCAGTGGGCCTTGGGCCTGGTTGCATTTATTCTCAGGACAGGGAAGAGCAGGGTCATCCCACTGGGAAAGCTAGGATGTAACAGGGCAGAAAGCCTGGAATACCAAGCCCCAGATCCCCATGCTGCCTGAGACTTGAGTGCCCATCATTAAAACCTGAGCCTCAGCTTTCCTGCATGTTCATGCTCGACTTTCTTTCTGCCAAGAGTAGTTGTATCAGGTGCTGGGCTCATCAAGGGGAACCCCCAAAGGCAGGGGCTCATCCACAGAGAGACCCCCCAGAGGGAATGGAGAAGGCCCCCATCTGCATACCATTCAGCCTTCCTCTCCACAACAGCATTGTGGCAAGAGGACCTCCAGGATCGAGTCCTCACCCTGCTGTTCACTAGCTCTGGGCCCTTGTAATGGTAATCAATTTGTTGAATACTGAGGGCTAAGTATGGAAGGTGTGAACTCTGTCTGGAAGGTGTGAGCTCTGTCTGGAAGGTGTGAGCCTTGTCTGGAAGGTGTGAATTCCCCTGTTGACTGGAAGAATGCTATTGGCTGAGACACTCCCCTGTTCACTTGGGAGAAGGCCAGTGTTTA
>CM053596.1:17405928-17464037 GCA_028646575.1 Pseudocheirus occidentalis | reverse complement strand
AAGAAACATGAAGATTGCCTACAAGCCATAGATCGACTTAAAAAGGACTTTGAAAACCAAATTTAAAAAGTGGAGGAAAAATTGGGAAGAGAAATGAGAATGATGCAAGAAAATCATGAAAAGAGAGTCAACAACCTGACTCTGACTCCAGGGTGGGTGCTCTATTCATTATCCCATGTTGCTGCCGCCACCCCCCCCATCCCCCATCATCATTTCTTACAGCACAATAGCATTCAGCCATTCCTCAGTGGATGGGCATCCCCTCAGTTTCCAGTTCTTTGTCACCACAATAAAAGCTGCTACAAATATGTTTGTATACACAGATCTTTTCCCTCTTTCTCTGATCACTTTAGGGGCATAGACCTAGTAGCAATATTGCTGGGTCAAAGGCTATGCAGAGTTTAATGTCTTTTGGGGCATAGTTTAAAATTGTCAAATTTCTGAAATGGGCTTCTGCTCCAGAATCAGTCCACTTTATGCCATTGGAAACGGGAGCTTAGTTTTCAGTAAGTGATATACAGGAGCTCAGTAGGCTTCAGGCTAATGTAATTTTAGAGACAAGTGGAACATCAGTGTCCAGCATCTTTATTCTTTGTCAACCTTTTAGGCTAAAGCTTCCTAAATATTGAGCCTTTGAGACCTGGGTGAACTTCCACTCCCAGGTTATCATTGAGCCTTTGCTGAACCCCAACCAGGAACTGTACAGTGCTGGATTGGATTGTATGGAGAGGGAAAGAGAAGCAGAAGGAGCTGATCCAGGTCCTGCCCTTGGGGAGTTTACAGTCTAATAGACAAGAAGAGGATATGTAGTTTATATTTATATGACTTGTTACATAGTCTTAATGAACCCTGTTATGTACATAGTCTTGTCAAATAGTCACAACACATTTGGTTACATTTAATGGATATGTATAAAGGATCTTTTCATATATACATAGTGTCTTCTTATGGTTACATAATGTCTTGTTATGAGTAATGCATCCTGTTGCCTATACACAGTATCTTGACATAGGTAGTGACTCCATGAATAGAACCCTGTTACAGAAATGGGAATCTGAAGATCTTCCCTGCCCCTTAGCTCCTTGATACACTTAAGTGACTCTGAGAACCTTCCCTGATTTGAAAATATACTTTGCCCCCTAATAGGCTGAATGTGGTTACATGGAGCCTGTGTTCAAAAGCTTGTTTTTCAGGAATGCCCACACCTTATTACTTTGTGATTGGGCAGTGGGTCAAGAGGGTTGTGACATTCTCTGATCCAGAAGAAGGCTATCTATATGCTCCTGTGATTTGCTTTGGGGCTCACTTTGGGAAGAGTTGTATGATTTGGCCAGATGAAACTTTGGGCAGCCATTGAGCCCCCTGGCTTTGAAAACCCAGATGTTGGTGCTTCCCTCTCTGGTAACTCAATAGGTATGGATGTAACAGTCAAAAGGCTAGAAGCCTATCTGCTGATCTTTTTCTTTGTCTGCTTGTAACTTCTCTTTGTATTCTCCGAAGTTCAGGGTGCTGACTTTTTCCCCTGAACTAGGTAAATGATACATTTGATTAAAGTAAGATTGTTGCTTTCCTTTAGAAAAGCTGATCTAAGAACCTATGCTAGCAGCCATCCTGGGTATGCTAGGGTGCTTGCTGCTACAAGCCCTGGGTCTGGATTCAGGAAGATCTGAATTCAAACTAGGCTTCAGACACTTACTAGTTGTATGACCCTGGACAAGTCACTTAACCTGTGTGCACCACTTTCCTCAGCTGTAAAATGGGGATAATAACAACACCTAGTTCCCAGGATCAGTTTGAGAGTAAAATGAGATTGTATTTGTAAAGCACTTAGCAGAGTGCCTCGTGCATGGTAAGCAGCAAATAAATGCTCATTATCTCATCCTTTATCTTTCATCTTGTTACATGTACATTGTATGTTTTGTTACACGTGTCTTGTGATCCTTCTTGTTACATGAAACAGGTCTGACCCAATTCTGAGGTTACCCAGTACTCTACCACCTTAGACCCGTGGAACCAGAGAGTAATAATATCCAGAACTAAGGATGGTGGTACCATGGTGCCGTGTAAGAATTTTGGAAAAATGAGAGATCAGAGAGGCTCTGGGGAGTCGGAGCTACTTTCCAAGTAGTAACTACACATAAAACCCCCAAGGACATTCCAGTCAAATCAACCTACTTGCACTTTCCTATTCATGATACTCCATCTCCCACCTCCATTCCTTTGTACAGGTTGTGCTCCTTACCTGGTATGCATGCATCACAGAAGCTCTAGCTCCATTTCAAGTATCATTCTCTACACAGTTATTAGTCTATACACAAACACACAGACACACACATTAATTTGTATTTACTTAGTTCCATGTTGTCTTCCTACATTAGAAAGGAAGATCCTTGAGGTCACAGGCTATTTCATTTTTCTCTTTGTCCCCATTGCCTTGCACAGGGCCCAGTACATGCTTGTTAAGGTGTATTGGACTAAATGAGGACTTTTGCTTTTCCTCTGAGGCAAATACTAACCCATCCCAGACCTCTTTCTCAAACTGAGCCCTAGGCAGTCATCTGGAACTTTCTACTGGCTGCCTTCCATTTGTCCCCATGGTTTTTTATACTCACTGTTTCCAGAGCCAAGCACAACATCACACCACAAAATCTCTTCTTCCTGTTCTCCCCATCTTTGGTAAAGGCTCTAGTATCTTCCCAGTCACCTGCCCATAAAACTCCAGAGTGTCTCCTTCTTCATTCCCCACATCCAATCCAATTCATCTCTGCAATCCATTTATCTTCTCCCTCGAACCTCACTTCCTTCTTTCTAGTAGATCTGGCCACATGTAGCAGCAAGCACCCCAGCATGCCCAGGGTGGCTGCCAGCACAGGTTCTTAGATCTGCTTTTCTAAAGGAAAGAAACTCAAAATGGGTTAACAGTCTTACTTTAATCAATCAGACATATATCATTTACCTGGTTCAGGAGGGAAAAGTCAGCACCCTGAACTTCAGAGAATACAAACAGAAGTTACAAGCAGACAAAGAAAGAGATCATTCATGTGGGGCTTCCAGCCATCTGACTGTTACATCCATACCTATTCAGTTAACAGAGAGGGAAGCACCAACATCTGGGTTCTTATTAGGCCAAATCACACAACTCTTTCCAAAGTGAGCCCCAAAGCAAAACCTCAGTGTATATATAGCCTTCTTCTGGATCAGAGAATGTCACAACCCTCTTGACCCACTGCCCAATCAAAGTAATAAGGTGTGGGCATTCCTGAAAAACTAGCTTCTGGAACACAGGCTCCATGTGACCACATTCAGCCTATTAGGGCAGAGTATTTTTCAAATCAGGGAAGGTTCTTAGAATCACTTAAACCTATCAAAGGGCCTAAGGGCAGGGATGATCTTCAGGTTCCCATAACACCACATAACCTCTCACTTGGAGTTTTTAACAGCCTCTTAACTTTTCTCCCTACCTCTGGTCTCTTCCTCTTGAATTCATGCTGTACCAGATATCATGGTAGATGAACCTTCCTAATGCATAGCTTGAATCACCTCTCACCTTTGTTCAGACATTCAGTGGGTTCTGCTGCCCAAAGAATCCCCTTAGCCTGACCTTCAAGGCCCTTCACAATCTGGCTTCAACTTGAATTGTTGGCCTTACCTCAGACCACTTGCTCTAAGTACCCAAGGATTCAGCCCAACTTGATGCCTCACCATTGCCTAAATAAATCCTCTGTTCTTCTTTGTCCACAATTTGGTCCATCCCATTCATTATATTGAGAAGGACCACACTCACCCTGCCCTGCACTGTTCTTTCTATCCCATGGCCTGTGGAAATCCTATCTATGTTTCCTGGTTTGGTCTAGTGAAAAGAGCTCTTTGAATCTCACAACCTGAGAACATTGGAGTGCATAGGAACCTTAAAGAACATCTTGTTCCTTCTCTCATTGACCAAATTGGGAGACTGAGGCCTAAAGAGTGGAAGGCATTGAAGCTAGGAATGGAAGAGGAGAAAATGGGGGAATACTTTCTTACTCTAAACAAGTCCAAGCGGCCAGGCCAGGACAAATATATATACCAGGAGTACTGAATGAAACTACAGGTGTGATTTTGAAATCCTGTAGCAGAGGGGAAGCATCTGAGGAGGGGAGATGGACAAATGGCAAGCCCATTTTCAAAAAGGGAAGGATAATAGATTCTGTAAACTCAGCCAATGAGCTGGACCTTGATCCCCAGAAACAAATTCAAAATGGACAACTAGCTGGCAGCTAGGTGGTGCAGTAAATAGAACACTGGCCCTGGAGTCAGGAGGATCTGAGTTCAAATCTGACCTCAGACGCTTGACACTTAACTAGCTGTGACCTTGGGCAAGTCACTTAATCCCAAATGCCTCACCTCTGCCTTCAAAAAAAAAAAGGACTAAAGGGAAGCTTGGGGAGCATTTAAAAAGTGGAATGGTAATTCTTTGGAATTAATACAAGTTCCTTAAAAGGAAGCCCTAACCATCTAACCCATTTCCTTTTTTGATAGGACCACTGGATACAGACAGGTAAATCAGAAAAAAGGTAGGGAAATAATGTCCTTGCCTCCCAGTAAGGATCACAAGATCACGGACTGAAGGCTGGGGGGGGGATGTGAGAGGTCACTTACTCTAACCCCCTCATTTTGCAGATGAGGAAACTAAGGCATAGAGAAGTTAAGTGATTTGCCCAAGGCATACAACTCAAGTCTTCCTGACTCCATGCGCAGGGCTCTGCCATCCTCCTCCTCCTCCCCCTCCCCTTCTTTCTCCTTCCCTTCTTCCTCAACAACAACAGCATTTATATGGGCACCTAGGTAGCAAGGACCTGGAGTCAGGAAGACTCATCTTCCTAACTTTAAATCTGGCCTCAGATGCTTACTAGCTGTGTGACCTTGGGCAAGTCACTTAATCTCAACTGCCTTGGCTTCTTCCCTCAAAAAAAAAAAGGTGAACTTAAAGGATAAACGTTATTAAGTTCACCTTTTTATGTAGGGGCAGTTCATGGCTCTCCAAAACAATTACAATAGTAACATCAAAGTTCACTGATCACAGATCACCACAGTGAAAATGTTGTCTGTATTCTAATTGCTCCACAGACCAGCCATTTCCCAATTTCTCTCCTTTCTCCTTGGGACCTCCCTATTCCATGCAACACAACAATATTGAAATAAGACCAATTAATAACCCTCCAATGTCCTCTAAGTGTTCAAGTGAAAGGAAGAGTCCATCAATGTAGTAAACTTCATTATTGTCTTAGTTTAAGAAATTGGCATAGTCACCCCAACCTTCAGTACCGACCACCCTGATCAGTCAGTCAGCAGCCATCACCACTGAGGCAATCCCATCCACCAGGAAAAAGATTATGACTTGCTGAAGGCTCCTCTGACAGTTAGCATTTTTTAGAAATAAAGTATTCTTAATTAAGGTATGTACATTGTTTTTAGAGATAATACTGTTGTGTACTTAATAGAGTATAGTGGGAACATAACTTTTATATGTACTAGAAAACCAAAAAAATGTGTGTGACTTGCTTTATTCAGTGTTTATTGTGGTGGCCTGTAACCAAATCCCCAATATCTCTGAGGCAGGCCTATATATGCATTAAACTTGTAGATGAGACAAAACTAACAGGGTAGGTAACATGTTAGAGAACAGAAATGTGATTTAACAAGACCTTAGCAAACTGAAATGCTGGAATAAGTTTAATGAAGTGTGATTCAGTCAGGATATATGGGGCAGGTGGTGGTGGTGGCGCAGCTTTCAAGGAGAGACACATTGAGACCCAATGAGAGATTAAACACAGGGAGAAAGTTGAAGTTCAGTCCAACATTTGGTATGAGAGGCCACTGTGACAATGACAGTCACTTATGTGTGAGAGGGCAGCTAGATGGTGCCACAGTGGATAGAGTCCCAGACCTGAAGTCAGGAAGACTCATCTTGCTGCGTTCAAATCTGGCCTCAAACTCTTCCTAGCTGTGTGAACCTGAGCAAGTCACTTCACCCTATTTGTCTCAGTTTCCTCATCGGTAAAATGAACTAGAGAAGGAAATGGTAAATCCCTTCAGTAATTCTGCCAAAAAAACTCCAAATGGGGTCATGGAGAGTCAGACATGACTGAAAGGACTGAACAACAACTACAATTACTACTACTACTACTACTACTACTACTACTACTACTACTGCCACTGCCACTATTACTACTCCTACTACTCCTGCTACTACTATTACTATGAGAGAGAGGGGGGGGAGAGGGAGAGGGAGAGGGAGAGAGGGAGAGGGAGAGGGAGAGGGAGAGGGAGAAGGAGAGGGAGAGGGAGAAGGAGACAGGGAGAGGGAGGGAAAGAGACCCTGTGCTAAGGTCTGGGGATATAAAGAAATGTAAAAGGTAAAAGCTAATTTCTGTCCTCAAGGAGCTCATAGTCTAATGGAGAAGACAGCATGCAAGTAATTAAGTACAAATATACACAGGATAAATTAGAAATAAAAGAGGAAAGGCTCTAGAATTAAGGGGAATTGGAGAAGACTTTGTGGAGAAGGTGGGATTTTAGCTGGGATTTGAAGGAAGCCAGAGAAGCCAGGAGGTGAAGATAAGGTGGGAGAACATTCTCAGAATGGGATACAGTCAGAGAAAATGCCTAGAACTGAGAGATGGAGCATTCTGGAGTATTTCTGTACAACAGAAAGTGCCACTGTACTGAAGAGTAGATGAGAGGGAGTAAGGTGGAAGACTAGAAAGGTAAGCAGGAGTGAGATTATATAGGATTTTGAACACCAAATAAAGGAAGTCCTATTTAATTTTGGAGGTAATAGGGAGACACTGGAGTTGATTTTGCTGGGAGTGGGGAATGTGGTAGAACCAACATTTTTTTAATTTTAGTGAAAAATCACATTGGTAACTGAATGGAAGGTAGATTGAAATGGGAAGAAAGTTGAGGCTGGCAGACCTACCAGCAGGCTATTCAGGCATGAGATGATGAGAGGAGAGGAGCAGAGATAATCTGTCCTCAGACATTTATTAGCTATGTGTCCCTGAACAAGTCACATAAACTCTGTCAACTTTGGTTTTCTTATTTGTAAAGGGGAGATAGTAGTGCCTACCTTCCAGAGTTATTGTAAGAATAAAATCAGATACAGTAATATTTAGAGTGTGTTTTGCGAACCTTAATACCCTATGTTAATGCTAATTATTATGATCATTTCATAAGGTTTCAAGGTCATCTGGTCTCTGGAGATTCACCCCTCTCCTCCCATTGACCCTTTCTCCCACTTCCACAGGAGTTCCAAACATACTCATGACAAGGAGAGTGGTTGGTCAACTATTTTTTCCCCCAAGAGAAGATACAAGGATTGATTCTCCCTAGATTGTGGAGTTTCCCTGCTTCTAGACTCAACGTTTTTTCATCGGAACTTGAACACAAGGGGAAGGGGGAGAGGAGACAGCGATCCCTGGTTTTGGTTTGAGAAAGGAAACATACCACAAGGTGGCGCTGTGATACCGAACTCCCTGAGGGCCTCGGAAAGAGAAGGAGGTCACAAAGCAAGTTGTTAACATAGCATTCCAAGGGACTTTCTAAGTTTGAAGGAGGCCACAAGGGGGAGATATTACACTATGTTCTATTGGAATATTGGGGAGAGGAGGGGGAAGACATGTAAAGTGGGGCACCAAGGATAGGGACAAGAGGCTGAGACTGAGGGTTTTCTGTTAGTGGCTGTGGAGATCTGAGGTGTAGGGAGAATTTTTTGTTTTTTTTGTGGTGGTGGCAATGTTTATCTTGTTCTCACTCAAGACGAGGGATTTTTAGGAGGCTGAGAGCAAAGCTGGAGAAATGGGGAGGGGGGAGGGGGAAGGGGACGGAGAGGGAGAGAGGGGGAGAGAGAGAGAGAGGAGAAGAAGAGGAGGAGGAGGAGGAGGAGGAAGAGGAGGAAGGGAGGGAGGGGTGTTGTGTTGTCTGGTCAGTAAGTTTTCAGCAAAGGATCCAGGGGACTAAGAGCCCTTGTTTCTAGGTAAGGAAAGGACCTGAAGGAGGGTATGTGAAAAAGGCAGAACAGAATAAAGTAGGGTACCTGGGGTTCCAGAAAGGGATGGGCTTATTCCTGCCTTTTTCTAGGTCTTTAACTCATCTTCCTACTCCCTACACTGATGACTGTCAAATTCCTTCAGCTCTGACTTCAGTCCCTGGCTCCAAATCTTCATTTCCAAATCCCTGCTGAGTAATCTCCCTGCCCCTTCACACTCAACAGGTCCAACCAACTAATGAATCAACAAGCACTAACTTTGTGACAGATACCATGCTAGGCACTAGGTTTAGAAAGACAAAAGAATACAATAGTCACTGCCCTCAAGGGTTTATATATGATGAAGGAAGATACATAGAAATATAATAATACTTTTAAAAAGGATGCAAGACAAGGACAAATTAATTTCTGCTGTGTGGTGGGGGGGGGGGGTGAGAAGCACTAGCTCCCAAGAGAACAGAAAAGGACTCAGCTCACTTTAGGAGGTGACAAGGGAGCTGGGCTCTGAAGAACATTAGGGCTTTCAAGAGGTAGGACATCACAGGAAGGGGAAACCACTTTTACAAAACCAGGAATGTAGAGAACACCATATGTGAACAACAAGGCCAGATCAACAGAACCATAGAGTGGGGGAAGAGGAATAATATGTGATAAATCTAGAAAGGTAGGCTAAAGCAAGGTTGTGAAGAAATTTAAAAGCCAAACAGAAAAGTTTACATTTTTTCCTAGAGGCAATTGGGAGTCACTGAAATTTATTGAGCAAGTCAGTGGCATGGTGAAACCTGTACTTTTGTAACATCAATGTAACATCAACATGCTGTTTGGAAGATGGACTGAAGTGGGGCCAGAAAGCAGGATCAGCACCTTGGCCACAAAACTATTCTTCCTTCCCCATTCCTTCCTCCTCTTCTCTTCCCAGGTTAGTATGGGGTTCACCCTAGGGGCCTGGAGACGATGGAAATAGGGGTTCATAACATAGTTGTTGGCATATAGTTTCTCTACCACACTGTGAGCTCCTTGAGAGCAGTGACTGGTTTTTACTTTTTTTTTTCTAGCTCTTGGTACAGTGTCCAACACCTAGTATACACTTAATAAATTGACAAATAAGTTGACTGTCTGCAAAGACAAACTCTCTGAAGGGTGGAGTGTAACTTCATCTCTAAACCCCAGATGTTTCTTTTCCCTGTGCTATCTCCCTTGTTTATTTCCCTATGCTTTATTTTTCATTTAGGAACTTTTGCCCCAGATCATTGTGTACTCTGTCAAGGTGTGTGTGTGTGTGTGTGTGTGTGTGTGTGTGTGTGTGTGTCCAGTGTTCTCCCATGGTGGGTGGGGGACCTTATAGTTCTGGTGTCCTTACCTTCCACTTACTCTCTTAAGAACTCAAGAGAGGGGCGGCTAGGTGGAGCAGTGAATAGAGCACCGGCCCTGGAGTCAGGAGTACCTGAGTTCAAATCCGGCCTCAGACACTTAACACAAAAAACTAGCCGTGTGACCTTGGGCAAGTCACTTAACCCCAACCGCCCTCCAAAAAAAAGCAAAAAAAAAAAAGAACTCAAGAGAGTAGGAGAAGTTGATGCAGTAAAAAGAAGGATGAGCTTTGTTGGGCTTGGTCCCAAAGGACAGAACTTGTAGTAGTGGGCAGAACCTGCAAAATAGTCCAGTTTAGCTTTTAAAGTTCAGAAAAACTTGCTAACAATGAGAACTGAAGCTAGGTGGAATGAGTGGCTTTCTCTCAGGTGACTGAGTGGATTTCTCCTGTCTGAAGGAAAGAAATCCCTTGCTTAAGAGGACACAGGTAATAATAAGTAATAAAGAGTTAAAGACTTAAAAGTAAAGATGAACTCTGTCTTAAGACAAAATCTGTATGACCACTGATATGTAGAGGAGTAGCTTGTCCATCGATGACTCAGAACCAGCATGGATTCTTCTTTTCCTGACAATTCCAAAATTTTGTGATTATTCTGGAGGAGGGCACTCCTAGGCATTAGAGCAGGGTGAGAAGCATTCTTAGAGGGGAGGGAACAAACTACCTGGGAACATAGAGAGAATATAAGGTTAAGATGAAAAATTCATATATAGGTTGGGGAGGTGGACACACAAAGACACACAGACACATGGAAACACACTTAGAAAATCTGGTGTAGCAAAGAACCCCAGGTTTAGGTCTCAGGAGACTGACTTCAACATGTGACTTTGGACAAAGATCTCTGTGGGTTTCATTTTTCTCATTATTCCAGTGAGAGAGCTGGGCTCCATAGATTCAGATGTCACACTAAACTCAATGTAAGGGTCAGTATGGGGGAGCTTGTCTCAACTTTCCTCTCCCAATCCCTTCTGGGGGACTCCAGACTTGCACTTGGCAAAGGATTCAAGATGGAATGAGAAGAGTTCAGAATTTGGAGTTTGGAGCTCAAATCTTGGCTCAATTACTTACTACTGCAGCGGATTTTCCCTCCCTGGGCCTCGATTCCCCTTGTTTAATTGGATAACTGGGCAGGGGGTGGGGAACTGTTGGAATAAGTGGTCGTTAAGTACTCTCTTACAGTTCGGATGTTCCAGGTTATGTCATTATCTCAAGGCTTCGGACGATTCAGGACTGAGGACAGCTCCCAGGGCCGCCCTCTGCCAGAGGTCTGTTCTGTTCCTAGCCTTGAAGTCTGAGAAAGGCGAAGGATTGTCCAGCTTTGAGGCAGGCCCAGAGGCATGCTTCCACTCTCACCATAGGGATCTTCTCTTTTCCCTTAGTGTGAGCCCCACAATTTAGTCTGGGGTTCTGGAGAGTTCCCTAAGGGAGTAGAGGGTGAGGGAAGGACGGGTAGCAGATCAGGAATTATCTAGATACTCAAACCCATTTCGTTTTACAGATGAGGGAACTGATGAAGTGGGGGGGGGGGAGAGAAGATAGGAGAAATGTGTCCAGGATCACACAGGGAGTAAATAACTGAGTTGAAATTCTAAACCAGGATTTCTGCCTTCGAACTAAGCTCTCTTCACTCCCTTCTACTCCACTGGGCCGAATCCCAGATAAGGCATTCACTATTTTCTGCCCTGGGTACGGGCCGCTGGCCTGCTAGGAGGAAGTCTCAGACAGGAGGTCCTAGGGGACAGGGTGTGGGTGATATACTCAGAGCAGGGATGCCTATAGAGTTGGGTCTCCCGGAGGTGGGTTTTGGGGACACAGGATTCCCATACATTCCCTCTACCCCCACAGTCTAACTTGGCCGGAAGGGGGACGTTGTGTCTGTCAGAGAGCTCCAGGGAAAGGATGCTCAGGCCTCCTTCGGCACTCCCCGCCCGGTACCTCGGCTGCCCAATCGGCGCCCTGGGGGAGTGGGCAACCCGCAGGGCAGCCGGGATTTGGAGTTCTCCCAGGTTGGCCCCCTCCCCACTCGGGTGCTTGAGAGAACTCCATCTCCCAACCTCCCCCGGGAGGTGCGAGGATTGGCAGACCCGGCCCACCCTTTTCCCCCTCCCCCGCGCCCCCCTTCAGTCCCTGATCCCCTCCCCCCTCCTCCTTGGCCGCGGCCCCGCCCCCCGGCCCCGCCCCTCCCCTCACCGCAGCCGAAGAATGAATGAAATTGTAGCGCGCTGGGCGGCGGAGCAAGAGCAGGAGGAGGAGGCGGCGGCGGCGGCGGCGGCGGCGGCGGCAGCGGCGGCGGCGGCGGCGGCGGCGGCGGCGGCGGCGGCGGGGGTCGGGCACGGCCAGAGGAGCGCGGGGCCCCGGGGGGCCGGAGCCGGGTCCCGAGGGCCGAGTGGCTGCGGCGCCGGGGGCGGGGACCGGGCCATGGCCACCGCCATCCAGAACCCCCTCAAGTCGTGAGTCTCCCCCTTCCATCCCATCCTCCCTCCCTCCCTCCTCCCACCGGGCACGGGGCTGGGCACGGCGGGCAGAGCGGGGACAGGAGCCCTGGAGCCTTGTGTCTGCCCCATTTCCCTTCCCGGAGATTGATGGGTGCCACTGACACCTGGGCGCCCTCCGCCTCCTCCCCCCTTTTCCTTCCCCCAAGCCTTGGGACTGATAAGAGCGGGGGATTATTGAGAGGGGACGGGGGGATGGGCACGGTTGGCAACCGAACCTGTCCCCCCTCCACCTTCCAAGCCGTCTCTATTGTCGCCACCCTCAGTGCAGGAATTTGCAGATCTCCGAGTCCGGGCTGGGGGCGGGAAGGGAAGTGGATCTGCTGGTGGGGGGGGGGGGTTCACCATCCCCGCCAACCCTAGGCACAGGTTCTGGGACTCGTTGCCCTGCCATCCTCCAAGGCTGGGGAAGGGAACTGGGAGCCGGAACCGCCTGGGTCCCCCCTCTCACTGTGGACCCTCCAGTATAACGGGGCGGGGGCGCCCCTTTCCCTTGCTCCACAGGCTCCTCCCCCAGGAGTGACAGGCGCGTGCCCGGCAGAGGGGGAGGAGGCTGGGGAGTGGCGCGTGCTCGTGGGTTCTCGGGGACGCGGAGGCGCACAAAGGGGCCCCGGGACAGCCCCCCTCCCTGGCCCACCCCGTGAGCTTGGCATTGACCTTGGGGTTGAAGGGGTGAGAGGTTCAGAGAAAGGCCGTGTGAGACTGAGGGCAAGCAGCTGGAGGGTTGGGGGTTGCTGGGCTTCCTGGAAGTCTCTGATTCCTGTCTTTTCTGTCTCTGTCTCTGGGAGATATAGAAGCTAGGGGCCGGGCGACCGAAGGGAGGTGGGGGGCGCGACCGTGCACGCGCCAGCACGTGTGGCCCGTGTGCGCGCTCTGCGGGTCTGTGCGCGTCCTGGCTGCTTGTAAGCTCCTGTGTGAGTCTGATTATGTGGGGATCTGTGCATGTAGATCAGGAGGCCTTCCTCTGTGTGTGTGTGTGTGTGTGTGTGTGTGTGTGTGTGTGTGTAGTGGGGGCCCACTTATCTCCTTGTGTCCCAGTGTGTGTCTGTAGTCAGTGTTGTCTGTGTGTCAATGTATGGTGTAGAGTTGTATCAATATAATTGTGTTGTATATATTGTGTGTTTGACTGAATGTTATGAAATAGTGGATTGTGTGTGGTAGCGGGACCCTGGGTGTCAGTATATGTGGCTCACACACGCACCCACTACACAGAGTGCCCACGTTAGTGCCAAGATAGGAGTCTGTCTCCGGATTTTCACCTGACCCAGGCCTCACACCACTCTGTCCCCATCCCCCAAGAGCTGCCGGGCCTCTCCTTCCCAGGACCAGACCTAGATTTGGCCTCTAGTGACAGCACCGACCCCCTCCTCCACCTTCCGCCCCGCCGCCCCCGCACTACATTTCCCAGCATGCCCCCGGGAGTACTTCTTCCCCCCCCCCACACGTTGGTCTCTGTCCCCGCCCCCACTCCCACCCTGAGAATGAATGGAGTGGCCGCCAGGGCCAGGGCCCTGCAGACCCCGGAGCTCTGAGGTGACCGGGGCCACAGTCGGGCCAGGTGCAAGATGGCCACGGTCAACCCCAGCCCAGTCCGGTGGTGAGCTCGGCACCTCCGCCCCATCACATCCCACTGGGCGGGGGCTGCAGAGCGTGTGTCTGTGTGTCTGGGAGTGGGACTGTGTGTGTGTGTGTGTGTGTGTGTGTGTGTGTGTAGGGGGGATTGGGATTGTGTCTCCTGTAATTGTTGTGTGCCTGTCTCGCGTGGCTGTGTTTGTAACGGAGAGATTTGTGCATTTATCTGGGTGGCTCATTACCAGTGGTTTGGGCTTCTGTGAATCTTCAAGTGGCATTGTTAATTCAAGTGTTAATCTGTATTCCAAAACAATTCAACAAGCGCCTATCGACCACCTACTGTGTACTAGGCCTTTAGTGGGGTTGTCTTTCGGAGACCCTAAGTGTTCTCATCTGTCAAATGGGGATGCGAATTGCTCCGCTACCTGTCTCAGTTCCAGAGGAGAGGGGGAAATTGTCTTTGCTCTTAGAGTCTAATTTGGTGACCCCCCTGACCCGTATTTGGGATTGTTTAGGTGAAACAATGGGATCGGATTAGCTGATCTGCAAAATCCCTTCCATTTCTTTGAGATACCTGGGAGAAGGGGAGAAAGGTTGGGGTAGGGGATAGGGCGGTAACTCTGTCTGGTTTTGGGTCCGGGTAGAACACTAGAGTGTAGGGGTAGTCTACGTAGCGTATATATGCGTGTATGGTGTGTGGGGCGTCGTAGCAGAGTTAAAGGAGGGGTCAGGAACTGTGCTAACGCTCACCCCCCCCCCCATTCCCACCCGGGGACATTCGGGCTGCCGGGGATGCCTGTGAGCACAACCTAGCGCTCAGCCGCGGGGGAGAACGGGTCAAGCTGTCTGAGCCTGGCCAGGGGAGGGAAGGGCTCTACCCCTCTCTCCGCCCACTAAACGTCCGCCCAGGCGGCAACCCAGACTTTAGCTCCTCCTCTTTTTTCCCATCCAAATACGCCAGTAACTCCCCAAAGTTTCAAGGCTACCACTGTGTTCTAGGACACGTCCTCCGTCCCCGCACACCAGCACAGTCCAGATGTTCTAGGCCCGATTCCCTGCTTTTCAGCGCCTCCCAGACACTGCTCCAGGCCTACTTTTCAGTCCGTGCCTCGTCCCCCCCATACGTTCCAGCACCCTCCCCGAGTTCCAGCTTTCTCCAGATATTCTCAACCCGGAGATTTAGGTGTTTCCGACATTTCAGTGACTCCCACACCCTCCAGTGCCTGGGCCATACGTCCCAGCGCCTTCCCGAAAGCCTACCTAGCTGGGGCCCAGGGGCCACCCGAACGATCGCACTGAACCCAGGTGTTCCGGTGCCCCCCGACGTCCCGGGGCGCTCTTGGAGCTTCGCCCCCCTTTCCCCACTCCCGTCCCCAGGCCCACACCCGCACACCCGGAGGCATCTGCTCGGCTGACCCCGCGCGCTTTGCCTCCCCACAGCCTGGGCGAGGATTTCTACCGCGAGGCCATAGAGCATTGCCGCAGCTACAACGCGCGCCTGTGCGCCGAGCGGAGCATGCGCCTGCCCTTCCTCGACTCGCAGACCGGGGTGGCCCAAAACAACTGCTACATCTGGATGGAGAAGACCCACCGCGGGCCCGGTGAGGGAGGGGCGGGGCGGGGCGGGGGCGGGGCTCGGAGGGGACGCCGGAGGTGGAGAGGGTCAAAAGGGAGGAGGGGAGGAGGCAGGTGCCTCAACAGCCTCCCCACCTTCGCCCCAGGTCTGGCACCTGGACAGATCTACACTTATCCGGCCCGCTGCTGGAGGAAGAAACGAAGACTCAATATCTTGGAGGACCCCAGGTTGCGGCCCTGCGAGTACAAGATCGGTCCGTGGGGGGCCCCCAGCCCAGCCCCTGCCCCCAGTGTGAGCGTGGCCCAGCGTGAGCACCTGAGCCTATGTCTGAGCGTGTGCGGCCCCCAGGGCCTGTGTTGGTGGTATTGAGTCGGGGGGGGGGGGGAGAGGCACCCGGGGGGTTCTGGGTCGCAGGTTGTCAGAAATAGCAGACAGCTTAGAATGAGATGCAAAGGGGCCTCGGGGCCCTCGAGTCCGAGATCATACCGAGGTAGGGTCTGAACCCAGGTCATCAGGCTTAGTTATGTCTTCGTGCTAGGTGCTATCTGACTGTGACCAAGAATCAGAATGACTTACTAGTGTTGGAATCAGAAAGACCTACATTAAATCCTGCCTCAGACAGTCCTGGTGAGATCTTGGGCAAGTCAAGTTCCTCAGTTGAAAATGGTGATAAGAATAACACTTACCCCGTAGGGTTATTTTGAGGATTCGTGTATGTAAAACACCTCCGAGAGTGAGATGGAAATTATTCTGCTGATGTGGTTGTGTTTGCATGGTTGTCGGTGTGGTTGTGTTTGTGTGTCTGTGGTTATGCATGGTTGTGTATCTGCATGGTTGTCTGTGTGGTTGTTTGTGGTTGTGTGTCTGTGGTTATGTGTGGTTGTGTATCTGCATGGTTGTGTTTGTGTGTCTGTGGTTATGCGTGATTGTATATCTGCATGGTTGTGTGGTTCTGTGTGATTGTGTTGTGTGTGTGTGTGTGTGTGTGTGTGTGTGTGGTGTCTGGCAGGGTGAAATGTATATGCTCAGAAAGCACTCAGCAAACAAGTGTAGTCTGTGCAAAGCCGTGCCTGTGATGATGTCTCAGTGTAGCTGATGGCAACTGAGTGTATGAGAACTCAGAGCTGAGATCCTCAGTGCATCTCTGAGGGTATGTACCTAAGGCCTATGGGAGCATCTGAGCATCTGTCTTAGTTCCAGTCTTAGTATGTCCTGCTATGAGCATCTCAGAAGGTGCCCCAGAATTTTAGGTCAGGACTCAGGCCATGTTGTCTAGAGAGACTCCATGGGGTCAGGGTGGGGGATAAATGTGTGTATGTATGTGTGAGAGGGTGGGGGGGGAGAGGAGAAAAAGAGAGGGGAAGAGGTGGAGAGAAAGGGGGGAGAAAGGGAGTAGGAGAGAGGGAGAGGTGGGGAGAGAGACAGAGAGGAAGGAGATGGAGAGAGAGAGGGAGAGAAAGGGGTCCTTGGCAAACAACCTTTCTTTGACCCTCCCTGTTTCCCACCCTTCCCCCAGACTGTGAAACACCCCTGAAGAAGGAGGGGGGTCTCCCTGAAGGGCCAGTCCTGGAGGCCCTACTGTGTGCAGAGACAGGAGAAAAGAAGATTGAACTCAAGGAAGAAGAAACCATCATGGACTGTCAGGTGGGGGTGGGGTGGAGACTCCCCTCCAGCTGCACCCCTTTTGAAACTCCCCTTAGAAGATAGATGTCCTCCTCCAGACTTGTTTTGGAATAGTCACATTTCCCCCTCCAGCACATAAGAGGCAGATCACCCTGATCATCTTCCTAAGATCATACTTGGAGTGTTACCTCGTGTCCGTCTCTTGCTCCAAAACCTCCCTTGACTGCCGACATCTGTAAAGAATCCATGGCTAGCCCAGCCCTTCAGTCTCAGAGATCTCCAGACTCCTAGGGGCTCTCCTCACCCACGTTCCTCTACCTCCCTGAGTCTTTGTTCACCACCTCCCTCTGCCCTCCCCAGCCTTCCCATAGCAACCCCCTTCCCCTAGTTCCCCCAGCTTTCCAGGGCATTCTCTACCCATATTCTCATCCTGAGTAACTACAACAGATACTTTTCCTGCCCCTAGCCCTCCTTGGGGACCCAGCTGGGGCTGGCCCTGCTCAGGCTTCCCCCCAGACCAGGCACAGCTGGAGGTCTCTCTTCCACTGTGTCTGATGCTGCTGCCCTATTCCAAAGCCATGGCAAGCCTCCCTTCCCTGAAAACTTGTGTTTCCTCCTGCCCAGAAGCAACAGATGTTAGAATTTCCCCATGAGCTTGAGGCGGAAGATCTGGAAGACGACATTCCTCGCCGCAAGAACAAAGCCAAGGGGAAGGTAGCTGGGGCACGGCACCCCCACTCCCCACCCCTCCCCCTCCAAGGCCCAAGGCCAACTTCTCCTGGGGCCTGACTCTTCTCTAGTGTTTTCCTGGGCTGAACAAGTAGCCGAATTCTCTGCCTGGAGTGCCCACCTCTTTCCGGACAGCTCCTTTTTTTTTTTTAACCAGTGTCCCATTTTCCATGGTCTTTGCTCTTGTTGTTTTGGGCCTCAGATCTGCTCTGTCTAGCATTTGCGTCTAGGATGTCACAGCTGGAGGGGACCTCAGACACTGTTTGGTACAAATCCAACATTTGACTGTTCAGGAAACTGAGTCCAGGAGAAATTAAATGACTTGGCCATAGTGATACAGTCATTGCGTGACAAAGTTGGGCTCAAACCCCAGCCCAGGCCTTTGATTCCAAGTCCAGTGCTGCCCTTCAATGGCTCTACGTTGCTTTCTCCACCCTTCCACCTACTATCTCCCCAAGGCTTTGGCTTCCTAGGGTCTGTTCTGGGGCTCCCCCTTCCCTGTCTAACTCCCCCCTCTGACACTCCCTCCCACGTTTGTGCTGCGTCCCTCCTAGCCTTATGCATTGCTTTTCTCTCTTCTTTGACCTGCCCCTTTCCTCTCATGGCTTTCCCAGTGCAGGCCTCAAACTTTCCAGCTTCTTCTCTCCCCGCTCCCCAGCCCCTCCAAGTTTTCTTGTTTTCCTTCCAGGCGTACGGCATTGGGGGGCTTCGCAAACGCCAAGACACTACCTCCCTGGAGGACAGGGACAAGCCGTATGTCTGCGATAGTGAGTCCCTTTGAGGTGTGGGGAGGAGGAGAGGGCCCCCCAGAGCCTCCCCCATCTTGGGCTGAGGGCTGACAGCAGGGGACAGGGATGAGCCCAGGGGGAGGCAAGATGGGGCAGGTCTGATGGCACACCAAAAGCGGGTGCCTTTGTTGGGGGGATGGGGCAAAAGTTCCCACAGAAGCCTCCTTCCTGTTCTCTATGGGGGCAGGGGGGTACCCTGCTGGAGTGGGTAGGTTTGAGGCAAGAGGAAGCAGGAGAGTGGCAGGGGGGACAGGTCTGATGTGGCTCTTGTGATATATCCCTCCAACCTTGGGGCCAAGCTGGAGCAAGTCCCCTGAGGGTCTAGGGCTGGTGTATAGTGGCTGGTGGGGGAGTGAATGAGTCTGGAGCAGGCAGGAGAGGAGTGGTGGGGACAGGCCTGATCAGCCCCCTCCCTTCCCCATCCCCCACCCCCCAGTCTGCGGGAAACGTTATAAGAACCGCCCAGGTCTGAGCTACCACTACACCCACACCCACCTGGCAGAAGAGGAGGGTGAGGAGAACGCAGAACGGCACGCCCTGCCCTTCCACCGGAAAAACAACCACAAGCGTGAGCCAGGGGTCAGGGCCTGGGGGGCATCAGGAGAAGCCCGGGGGGCTGGGCTGGGCCAGGTGCCTCGGTGCATCCCTCCCCAACTTTGGGAGCCTGGCACATCACCGTGGTCGCCTTCACCATCGTTGGGGTTTCCATGGCAACCAGCCCTCTCCCTGGCCCGGGCGTAAGATTTCTGGGTCTGATTTATTGCTTCAATTAGAGATCAGGGAGGGGGTGGGGAGATGACAATGGGGGGTGATGGATGATTTCCCCACACACACTCCACTTCAGCCTCCTTCCCTCCCTCCTCTTGGGCCTGGGGGCACCTGGGGAAGCCTTGGGCTTTAAGCCTGCTGAGCCAAGTGGGCAGCCAGAATTCCAGTCCCCTCCCATTCTTCCCCCTCCCTGCAGATAAGTGGGGATGCCCAGGAAGGGGGCATAGAGCAAAGGGATGGGGTCTAAGGGTCCTCTAGTCCTTCTGCTGGGGTCCCTCTCTGCTTAGATTACTGGGGTTCCCCTTCCTTGTTCCTCTTTGTGTGTCTTTCTGTGCCTGGCTCTGTGTGTATCTGTGGGTAGCCCCAGCATAGGCCTGCTTTTGAACTCTCCCTGCCTAAAAAAATGGCAGCCCCATCCAAGTACTCCATCCCAGGGCAGGAGGGCATTGAGGGTCCCAGTGTCTGTGGTGCCAAGCCATCTCTCTGCCTCCCCAGAGTTTTACAAAGAACTGGCTTGGATTCCTGAAGCCCAAAGAAAGCACACAGGTAACCCACCTGAATCTGCCCCACTCCAAATCACCCTCTTCCTTGGCTGGAGAGACAACAGAGTCAGAGGGAGACAGAGATGAGAGAAACAGAAACAGAGACTGAGAGACACAGAGACAGACACAGGGTGACAGAAAGACACAAAGAAAGACAAAGAGACAGACACAGGGACAGAGAGAAAGAAACAGACTCAGAGACACTGAGACAGAGAGACAAGACAGTGAGTCAGAGGAAGAGAGAGACAGAGCTGGAGAAAGGCAGGTACCTCGAGAGGGAGAAGGAGAAGAAGGAGAGAGCAGCAGGTGAGAAAGGCAGGGCAAAGGTTGGGGGGCACCTAGCTGGGTACCGCTGGCACCCTTGTTCCTGCAGGCTGGACCTCCCAAGCCTTCCTGTTGTTTTACAGCTAAGAAGGCTCCAGATGGCACAGTCATCCCCAATGGCTACTGTGATTTCTGTCTGGGCGGTTCCAAAAAGACGGGGTGTCCTGAGGACCTCATTTCCTGTGCTGACTGTGGCCGATCGGGTAACTCCCACCATAGAGGATCCAGGCAGGGGTCAGGGGAAGTCCAGGGCACACAGGATGCCCAGAAGGCATGCATTGTCACTGGGGGCCTGAGCTGCCTAGAAAAGAGAGTTGTGGTTCCTTGGAGCATCTTGAGTCAGAGATAGCCATAGGATCATAGGATTTAAAACAGAAGGGAGCCTCAGAAATTCTCTGGTCCAGCCTCCTCATCTTACGGAGAAGGAAACTGAAGGCCACCGATAGGAAGGGACTTATCCCGGGTCACTAAGCTAGCAGCCAGGACTGGGACTCATCCACTGACTCAATCAAACAAACAGTCTTTCTGGGCAAGACCAGTTATTAAGCCTTTAACAAACACTTGCAAAGTGCCCAACACTATGCAAGCCCAAACAGAAACAGTCCCTTCCCTGACGGAGCCTCCATTCTGACGGGGGAAGGAGACATTTACAAGTGTGCACAGAGACATCATACCCTTGCTCTTGAGTTGCCTCCTCAAAGACACAGTGGTCTTAGGGTTGGGCTGAAGGGGAGGGCTAGAGACCTCTCCATCCTAGAAAACTACATGGGCACCCACCCCCTCTTCCTGTAGGTGCCTGCAGAGTGAAGGTCTCATCTTCTTCCTACTCCAACACTTCTTATCCCACATGCCAACTCACTGGCTGCTTGAATGGTCTGCAAAGACCAATGGGAAAAGCACTGGGAAATGGGACAGCCGAACATGTCTGGGGAGGGGTTATGGTGCCTTGGAAAGAGCACTCCTTCAGAGAACCTGGGGTTAAATCCCATTTCTGCTGTTCACTCGGCCAAATCACGCCCCTTCCTTGGGTCCCTCTATAAAAGGGGGCACTTAGATCAGATGGAGGAAGGTAGAAGGCAATGAACATTTACTTAGCACCTGCTTTGTGCCTGTCACTGTGCTAAGCACCTTACAGAGAAGCCCCAGGTATGCAGCCCACAAAAGGGCCTGGTTCCCTTCCCCTACAGAGGGGAGTATGTGCCATTTAATCCTCACAACCACCTTGGAGGTAGGTGCGATTATTACCCCCATTTTATGGGCAAGGAAACAGGCAGATTTAAGTGACTTGCTCAGAGCCACATAATCAGTACATTTCTGAGGCTGAATTTGAACTCAGGTCTTCCTGATGCCAAGCCCAGTGTCCTATCCCCTGAAGTTGCTTTTAGATGGCATCTCAGGACCCTCCCAGCTCTAAATCTCTGCTCTGTTTGCTATTTCTACAGAGAAAGCCAGAGAATTATAGAATTTTTAGAAAGGAAAGGAGTTTTTTTAGAGGCTGATTCTCTCATCCAACAAATGAGGAAACAAAAGTAACTTGCCCAAGGTCATGAAGAGTGACCTTGGGGTAAATGGTAGAGTCAGGAATCGAACCCAGATCTTGTGACTTTGAGTACAGGGAGGCTGGACTCTACTGCAATGCCTCAAGAGGAGATCTAGCAGGACAAGGAAGGGAGGAACACATATAATCTGTAACCTCCATCCTCAAATGTATAGAGGAAGAACTGCGTGGGGAATCACAAACTGTAGTGTGGAAGGGGTTCAGATGCCCAGGCAGATCAGTAAGTGACTCAAACCCGGGTCCTCAAGCCAGCACGGAGGATTACAGATCATGCTGGGCAGGGCTCAGACCACAGATGAAGACACTAGTGTACGGATTTAGTATCAGAGGCAGGGATTTGAACCTGGGGACCTCTGACTCTACCACACTCAGTCTCCTAAGAAGGAACAGAAATGTTCTGTGTGACCACAGATGCCAGAACTAGGAGCATTGCAGGCAGAGTGCAGACTGGTTCGGCTTAATGTAAGGAAAAGCTCCGATAATGAGAGCCTCTGGGAAAGGAAGTGAGCTCCCCATCACCGGAGGTACCCAAGTACAAAGGTCTCCAGTGGAGGAGGTTGTAGGGGGAGGCAGGTCCTAGGTGGGAAGGAGGTTGGGCTTCAGCTGCGACCTTGTCGATGCCTTCCCGGCTCCAAGGGCCTGGGAATTTCTAAGCCGGGGATGCTGAGCCTACTTTGGACTCCACCCCTTCAGGTCACCCATCCTGTTTACAATTTACGGTGAACATGACTGCAGCTGTAAGGACATACCGCTGGCAGTGCATCGAATGCAAATCTTGCAGCTTGTGTGGCACTTCAGAGAATGATGTGAGTGCCCACCTTGCCCAGCAGCACCAGGCTCCCCGGTGCCCTCAGCCCCAGCCCCAGGCCATGCCATGCTGCTTTCTGCACCCCAGCCCACTCCCTGGTGGGATGGAGAGAACCACAGACCCCTTAGATCACCTGGGCCCTGAACAGAGGGGGAAACTGAGGCCTGGAGCGGGGGTGGGCAGGGCTTGTCCGAGGTCCCACAGTGAGTCAGGAGGACTAGAACCTTGGGCTCTTTCGGCCCCGCCTGAGCCTCCCTCCCCCTCCCCCCGCCCCCCAGGGCCTCCGGCGCCCCCCCTCCCGGGTGCCCATGCCGCCTGGTGCCAGCCGCATGGGTCTTACCCTCCAGGACCAGTTGCTATTCTGTGATGACTGTGACCGTGGTTACCACATGTACTGCCTGAGCCCCCCCATGGCTGAGCCCCCGGAAGGTAAGCTGGGTCATGGCAGCAGAGACATCCTCTGGGGAGAGGGCTGCACACATGGGGAGCTAGCAGGGGATAACTGCATGCCAGGCTCCCTTCCTCGTTTTCCGACCAAACCCACCTTTGGCCTCCCCACAGGAAGCTGGAGCTGTCACCTGTGTCTGCGGCACCTGAAGGAAAAGGCATCAGCCTACATCACCCTCACCTAGGCCTGGCCCTTCCTTGCCCCTTCCCTTACCTGCCCATCCCCTTTCCCTTATTTTGAGCCCCATCCCCCGAGAATGGGGCCCACAAAAGGGCCAGGTTCCCTTCCCCCACAGAGGGGAGTATGTGCCAGCTCCAGCCCCCCTCCCCCCTGGGTGGGGGAAGCTAGCCCTGCCTCCATTCCTGGGTGGTGGGTACTGGGGATGCTGCTCTCCTCAAAGCCATAACTCGCCTCTGGGCGGGCACTAGGGGGGGCACCGGCTAGGGAGTAGTTAGGGGCACAGATGGAGCCTTTTTCTAGAGAAAAAGACAAAAAGTTAAAAAAAAAAGACAAAGTAATATATACAGAGAGAGACCTATACAACTTGGTGGGCATGGATGGTGGGCACCCCCCCTCCCAGTTTCCCACTGGGCCTGTGCCGACTTCCTGTCTGCCCCCCTCCCCTAATTCTGTGGGGAAGCTGGGGGCCTAGTCCCGTCCTGGGGGCCCATCCTGGCAGCAGGCACTGTTTCCCACCTCATGCTCTGGGTAGGCAGGCACCATGCTTGCCCCTTTTCAGCCTGCCCCCTGCCCCTTCCCGCGGTGCCCGCCGTGGGCGTTGCATGATGTGAACCATGGTTTTTAAAAGTCCTGTTTCCCTTGCCCCCTCCTTGTGCCCGCTCCCCCATGCCCACTGCAAACTGTGGGCAGGGGTCGGGCAAGGCGGGCTCCAGCGCTCGCCAGAATGAGAAGCACAGAGTTTGCACCCGGACTGGTTTTTTTTCTCCCCACCCCCATCCCCTCGCCAGGCAAGGGCCAGGCCCCTTGGCAAAGGGGGTTCCCTGAACCCTGATGTCCATCTTGAGGGCAGGTGGCAAGGGGGGCAGCTGTTTCTTGTGGTCGTGTGTGTTTAATTGTTGGGGTATCCAAAAGATGCTGGGGTTCCTGGGCAAGTGGGAAGGCCAGGGAGAGGGGGGTCCTGGGGGGCCAGGGCGCCATGGGCTGGCCCTGGCTTCCTGGCACCATGGCCTCATCCCCCAGCTCCCTGTACAGCCCATCTCCCCCCTTGCCTGCCTCTACTGTGGATCACCCTGTTCTGTGTATTAAATCGGGCCTGGCCCTGCTGCGCCCTGGCCGCTGCCTCCTTCTGTCGGCGCCCTGTTGGGGTGGGGAAGGGAGGGAGGGAGGGAGGAACAGGGCCCTAGTCCAGCTTTTGTCTCCTCTTTAATCTTCCCCTGGTCTCCCCCTAGGCTATCGAGCCACCTCCCCAACACCCTGTGCCCGGGCTCTCCCAGTCGCTTCTCCTCTCTCCAACACCCTATTTCTCCCTGGTATTCATCCTCCCCCACCTCCTTCCCTCCTTCCCCCGTCTCTCCCCACCTTCATCCAATCCTCATCTATTCTCTCTGCTTCTCCCCATCTCCCACCCCCTCCTGCCTTGCTGGGAAGGGAAGGGAAGGGGGGGATGGGGTGAGAGAGACTGCAGCACCCCCTCCACACACACACACACACACCCCACACACACAACCAGCTGTGGTCGCCCTGGCAACGGGCAGCTGCTGCAGCAAGAGACAGAGACAGAGGGTGGGAAGTGGGAGAAGGGATTGTTGGGGGGGTAGGGAGAGCAGTCACTCCAGTTCTCCCCAGAGTCCTGGAGGCTCTCCCACTCCATCTTATATTCTCACACTGTTCACCTCGCTGCTAGCAGGGGGAGCGAGGGTATGTGTAGACAACAGTCCATCCTTCACCTTCACCCCCAAGCAGCGAAGGGGAGGGTGAAGGAGAGGGGGAAGGGGGAAAGGAGAAGAGACAGATTAGGAGAGGCCAGGAACGGCACAAGCACCCCAGCAAGAGATAGGCAAACAGACAGAGGGCAGGAGAAAGGGATGGTGGGGAGGGGGAGATGGACGCAGACAAGACAGACCCAAAGAAAGCAGCGTCAGGAGAGAGAGGGTCAGACTCCAGAGAGGGCAGGACTGAAAACTGGGGGCCCAGATGGAAAGAGACACCCAGAAAGCTTGGCAAAGTCAAATGCCAGAGACGAGAGAGGGTGTCCAAGAGAAGCAGATGGAGAGATGAGGTGGAGGGTAAGGAGACAGGCTGCCAATGAGGGTTTGCCTGTAACATGCTGGGGACTGCAACCCGGAGGTGAATTTCACAGTCCTACCAAATCTCCCTCCTGGGAGGCTAGAGGCCTGGGAATGGGTGAGGCTGCTACAGTGGCCTGGGTGCCAGCGTCCCAGCCTTTTCCTCCCAGGGTCTCAGTTCCCCTGATGTGTGGTACTGGCCAAGGGAGTCTCCAAGGCCCTTTCATGCCTGCTGTTTTAAGATATTATTTCCAGAAGCTCAGCTTTGGATAACTTTCTGGCTGAAAGATTGCTGTGGGGGAGGTAAGGTGTTGAGATTCACTTTGACCCTTTCATGATGTCTGGGTTCGGGAAAGAGACCATGGTTTTCTTTAAACTTGGGCCATCACTGACAGAATCTGGGGCTCAAGATCTCCCCAGAAGACTTCCCAAAGGATGTCTACACCTGCTGCTGAGGCATGGGTTCTCAGCTAGGTACCTAGCAGTGGGGATAGAACCATTCACACTCATCCTTTGGAGGGCAGTCTGTGGGCAACATGAAAGCTCTGCCTGTGGGTGGCTCAGGGTTATAGGTGCTTGGTTTGGGACCTGCCACTCTGTGGCTAGGCGCCAGGTGAATGTGGGGATGGAGCTGAAGCCTGGTTTCCAGGTTTTCCTATGGTTAGAATTTGCCTAGGACTGGCAAGAGGATAGTCTGGGAGGGTTTGGGACCACCATTCTGGGCCCTTAGCTAGGGATCTGTGGGTGGCTGGCACTCAAGCTGAGGACAGAAGCCTGTCTATTAGCATGGCAGAGACCTGGCCTGGCTCACAACAGCAGCCAACCTGATGCTCTCCACATCACCCCCAATGGCCTGAGGACCCTGAGGGCAGGATAGGGTCTGTCAGCCAGCCATAGAACAGAAATTCATGAAATAACACCCAGAACTTGCCAATGTAGGGATGATGGGGGTGGTTAGGAAACCAATCTGTTGGGCAGCTGGCTTCATTCCCTCCCTGTCCCAAACCTACCCACTGTGAAAAGTACTTCCTTGAAACAGGAGTAGGGCCAGTATTCGAAAGGCAACAGTAGGCTGGAATAATAGTCAGACTTGGTGGAAGGGATCGTCTTGTCCAGCTCTGGTCAGGTCTGCACCTGGGATGCCAGGCCCTGCTCACAGAGCCCATGGGATGGGAAGTTCCCTCTCTTCTCCAGCTGTGCCGCCTGTGCACCTGTCACATGGCTTTCCCTTACAAAGGTGCAGCCGGCGTGGGCCCTGGGTGTGTGAGCAGATGCCGCTAGAGGGGGCCTTGCCAGTCTCCTCTCTCTTGACTCCTACCCCAGTCACCCAGGCAGCAAGAACAAGCAATTTCTATGAAACATTTATTTCCTCTGAAACTTCCAGAAACAAGACCCCTAATCTTAAGACTGGAGCAGGGGGATAACAATGACAAAAAAAGAACGGACCCACCCACCCACCCCTCCAATAAAAAACAAAAAAAACCCCCCAAATCAGTCAACACAGGAAAAGGTGCTGCTTGCAACCGTCAGGAAGAACGCTGGGGCAAAATTAAATAGACAGATTTTATCTGTGGAGATCCTTACAAAATGGTAACAAAAACCCTCAACAGCCGTCACTGACACTCGGTCACCGTGTACAATCACGCCCCAGAATGATTCGAATGGTCCCCGGTCGTGAGGGGAGGAGACAAGAGCGTTTGGAGGGTGGGGGGCCCTGCCAGGGAGACCCCAGGGAGGAAGGGAGAGCCGGGAGAGGTATGGCAGTAAGGCCGCCCTCGCCAGGCCCCCTGTGACCCATCCAGCAGGGGGAGGGGCAGCCAGGAGATTTATGGATCCATTTTCCCATCTCCAATGTCTTATCCCCTGCTCTCTCATCCAATCAGGAATGAGCCTGTTGGAAACTGAAGGGGCCTAATTACATTGAAGGGAGATGTGGTTAACACCCCTTCCCCTTCCCTTCCTGCACCAGGGAGATGGCCCCCCTCAAGGGGGGTGTCAGACAAATGTCCAGAGGGCCCCAGATCCCCGGGCTCTGCTGCCAAGCACACTGTCCTTTCTAGAAGAGGACCAGAGGATTCTTTGGAGAAAAAAACCAGTCCAGCAGCGGCCCAAGTCTCCAGACCCCAAAGTGGCCTTCTCTGGCTCTGGGCCATGAAGCCCACGGGAGGCTCTAGGGCTGCCACACGCAGCCACCCCCTTGCTCAGCTGTCCTCCTCCAGCCTCAGGGGCTTGGGACTGTGACTGGCCCAGCCTGGGGTGGGGAGGGATCTATGGGAAACTTGGCTTTGGAGACTGTGTCCTCAGCATGAGGCTGGAAAGAGATCCACAAAGGATTACTATGGAATTATTCTGTGGTGGCTTTGCATGAAAAAATAAATATATATTATATTTATACTTTGTTTTTTTAAAGAAAAAAAAAAGCTGCTCTTTTCCTAAGCTCCCAGCATAGTACCGCACATAGCTGCCGGCCAGGGTGTGCAGGCCTGCTGCCCGGCCTGGCATTCCTTATTGCCTTAGAGAAGCTGCAGGCAGCAAAGGACAGGCCACCCCACAGTGTGTGTCCCGGAGGAGCGGGCCTGAAGCCGCCCCAAGGGCCCAACAAGTCTGGTGGCTTTCAAAGGGAAAAAGGAAAGAAAAAATCCTTCCTAGTCCTCCCACCTCGGCCCCTCCTCAGCAGGGGAAGGGGGGGGGTCAGGAAAACAGAGTGGGGCTCAGGGGGTGGGGGACGAAGGCCACCTGCAGCCTCAGCCACTGTCTGGATTCAGTAGTCTGGCATCAGTGCTGAGCAGGCCCTGAGCGGTGGGGGAAGGAGGAAGGGGGCAAACCCACCAGCAGCCCCAACCCCACCCTTTAGTTCCAGGGCCACTGAGCCAAGCAGGCTGCCCTTGGCAGCTAGACGAGTCTCGTAGAAAAAAAGATTACAAACTGTCCTATTTATACAAATATAGTGTTTCTCTCTTTCTGTCTCAATAAAGAACATTTACACTCTGAACATTGGGATTTCTCCATCTTGGGTTTACTAGAAAGTACTTTAGCTTGGAAAAAAGTGCTCCCAGGTTTTTTCGGAAACTTGATAGGAGGAGGCGTGCCCCCTACTTACCCCGACCCTCCCAGTTGGTCCAAAGGGTTTCTATATTGCATTGGAATTCAATATACTAAGGGCTGACCACTGGGTTCAATGTTTTATGACAGTGAGGAAGACTGGTCACTGGTGTGGATATACTGCCCCAGGGGCTTCTGGGTGGGGGAGCCTCTTCATGCCCTCAACCCCAGGTGACTCCAAGGACCCCATCTCCACCCTGGCCTTTGGGACAGCCTGGTACCCCGTGCTGCCCGAGGGGAAGAGGCAGTGAGCAGCACACGCACCATGGGACACGCAGGGAGCGCCATGGGACAGGGAGGGGGCTCCTCAACTACTGTGCCTTCGCCAGGGGCAGGCTCTGAAATGGCCCTTAGTGCTGGTCAGCCCGAAGGAGGGGAGGCAGGGAATGGGCAGGGGGTGGGGGGAGATCCCAGAAGCCCCCACCTTCAGGGCTCCTTTTTCTCTACGGTGCTGGAGAAGATCTCAGCAAACCTTCGCAGCTGCTCATTGGCCGCCTGCGATTCCTCCTGCAGCCGCTGGTTGTTCTGTCGCAAGGTGGCTACTTCTGTCTGTAGGACTACCTTGTCCTGTTTCTCCTACAGAGAACAAAAGCTGTGAGGGCCTGAGCACAAGGGGATGGGATGCAGAGGCCTGTGTTACTTCTGTGGAGCCTGGGAAGCAGCAGGCTGGTAATCAGCCTTCACTTATCTGCAAGGCTGCCCTACAGAGGACTCAGCATGGAGGAACATGGGATTCTACATCTATAACCAGAGAGGGCAAGGTACCTGCCCCAGGTGACCCAGCACAGGAAGGCCTAGCTGACCCCAGGCCCTGGCTCCCACCACTCTCACCTTCTGAAGGTCACTGTGTAGCTGCCTTAGCATCACCTCCAGCTGGTACACCTTCCCAGGCAGATCCACGTGGGGTTCCTCGCTGAAGACAAGGGGACAAGCAAAGTCAGTCCCATGGTCACTGACTCCCACGTCAGTCCATCAGATTTGGGACTGATTTTTAGGGGAAATAGTCATCCCCTGCCCACCCCCAAATGGCTACTTGACTTCTTGTATAAGCATCTTACAAACACTAACTCATTTAAGCCTCATAAAACCCTATTCTAAGTGCATTTCATGGATGAGGACACTGAGGCACAGAGTGCCTTTCAGTAAATAGTCTGGGGAGAGATTTGAACTTGGGTCTTCCTGTCTCCCAGTCCAGGGCATGGGGTCCCCCACCATCACCTTCCCTCCCCAACCCCCATCTCTGGGCACTGCCGAGGTTTAGGGGCCTCACTGTGGCATCCACATCTGTTAGACACAAAGACCTTGAGTGGGCACCTTTCTGCCCCCGTCTCTCCCAGAAGGGCTCTCTGGTGCCCTGGAATCTTCCTCATTACGCTTCAAGCCCACCTTTCTGTAACTGTGGGGGGCCCACATGTCTCCTTCCTCATGTGTCTACAAAGCACAATTTCCCAAGATATCCCCTGCCCTAGGAATTTATACTTCAGACCAAATATCCAGGGCCCTCGCCTATGAGCAGCAGTTCAAGGAGCGGAGGCCCAAAGAATTCTGGATGAGATGGTGGAGGGAGGAGCCATCTGATTCACCTAGGTCTTCCTGTGTAGCTCCTAGAGCTAGCAAGGGCCCACAGGGAAGCTAGCCCCCACAGGTGAGAATGCTGTGGGCCAGGGGAAGGGGTGCAGGCCTTCCCTGCCAAGTTCTCCCTAGCTCTGGCCTGGTGGTGTAGCCTGTGGCTGTGAGGGGCCTGGGGTGTGACCTCTGCGTCCTTTACCCTGCACTGGGTGTCTGCTCGTGGAGATCTGTGGCAGAGGTTCTCGGTTAGTGAGGGGCTGCAGGGGGAAGGAAGATGCAGAGAAGAGACCCAGAAAAGTGTCAGCCTTAGGGGGTGTGTTCCCTGCCCTGGCCTATGGCCTGGCCCTTCTCTTCTGCTCTGGCCTGGAGGCCTTAGACAGACACCAGATGGTGTGCCCTGGCCACAACGGCAGAGGGACCCCCAGGCAAGGTCCCAGAGCCTCTTACTGAAGGCAGGGCAGGGAAGTAAGCTCATTTTGTTTTTCCCACCAGTCTTGATGGGCCACTGCCCCAGGTGAGAAGGGCCCTGGAGGATGGTGCTGTCAGAGGGGCAGGGCCCTGATCCCAGCCAGGCTCCAGCTTCCCAAGGAGACCAAAATTCATCCCACAGTCCCCAGGCAGCAAATCCCAGAAGAGCTAGCCGAGCTAGCTTCCCAGAAACAGGCACTGGCGATGGCTGGATAGACCCCTTATGGCTGCTCTCAATCCATCCGTACTGAGCAGAGGTCTGCTACAGGCCTTGGGACAAAGCTTTCTAAACTTCTTTGGGGAGCCTGACACCCAGCAAGTCTGGATTCCAGACAGAAAGGATGACAGCTTCCTCCCAAAACAGGGATTCTGGGTCATCCTGTCCACTCCCCTGCCTTCAAGCTTTATGGCTGCTCCAGGATTTTTCCAAAGATTCAGGGATAAAAGTGGGGGATAGGGGAGGGTGCAGCAGGAAGGGAATAGCTTCTGCTAGTTGCCTGAGATTCAGCTTCTAGGTGGTTTAGAAAACAAATTCTCTGCTTTAGGCACAGAGATGAGTGAGGTACAGAGGGTTGGGGGACAACCAAGAACCAAGGAAGATGAGAAATGGAGGGGGCTCTGAGTCCTAAAACAAGAGAGAGTGCTTGGAAGCTGCAGAGAAATAGAGTCAGCATGAAGGGAGAAGAATTTGTGGGCATCAAAAGGGGTGTTAAGAGGAAACTTGGGGATGCAGAAGCCCAGCCAGTGTGTCTATGGAAGAGGCCTGGGCATTTCTGTCTAAGATGAGTGGCAGAGGCAGGATCCCCTTGCAGGCAAGTAGCCACTTCCTGAAGTTGTCCCCACGAGAGGAGAAGACCTCCAATTTCCGGAAGAATTAAAGAGGGATGGGGAACAGTTGGGCCCCCGGTGGGCCTGAAGCTCTGGGCTGCCATGGTCAACTCTCACCACTAGATGACCCCCTTTGGTGCCTGACACATCGACAAAGGCCTGCCCCCTTGTTTGGTACATGGATCCATGGTGGTTATGTGGCTCATTGGGCTTTCCTACACATTCCTATCTGGTTACTGGGTTTCCTGAAGTTGAGCCCAACCAGATTCCTGGGCTGGCAGACTCAACAACCCATTCCTGTCCCAACCCTGACGTGGAAGGGGCAGTTCTCTGCCAGCTTGGTCCCTGGTATCAGTGCATCTCCATGCCTGGGCCTGTGGGAAGGAGCAGAGGCTGTCTAGGGGCAGGCTTGACTAGCATGGAGCCTGTCTGGGGCCCAGTGCTCTCCAGGAGATGTGGTGGAGATGAATGAGGCTCCTGGGCATCTGCTTCCATCAGAGATGAGCTCTGGGGCTTGGGAAGAAGGGCAGCCCAGGAGGAATGGTTACAGATTCATTGTATCTGACCTAGTGAGCCCCTCACTGCCACTGCACCCTCCCCAGTGCCTGCCATCCATTCATCCTTCCCTCAATTCCTGCCATCCAATCTCCCCTCCCTTGCTTCTTGCCATCCATCTATCCTTCTCTTTTTTCCTCTAGTGGTCTTATTTCATTTAAAAAATATTTTAAACTCTTTTTGAAACTTTTGCTTCATGTCTTCTATGAATCTAGTTGAATGCATCCAAGCTGCATTTTTCTCTGAGGCTTTGTCTGTAGACGTTTTGGAGTCCCTCTCCTTTGTTTTTGAGCTCCCTGCCACCATGACAGCTTATTATGGCAAGGTTCTTTTTTTATCTGCACATTTTTTGGTCTACTTTCTGACTTCTAATTAGACGTTAAGTCTAGGCTTTGCCACCCTTCCTCCGCTGGTGAAGGGAAGGTAGGCTGATTTTGTTGCTTCTTTCTTTGGGGTACTGGGGTGTTGGATCATTCCAGAATTTTGGGTATAGGTTGGGGACCTGCAAGCTTTCAGTGCTCCCTAAATGGTCGGATCCAGGGCAAAGTCTGGTCATTGCCCCTTGGTCTGAGCTCTGCAAATTCCTGAACTGGGTTTGGGTCTGAGCAAGAGCAGATGTGGCGGGACTCTGCCTGCGTCAGTCAGCTGAAGGGTTCTGCTGGCTCAAAATGAGAGGTGTGTAGGCTCCTGTTTGGTCTGGGATTCCTGCTACGGCTATTCTTCTTCAGGTTTCAGACTGGCCGAAAAGCTAGAATTGAGGCCCTGCTCTGCTCCTGGGACTGAAGCCATGTTGGTGCTGCCGGCTCCTCCTTCAGGTCACTGGCAACGGTCAGAGACTGCTTCTTCTTGGTTTGTACATTCTTTCAATCTACTTCCTGACCTTGGAATTGACTGACTCACAATTCCTTACCCTGGAATGTCATCCCTTGGTGTAGGTACTGATGACCTGGGCATGGGTAGTGGGTGCCAAAGCTGCCAGGGAACACCTGTGCTGGTCTCAATGCTCCACTATGGGTCTGAGAACCCCTCTTTCCCAGTGCACAGTCTCATGTTAGAGTGCTCTGAGTGTGTGCTCCTGGCTAAACCCAGTCTCCACAGACCTCTCTATCTCTCCAAGCTGATCTAGGCTAGAAAAACGTCTTGTTATGACTTTTTCTTGGATTTTCCCACCACTACTCAGTCTGGCGTGTTCTCTAGGTCTATTTGGAAGAGTTTGGGGGGAGCTCACTGCACTGCTAACTGCTACTCCACCATCTTCAAAGCTGTCAATTCCTCATCTCATCCCCTGCCCGAACTAGCCAAACTTCCTCTTTTCAGGCTCACCCACAGCCTGGGGCCTCCCTCCATCTTTCCTACCCCTCAGCTGATGAGCTGCCTCTTGCTTTTCCAAGAAGACTCGAGCCCACACTTCACACCTGGCATGAACTCACTCAGCTCCCCTTCTCTACTCCACAACCCACACTGTGCTAATTCCTCCTGTATCTGCACCTTGAGCCTTCAAGGCCTTCCCGGGCAGTTAAGTGGTACAGAGCACCAGACTTAAGTTCAAATCTAACCTCAGAAACTTGTAGTGTGACACTGGGCAAGTCATTTAGACCCTGTCTGCCTCAGTCTCCTCATCTGCTGAACAGGAATAAAGACAGCACCCACACTCCAGAGCTGTTGTGTGGCTCGAATGAGATATCTGTAAAGAGGCTGGCAAACCTTAAAGCGCCACATCAACGCCAGCTACTGCCTTTGTTACCCCTCCCCCGCCACCCTCAACCCTAAAACACCCATCTTCTAATAGAGAGAGGACGCGTCATGTCCTTTGCTCAGAGACCTGTACTGGCTCCCTGCTTCCCACCTAGAGCAGGGAAAGGCACAGCTGAACCACCTCCACCAGGATCAAGTACAAAGCGCCTCTGAAGCCCTTCCTGACCTGCCCCTCCTACCTTTCTAGGCTAATTTCCCCCCACCCCAAACTTCCACTGTGGACCGTGCCTCCATCTCTCGCACCTGCTGGCCTGGAGCGCGCTCCCTCCTCTGCTCTGACCGCTGAGCTTCCTGGCTCCTTTTAAGTGCCAGCCAAAAACCCACCCTGTGCAGCAAGCCCTCGGCAGCCTCTTTGATCTAAGGCCCCCCCCTCCGCTAATTATCCCCTGCACATCCTGCGCAGAGCCTGCTTTTGTCTGCTGTTTGTACACTGTCTCCCCCATCAGACTGTGGCTGTCTTTTGCTTTTTTGTGGGCCCCGTGCCTGTCATACAGCAGGTGCCTAATAAATGCCTGGAACACTCTCTCTGCCTGTTAAATGCCTATTCCAAGTCCCTAAACCCAGCCCCCAGGGCCGCCTTCCCAGAGAGCCTTGAGCCCTCAGGCTGCAGCCACAAAAGGGGCCTCCCTGGGGACCATCACACAATGCCATCACCCTCCCAACGCCCCCCCACGCCATGCAGGGTGCCACTACCCTCCGCAGGGCCAACGAGGCAGCACCTCTCTCCTGATATCATCTCCCCCTGACGCAGACCGTGTCTGGTCCAATGCAGACCTCCGCCATCACTTGCAAGAGACTCCCTGCTTCCAACCTCCCCTCACCTGGCTGGCAGCACAACCTTTCATGGTGCTCACTTGCTCAAGAACCACTGGTAACTCCCTGCTGCTTCTAAAATACAATACTGACCTCAGTCCCTCCCTGAAGGTCTGGCTGACCTCTGAGGGCTGATTCCAGTCTGCCCCACTTCACGTCCTTGCTGTTCTCCGCCCTTAGCCTTTCATCTCTTGCTTCTCTGCCTTTGCCTAGGCTGTACCCCCTCCTGTCCTGCGTCTCTCAGAACCTTTGGGGTCCTTCAACATCTTACCTAATCTTGGGCTCCTGCCAAGGGCCCGCTGGGAAGGCCTTCCAGTTTGTTCTGGCTGTGCCTTGTCTGTATATGGCTGTTTGCATGTTATCTCCCTTATCTTGAGGACAGGGGCTGCCCATGGGTCTTTCCTGGCAGCCCTTGTGCTTAGAAGCTGGCATTTAATAAATGCTTGTAGCCTGCCTGCTCAGTGGCTTGCAGCATGTTCGTTCATGAGCCCCTGTGGCATACCCCCCTGGCAGTGGCTGCTGGTGTCTCACCTCATCGTGGGGGTCGTCCGGGGAGTGGTGGGTGTCCTCTCTAGGCTTGAGTGGACTGGGCTGGGTGCTGGTGCAATGTTGGGGCTCAGGGCCGGGTCATTGAGAGAGAAGAGAGAGACGGCTCGCTGCACTGTGAGGGAGAGGACACCAAGTCAGTGTGCTTTGAGAGGTCTCCAGTCAAAGCTGGCTCAGAAGGGTGGAGAGGGTGTGGGGCAGCTGCTCAAGGATGCGAGGTGGGCTTGCAGGAAGTGGCTCCACTGGCTGCAGGCTATTTAACAAAGGTCCCCCCAGTTAGAATAAGAGTTTTTGGGAAGCAGGGACTGTTGTTGGCACCCAGCACAGTGGCTGGCCTGACACCGCCCCTACAAAGCGTGTCGAATTCAACAGTCGGTGAGGCGGCTGCAGCTGGGGAGCTGCAGAAGGCCCTGGAGGAGAGAGCCATTCCCCTGACCCTAGACACACAAGAGGGGACACCTCTGAATGCTGTGATGGGGCTGTGTGCAGTTGAGAACCGGGCCATCGCTGGCTTCTCCCGTCCTGGAGGAGCACAGCAAGACTGCCAAGACCATGGCCAGAGAGGCCCACCTGCCCCCGAGCCCACATCAAAGCCTATCCTCCCCCTCCCCCAGCTGGAGGATGGAGCAAGGCCCAGCCCCTACTAGACAGGGAAGGAAGAGACCACTCAGCACAAAGGCAGCATCTCCAGGGCAAGGCACAGTTACATTCAAAGAAAGCTGGGGAAGGCCCAGATGGGGCTGACTTGCTGGTCTTCCCTCTAGAACCTCAGGAGCAAGGTGGGCAAGAGGTGAGAGGTAAGGGGGGCAAAGGAGGCTCTAGGTGATGGCTCTGCCACCAGGAAAACACCTGCAACAGGCCCCACCTGCCTCCCTCCTCCTGGCGGCGGGGGTCCCAAGGCCAGGCAGCCCTGTCCAATGTAGCTGGGCCCCAACTCGTACCTGCCACAGTCCCTGACTGCCTGCCTCCTCCTCACGGTGGGGGTCCCAAGGCCGGGCAGCCCTATTCCACTGTGGTGCTGTCTCTCTCTGCCTCTCCTCAGGAGTGGCTTCTGGCTCATGCTGGGCCCCACTCTCTTATGCTCCTCAAAGAGGAGGCCCAGGGCAGGGCTTCTTCCAGAGGCAGCTATGTCTGACAGGCCGGGGCAGATTCCCCTTGAGGACTGTGAGCTGTCAGACCTGACAGGGCAGTTTCCAGAACAGAGAGGGACAAGTAGGGAGGAGATGGGAGGCTGATTTCCTCTGCATGTCCTGGTTTCTAACCACTTATATGGCACTTATTAACCTGCCCTGGCATTACAAGTATCTTTGCCCACTTCTCACCTCTTGCCAGCCTCGGAGCAGGAGTAAAAGTAAAGGCTTTAGCAAATCAGCTTCTTGAGCGTAAGACAGGGAAGGTGTGGCCGGGCAGCAAATGCACTAAGGAAGCGCCGGGGAAAGAGTGGCCCACATGTTTCACCAGTCAAAGTGATTCTAGGCCTCACTGAGAGAAATCTAACACCCGGGACTAAGGAGGAGGTGGCCCAACCTCGCTCTGACCATGGGGTCAGACCCCACTTGCAGCCCAGTATAGAGAAGACACTGGGAAACTGGCAAGTGTCAGGAAAAGGGAAGCGGCCAGCATGGGGAAAGGCTGCAAGCTCATGCTGGGAGGGAGCTGCCCAAAGGGCTGGGGACAGAGAAGATGCAATGGCGCTCCCCTGAGCGCAAGGGCAGGAATTCCGTGCCACTGGGCTCCTGGTGGAAGATCAGGGAGGACAATCACAGAGAGTTCAGGCCAGGCACAGGGCAAGAATCTCCTAAGGATGAAGGTTGGGCAGAGGTGGGCCTCATCTCTGGGCATCTTTGGGTGAAGGCCAGTCATGGCTTAGGTGGGGACGGATGCTGCAGAGGGGACCGCAGGAACAGAATGGACTCAATGGCCACCGATTCAGGAGGACCGGCCTGCTCACCGTTACTTGTACGTGACACTTGAGTTTCCCACCTCTGTGCCTTTGCAAGCACCACACTCCCTCCTCACCTCTGCTCTGCAGGACCCTGCATTTCCTTCAAAGTTCAGCTCAGGTGCCGCCTCATGTGGGAAGCCCATCACCATCCCCCTTGAAAATACTCATGTACTTGTTATTCAGTGGTTTCAGTCATGACCAACTCTCCAGGACCCCATCTGGGGTCTTCTTGGCAGAGACACTGGACTGCTTTGCCATTTCCATCTCCAGCTTGTTTTAGAGATGGGGCAAGCAGAGTTAAGGGACTTGCCCAGGGTCATACAGCTAGTAAATATCCAAGGCTGCATTTGAACTCGGGTCTTCCAGGCCTACCATGCTATGTCCTGCACCAACTAGCTGCCCTCATGTACATGGTATTCACTTATCAGCAGGGCCGTGTGATGATGGGCTCTGCACCACATGGGGCCTGGACAATGGGAGAGTTTAATAAAGAGCTGAACTGAATGGAACTCTTTTGGTCTCATCTCTGCTTCCCACTAACAGCAGCGAAGTTAAGGGGCCCAAATGCAATGGCCATCCAGAAACGTTTGCTGCTGAAGATGTTGAAAAAACCAAGGTCGGGTCTCTTCAGGCAGACTCTGATGGCACCGGGCACCGGGGGGTGGCAGGCAGAGGTCTGGCCGACGGCACATCCTTCTGGAACAGTCCAACCTCAGCCGGGGCGCTTTAGTCTGGACGGGTCTGGGGAGCCTAGGAAGCTGCCCAGGGAGAGGAGGGGAGCTCGGGCAGGGACGGCTCTCAAAGCTTTGAGAGAAGATGAGCCTCAGGGCCACTGAAAGACAAGCCCTGAATCTGGAAGCAGGATGCTAAGTAAGGCCACGTGGAGTAGCTTGTGAGCTTGTGCAGTCTGACGTGGAGTCCTAAGGCAGCTCCCTAAGCACTCTTGCCACCACCCCACGCTGGGACGGCCATGGCTTGGCAGATGCTGGGGCTTTGCTCCCGCAGCCTCTGCAGAACTACCTGTCATTCTCTGTGTCCAGCATGAAGGCTAGGAGTCTGTTTGGTGGCAGAGAGTGGTAGGTTTTTCTAAAGGGGTCTCTTTAGGGCACAGGAGATGTACGCAGGCTAGCTCATGCCGAGCGGCTGACCCCTGATGTTCTCCAGCTCAGCGAGCCACTGCAGAGTTAAACTCATCTCACTCCTTCCTTTACCCCTAATATAAAGGTGTCAGAATGGATAGCATGCCGGACCTGGGAGTTAGGAAGATCCAAGTTCAAATCCAGCCTCAGATACTTACAAACAGCTGTGACCCTGGGCAAATCACTTCACCTTTGTCTGCCTCTGTCTTCTCAATTGTAAAGTTTGGGGATAAAACCAGCACCTGCCTCCCAGGGTCATTGTAAGGATCAAATGAGAGTTCATCTGCACAGAGCAGGTGCTTAATAAAAGTTTAATTCCTTCCTATCAAAGTGTCTGGAACTGGGCAGTCTCCTTGTGTGGCCCCGGCAGACTCAGGCCATTCAAACAAGGCCCCGCAGCACTCTGCCCTGGGATGCCCGGCACCCACAGGGAGGGGGTCTGTTCACAAGATCAGGAGAGAGAATGAGCACATGTCAGGGCCTCCTGGAGGCTCCCCAGGGGCTCTTAAAAAGCAAAGGGACCTGTCTACGGTTCTATGGCGGGCACCCCCGGGGAGGGATAGGGAAGGGGAGAGGAAGAAAGGGAGGAGGTGGCATCTGACAGAGCTTACCTTCATAAGCTTTTGCAGCATTGACCAGACTGGACCACTCAAGGCCAGCAGCAGTGTCAGGCAGGGGCATCATCCCAGGGTCCAGGCGCCTCATTGGCCGGTCCCGCACATCAGTCAAGGAGAGCTCGGAGGCAGAGATGGTGGCTGGGGAGAGCAGAGCGGGGGAGTTTGCAGGAAGGCACTGACCCAGGGACCACTTGTGGGAGTGCAGAGTAACCGAGGGATGGACGGATCTGACGCTGTCTGTCTCCCGCAGAGGACCCCCCCTCCCCAGGCCTCTCAGGATCCCCAGATCCCTGGACTTGCTCGGTGGTGGCTCAGGCCGCTGCACTAATCAGGAGACTTGTCAGCAGCTCACACGGCTGCCCTCAGCCTTACATTCTTGTGCTCCCACAAGGGCCATCGGCACTGGAGGGTCCTTCATTAGCAGCCAATAGTTAGCAACAGGCAGGGCTCCCCTCCAAGCAAGCCACGTGGGCGAGAGAAGTGCCCTCCATCAGGTGGAGAACTCAGGCTGCTGCCCAGAAGGGGAGGAGCTCTGGGACCCAGTGGGTGGGTGGGCAAGAGGCAGCTCTACATTAACCCTTCCTCTGCCAGGGACAAGCAGCCAGTGCTGGGCGGAGGTCTCCCTCAATGGCTGCTTGCCAGGATGTGACAGCTGATGCCACCCAGATAGGCTGATTTTGTATGACATACACGGGATCTCTCCCACCATCTGACTATTCACCTCCATCTTCCCCCTCAAAGATGCCTTCCTCCATCTTTCCCTGGTTTTCCTGCCCTTAACCTGGAAGGATGAGGTTCAGGGCTCTGTAGGCAGGATGGGGGGGCCATTTCTGGTGGCAAAAGACATCTGGGCACCTCTCTGAGGGACACATCAACACCCCAACATGCCCTGGGTACCCTGTCCCACTCCCTCCCTCAGGGATTTCTCTCCTCATCATTCCTGACCTCCCATGGAGGCAGCTTCTTCCCCTATATTCCCATCTATCTGCCCAGGTTTGGCCATTTCTGATTGGCTTGGAAATCTACGGTCACATTAGATCAGATTATGGCAAAGAGAAATAATGAAACTTGGAGGAGCTTGGGATACTTAGTGGAGGTTTTTATTCTCCTGAAATTCAGAATAAGCTCTTGGGGCCAGCAAAATGACTCATGTCGTCTAAGCCCAGTAAGACTACCCTGCCCATCCCCAAACAGCCAGGGGTTTGGTGGAGGGACCAAGGGGCAGTGTACTGAAGTCTGCCCCCCAAGGCTCCCATGATTCTTTCCTCCTACAAAAATGGGGTGTGGGGAATATGGAGATTGGAAACCGGGAGAGGAGAGAGGATGCCTGACCATCATTAGGCCCCCTGCCAAGTCTCCCGCTGAGCCAGAGGACCAAGGTTCCTTTCCCAGTCAGAACGTCTACATCTCTGCCCTCTACTTTCTGGACCTGACTGAATGACTAGGAAAAAGAGCCCCAGAATCACCTCCACCTCACACCCCAATCCATAGCCCAGGGCCAAGAGTCAAAATGTGCTCACATTTCTTCTCAGGGAAGCCACTGCCACCAACTGGGAGTGGGTGCGAGTGCTGGTGCTGTCGGCGGGAGGGCAGGGTGCTTGAGGGGTAGGTGCTCGTGAAGAGGACGTCGCTGGGCAGGCCCGGCTCAAAGCACGGGGGGCTTGGGTATGAGGTCTCGCGCCGGCCGCTGCACAAGCTCTCGTCGGACAGGGTCCTCTGCAGTGCCTTCTGGGGGGACTGAGAGAGGCGAGGACAGCACAGGGTCAGGGCCCCCAGAAGTGGACAAACCCAAGCCCCACCCACTGACTCCCCAAGCCTCCTGCCAGAGGCCGCTGGGGGCAGAGGACGGAGCACCGGGCCTGGAGCTGGGAAGGTCTGAGTTCAGATACAGCCTCAGACGCTTCTAGTTGTGTGATTCTGGACAAGTCACTTTATTTCCGTCTGCCTCAGCTCCCTCAACTGTAAATGAGGATTTGTCTCAAGGGGTGTGAGGACCAAAGGAGATCATGAGAAGCGCTTGGCAGAATGTCACAGCAGCCACCTAGCGCAGACTTCCTCCCTTTTCCCGCTCCATCCAGGCCAGCCTCTCCCTGCGTCTTCCACCAGCCCTGACCCCAGCCCCTGTCTGCAGGACAACACAGACCCTCTGAGACATCCCCCGCCGTGCTCCCCCACCTTTCCTCTGACTCTCCCTTGCCACGCCCCTCACTGATGGCCAGCCTCGGCTCCTGCTGTACTCCCCACCTTTCCTCTGACTCCCCCTTGCCGCACCCCCTCACTGACGACTTGGCCCCCGCTGTGCTGCTCCCCACCTTTCCTTTGACTCTCCCCCGCCCTGCCTCCACATTGACAGCCAGCGTCGGCCCCCCGCTTTCTCCTTCAAAGTTCAGCTCCATTTCTGGCTCCTCCACAAGGACTGTCCTCCCTGTCTTCATGGGCCTTGGGTTCAAATATGGGCTCTGACATTTACCAGTCTATGACCCTCAGTAAGTCACATTCACTCCGCAAGTCTCACTTTCCCAGTCCATCAAATGGGGCTAACAATGCCTCCACAGTTGTCATGGGGCATGGCTGAGCTTAGAGGGACTGCAGAGACAGGGGGCTGGCTTTAGGCTCTCACCTTTAGTCTGCCCTGCCAGGGACAGCTTCCACTTCAGGAGGGAGAAGGGAGGGTATGTTTGCAAGACTCCTCCCGGCTCCCAACTCTGAGTGGCTACTTTTTGGCTGAATGTATAACATGTCTCTTTAACTAGATGGTTGTGTCCCTGAGGGCTGGGGCTGGGTCTGCCACCTTTGGGTAAATGCCTTGTCCCCCCCCCCCCCCCGCTGGCAGCTGGCAGAGCCCTCCTGGCCAAGCCGCTGCTTGGCAGATTACATGGCATGCCTTCTCTGATTCCTGCTCAGGGAACAGCCCCTCTGACTGAATATCTGCGGTTAATGTAAGGAGGCACACGGCTGCTTGCCTTCATCTGAGAAACAGCAACGAACCTTCACTTTGAGTCTCCTTTCCCAATGCGAGCATCCCAAGTTCCCCTGAGATTCCCACACTTTTTAGCTAAACCAAGCAAAGATAAACACAAGTCTTATGTGGACAGGCCCGGGAGGGAGCGCGCACAGCCAACCAAAGCCCTCTTGTCTTGGCAGGAGGCTGGGGACCGAGGCTGGCTGTGACCGGCAGCCCCCAGGGCTCATGCCTCACCCACAGAGGGCACTGGGTCTGGGGATGGACGACCCCACAGGAGGTGCCTATGCACTCACCGAAGAGTCCCGTTCCTGCTCAGGGGTCAGGGGGTCCATGATGATCAGCTTCTTGAGGTCATCCTCAATGGTCGACTTGTAATTCTTGCGGGGTGAACGGAGATCGCGCAGGGATGCCCTTAGCCTGGGCTGCCCAAAGACGTTCTTTGTGTTCATATCGACTTGCCTGAAATAAGCCGGTGAGAGGGTCAGGAGGTGCCCAGCCCCTCTCCCTCCCTCCCAGACTTCCTCTGCCTTGCAGGGACTGCTCTCTCCCTAGCCCTTCTCTCTTGGGGCTGGGCACCAGCAACTGGGTGGCTCAGCATATGGCAGTCAGGAAGATCCAGGTTCAAATGTACCCTTGGGCACTAGCTGAGTGACTATGAAAAAGTCATTTGGCCTTAGTTGACCTCAGATTCTTCATTTATAAAATGGGGGTCATACCAGCACCTAGTGTTGACCTGGGGTTGTTGTGAATAAAAAAAGCAGATAAATACTTGTAGAATGCTTTGCCAACAAATGAGAGAAGGCTGGTAGCAGACAGGGGAAGGAATCAGGAAATGGGAGAAGGCAGGCACTGGCCACACTGTGGAGAAGGCCTGGACTCGTCAGGGCAGGCCAGCAGGACCAAAGGAGGGACTGAGCCAGCGGCCCCTGAGCAGGGGGCTAGAAGCTAGAAGCTCCTGGGGAGCAATGTGGAGTACTGCTTCTTTTACTTCCCCAAGGAGGCAGCCATGGCCTGGCATGACCTGCTGCTCCCCCTTACTGACCATGTTCTCCCTGCAAAGCCTCGGCAGCCACACAGGTGACATGGCCCTCTGGCCATGGCTGCTTCCTACAGTGGGGGAGGCCGGAATGAGCCCCTCAAACACACCTGGCCCATGAAGCAGCTCTAAGTGGTGAGGCTAGAGGCTGGATGCCAGGCAGGGCCTCTGAAGCCCACCCATGGCAAGGGCTCATGCAGCCTCCCCTTGACAGGAGAGGATAGGAACAAGAAACCCAGTCAGAGACCACTTGTAGGAAGAGTAGTCTGCTCCGTTATAACTCCAGCCCAATGGGCAGGGTCCACCAGGTTGGGGGTCATGGCAGACAGTACTCACAAGGCCTGCCTCTCTCACAATCTGTGCATGTAACAGCTTCAATCTGACCAGCCTCCCTCGTAGGGAAGGGTGGGCTGAGCTAATAAGGACCGATTTAGCTTTCTGCAATGACAAAATCGGCTTCAGATACATCAGACCATGCGTTGGATTCTCAGGGAAAGGGGAAGAACGTCTCCAGATCAAAAGTCAAGTTTTCTGAGCCCAGAGCCCAGGTCACAAGGCCCCCCTCTGGCTCCAACCCAAGACAACATGAAACAATCTCTGCTTTCTTTTCCGGCCCGGCAAGCTCGGCAGGATTCAGCACAACGGCACAGCAGAAAAGGATCTGAGAACTGAATGGCCGCCGGCTGCCGGCTTCACCATTTATGTGCTCAATGACAAAGCCTTTGACAAGGCACAGAAGTGACCTAGAAACCAGGTAGAAGAAATGAACTGTCTCAAGCCCAGAGGGGGTGGGGGAACCCAGCACATTTCTGAACTAACTATATGGGGACCTTAAAAAGGGAAAAAGATGGTGGCTGGCTCCTTCTCATGCCCAAGAACTCCCCTGCGAGATGAAAAGCACAGGCCTAGGACCTGACTGCGCCACCACCCCTCTTGCAGCCCGAGGACTAGAGGGAGAATGGCAGATCATGGCAGGAGCCTCCCCCCTCCCACCCCACGTCTCCTTGGCACATCCCAGGATCCTCTGTCCCAAGGGGAGACAGCAGGGCATGTCACCCCTGCTCTCTTCCACAGAGAAGCCAGTGGAAGCCAAAGGGGCTGGAAGAGCCCAGGAGGAGGCTTGCTGAGGCTGGGCCTGGGCTCCCGCAGCTCCTTCACAGTCTCTGGTCCTCCCTGGGGGAAGTCCCCATTCAGGCCAGGCTAATTGAGCTAATTAGGCACTAGTTCCACACAATCACAGAGCATGCTCAATCTCATGCCCAACACAGAATGACAGGCTACCAAAGATGGTGCCCACTACCAGTGGATAAATGGCTTCTCCTGACCTCATTGCCATCTGGGAGGAAGACAGCCGAGTGGCTTGTGGTCATTCTAGGCATCCCAAGAGGGTGTCGCAGGACACCAAAATCAAGTCCAGTGAGGTGACCCTGGCTGAGTCACTTACCCTCTGCCTGACTCAGTTTCCTCACTGATGAAATGGGGACAAGGGCAGCACCCAATGAGAGATAATGACAAATGCCCAGCATACAAGAGTTGCCTCAGGAAGGCTGACTGCTGTCCCTCTTGGGGCCCCTGCCCACGGAGCATCTGTCTGTCTGCTTGGCTGGTGCCATGGACTACCTAGTCCTGCACCTTCCTGCATTCCAGCTCAGCTGATGCCCAGCCTCAGTCTGGCATGGTGACAGGATTCAGTGATCTGCTCTCTTGGGATCTGTCAGGGATAGCAGCAGAGAGGAGACCAATGGGCAGAGCTTTGGTGCAAAGGGAGATGGAAAGTCCAAGGTCTGCTGACCCATCTGAGGAGCTGCAGATACCATTCCAGTGCCCAAACTTGCCCCAAGTGCTGGGTCCTAGGCTGAGCCCCAGACACCTGGGCTAGGGGTCCTGGACCTCAGTGGTAGGCTTCTACCAACCAAGCTCAGGCCCATTCTTGCCACTCCCTTGGCAGTGAACTCACAGAGTTTTCTGTGGACATAAACTTTGCTGTCTGCACTTATGGAAGGGGCAGCCGACTTCTGCAGAAGCCCAGGCTATGCTAACAGTGGCATACGTGGGAATGAATCTTCCAGGACAGAGAGTACCAGGACCATGTGCAGCAATGAGCAACACACCCTAAGAATGTGATGAGAAGGAGTGCAGATTGGGGGAAAGGAGCCAGGACAGGGAAATGACTGCTGACCACGACCCCTACCAGGGAGGCACACTGGAAGGAACCGGGGCTCTTAAGTGAAGAGAAGAAAAGACTGGGGCTGGGGCACAAAGTTGTCTGTTATCTGAAGAGCTCCTGGGGTACTTGATCTGCTGGATGCATTTCTCACACCTCTTCCTCATCCCAGATATGCAAATACCCCAAAGGATGTGTGTGATCTTCTTGAGGCGGGTGCTCCTTCCAGCGGTGCTGGCTGCCACCCACCCAGGCAGGCCAGCCTGGGTAACCTTTGCCCATCTTCCAGCCCTACAGCCAGGGGTCACTTTTCCTGATGTCATGAGGGTAGGGGTGGGGCACAATGGTCATGCGTCCAGTCCCATCCTCTCTCGATCGCAGGTTTCTCACAAAATGACTCCCCTTGACTCTGGGTCAATTCAAAGACCCTCTTTGGTGCCGCGCCACACAACACAGAGCCTTCACTATGGGCCTGTCCCTCCGTGGCCCATGCCTCTGGTGACATTAACATTCAACTCTCTGGACACTTGCAATGAGAACACCCTAGTAGACTACTGGGGGAAAAGTGATGGGCCTCTGCTTCTAGGAAAAGCCCAGGGCCATTACGGGAGGTCTGTGAATGACTGGAGACAATCCAGCCTCCTTTTTGTGGGCCCAACTCATTTCCATTTGTTCTGTCTACCAAAGATGGGCACTGTGATGACATGCCCCAGGGGCTATCCACACAACTGCACATCACAATGTGGACAACACTTATTTTCTTCCACTATGTTTTCCCTGTGTGGATGGCTAGACTAAATTCCTTTTAATGTCTCCTTCAGGATGTTCCAGATGAACTCCAATGAAGCCCAATATCATGCACAGACCAAAGCATCCAAATATTGGGAATCTCTCTTGAACTTGGACTCTGTGTTAGATTCTTTTCCATCTTAATGGCAAACACCTTTCTGAGAGCAGGTCTCCTTGATTTATACGGCAGTTAGGTGGCAACATAGTGCACAGAACACCAGACCTGGAGTCAGGATCTTCTTCCTGAGTTCAAATCCGACCTCATACATTTACTAGCTTTGTGACCCTGGGCAAGTCACTTAACCACATCTGCCTCAGTTTCCTCATCTGTACAATGAGATGGAGAAGGAAATGGCGGACCACTCTGGTCTCTCTGCCAAGAAAACCCTAAACAGGGTCACAAGAAGCGGGACATGAGTGAAAAATGAACAATAACAAAAACTCGCTGTATGCCTTCCTTAACATTTATGATCAGAGCAGCGAGGAAGGTTAGTTCAGTCTGGCGTTACAGCTCTTTCAAGACAACTCAAACAATTGTGATGTCTGGATGGGAGACCCCATGACGAAAGAGAGACTTGAAGGTGGCGTTCTGCTCCAACGACAGATTTTTTTCTTCATGATCAGTAGAAGCACAGGCAGTGGAATGCAGGGATTCCGTACATCTTTCGGTCAATGATGTGATGGCAAAGAGTGGCTTGCTCTGGAATACGCCTTGCAAAAGCCTCTCAGTTACCTACTAATAACTCTATGCCCGTGATGTATGTGTAGACAACACTCAAACACATGACAGAGAAGGGAAGGCAGCTGCTGATGTTCTCCTGATTGCCATTTTCTGGTCTTCACAAGGCTGAATGTTCTTCCTCTGATGCTGGCATTTTGCCATTCTTGGGAATCAATCCTTTGATGCCCCCACAACTGTGTCACCTTGATTATGGATCCTATCTATGCACACTTGGTTTAATCTGGCCGTTTTCCCCATCTTTGTCCTCTTTAGCCCCATTTCTGCTCATTTCTACACCATCCTCAAGAAATCACACCCTAGACTTGGGCGATAGTTCAAGTATGGCAGCTCTACTGCTCTTGATGATGAAAAAGTTTGCTGCAAAACAGTGGTTCCTAATGCTGCGACCCTTTAATACTCATATGTGGGCGGACCCACCTGGAGACGGCTAGAGCAGCGGTGTGTTGGTTCCTAAAACCATTGGAAATATGTGTTTTCTGATGGTCGTAGGCAACCTTGTTTGACCCCCAAAGGGGTCACGACCCACAGGTTGAGAACTGCTGTTGTAAAACCTGCAGATCTTTTTTATTTTTCTTCTGTTTGTCATCCTCTTTCCCATTTCATTCCTAAGTACCCTCAGCATGATCTGGCTTAGTTGAGGCCCTTTTACCTGGTTGTGACCTTCACTGCTTCTATTGAAGAGGTGACACACAGTCGGGATCTGTGAGATCCCACAAGAAAACCTATGCTAAACTAGGGTGGTCACTGGGCGATGTTATCACTCGGTTTTGCCTTCAGGCAAAGTGGGAGCTGGCTATCACCTGGACAACTCAACCCTGCTGTCTCTGTGACTTCTGCCCCAAGCCCAACCTGTGTGACTGGAGAATGCCACTCACGGCCCTCTGATGATGGAGCCTCAAGTGAAGTCAAGATTCTCTCAGTAAACTCCCGGCCCCCTTTTCTCTCTATCATGTGTTCGTGGGTGCTGAGGCTCAAGGTCCTGTCTGATTCCCACTGGGTCCCAGGGCACAGTTTGCACAGTTCCACACCAATGCTTGTTTGGGATGTTAATGCCAAGAGGCTAACTGGGCACCAAGGGGAGGAAGGCAATGGAGGGATGCAGAAAGACCCCTGGAATAGTGTTCTGCTTCTCCCTGGCCATGCAAACTTAGGACAAGCATCTTCTCTCTACATTTGAGTTTTACAGGCTATAGACTGAAGACAGTGACCCCTGCCCTGCCACTTGCTGCCCACTTCACCTGGATGCTGAGGGAACCCCAAGAGTGCAAGCAAAAGTGCTTTCAGAATCTGTAAACCAATGCCAGGCCAACTGGTATTATCACTGAGGTCCATTCTACCAAAAACGTTGCCCCATCCTCCCTCCCCGACACCTGCCGGCCCTCTGTCCTCCCTCTTTGCCTGCTCAGAGTCTGTCAAGGTCAACCTCACCATCCAGCCCCCCGACAAGAGTGGGTCTGATCATGATGCCACCTACAAACCAAGGAAAGTGTCAGAGGTCATCAAAGAAAAAAGTAAAGGTCAGAGGCTTACTTCTTGGGGTCAGAAAAGGCCAGGGGCCGAGGGGCGGGTTCCTCTGGTCTCTTCCATCCAGTGGGATATTTATTTCGTACGGGCTGCTTGGAGAAGAAGGACTTGGGGACTGAGGCAGACAGCTGGAAGGGCATGGGCTGAGCCAGAGGTGGGGCCCTGGAGTTCTCTGTTGCTGGTGTTTTGTAAACCTGAGCAGGGTAGGCGGTTCTGGAGCTCACGTTACTAAAAACAAACAAAACGAACTTGACATTAGCCTCAGCGGGTGGCATTCCCAGGAAAAGAGCCCAGGCTCTACCCCCTCCTCTCTGCCCATGAGAGTCTTTCTTCCGATCCAATCCCAAGGGTTCCCAGGGACTGTTTCCTACTCAGCTGCACCTTCTGCCATTTACTCAGCACAGGAGACCAGGAAGGCACTTCAGAGACCACCTGCTCAGCTGGGTGGTACAACGGGCCCAGCCTCCAGAAGACCTGAGTTGAAATCCTGTTCCCCCCTCCCCCTCCCCGCCAAGCTGTGTGGCCCTGGGCATGACGCTTCACCTCACCTGCATTTCTTCATCTCTACAATGGGGGCAATCATAGCACCTCCGCCTCATGACAAGGGTCACATGACAAGGGTCGCTCTACATGAGCGCCCTATTCACGCTGCCTGTCACTGTTACTCCCCAAAGCCCCTCCTGGCTCTGGCCCCACCTGCTGATGTTAAGACAGAGCACACAGGGGACAGTGAGGGGCTGGAGCCCGGGTCTTCTGATGCCAAGCCACTGTCTTTCCCTGATGTCATCTGAGCTGCCTTTTGGGCAGGGGACTTAGAGACCAGTCCTGGGCTCCTCATGAGGGGCTGGGAGGCCTATTTCTCTCATCCCACTCCTCGATGCCACGCGCCCCAATGCTCTCCATCTGTCAGCAGTGGGCGTACACAATACCGATGGCAGAAAGGCCTCCTGGGCCAGACCACAGGCTCACGGGGTCAGCTGAGGCCCGCAGGCGGTGTCAGCCCTGGGCTGATGGGCTCCACACAAGCCTGACTCCTCTGGGAGAGGCAGAGCCCAGTATGAAAGTGTCAGGCCCCTTCCCCGTCTGTCCTTGCATGGCTCTCTGCACTGTGCAAACCCCTAGCTTGGCTGACCCATGCAAAGGAAACACGTAGTTCTGCTTTCAAATCAAAGCCAAAAAATGGTTCCCACCACCGAGAAATCCACTGGCGTCTTGGCCTTGACCCCACAGATCCCCAAGGACTCCATCCCACAGGGTGGCAAGGCTCATTCATCCTCACTAACAGCCCCTGCCAGTGCCTGGGGGGCCAGATGCCTGGCACAGGAGCTGAGGTCTCAGATGGCCCTGAGCGGAGGAGCCTCACCAAGGCTGTGAGGTCACTGATGGGCACAAGCTGGTGCTACGGGATTTCAAATTTCTATGCACATGATCAGGACCCCAGGATGCTGTCTGGGAAAGGTCCTCTTCTAGGCAGAGAGGCTATTACACTGGGTGGTGTGCACTGGGACGCCCACTGCACCGTGGTCCTTGCCCAGGGTGCCAATGCCACTGCCAGGCTGTCCCTCCCACTTGCCAGTGATTTTCTGCTCTACCTTCTGTGCTTATCCTTAACGAGAGGCTTTCTGAGTAAGGTGCAGCACAGGTCTGTGTCTCCCACCGAAGGCGGGCACAGTGGTCCCCAGCTTGTGGCCACCTGGCCTCATCAGCAGAGCAGGGTTGGCAGGAGAGAAGGCTGTGCACAAAGGGGCCTCAATGGCAAGGTGCCCTTGTCTTGCGACTGCTGCTGCCAGTCCTCATTCTGACCTATAACCTAAGACTTGTTTTTAGCTCAGAGATAGGTTTCTGAGTCTTCTGGCCCTCAGATGGCTACACCAGCTTGGGTGCCAACCCCTGTCTCCCCTGAGGAGATGTGGGTTAGCCTCTGCAGCCCTGGTCAAACTGGGCATGCTATACCAGGGCTCACTCTCTGCTGCCCAGCTTTTGGAGTCTACGGTTCTTGCCATCATGGGAAGAAGCTACATAGACTAGCTCTAAATCAGAAGGTGCCCCCAGTGTTTGGACCCTGCTGCTGAGATGGGAAACTTGTGCCCCTCGGGTCTGTGAGGGTGCCTTGGGGAGATGGAACCTGGGCCCTCAAACACAGGTATAAATTCCTTCTACTATGGAAGAGTCTGTTCTGCTGACCTGGAGGTGGGTCAATGATTCTGCCCATTCAGACAACCCTAGCAGATGGGCAGGCAGGCTGAGGCCTCTTTCCCAGGGCCAGGCTCCAACGGCTCAGTCTGCTGCACCTGTCACTAGAGCCCTGACTGGCCACATCGTTCATCTCTTGGGCCCTAGAGGCCCTAAGCTTCACCAGCAGCCTGGACAATCCTTGCCATAACTCGCAGTCCAACTGTGCACTGACCAGCTCCAAAGGTCCTCTCGTGGTGAGGTGGTGATTTTGGGGCCAGCAAGATGGGGAGCCCTGGCAGCAGTGAGCAAGGGTGGAAACTTGCTAAGCATGGAGAGGCTCTGTCCTGGGACAGCTGGTCACCAGGGCGAGAGCATGGGAAGGGAGAAGATCTGCTGTGGCAGGCCCACAGACCTCCAAGGCACTGAGGCAGCCTCAGTAACGCTGGGGTTAAAGATGGTCTCAGGTATCTGAGAGAGTTCAGGGGCCTCTGTGGGATGGGGGAGGGATGTTGACAATGTGGCGAGCACATCAGCTGGGCTTGTGGCACATCCCAGTGGCCTTGTCTACTGAGATAAATGCCACCTGAGCAGGACCTGGGAGGATGGCCTGGGCAAACACTCGGAGGCTGGAGAGAACTGTGGAGGAGGTGATGGGAGCAGGCTGTGGTGGGCCCCACACACCAGCTGGCCCAGAGGCAAGAGGGAGCCCTGGAGGGTGGGGGTAGAGCAGGGACAGCTTAGACCTGAGTCCCTGGAAGCATTCTGGCAGCTGTGGGGAAGGGAGGTGGGTGAGAAAGAGAGAGCCTAGGGGCCACACCGGCAGTTGGGGGGCTTCGGCAGGAGTCCAGCTAAGAGGCCACATGGCGATCACTGATTGCCTGCTTGGAAAGGATGCCAGAGCCTGGAAGCGGCCACAGGAGATGGCGCATGTAGAGTCCTGGGCCTGGAGCCCAGGACTGGAGTTCAAGGATAGCCTCCGACACTAGAAGTGACCCTGGGCAAGCCACTTCCCATCCAGCCTACCTCAGTTTCCTCATCAGTAAGGTGTGGATAATAGTGGCACCTACTTTACAGGGCTGCTGCGAGGACCAGAAGAGCCCTGTAAAGGGCTCTGCAAACCCCACCGCTCTCTGGCCATGCTCCAGAAAAGCTGACTGCGGTGACCGGCTGTGGCTCCTTCCCATCCTCTACTCCACAAACACTTCTTCCCTGGATCCGCTTTGCATCTGCTGCCCTAGCCTCCCAGCCAACAGGCTCTGAGGGTGGCCAGGCTGGGTTTCTGCCAGCTTAGCCCTTCACAATGACCCTCAGCAGGGTGTCCTGTCTGCCCTCCTGGGGCCAGACTACAGAAGGCAGGCCTGGCTTGCCAAGGTCAGAGTGGCTCACTGTGTGGGGATGGGGACATAGGCAGGCCGTGGGGAATGGGGGATGAGGGGGCTATTTCATTCTCCCCCAGCCCAGGGTCATACAGTAAGTACTCCAGAAAGCCAGGTCCAATGGGCAGCCCTGGGCTCAGTCGGCACTGGAAGGCCTTCACCACTAGGTGGCACATATGCCACATCTCTGGCTCAGTACCTGGTCTCCAGAGCACCTGCCCACACCAGCCTGGGGAAGCTGGGGCCAGGGAAGGGGAGTGCGTGGTGGGAGCAGGCAGGGGGCCATCCCTCCATGGAGCCATGTCAGATACTGAGGAGGCCTCCAGGAGAGGGGTCCTGGGATGCTTGTGAGAGAGAGGCCCTCTTGGCTGGGGCAGGGTTGGGGGGGTCTTGGACCTTCCCTAAATTACCCCCTTCCCTAGACATCTCTTCTTTCCCTGCCCTGGCTCCCTAGCCCATATCAGGATAAGGGCGGGGCGATTTTCCAGGGTGGGATGTGGTAAGCCTCCAGAGATGCCCCACAGATGCTACTTGGCCTGGAACAGAGGAGTCCTTTTCTGGGGAGGATGGGCAGGGGCCCTTTCCAGAAGGGGGCCAGAGGACAATCTCATGACGACCTCCAGTCCTTCTAGGCCAATGAGTCCACAGCCATAAGACCAAGACCAAACTTAAACCCAGCCACCTGGCTCCCTCCCTCCACCCCCGAGCCCTGCCTGACTGGTACCTGGGCTGCTTGAGCAGGTCGTGGTTATTCCCAGGGCCCATGGGTCCTGAGGAGGTGCTGGAGCTGGCTGAGTACAATTTGGGCCGGTAGCCTTTGCCCTGGCCGCCGGCAGACAGGTTCTCTCGACGCTTGTCCGAATGGTAGAGGCTCTTGTCCCCGTGGCCCCCGTAAGCGGGCTTTTGCAGTTTGGGTGGACGCGGCAGGCCGACGGTGGTCTCGATGCCACTGTCGCTGGAGCCGCCCTTGGACAGGGGGTCCTGCTCAGCCTCTAGGGCATCCAGGCTGTCAAACCAGCGTTCGTCACTGTGGCTGCTGGACGCATTGCTGGATAGCGTGTTGCTGCTGGAATGGCTTGAGTACTGAGGCTCACCCTGGGAACACAACAGAGTCTGACTATGGCTGTTGTGTGCCCAGCACAGGAAGCTCTCATCCTCTTAGCAGAGACAATGTGTGCACATACAAACACACACGCACGTGGACACAAACACACACACGTCACCTGGCACAGAATAAACACAAAACAGACAGCAGGCAGGGAGGGAAGGGAGGAAGGGCAGGGACCAGCAGCCCAGCTGCTGGCTGTGGAGGCAGTGCCAGGGGAGTTTACCTCTTTGACAGACGAACTCCTCTTCTGTAAGAAACTGTATTACCTGGCTCTGACACCCTGTGTCACACCTTGCAGACTCAGTTTCCTCATCTGTATCTGAGACAGTCTCACAGACTAACTTGTTGTAAGGGACACATGGAGGCTGACCTGTGTGTGAGCTGCTGCCACCAGCCCAGGGCCCAGCATGGTGCAGACAGGATCCCTGGGAGAGCCCCCTGCCTCTGCCCTGCATACCCAGCACCGCTGTCAGGGGCCAAGGCTCCCTGTATCTGGTCTGCACAGCACGAGGCTGCAGCCTGGCTTCTGATGATACTGAAAAGGCCAAGTGCCGGTCACTTCATCTGTATCAGATCACCCCAGTTTCCTCAACTGTAAAATGGAGCAATCCCCGGCAGTCGCCCCCCCACCCCCCGCCCCCAGCTCTCCTCCTGGGGAGGTTGGCTGCTGGCTGCCACCGTTCCCATCTCTCCCACTTCCAAACTGACCCGGCACCTCTCGTGGTCACAGTCAAAGGCCTTTTCTCAGGCCCCATACTCCCTGACCTCTGGGCAGCCTCGGACACTGAAAGTCCTGCTCCCCTCTCCAGGTTTCCAGTTCTCTCCCTCCCCCCTCCAGTCTTCCTCCAGCCCCTCTGACCACTCCTTCTCTGTCTCCTCCTCCAGATCACACCCTCTGACCCTCAGTGACCCCCTAGCACTCTGTCTCGGTCCCTCTTCTCTTCCCCCTCTTGATGGTCTCATGGGCTGCCATCAATCCAACCATCATTTCTATGATGAGGATTCTCCAGTCTAATTACCTGGCCCCAACCTTCTGCGAATGGGGCAACCAGGTAGGGCCAGAAGGCACAGAGCACCAGGCTGGGAGACCCCTCTTCCGAAGCCCCGGACACTTGCAAGCTGTGTGACCCTGGATCAGTCACTTAATTTTGCCTCAGTTTCCTCATCTTGGAGAAGGAAATGACAAACTGCTCCTTTGCCAAGAAAACCCCAAACGGGGTCAAGAGAGTCAGACATGACTGGAAACGGTTGTGCCACAGCCCGTTTGGAGTCTCACGGTGCCCTTCACACGCCTCAGACCAGACACCGTAGGTGCCTTAGCTCCATGTCCAGAACGGAGTTCATCCCCTCCCCCTCCCTGAAGAGGTCAGCCCTTGCTCCCTGAGCCGCTGCTGCCCGCCAAGTCTCTCCCCATCCTCCACTCGGCTCTTTCTAAAGTACGAATCTTCATCAGTCCTTCCCCTCCTGCCTCCAGAATCAAAAATAAAACCATCCGCTCAGCATCTGAAGCCCTCCCAGTCGGCCCCTGCCTCCCCTTCCACCTTCTCACGCCTGCTTTCCTCCAGGGACAGCCACCATCTCCAGCCTCCAGGCATTGTCCCTGGCTGTGCTCATGCCAGGGATGCCCTGCCTCCTCACCACCTCCTGATTCCTTCATGCTTCAGCTCCAACCCCAGCTGCTAGAGGAAGCCCTTCCCATCCCATCTGCTGCCGGTCTCCTAGCTACCTAGAATCCGGCTCCTTTGTAGCCAGCTGCCCACAGGATCTCTCTGCCCTTGGACAGCAAGCGTCTCAAGGGCACAGCAAGTTTGTTTACACTTTGCACTCCTAGGGTTTAGCACAAAGCCTGGTGCTAAGTGGGTGCTGGACAAGAGCACTGACTACCCTACAGGGTCCTGGTGAGAATGGAATGAGCCACAGTAGCGAGCTCCGCCAGCCCTGGAGGGGCCGGTGCTGGGTGGGAGGGGGGTACGTGGACACATCACGGGAGCCCCAGCAGAAAGCCCCAGGAGAGGCATCCTCGGGAAGGTCAGCCACAGAGCCCCAAGCCAGCAGGCAAGCCTCTTCTCTCCCAATGGATAACTCCACAGACAAAGGTGGACCCGGGCTCAGATGGGCCTGTGGCCCTGTCCTTGCTCTGTGAGCTAACTCTGAGCAAAGTGGGGAGCATTCGCCTCCCCTCCACCCGCCCCCAGGACTCTGGAAAAGAAGAGACCATCTCTGCCGCAGGTCAGGGATGGGGCTGCTCCCCAACTCAAAGGGAGGGCAAAGGGAGCACCGTCTTGGTTGGAGCCCACCAGCCCAACTGGGTGAGGCCTGCGGCAGCACGGCTCATCTTTGCCTGCCCCAGTGCACACAGAGAACTGGAACCAGAACCGGAGTCTTACCCCTAGGCAATGCTTCTTCAGTCAAAAGCTGGCTGTCAGTTTTTAAATTTTAACTGAATTTTCTCCCTGTGAGATTCCCCTGCCCCCTCAGTGTTTCTTCCACTATACCCCAAAGCTTGTTTCTAAAATTTGGGCTACCTGAGCACTGTGATCACAAACGTTGTCTGAGGCCTGTGTCTATCTTAATCAATAATGCCTGTGGATCCTGAGGGCGGTCCAAGTGAGGGTCCAGCTGCCCCCGAGGTGGGCAGCCCCTCTTTGCTGCCCGTCATGGCCATGTGGCTGGGAGGGTCCAGTTCTAGTCATGACAATCTGCTACAGCTGCTGGGAATACAAGTGGCCCAGGCTGATGGGACAAGGAGGGCCCAAGTCCCTTCACCCTTGACTGCTCCTCCTGTGGCATCCTTCCAATGACCCATTCACTGGCCAGCATAGCTCCCCCAATTCCCTGCTGGTCTAAAGTACTCCTAGCAGTGGCAGAAGGTGCCCTCCTGGCCCCGGAGGCACTGGGACCCCTGCACTACTGACCTGCCCTAGCACAGGCAGCAGCAGTGGTCTCAGGGGTTCTGCACCGTGTTTCTGAGCTTCGCCAAGGTCACACAGCCAGCCTGCCACAAGAGTCCCAAATGCTGCCCACTAGACCGGCCCTCCAGCCTTCTCAGCTGCCAGGCTCCCTGTCTGGGGGAGAAGGTCCTGAGGCTCACGGAGCCCCCAGGCACTACTCCCTTAGCCTCCCTAAGGTTCAGGGCTCTGGGATATGGGTCTATATCTCAGAAACTGAAAGTAGCCTGCATTTTGGTGAAATGAGGGGACCACTGCAAAGATCCCTAAGGTCCACCAGGGCACCTTAGCTTCCCCCTCCAAAAAGAGCTGCTCTTGGACACCTAGAAGAATCTTAGATCTGGAGCGAGAAGGGAACCCCCAAGACCATGCAGCTCAACACCTTCATTTCACAGATGAGTAAACTGAGGCTCAGAGAAGCAAAGGGACATGTGCCCAAGGTCACCCGGCAGAGGTCAGGTCCTCTGACTGCAGACCTGAGACACTTCCTGCCTCCCAGGATGGGATGGGGAGGGGGGGGAGTCACACACAAACACACGTGCATGCACACACATGCACACACACACGCACACACTCCCCAGGTGAATGGGGCTCCTGGCCCCCCACTAGCTGTGTGGCCACCACTCCAGCCCGGTGTGCTGGTGACCCCACCCACCCACAGGAGGAGGAGAGGGAGGGAGGAGCCGCGCTGACTCACTCTGGAATGCCTGTTGGGGGAATCTTTGCCTGCCACATCCTGTCTGCTCATGTGTCTGCTCCCACTGTTGGCACCCATGGCTGAGAGGCGAGACTGGGATGGCACGTGCCACAGGGGCTCTGCAGGGAAGAAGAGCCTGGGGTTAGGCGGGTTGCAGGGATCCAGCGCCCTGGCGGCTGCCTGTCCTCCCTCCCCTCCCACTGCTTCTCACTTTGGCTGCTCTGTCCTGGGCCCTTGCACGTCAGAGAGAAAAACTGAGACGCTGTCCCTCCCCTGGCCTGGGCAGACCCCGGGCCCTTTGGCCTGAGTGTCTTCCCAGGAAGGAGAGAAACACAGGTCGGGACGTCAGGGCATGCGGGGGCCATCCTCCTCCTGAATCAGCCTCAGTGGATGTGCATACACGGCAAACTCCCAGAGTTTTCTGCCTTTTACATGGAGTATTTTATGTTTCCTCCCAATTACACGTAAAAACAATTCTTAATATTCATTTAAAAAATTTTTTTGAGATCCAAATTCTTCCTCTCTCTTCTTCCCCTCCCCACGCTGAGAAAGCAATGCAATCTGCTACAGGCTATCCCCGTGCAATCATACCCAACCCCTTCATGTTAGTCACTCTGTGAAAGAATGCAGGGAAAAGAAAGAGAAAGAAAACGGACCACCTATCTTGTCTCGACATTGCCTCTACTGCCCAAGCCTTGTCTGTCCCTCCTTGGCGACCCTGAGAGCCGTCCATCCCTCCTTGGTGGCCCTGAGAGCCGTCCATCCCTCCTTGGTGGCCCTGCCAAGAGCCATCCGTCCCTCCTTAGAGGCCCTGAGAGCCGTCCATCCCTCCTTGGTGGCCCTGAGAGCCATCCATCCCTCCTTGGCAGCCCTTCCAAGAGCCATCCGTCCCTCCTTGGCAGTCCTGAGAGCCGTCCGTCCCTCCTTGGCGGCCCTGAGAGCCGTTCACCCCTCCTTGGTGGCTCTGAGAGCCATCCATCCCTCCTTGGCGGCTCTGAGAGCCGTCCATCCCTCCTTGGCAGCCCTGCCAAGAGCCATCTGTCCCTCCTTGGTGGCCCTGAGAGCCGTCCATCCCTCCTTGGTGGCCCCGCCAAGAGCCATCCGTCCCTCCTTAGAGGCCCTGAGAGCCGTCCATCCCTCCTTGGTGGCCCTGAGAGCCGTCCGTCCCTCCTTGGCGGCCCTGAGAGTCATCCCTTCTAAGGAAGCTGGAAGAGAGGAAAGAGAAAAAGAAAGTTCTGCGAAGCTAAAGAAAATAAAACCCTCCAATGTTGATTTATGTCCTTTCTGATGGGACGTGGAGTGCAGGAAGGAGGGCAGAGAGCCACAGGGTGTGGGGACTGCAGGCTGAGGGAGCCCTGGACTACGCCAACCATCTCATTTTACAGCAGCAAGGTTATAGAGGAAATTTTTTTTTAAATCAGACTTATGATTTTATCAGAGGAAATGAGCTCAGTGCTAAACCTTCAAGGCTACTCAGAATCTTAAGAGTTGCCTAAGGCCCTGGGAGAGCAAATGACTTGTCTGGGCTCACATGATGCCTTTGTGTGTTTGCTGAGAGGGACAGAGAGGGAGGAAGAGAGAGAGAGAGGGAGAGGCAAAGGGAGGGAGAGGGGCAAGAGAGAAAGAGGAAGAAAGAAGGGAGAGAGACGGGAGGTGGGGAGGAAGACAGAGAAGATGAGGTGCTCACTCAGGTTCTTGATTCCAAGCCCAATGTTCTTTTTCATCGGTATGGTGCCTAGGGTCCCTTCTAGCTCTAATGAGTGCCAGCTTTGATCCACTACCACTCTTCCATAAGAGAGAGGCAGCTAGGTGGCGCAGTAGATGCCCTGGAGTCAGGAGGACCTAAGTTCAAATCTAATTTCAGACACTTCCTAGTTGTATGACCCTGGGCAAGTCACTTCACCCTGTTTGCTTCAGTTCCTTATTTGTAAAATGAACTGCAGAAGGAAATGGCAAAGTACTCCAGTATCTCTGCCCAAGAAAAGCCCAGAGGGGACCATGAGAAATCAGACGTGTCTTAAAATGACTCAACAGCAGCACATCCCTGAGAGAGAAGAGCCCTGAACCTTACAGGAGCAGCCTGGCTGCTGCCGCTCCCACAGCTGAACCCCAAGCCGGCTTCTGATGGGTCACTGGGCCAATTTTGTGGCACCTGCCCAGGCCTGGCTTGGTGCAGTGATACAGGACGGTGCTGGTACAGTGGGTTAGAGCTCATGAGTCTTATCATTCCCTGTGCAATAAGCAGGCACTCTTATTAACTTCATGTTACAGGAGAATGGGTTCAGGGCTGTAAAGCCAATCAGCAGTAGATTCCTGAGAGAATGCTACTGTGAACAGCCTTTAAGATTCGGATTACACAGTATTAGTGAACACTCTGTT
>CM053596.1:17359345-17405428 GCA_028646575.1 Pseudocheirus occidentalis | reverse complement strand
TAGGGAGACCCTCCCTGCCCTACCAGAAAGTAAGAGAGCAGAGCAGGGGAGGGGCTTTACAGTGCGATTGCTGTTTTAGGGTTAGGACAGGGGCAAGATGGGGAGAAAATTTGCAATTCAAAAATGTAACGAAAATGAATGATGTAAACAAGAAAACAAATAAAAGAATATTTAAATAAATACCCTTTCCACTACACCTCTTTGTGAGCTGCTTGAATCATAAGATGATAAAATCTAGACCTGGAATGAACCTTAGAGTTCGTCATTCCAACTTCCCTGTTTTACAGATGAGGAAACTGAGGTAAATTGGGTTAAATGACTTGCCTAGGGTCATAAAACTAATAAGTGTCTGAGGTCACATTTGAACTCAAGTCTTCATGATTCCAGGCCCAGAGTTCCAGGTGCTACAGCGCCACCTAGCCGCCTGAAATGTTTTTAAGGGTCTTTAAATCTTTAGGAGCTCATGATGGTTGATACTTTGGTCAGAATTGTGAGGTCTTTCGGGGTTATTCCCCTCACACTGTTATTATTGTGGTGATCATATTTCTTGTTCTTTTCTGCACATTTTATTCTGCATCCGTCCAAGAAACTTGTTCCCAAGTTTCTCCGAATCTACCTTTTCATCATTTCTTAGGTGAAATGATGTCCCATTACACTTGTCGCATGTGTAGAACCTGGAACAACTATCCCAGCCAGCGAGATGAGTCAGGTCCCCAGCCAGCCAACCCAGCCAAGCTGCGTGTCTCAACAGGGTCCTGGGAATTAACTTTAAGAAAGTGCGCATTGTTTTTTCTAGAGCTTTATAACTTGTGAGTCCCCGCTGGTATTTTCCACCTCCCATGATTGTGGGTCATCCAGACTCAATGAGTTCTTAGAAAGGGGGAGGGATGTTTACCAAGATAGATGGCACAAAACATCCCCCTTAAAATCTTACACACTTTCCCGCAAAAATATAGAGAGTCTAGGGGAAAATGGTCTCAAGTTTTGAGCATATGGGCAAATGAGGGTAACATAGCCCCTGGAAATCCTTTTCCAGAAGTCTTCAAGGTATGGCTTTTCTGCTGGTTCTTTGGTAGCCCATTCAATCTGAATCCAATCTGGCATTCAATTCCAATACAAACAAGTGCCTTCAGTCAATCAAGGGACCCTGCTAATGGGGCACAATCTGCTGCCACCTTTCCCATTGCTTGAGAGGCAGTATGAGGACGGACAGTCCTCTGGACCTCTGAAGTTCACAAGGTCCTCCTCTGGTGGGTGTAAGGAGAAGTGAAACATGCCCAATCACCAAGGCCCAGGGCTTTCTATGGCCCTTCCCCCACCCCAGATGATTCCTTCCCAGGGGGCTCTCTCTTCTCTGCTTGCTTGAATCTTCTTGGTTGAACAGCGTCTGCTCTTTTATAGCAGATCAACTGGGCACGGACAAGTTCCTCACCCAATATGCATAGAACTACTGTCCAACATAGTTTTGCTTTGTCCAGCAACTTTCAAAGATCTTTAAATGATTTTTTTGAAAGAGACTTTTAACATAAACTATAGCTTTGGAGATGTACTTACCTCATTAAGTTATCAGATTTCAGTGTCTTATTTATTTTAGCCAGGATGGAGAGATTTGCTTGTTCTACTCAAATCTCCTCCAAAACTCATCTGCCATAATTTGAATGAATGAATAAATGGGAAAAAAGCATTTTGTTTGTTTTCTTTTTTTCTCCTTTTTTAATCTAGCCCTTCCCTAGCTTATGGCCACCTACTTAACTCCCAGTTCTTATCTACAACAAAAATGCTGCTCTAAATATTCTTGAACCAACCAGTCCTTTGCCTTTGACCTTGACCACCTTGACATATACACCTAATAGTAGTACCTCTGAGTTAAAGTTTAGTGACTTGACGGGGAGGCGGGGGGGGGGGGGGTAACATTTAAAATTGTTTTCCAGAATGGTTGAGCCAAACCACGACTCCGCTAATGGTCCATTAGCGAATCTACCTTCCCAGAGCTCCTCCAACAATTGGCATTTTCATTTAATTTAATGTTAATGTTTCATTTAATTCATGTTCATTTTCATTTCTCTTTCATTAGTGATTTGGAGCATTTTTTCATAGAGTTATTAATGCCTTATAGTTCTTCATTTCATAGTCATTTGCCACATATTTGTTGGAAAAGACTCTTGCCTTTCTATGATAACATCCCTTCTTGAAGGGATGTTATCATAGGTCAGTCAGTCGACAAGCATTTAGTAAGCTCTTACTTTGTTCCCTGCACTGTACTAAGGTACAAGGATACAAGGAAAGGGAAAACGGCTCCCCCAAGGAGCTTACGTTCCAATCAGGGAGACCACATGAAAGTAACCAGGTACAAGTCAGTTCTGTATCCAAAGTAGGAAAAGGTGTGTGGAAAGGGAGCCTGGAGCTGAAGCTGGAGAGAAGCCCGGGCAGCCGAGAGGCAGAGGTAGGGGCAGGAACATTCCAGCTATGTTGTTGTTCCTCCTTCATTCTCAAAGAGGATCAATGACATCAGGAGGGTGATGTCTTGACTTGCAAGGGAGTTGGATTTGAGTGAGGCAGAGTTATGCAGTCACCAGCCTCACTTTTTCCTCCTGAGCCACTGGAATCCAGTGGTAAGATATAGACTGTCATCAAGTAAGATGGTGAAAGGGAAGCGAAGAGGGTCTAGGAGGGGGTCTTGGGGGATACCTACAATCGGAAGCTGCAACGTGGATGAAGAACTAACAAATTCAACTGAGAATGAGCAGATAGAAGGAGAAGGAGGAAAAGAGGGAAACATACCCAGAAAGAGACTGTGATCAATAGTGTCAGAGGTTGTGGAGAGGTCAGTGAGGATGAAGATTAAGAAAAGGTCGTTAGGGGCAGGTAGGTGGCACAGTGAATAGAGCACCAGCCCTGGAATCAGGAGGACCTGAGTTCAAGTCCAGCCTCAGACACTTAACACAAAAACTAGCCGTGTGACCTTAAGCAAGTCATGTAGCCCCAATTGCCCTGCCTTCCTCCAAAAAGACAAAAAAAATCATCGGTCAGTTTGAAGTGAGCAATTTCAGTAGAATGACAAAGTTGGAAGGCAGATTTCAGGGGATTTAGGAGAGAAACACTCTTCTAAAAGGACTTTATCTCAAGAAATTTAGCCAAGAAAGGGAGGAGAGACCTGGAATGATAGGGTCAAATCAGGACTTTTTTAAGAATGAGGAAGACATGATCATGTGTGCAGGCGGCCAAGATGGAGAAAACTAGGAGAAACTGAAGAGTAGGGAGAGAGGGGGGAGAGAGTGGAGGGTGATTTTCTAGAGAAGACATGAGACAATGGGATCAAGGACACACGTGGAGATTGGCCTCGGCAAGGAGAATGACCTTTTCAGGTGAAGATGGTTGGATGATGGGAAATGAGGAGGGAAGAAGGAGAAGCTCTTGGCGAATGGTCTTCATTTTTTCAGTGAGACATGAGCCAGGCCCACAGCTGAAAGAATAGGGCTTAAAAAGACAGAAGAATGTTTGGAAAAGCTGCAGTGGAGAGAGGAGTAGTGGAATCATTGGAGAGCAGGAGAATGTTTGCCTAGATCCATTTAGGATGTGGAGGAGATTGGATAGCACCAATCTGTGGTGTACCCAATCAGCACAACTCTATGACTTCCATTCAGGAACACATAAATAGAAGTAGCAGCAAATGTCAGGAGAAATCCAGAGTCTGGGATCAGCGGGTGCCATCTGGGTAGGAAAAGAAGACAACAGAATAAAGGGTGAAGGTGAGTGTGAGATCATGGAGGCAAGACAGGGAAGAGAGGAGACTCGGCAAAGGCCTTGGCTGAGGAGGGGCTGAAGGAAGGGAGACCATGATGAGGATGGAAAACAGGGTTAGGGACCACTGGGCAGGGAGAAAGAGGGGACTGGCAAAGATTAGAAAAAGGAGATTCATAGTTCATGCATGAAAAATACTTGTGGGAGATGGCAGTATCAAAGGCATGACCATTTCCCTGTATAGATGAGTTGGAGTAGAAGAAGACGTCGTGGGAATTAAGTAGACTGAAGAACTAGGAAGTTAACGCATTTGAAGGGGTAACAATATTATAATAACACTGATGCTGCCACCTTAAGGGCAGGAGATGGGGAGAAGAGAAAGATTCTGAGCTGAATGCTGAATCCACTGCAGAAGAAAGAAAAATGTCCTAGGGCTTGATAGATGAGAGCCACCAGGATCCAGACTGGGTAATATATTTGGTGAGTGGATACCTCAAAGGAAGAGAGATTGCTTGGTGATGATAATAAAGGGAGAGTCTGGAAGGGGAGATGGGGAGCAAGGAGTATTCATGCTCCCCCCACCTCCCCCCAGGCTCCCAGTGAGTCAGGAAGCATGAGAAAAAGTGGAATCAGTCACAGAAAATATGATTAGAAAAGTGTCTTCATTAGGAGGGAACCATGTCTCAGGAAGAACCAGAAGATGGAAGGAGAGAGGAAAAGATTTGAGATGAAAGGAAGTTTTTTAAATTATGAAGCAGGCATTCAAGAGGGCACAGTGGAGAAGGCATATTAAATCAGGATATTAAACACCTGTAAGAAAAAGAGGTTTCTCAATTGCTTCTCTTCAAACTGCATTTATTCTACTTTGCAAAAACTTTCTAAATTTTATGTAATCACAACCATTCACTTTGTCTTCTGTGATCATTTCTCCTCCCTTCTTTAGATTAAAAAAAAATTCTCCCCCTAGTCAAAGTCGTGAAAGGTATCTCCTTTTATTATTATCTATATTTTTTCTTTTTTGGAGGGGGGAAAGCAGGACAATTGGCGTTAAGTGACTTGCTTAAGGCCACATGGCTAGTAAATGTTAAGTGTCTGAGGCTGGATTTGAACTCAGGTCCTCCTGACTCCAGGGCAGGTGCTCTATCCACTTCACCACCTAGCCGCTCTTAGTCTCTAATTTTTAAAACAATGTTACATTTCATATTTAGTTCACTTGTCCTTTTGGACTTTATGGCGGTATATGGTATCAGATACTGGTCTAAATCTAATTTCTATCGAATGACTTTCCAGTTTTCTGAGCAGTTTTTGTCAACAAGGAATATTCACTTCCGTAGTTGTATCCCTGCACCCTTGACTTTTTGTTCCAGAGGAATTGTATTTTTTGTCTAGTTCTAAAAAATAAACTCTTGGTCATTTGATGAGTACAGTTCTAAATCTAGGTAGTAACAACATTTTGTTTTTACCTTGGAACAACTCAACCATGAGAAATTAATGGTGATTCTATTTTTTTTTGTCCTTTTATTTCTGTAGGAGTGTTTTGTAGTCATACCTAATTGTAACTCCAGTCCCAAAGTCCGTTAGTATGGGAACGAGTGGAAATCACCATCTTGCATCTATCTATGTGAGTGGTGGGGGATAGAATTTAAGAAAGTGGCAAAAAGAGGGTTACGGTTTCTTCCGTTCTATCAGTCTCCCAGTTCTTTGGGTTCTGTAGTCACTTCAGGAGCTTCTGGTTTCCAGTTCAAGAGGGAAGATGGAAGATTCCTAGACCGTTCCAGGTTCCTGAAGGAAAAGACTTCAGGAAGAAGCTAGCATGAGAGGAGCAGGAAGTCTCTATCATGTTTCTGAACCCAACTTGCTTCACTAAAGACTTAGAGGAACTTGCCTTTGGCTAAGGTCCAGGATCCTCCTGAGGCTGATCTGAGTCTTTCACTCCGTATTGTGTCGGTGTGTATGTATACATACACACATATGTCTCTGTGTAAATGCCTTCATGCACACGTATACACACATGTCTCTGTGTGTATATATGCCTCTGTATGTAGGTATACATACATATCTGTGTGCATGCATGCATGTGTGTTGCTGCATGTGCACATATACAGATATCTGTTTGCGTGTGCACATGCGCATCTGTGCATGTATATTGCACATATACACATATGTCTGTGTTTATATTTACATATATGCCTCTGTATGCACATATGCATGCACGCCTGCATGTACACACACGTCTCTGTGTATACATATATGTCTCTGTGGTATACATGCACGTCTGTATGTATACATATGTGTCTCTGCACGTGTACACACATGTCTGTGTGTACATGTGTGTCTGTATATGTGCACATATACAGATATGTTTGTGTGATCATATTTGCATGTTTGTCTCTGTGTGTATACATATATGTCTATGTGTATGCATACATGCACACTAGTGTGGATATACATGTTTGTGTGTATGTGTATCTGTTCTTTGATATCTGTTCTGCTATTAATTTGGATAAAAGGGTTTCTTTGCTAATTGCTATGTGCATTCATTGGAGAACTGGTATTTGGTGGGAAAAGGGTTAAGGTTCGGATATAAAATCTGGGTTTTGCTTCTTCTCATTAATGAAATAGTGACAAGAAGTTAGCTCAAATCTGTAGACCATATCCCCTAAACAAATAATATTTAAAGGAGCAGATAGATATAATTCCAGTCTGGTATCCCTCTTCTCTCTTAGGAGAGTAAATTTGCCCTTGTCCCCAACCTCTTGCTTCCACTCCTGGCAGTAATTAAAATCTGGATAAATAGGGTAGCTACCTGTTACAGTAGTTAGAGTATCAGGTCTGAAGTCAAGAGGACCTGAGTTCAAATCCAGCCCGACATTTACTAGCTGTGTGACCCTGAGCAAGTCACTTAACCCCAACTGCCTCCAAAAAAAATCTCCCTTGGGTTGGGGGAGAAGTCTTTCAATGACACCCTCATACATGTGAGGGGATAGACCTTGCCACATAATTAAATTCAGTGCGACATAATTAAATCTAGATTTTTATGAATTAAAAAAATAAGATAAAAGTTTTTTAAAATGAAAAGAGTTGGATTCCATGACCTCCAAGGTCCCTTTCAGCCCTCATATCCTAAGGTTCTGAACACAGGTTATGACATAGTGAATAGGCTGCTGGTTTGGGGGTCAGGAAGAGCTGGGTTCAAATCCTACCTCAGAGGCTTTATTTTCTCACCTACAAAATAAGGACGTTGGACTTATTGACTTCTAAGTCCCCTTCTAGCTTCCAATTTACAGCTTCATGGCATTTTCATTAAGAGAACCATAGAAGGACAGAGCTCTAAACTCCCTACTCCCCCCCAGTGAATGGGGGCCAAGCTCAGGCTGGCCTGGGATGGAGGGACCAGGGCATGAAGAAGCCAGGACTGATCTCTCACAGGGAATTCACCTTTGGACCAAGACCCTGCCTGCCTAAGAAGTCTTCTCCCTCCAGCCCCAAATCTTCTAGTAAAGTCATTCCTTCAACTTTTGAATTAAAAGCCACCAAGCTTTTAAAACACAAGCATCGCTGGGAGGGAGAAGGCTCTAAGCCAGCTCCTAGTCATTCAGACCTTGGGCTGACAGCTCCTCAGATCCCAAGGACTGCCGTGACAGGCTCTGAAGGGTGGCTAAGATAGCCATAGAGAACCTTCATTCATGGTTTCAATGGCCTGTCCTATTCAGAATGCTAAGCTTACTGGGGCTGGGGAGATGCAAGGTTTACATTAAGACCTAGAGGTACAGCAGAAGCTGTGGATGGGACACACACATAGGACAGAACCAGGTCAGCGATGTTTCTGAGGAAAGAGAACTGGGCACTTTCAGCCTGCACCCAGAACTGGTGCATAGAGTTGGGGAGACTCCTCTTCCTGAGTTTAAATCAGGCCTCAGAGACTTCCTAGCTGTGAGACCCTGGGCAAGTCACTTCACCCTGCTTGCCTCAGTTTCTTCATCTGTAAGATGAGAGGGTTTGATTCAGTGATTTCTAAGGCCCTTTCCAGCTCTACAACTGTTCCCAGAAGTAGAGAGGTGCACTCAGAGCCTGCATTCTGCACTTATGGGCAAATATTCTATGTAAACTTATTTGTGTCCTCATCCCCTCTCCCCCATGTGAGTAGGGCATGATCTCCTCTTTGAGTGTGTCTTCCCAACCCCTCATTTAACTCCTGGAACACAGGGAACACTTAATAAAGGCTTCTTGATTGACCAGTTGATGGATGAAAGGATTTCCAGTCTGTGGCCCTAACCAATGACAAGCCCATTTATTAAATCAAGTATGAGGGGTGCAGGGTAAAAAATGCTGCATCTGGAGATCAGCAATGAAGAGGAACTTGGGGAGGGGAGGGCTGAATCAAGTCAAGTGGCTGAGGGAGTCTGGTTGTGACTTCTGCAGATAGATGCTTTCATGGAATAATCTCTCTCTCTCTCTCTCTCTCTCTCTCTCTCTCTCTCTCTCTCTCTCTCTCATACCCTCTCTCACCCCACCTCTCTTATACACACACACATCTAAGATTAGACTTTAGCCAGGGAGGGGTGTCAGTGGCTAGCAGAGTCTATGGCAGACCCCTTTTCAACAGTCTTTTCACCTTGGTAGCTTGTGTTCCTTTAGCATGGCCTTTGAAAAGCTAGATGCCTCTCTGTTCCATGCAGAGCCATCAAATGACAACCTTAGTAAAGGTTATCCATGGTTCCTACCTCCCATTCCGATCCTGATTTTAGTGTTCCTAGGGACTTTCTTCAGAATCCAAGAACTTCCAGACTGGAAGAGACCTCAGGAATCATCCAGTCTAACCCATATTTGAGTAAGAATCCTTATAGCATATTGACTGAGCAGTCATCCCCTAGTGACAAGGAGCTCACTACCGCCTTTGGCCTCTGCCTGAAGAATTCCAATATGGTAGAAATCACCACTGGTGAAGAACTCCCGCTAGACTTTTGGACATTTCTGATTGTTAGGGGTTTTTTCCTGGCATCTTGTCTAAATTTATCTTTCTCCCTGCAGCTGCTCCCCAGTGCTCCTCTGGGCCGAAGCAAAATACTTCTAATTACTCATTCCCACAAAAGGCTTTCAAATACTTGAATTCCGCTATTGGGTTACCGCTGAGCCATCTTTACTCCAGGCTAAACATGTCCAGAATCACAGACTATGTGATCAGGAATTGATCCATTCCAACCCATGAGCAAAGGAATCAATCAGTCGGTCAAACATTCTTTAAGTGCCTGCTTCATGCCTAACTATAACGTATCAGCCTCTGCTGGAAGCATCCTTCATTCTTTTAAATCACCTTTATACAGTGATACAGCCCCTAATAGCACAGAAGTCTAGACCTGGGCTCAGACCCAAGACCTCTGACATTGACCTAAGTGACCCTGGGGCTCCATGTCCTCATCTGTACAGGGAGGGGGGGCATAATTAATGGTCCCTGAGGACCCTTCCATTCTAGAGCTAATCTCTTAGGATTGACCCATCAGCAACCTGGTTGTCCTCCTCTGGGACCCTCTCAGCTTCTCAGTGTCTAGATGTGACCAGACCAGAGAAGAGGACAGTGAACTGTGTGAAATGTTAATGAACTTCCTTATCTTCTATGACCCTGTGAGGCCACCCTGTAGTCAAGGCAAGGATAGCTTCCTGGCCTGACCTGGAGGGGCTGCACCCTGCCCACTCTGGCTGTGACGTATGGAATTCTAGGCATGTGAGCTCACAAAGCTCAAAGACGGAGGTCTAACAAAGGCTGAGAACCTGGAGGTCTGGATCACAAATCTGCAGATGAGGTATTGTAACCTTTTAGACCTGCATATCACAAGACGTGGAGGAGACTTTAGAGACATTTGTTCCTTGGCTGTCCACTGTGAGTCACTGACCCCACAAAACCCTGAATCACATAAAGGACTTCTTCCCTAAATTCCCTTCATCACCTCCCACACTGCATGGCCAAGTCTCTTTGAGGGAAGGAAGGTGGTGCCGTGGTGAGAGCATTGGGCTTTGGAGATGGTGGGTCAGGGTTCAAATCTCAACTCTATCTTGAGGCAGCTAAGTGGTACAATGAATAGAGGGCTGGGTCTGGAGTTAGGAAGACCTGAGTTCAAATCCAACCTTCAGATGCTTATATGACTCTTTTTTGCTTCTCTGTCAAATAAAGCTTCCTCACCTGTCAAATAAAGGTATCCGACTCAATGAGCTCTGAGGTCCCCCTAAATCTATTTCCTTATGAAATTAAACTCCCCCAGGTACTACAGTCAGACATCTGGAGAAGGCAAAGAGGACACCATGGACTTATCCAACAGAATCATTCCTGATATGAAAACACTGAGAACTCTTATAAATAAGAAAGAGAAAACAGAGAAGGTAACACGGTGAATCTAATATAATTCAATCTAATTAGCATAAATATAAAGCCTCACATTTGGAGTAAAAAATGTCAGCTGAGCAATTAAAGATGGCAGAGTGATGGCAGCTTGGGAACAGTTCGGATGACAAAGCTATCCCAAGGGCAGACGCTTCCTAGCTCATCTAAACTAGCTGGGGGCATGGACTGGGTGTAGAGTCACAAGGCTTGGGTTCGAATCCCACTTCTATCACGTACTACCTGGCAGAGCTTGGGAAATATCATTTCACTTTTCTTGGTCTCAGTTCCCCTCTCTGTAAAATGAGGAATTTAGACCAGTTGGCCTCCAAGGTCCTTTCCAGCTCTGCATCTAGAATGTAAATGGGAAAGAGATACCCCTGAAATCTTTATCCCACCAAGGGTAAGGAAAGGGAATTCTGGGGGAGGGGACACTTAGGGGAGGGGAGGCACAAACAAGGAATGGAATTCCCTCAGCACCTGGAGGTTTGCAGAACACATTCCCTCACAAGAAGTCTGGGGTCATGAGGGCCACTGTTTTACCGCTCCTGTGTTACAGACGCATGAAACTGTGACTTGTCCGGGTCACCCAGCTACCCTGGGTCAGAAGAGGGTTTCCAACCAGGTCTCTCTCTCCTAACTATGGATCCAGCGTCTTTACCACGAATAGTGGGACGTTTCTATAGTAATTCAAGGTTTGCTAAGTACAGAAGTCCCATTCAACCTTCATAACAGCGCTTTAGGGGAGGTTTGGGGGTTTTATTTGGGTTATTTATTTATTTTGTTTTTCCAGACCTGTATTTTCATCAGTGAAGAAAGGACAGAGAGCCCTGAAGGCAGAGGACCTGGGTTCAAATCTTACCTTTAACATTTAGTATCTGCATGACCTTGGGCAAATCCCTTGTCCTTTCTGGGTCTTGATTCCCTTATGTATAAAGTGAGGAGTTTGGACTGGTCCACCTCTAGATCTAAATCTAGTCCTCAATCCTAAGTTGCTATATACACACACACATTATGTGTGTGTATATATATAAAATTATATGTGTGTATATATACATACATATTATATATACACACACTTACACATTATATGTGTGTATATATAATACATGATACATACATATATAATACATACATGTTATACACACACACACATAAGTTCACTCTGCTCATGCACATCTCTGCCTCTTCTGCAGCTTAGAATGTAGGGAGAACTGAGGGGTCAGGAGACCTGCCTCAGATTTCAAAGTCAGTACATTTCAGAAGCCTAACTTCAACTGAGGCCATCCTGATTCCTACGCCAGTTCTTTATCCATGATGCCTTTCAGGTGCTGTTGTCCCATTTTACAGATGAGAACACTGGGGCTTGGAGCGCTCTGTTCCTGCAGAGCTTTACATTGGTGAATTTCTCCTGGAACTCCCACTTTGATGGCAAACCCAGACTTTGCCACCTTCTCCTCCTACCCTCAGCTTTTCAATTCATTCTTATGTTTGTCTCTCAATGGAAACCCCTCTTTTTTGCTTGCATTTATACCGCCAATCATAGCACAGTACTTGGCAATTAAGTGTTTAATGTACCACCTCTTCCACAGGAGATTAAAAGTCAGAGTTGGCAAGAACATTGAGTGAAATCCCATCAGATAGATGGAAAAACTGAGAATTTAAACAAGGAATGGACTGACCTATTTATAAAGGTGGCTGAGCTGATACTGGAGCCCCAATCTCCTGGCCCTCTAACCAGGGCTGCTATAGACCCACTATACTCCGTGCTGTGTTGTCACCTTGCCTAAAATTGTCTTCCTTCTTCAGACCGCCATGATGTCCTCACTTGAAAGTCTCCCCCTCTCAGCCCACCATGATGCCAGAAATTCATTCATTAAAGATTTAGTCCTTCAGATAAAAGTATTATCCACCCTCTGCCAACTTTTATCAGTATTGGTAATAGCAGAACTAATGGGAAGGGTGTTATTATTGATAATGGCCCACATTTCAAAACTGGCATTCTTAGGGTCACATGTTGAGGGCTAAAGGACCTCAGAGGTCATCTTGGCCAAGCTCTTCATTTGAGAGATGAGGAAAAGTAAGCCTAGAGAAAGGAATCTGCCTGGCCAATGAAGGAAAACACCACAGTCAAAAAGGATTTTTCTAGCCCAGAGGGGGAAGTAAAAATGGAGGGAGAAAAAAAACTGTAATGTAAGATGATACTTTTTATATAGGTTCCCAACATGGGCAATACCATTTCCTGGAAGGCCCTGGACTGATACGGGAAAAGGGAGGAAGCCTTGGGTGATACATATTGTTTTAAAACCCCAAAATGTTAAAAGGTTAAAGAAATTAGATTTCCTGGGGGGCACTGAGTAATTATTTTTTTTGGAAAGGGCATGGTACACCAAATAAGCTTGAGGACTTCTGTGTAGATGATCTCTTGAACAATTAGAGACTGGCTGAGTAACTTATAGCATAAAAATGCAATGAAATATTTTTACAATATAAGAAATTATGAAAGAGATGATTTCAGATAATCCTAAATCATATGAACTGAAGCAAAGTGAGTTGAATGAGAACACCACTTTATACAAGGTGAGAAGATAAAAATTAATATGACTTAGAGTATCTACTGTATCAGTTTCTATAATGTAATTGATTTTATGCTGTATTGATTTTTATCATTGAGTATGTGTCTGCCTAAAGCCACCTTTCTATGTCCTTGAGTTCAGCTCAGGAATTTAGCATTCCCTCTGAGGAAAAGTTATAAATAAAAGAAAAAATATTATTTCTCATATCAGTAGCCCATGGGATAGTTCCAGGACATCTGTTTGTCATCTTTCAGCCCCACAAGTTAACTTGGTACCACCCCTAAAAGAATATGTCTTCTGTCCTTGCCCATCCTTATGAAATTTGGGGAGATTTTATCTGCTCCAAGGGGACAGAAAGTCTGGCAGTTTTGATCCCTTAGAGAATTACAAGATTCAAATGGGTTTCATAGAATAATATTCCTTAGTTGTCAGAAAAGGGCATGATTAGCCTCACCTAAATGCCAGCCCACCTTTCTTTCTTTTTCTTCTTCTTCTTTTTTTATTGACTTGTTTGTTTACTTTTAGTTTACAAGATTCAATTCCAGAATCACTTGAGTTTCAGATTTTTCTCTCCTTCCTGCCCATTCCTCACCCCCACTATGGTGGCATACAATCTTGTATAGGATCTGCAAACTCTTTCACATTGTACATGTCTGGTTGTATAAGCATGTATAAGTCAATGGAGTGAACAATGAGAAAAGAGAAACAGAATCAAACATAGAAAAGAATGATAGCATGTAGTTTGCTTCCGTCTCCATTTAAACTCTGGTCTTTCTAGATCTTTCTCTGAATGTGGACATCTCCTTCCATCCTGAGACTTGTAGAGTTGTCTTTAACTGTCCAGCCCACCTTTCTTAGCATAGACAATCATCATGTTCCATGCCTTTCCAAGACTCCTTCTTTGTGGCTTGTCAATAAAGGTCCTCTCCTTCTCATCGGGGTTCCTGGTTTTACTGAGGCTGCCAGCCTGACCCACTTTGTTAACAGTTATACGTATCACTGTTAATAAGCAATTTTTGCTTGGAGTTTAGCTGTATTGATTTTATTTGCCACTAAGGCAAAAATATTGTAAAGACAAACAACTTTGGAAGATTTAGGAATGCTGATCTGATGATGAGTTACAGGTGTAAAGCGCCATAGTGAAGCATGCTTCCCATCTCCTGGGGAGACATGGAGGACTCTTGGTGAAGAAGAAAACATACATTATTGGACATGACCAATGTGGAAATTCATTTTGCTTGTTTATGTTTATTTCTTACAAGGGTTTGTTTCTTCTCTGCTTTTAATTGGGTACAGGTAAGGTAGAAACAGTGATGCAAAAAAAAGAAGAATGCTGAGTTTTTTTAATGCACAAAAAGAACAGAAGAAAGTTCAAAAGGCAGCCCAGACATAATTTGTGGAATGTATTGTATACTTTTTTTTAAGCAAGCAATACGAAATGGAGATTCTCAGTTTCATATACAATCCTCTTTGTGTTTAGTGTGGGTGGAAATGCTCTTTTTTTGACGTTTAAGTTTAGAATAAAAATGAAATGAAAAATTTTAAAGACAAGATAATATCCAGGGATGGGATGTGGGTAGAAGGGAAGAGGAGGCACAAGCAATTGGAGATTTGGAAAAGGCCCCATGAAGAAGATGAAGAAGATAATATTTAAGCTAAATCTGGAAGGAAATTATATATTTTAAGAGGTAGCAGTAAGAAGGGAGTGCATGAGCAGTGGAATACCAGACTTATGCAAAGGCCCAGAGATGGGAGATTTAAGGAGGGATGTTTGTACCACAGAGCATATTAAGGAAAATCATGTATCATAAGGCTGGAGAGGTAGGGTGGGGATAGGTTGGAAGAAAAGGGCCCAATAGGAGTTAGATAATAGGAAATCACCATAGTTTACTGAGCAGGAGTGGAAGGTGGGTGGCCCCCAACGTGCCCAGTCTCACAGAGTAGAAAACTGAGTTTCAGGGAGGGGAGGTGCACACAGCGGGATGACTGCTTCCTCTACCCTGACGCTTGGTCTTCATTATGCCCAGGAAGGCTGCATTGGGAGTGAGAGGACCTTGGTTCAAATCCTGTCTCTGACAATCTGTTACTTGTGTGGTGTCAAGCAATCTCACCAGCGTGGTACAGAACTCAGGCTCACGTTTCATTATGCCCCATCCCTCCAATTCTGTGTGTGTGCGTGCGTGTGCGTGTGCATGTGTGTGTGTGCATGTGTGTGTGTGCACATACATGTGCCATGACTGGGATTTCCTTCCATTTAGAGGCATCAGGGCTGGATTTAAAATGAATCCTGGCTCTGTCCCTTACTACCTGTGACCCTGGGATAGGTGCTTTACCTTTGGGGCCTTTGTCTCCTCCTCTGTAAAGTAAGGGAGTTGGTTATATGACTTTCAAGGTTCCTTCCAGGTCTAGACTATGATCTGTATTGAGTCAAATTAATTATTTTTTATTTAAGCACTGTTGGTGTGAAAAAAAAATGGTCCCTACCTGCAAGGAGCTGGGGCATGGTAGAGAAAGCCTGGAGAGTCAGAAGTGCAGCCTGGAGAGGAATGAAGTCGTGGCTGGCCTGGGCATCCTCCTTAAAATGAAGATTTTGGGAGGAGCCAGCCAATCACAGAAAGAAGCCACTAGGGCAGAAGGTACTTCCAGTGTGAGAAGTCATTCAGGGGAAAGATGTCTAGGTACCACATTTACGTGTGTCTGGGATGGGGAGTGGGAGCCATGTTGGCCCAGATTCTCATCTCTTTCTCCCTCTCCTCTTCCAGGTCTCCTCCCAGGAAAATGAAAACATTTTCAACTGCGAGATTATCTTAAATGACTCTCCCCAGGTGGTATATCAGGAGAGCCGCCATCCCCACAACATGCCGGTGATCTGCCATTATCTGTTGGATGCCCACTACTTTGCCTCCCTCTCTTGGGGGCAGGGAGGCAAGAAAGATGTGCAGGTAGGTAAGGCTGCCTGCTAGAGTAATCCTGAGTAAGGGTGGGACAACGGGGTTCTTCTCCAGGGTGGAAAATGTAAAGGGTGTTGATAGCATTAATCCCTGGTTAGAGGCTTCCACCCCTGCTTACCCTAAGCCAAGCCCTGGCCTCATTCTGAGAGCCCTTCCTCCCTTCACCTGCTTAGAAACCTTACATTTCATGGCATACTGCATCCCCCACTGGGGTCACACCCAAGATGAACTTACAACTCCCCCTCAAACACACTCACACACACACATGCACACACACACTCACATACACATGCACACAGAGACACACATTTATACACATGTGCACACACATGCACTCACACACACACACATACACACCACTGCTACTTGTACCAGGCACCACCATTTCTAGTTAAAGACCTACTTGTGCGCTTCTTAGTCCATTCTTTTGTACCATTTCTGTACCTTCCCCACCAGACTTCCTGTCTCTAGGCATCTACAAAGAAAGCCTGTTTTCCTCTCTATCCGTCCTCCCCAGGACTATATTCCATAGCATCCTGCCCCTGTTCATTAGGCTGCCTCGGACACAATCCAAGCTGGGCCTTGGAAGATTAGTCTGGCAGCCTATGAAAGGTGAATCAGAAAGGAGGAGATGAGAGGTGGGGGAGCAATCAGCAGACTGTTGAGGTAAACCAGGACTTAGCGCGGGTGGGGAGGAGGCCACAGAGAGACCCCTGGTCTAGGAGCCAGAATGCCTTATACAAGTCACTTCACAGATGGAGAGCTCAGAGGGACCTTTCAAACCCTGCCTCTGACAGTCAGATCAAAAGTTGGAGGGCACTTAAGAGGTCCCCATTTTACAGAGAGGAACACTGAGAGATGTATGTGACTTGCTCTTCTTACCTCTGAAACCCTCTCCAACTTCATTTTCACTTCCTGGCTTCCCCAGCTTTCTTCAGTCCCAGCTAAAATCCCACTGCCTACAGGAAGCCTTTCTCAATCCCCCTTAATTTTAGTGCCTTCCCCATGTTAATTATGTCCAATTTATCCAGTCTGTTGCTTGTTTGCATATTGTCTCCCCATTAGACTGTAAGCTCCTTGAGGGCAGGTACTGTCTTTTGCCTTTGTTTGTATCCCCAGCACTCAGCATGGTGTCTGGTACAAAGCAGGCACTTAATAAATGCTTATTGACCTTGAGCAAGTCACTTTACCTCCAGGGGCCCCAGTTTCCTCATTTATAAAATAAGGAAGCTGGACTACAGAGTTACTGGGGTCCTCTTTGGCTTTATGATGCTAGGGCCTGATTGTGTTGGAGGGAAGATTTGAACCCAGATCTTTCCGGTTCCCAAGTTCAGCATCCTATCTACTACTTTGCTTCTTGGTGCTTTACTTCCCTCTTCTCTAAATGCAGGAATAGGGCCAGGCAAGTCACATAACCTTAGTTTGCCTCAGTTTCCTTATCTGTACAACAAAGGTGGTAGTAGCAGCACCCACCTCCCCAACTTGTCACACGGATCCAATGGGATCCTACTTGTCAACCACTCAGGGCACACAATGGGTGCTTAATAAATGCATATTCCCTCCCTTTCTCTCTTTTGTTCCCTCCTAGTCAGTGGTCTGGGTGTACCAAAAAGCAGGCCACCAGGGGGTGGAGAAACGACCGGCATTCAAGCCAGATAGTCTGCCACCCGTCCAGGCCCTGGTCCACACTGACACCCACCGCCTTCTGATCGCTTACTGTGGAGATTTGTTTCTGCGGGTCTTCGAGGACCACAGCCTCAACTTCAAGGTGCGCTGCTTGGTCCCCTGCCGCTTCTCCATCAGCTGCCTCGCCTTTGACCAGAAGGCCGATGTGCTGCTGTCCGGCATCACCGGGGCAGTAGTCACCTGGATCATCGAGCCGGGAGGGAAGGGCCTGCACATCCTGCAGATGGTCAGCATGTCCGGCAGCGAGCTGGTGCAGGGGATCAGCCTGGACGGGCCGTGGAATTCCCTCCTGGCCATGTGCGAGAGCTTCCTTCGCGTGCTGGTGTGGCGGAGCCGAGAGCATCTGGAAGAGCTGCAAGCCTTCTCATCCCCCAACAGCGGCCACTCCCTGACCTGCTGCTGCACCTGCTCCACAGAGAGCTACCTCTTCGGGGGTAATCAGGCCGGCCAGATTCTCATCTGGAACCTGGACCAGAGAGCCAACCGGCAGTCCTTCGTCAGCTTCCAGGCGCACTCGCAGAGTGTGGTGCTGGTGCACGACCACTCCGAGATCCACACGCTGCTGACCGCGGGAGGTGAGGGTCTGATGAAGGAATGGCACTTGACGTCTGGCAGGCTGCTGCGCCGGATGAGCTTGTGCGAGGACGAGCTGCTTCATTTGGAGTTCATCAATAACAGCTCCTTCTTCTGTCACACCCAGCACGCCTTCTTCTTATACCACATGTCTTGTTTTTACAAGCTCTTTAACAACTGCTGGGCCACCCCCCGGCGACTGGAACGCATCCGCTGCGACGAGAACAGCACCCTCCTCCTTTGCCACACCGAGGACGGCCTCTTCCGCTTTCTGTGCCCCGTTACCGGTGACCTCCTGTTCCTCACCTGGCCCTTCGCAGTCCTGGACAACGCTGTTGCCTCAGCCTATGACATCGAGAACCAGGAGCTGTTTGTGGCCATGGAGAATGCCAACGTGATGATTATCGATACCACCAAGTGCCCGTCTATGCCCAAATACATCCTGCAGGTCTGCCCTAACCCCGAAGATCAAATAGAGTGTATGGCCTACGGGCAGCCTGACCTGGGCTGCGGTATAGGTGGGCTCATATACTGTGGCCACAGGAGCGGCATGGTGAGCGTGCTGTCGCAGCACACCTGTGCCCGCACTGAGAAATACATGCATACTGGACCGGTCCTGATCATTTCCACCCTGACGGGGTCACCCACCAGCTCCAGGGAGAACACCTTGATATGCTCATATGGCATGGACCAGTATGTACACCTGTCAGAGGTCATCCTTAAGGACTTCAAGGTGAGTCTGTCTGCCTTCAGCAGCATCCTAAGCAGCTGCCACCTCCACCACCTGATACTGATGCCCAAGTCTTTGGGCGCTATCACCGATGACAGTCGTCTTCGGCTTTGGAAGTATTGCGACTTCCTGCTGTCCCCTGAAAGGAGCGAGGACTCATTATATCAAGAGACTCTGCCCCTCCATAAACGCCCCATAGTCTCCTTTGACGTCTGCCTGAGCTTGAAGATCTTCGTCACTGGGGCCAGTGATGGCACCGTGGGCCTCTGGGACATGCGGGGCAATCCCGTCGCCAGATTCAACTCTAGCATGCAGTTCGGCCCCATTTGCTTCGCCAACGAACGAGGTGATCTGTTCCTCACTTTCAACAACTGTATCTACCTGGTATCCTGCATGAAGCTGCTCCCTCTTTCCCGGCTCAGCTATTTGGCTAGTCTGAACCTTGGGGATGAAGTGAAGCAAGTGGTCAAGCCATTCTTGCCCAGCTTCTTCTTGTCCTTTGGAACCATGTTCCTGCCTCGCTACATCTACCTGGGTGACGGGGTACAGAAATTCCAGGGACTGGATGCCCTGCTCAACATTCGGTTCCTCGCCTTTGACCATAAGGTTCCCCACGTGGTGGAAGAGATAGACGGTCAAATAGCCCTCAAGGACAGGTCTCAGAAGGAGAAACGCATGGTTGTTTGCACACTGGACAAAACCCCAGAGGAACAGAAGGTTCCTCCGATCATCTTCACCCAAGAAGAGTTAGCAGTCTGGGATGGACTGCACCGTAGGCAGTTGCTGCAGTGCTTCTTCGGCACTGGACGGAAGTGGCTCATCGCGCCCGACTGCTATATCCCTAACTCAGTAGTGAGGGCCCTCCTCTGGCCCGAGGGAACCCCCGTCTTTCTTCAATGCAGGCTACAGGACACCCGGCGGCATGACTTCACGTGTGATGGCTCCAAGTTTCGATTCTTTGCTGTGGAAGGCCTAAATGAAGAGGACGAGCTGAACTTTGAGATCGCTGAGGAGCTGGCCAGCCGGGCCAGATCCCGGGGCGCTCCGGACATCCTCAAGAACCTCGAGGACCGAAATCGAAATCAGGAGATGAGCGACTTGTCTGTCTACAACACCATTAAGACCCTACTTAATTTAATGAACAGCTACGTACCTGACAAATACAAGCAGTGCATCAATGTCCTGGCACAGATTTTTGCTGCCTACGACGTGGCGCCGGAGCTGCGCTCAGAAACAGCTCAGCAACTGCTGGACGACACTTCCCACTCCAAGCCTGAAATCCGGATAAACGCCTGGGAGGGCCTGGAGCGACTCGGCCTCATCAGCCACCTCTTTGCTATCCCCCTCGTCCGCGGGCTGCTGGACTGGGACGAGAAGGTGCAGGAGAAGGCATGGGAGCTCATAGGGACCCTCACGGGCATCCGTGACAAGGCTTCCTTGCTAGAGCTGCTACGGAACCGGGAGACTTTCGGAGGGCTGCAGTAAGTGACAGAAAGCCCAGTAGTTGGCTCCCTTTGATTTCCCTTTCTCCTCCTCCTGTTTACCTCTGCCCAGAGAATGACAGTCCCAGAACTGGCCGGGACTTGATGATACCTTAAAGCCACCCCATGAGGGAGCCAGCGGAGTAGGGGAGAAAGAAGCCCGAGGACCTGGGTTCTAATCTCACCTCTGACACTATCTATTAGACCTTGAGCAAATTACTTCACTATCCATCCGTTGTTTGTTTGTTTTTTTTAAAGGGGTTGGAATAGTAAGTTCTCTGAGGTCCCTTCTGATTGCTGATGAATGATTCTAGGAGATCCCTCAATAACCTTCCCTATGAGAGAGTCTCCAGCCTCTCCTTGAATGGCCTCTCCCTCCTTCCGTCCACCCCTCTGCCTCTTTCCTTCCCCACCCCATCTTCCCTTGCCTTATTCACCTTCTCTGCTCTTCCTGAGGCCCTCCTCTTCCCCTCTCCTTCCTGGTCCCCTCTCCTCATCCCTTCCTCCCCTCCCCCCAGACCCAGAAAACTGTCCCTTAGCCTCCACCCCCCCATCAGTTCCTCTACCTTGTTCTCCCCCAGGCAGGAGAAAATCGGTGATGAGTCCTTGGACCAGCTGCTGGGGTTGCGGCCCCAGGACCTTCACAACCTAACAGAAATGGTGGAACACCAGCTCAATGATAACTTAACCCCTTCCAACATTAAATTGAAAGTGTCCTTATCCTCTGAAGTACCGCTGCTCCCTCAGCACCCAGCCTTCAGGGATGACCAGATTGCTTCTGAGCTCGATATTCGCAAAAGCCAAAAGAAACAGAAGGATCTCAGCCAAAGGACAGGTATGGGGCTGGTACAGAGCATCCCCGAAGGGATGTTGGAAGAGGGAGCTAAGAAGGGGAAAGTCATCAGGGAAAGGCCCAGGGGAACAGAGAGAAAGGGATGGCATTTCCTACAGAAAAGGGAGGAGTCGAGGCTGGGTCATCCCACAACAACAGCTTTTGTCTCTGCAGATCACGCCCTCCTCCTGTGAGCTCAGTTTTGGCATTTGTAAAATGGGCGCCTACCTTACAACACAGTTGTGAAGGTCAAATGGGTACACATGCCAGACAAACGCTTCTCATTATTGTTATTAACATATCATTTATAACTGGTTGGCTCCCTTCCTGTCCTTCATCTCTCAGCCCCCAAGGCTCCCACACTCTCTTGCCTCCCCCCTGCCTCTCACAGTTCCTTCTCTGGCTTCCTCCCTGGTCCTTCTCCCTCTTCTCAGTGTAGCCAGTGTAGCCTCAGTGTAGACTGGTGCTTTCATTGTGTCCTGCTTCCATCATTTAGGAGATGACTCCCAAGTCTCTGTCTTTAGGTCTGACCTCTCCCCAGGGTTCCAGCCTGGAGGATGCTGTGGCCCCTCAAGTGCAGAGGTCTAGTGCATTGGAAACAGGGCTCCCCAGAGAGCCAGAGGACATGGGCTCAGAGCTCTCTCTGCCACTTACTCTTCTGACTTCGGACAGATTTATTCTCCTCAGATTCCTTGTCTGTAGAATGAGAAATTGTCATACACTTGACCACCGTAGAGAAAGAAGGGACCTGGGGGGTCCTGGTAAGCAACTCAAGGTTACTGGAAGAGCTAGATTTGGAGCCAAGGCACTGGAACTAGAGTCTCAGCTATGTTGCCTCTGGGACGTTAGGGTAAACCATGGCAGTCATCTGGACCTCATGTCATGTAGCTGGTGACACAGTGGATAGAGGTCTGGGCCTAGAATCAGGATGATCGGAGTTCAAATCCAGCCGCATGTACTAACCAGCAAGTCACTTAGCAATTGTTTGCCTTCATTGCCCCCTGACATTTATAAAATCAGATCTGGAGATGAAAGGGAAATGGGGGGCCATCATGTCCAACTCCCTCATTTTAGAGATCAGGAAACCGAGGAAAAGAGACAGCAAGTGATTTGACCAGGGTCACACAGCTAAGAAATGTCTGAAGCTGGATTTGAACTCAGGAAGAATCTAGCGTTCTATATGCTATGGCGCCCCTGGTGGCCAATGTATGAATAACCACCGAGAACAAATTCAAAGAGAGAAGGGAAGCAATCATGTAAAAGTCTGAGCAGCTGCCATCAGCCCATGCTTCCAGTCCATCCTCCCATCCATTCCACCTGTCACAAAAACGGTCAACGGTACCAAGCAAACTTGTAGGAGAGCAAGCAGAAAGAGGAAGCTTCATACTTAAGATTCTGAATGAGGAGAGAGAAGGAAAGGTAGCTATCCCTGCAAGGAACATCACATCTCACTGGTGGATGACAGTTCTTGGTGCATTTCCACCCAACAGATTTGACAACCTGGTGTGCCCATTTGCCCAGGGTCACACAGACAACTGGAGTCTTCCTAACTCCCAGAACATCTTGCTCTGGGCAAAAGAAAGCTGCCAATCAGGAGCTGAACTGCATGTATTAAGCTCTTACAATGTGCCAAGCACTGTGCTAAATTCTGGGAATAGCAGAAAGACAGCTCCTGCCCTCAGGGAATTTACTTTCTAATAGAGAAAGCAGGAAAGGGAAGGGGAGTCTGGAGGGCTGCCTGGAGAGGAACTGAGGAGGAGATCCGTACATCTGGGGGAAACCACTGTTTGCCAGCTACACATTCAGTGGACTCATAGCATATCACTGTGGAAACGAGAAATGCTTACCACATTGGATTACCGTTCTAACCAATGACTTCAGGGTCCAGCCCAATGATGCTGCTCAGGATGTAAAAAGAGTTATGAACTCTGGGATATTCTAGGTCAATCTGCCATCCAGTCATCTCATTGAAGAATGTGGTGTCTGATTCGAGAGTTATCCCCTAGCTCACAAGTCTGAATAGGCTAATTTTAATCACAAGAAGTCCCAACAGAGAGATAACATGACAGAAGGGAATGTTGTTCATTCATCCAGTCACGGCTGACTCTTTGTGACCCCAGGCCCTTCTATCTTCCACTGTCTACCAAAGTCTGGGAAGGGGATGTGATGGAAGACATTTTTTCTATGTAGTAATGGAAATTCGGTTACCTGACAACTTCATCCATCTGGAACATAATCAAGAATCACAGAGTAATTTTTTAAAGCCTGAACAAACAAGATAAATATAACCAAAATTCTCAAAACAGACAGATTTGATGCAATAACTTAGCACTTGAAATCTCCATCTATGGGACTTTGTAGCTGCGACACACGTGGAAAGTCAGCTGTCTCATGAGAAGAGACACCATCAACCCAAAAGAGACACTGGGGCATAACTCCTTCTGTATTCGTCTAATAGGCAGATTTTACATCCCAGTTGGTAGAGAGTGATTCTATCAAAGTCACTTGAGGAAAGATTCAGGATTCATCCTGTTAGCTGATCAAGCTCTGGGATTTGGGAGGGCCAGAGGAAGTATTTGGGAATAGTGTTTGCTGAAGTGGGCACACGTACTATTTCCTTTTTCTTTCATATCACAAGGCTTTCTAATTTTTATTAATTTATTAATACATTTCATAAATATTGAAATTAATATTTACATTATTTCTTTATATTTCTATTTAAATATTCATTTTATTTTTAAATTTTTTAAAGTACGCTTTTCACTTTCATAGCACTATGAGATTATGTGATATGTACTATCTGGCCTAAAAGGGGAAATACAGAAGATGGGAGTTCAAGAGTATTACTGTGAGTAGTTTTGAACCTGAGGCCAAGAAGATTCTTGAGGTAGCACTTTGGGGGATCTGTTATACAGATATCATCCAGAATGGATGGGATAAGACCTGCTTTGTCTTTGGAAGGCTATACTTTATTCAAAAGAACAATAGTATTGGATATTTAATGTGAAGAAATCCAGGAACCAGACAGAGGGAGCATAGAGGTGAGCACTGGGGTGAAGATCAATGGAAACAGAATCAATATTGTCATCAAGTGGGGGCGGCTAGGTGGCGCAGTGAATAGAGCACCGGCCCTGGAATCAGGAGTACCTGAGTTCAAATCCAGCCTCAGACACTTAACACAAAAAACTAGCCGTGTGACCTTGGGCAAGTCACTTAACCCCAACTGCCCTCCAAAAAAAAAATATTGTCATCAAGTTATACTACAGACCACCTGGCCAGAAAGAGGAAATTGATGAAAAATTTGAAAAGCATCATAAACCTCAAACAGAGAAGCAAGATGTAGCAATAATGAGGGACTTATCCAGGCATCCTCTGCCAGAATCGTCTCTGCCAAAAGCAAAGCAATGTGTATATTTTGGATTTGCTTTGATGATAACTTCATCATTCAAAGGGTAGAGGAACCAGTGAAGGGGACATTCTATTTTGACTCTGATTATCACCAAGAACAAAGGGGGACTACTTAATGGAGTGAAAATCATAAGAGTGTTCTAAGGGTGAGAGAAGTATCAACTTCTTCTCCCACTGGACGTCATTGATTAAAGAGTCAAGTGAAAAGCAGGGAACACAAGAGAAAGAAATGTATGAGACTGACTAAGGCCTTTCTGAAGGTGCTCCCAGTTCCAGTTCTGAAACTGCAGTCAAATATGGAAATATGTTCTGCATGACTTCAAACGTATAATTGAAATCATATTGTTTGCCTTCTTAATGGGTGGAGGAAAGGTGAACAGGATGGAGAGAACGTAAAACTCAAATTAAAAAAAAGTGTTGAAGAGAAAGAGAAGTACAAGGAAGGAAAGAAAAAAGGGAAGGAAAGAAGGAAGGAAGGAAAGAAAAAAGGGAAGGAAGGAAGGAAGGAAGGAAGGAAGGAAGGAAGGAAGGAAGGAAAGAAGAACCAAAAAAATAAAACTCTGGTCAGTTAAGTGTGCTAGAGTGAGGAGAGAGTATCAGTGGTCATCCTTAAGGACTCTCCATTTTTTGCCACCTTGCCAACCTTTGCTCCTAAAAATTAAGCTAGTAATTTTTGTGAGGAAAATCTTTCAAGACACGACTAAGTATTCCATCTTACTGGGCGCATTTGGAAGTTTCTGTCATTTAGCTTTATCTAGTAACTTTCAAAGACTTTACACACTTAGTCTAAACCAGGCATTCTTAACCTTTTTTGTGTTATGAAAGCCTTGTGACAGTCTACCCTGTACAGACTCCTCAGAACATTTTTTTAAACTAAACTAAAATAAATAATAACTAATATATGCTGATTATTTATGTAATGCTCCACAATGAATAAAATACATAGGATTAAAAAGGAAACCAGTTATATTGAATTAGAGTTGTCAAAACATTGACCTGCTCCCCAACCTTGCCCAATTATCTGCTGGTTCAGGATCTTTCCATAGTCACTAGTGATGTTGTGATGAGTTCCCTTTGTCGAGCCCTCCACTGGCCTGATTGAACTCTTTGACAATAACTGATTAGACATTTTGGACATCTCATTTGCCTTCCCATTCCATTTAATTCAATTCCACAAACATTTATCAAACCCCTCTTATGTGCAAAATACCATAGAGATAAGGGGCGGCTAGGTGGCACAGTCAAGAGAGCACGGGCCTTGGAGTCAGAAGGACCTGAGTTCAAATCCGACCTCAGACACTCTACCCAAAAACTAGCTGTGTGACCTTGAGCAAGTCACTTAACCCCAATTGCCCTCCAAAAACAAACAGACAAAATACCACAGAGACAGTCCTCCCTAGAAAGGCTAAAGATAAAGTGATACCAGGTACCTAAAAGGGAGCTGGGCAAGTGAGGCAGGAAGCACCTGTAGCTGGGAAAGTTTGAGAGCTGAGCCTCTAAGGCTTCTAAGAGGGAAAGGTGAGGAAAGATTTTAAGCCAGTCACAAGGGACAGCCTGCACAAAGGTCCAGGGATGGAGGATTGAGGGTAAAATGATGAAGCTGGGAAATAGCCAAGGGGCCAGTTTGCCAAGCAGAAGAAAGGGGGGTCCCAGGGTGAGTCTCAGAACTGAAAGAGTTAAGTTTACCAGGATATGGCCTTTGATCCAGAAGCTGGTAAGAAGAAAGTGAAACCTAGACAGAAGAGGCATTAGCCATGAGGTGGCCATAGGAGGAGAGATAAAGAGACGGAAGTTGTAATATGACTGGATTAATTGCAGTTTCAATCATGTCTGACTTTTCACAACTCATTTGGGATTTTCTTGGAAAAAAATCTTGGAGTGGTTTTGCCATTTCCTTCTCCAGCTCATTTTACAGATAAGGAAACTGAGGCAAACAGGGTCATTCAAATAGTAAGCATCTGAGGCCATATTTGAATTTAGGGAAATAAGTCTTCCAAAATCCCCGGCCCAGCTCTCCGAGCGCTATGGCGCCACCTAGTGGACAGAATTGATTAGGCCGGACAAATGACTGTGAGATGTAAGGGAAAGGGACAAGTCCCTTATGACTCTACTTATCATTTTAGTTTCATACTTTCTAGTCCAGTAGGGGCCTACTGATAAGTGTTTACTCAATGAAGAAACAACCAAAGGAAACCTACCAGTATCAGGTTTCCCTAACTTTGGGCTTAGAATAGAGGCCAGAGATAGACTGTGTCCTTTTAGGGGTTCTGCCCAGCTTACCCTAGATATGGGGACAGATTCTCTCATTCCTTACATCGTGTGTGTGTGTGTGTGTGTCTTTTCCTGTGTGTTTTCCTGCAGCAAGACAACATGTCAAGACTTTGGATACCCTCAAGAGGTCCAGAACTAGAAGCCCAGATGACAGAAAGCTCGAGGCATCCATTAGCTTTGAAAGTGCCAAATCCTTATTGGATACCTCTGACAGCAAGGGGGCTATCATCCTCAGATCACCCACGTCAGCCATTCAAATGCCTCAGAGCAAGGCCCAGAAACATTCCATGGAGGAGAGTAGGGAGCTCCAGAAGCTGATGCCACAGGATTATCAGAGCCACGAACGCCTGGATGATTCTGTTGATGTGAGCCTGAAGGTCATGAGGCAACATCGGATCAAGAAGTCCAGGAAGGCAGCTAAGGAGATGCCTCTGAAGAATAGGGCCAAAGTGGCTAAGAAGAAGAGTAAAGCTGAGAAGAATGTGGAGGAGGAAAAGGAGGAGGAAGAATATGAAGGAGAGGGGAAAAGATCAGAGATGGACAAGAAAAGACATGGAAAGAGACGCAAGAGGAAGCCTGGCCACCTTGGACAGGGAAAAGATGAAACCTGGAGGGATGACCTCTGCCAGCTGGTGAACATGAGAATTTCAGGCTCCCAAAAAGACTTAGCTGAGAATCTGGGTCAAGAGGTGGTGGCTGTGGCCAAGAAGATGCTAGATAAGCGGTCTCCTAGCTGGGAATTCTTCCAGGCCATATGCCCTTTCCTACCTTCTGAAGAGAAAGCCGTGGAGAAGGAGGAGGAGGAGGAGGCAGGAAAGGAAGGGGAAGAGGAGGGTGTGGTCTTAAAGAAAAAGGAGGAGGAGGATGCTGAGTCAAAGGAGTTGGGTCCTCAGAAGTCCAAGAAGAGGAAAGTGTTCTTCTCAGATAGGGAAGGTTCTACCTTGCAAGAGACTAAACTCAAGAGTCAAGAATGGAAATTGTCCTGGAGGGAGAGGAAACTGGCCAGGAAGAAGAAAAGACTGGCCAAGGAAGAAGAAGATCTGACCAAGACAAAGGAAGAGCTGGTCAGGAGAGAGGATGAACTGGCCAGAAAAGAGAAAGAGCTGGCCAAGTTAAAGGCAGAATGGGCCAGGGAAAAGGAAATGCTTTCAAGGGACAAGGAGGAGGAGGAGGAATTTGGGGACTTAGGGGAGAAATCCGTAGGCTTGAAGATGTTCAAGGATGGCATGGAGGAGTCCAGGGATAAAACAAGGCTGGCCAGGGAAGAGAGGAAGCTTGCCAGGGATGCAGCAAAGGAGAAGGCTCACAAAGGCCTCATCCCCAAGCAAGACCAGTTCCAGGCTCATCAGGAGAGGAAACTGGCCAGGGTACAGAGGGCAGCTGCAGAGGAGAAGACAGTAAGGGCCCAACAGGGAAGAGTAGAGCCCTCAGAGAAGAAAAAGCAGGCTCCGGGAAAAAAAGAGCATCTTCTGGCTAAGAGTAGCTTGTTTGCCATGCTGGAAATAAGTGAGGCAGACGCGAAGTTTGAGAAGGGGCCACAAGAGGCGGGGCTGCATGGGGTGGGGATGCATGAGATGGGGCCAGGTGAGATGGGTCTGCCTGAGGCTGGGTCATCTGTGAAAGGGCCATTTGAGGGAAGGCAATTTGAGGAAGGACTGTATGAAAAAGGGCTGTCTGAGGGAAGGCAGGCCAAGGAGGAGTGGCCTGAGGAAAGGCCATCTGAGAAGGAGAGGCCTTTGCCGTATGAGAAGGGGCCATCTGAGGAAAGGCCATCTGAGGAAGGGCCGTCTGAGGAGGGGCCATCTGAGGAGGGACCATATGAAGGGGGGCTGTACGACAATGAACAATATTATGATTGGCTCGTCCTGGAGAAAGAGGGGATGCCATCAGGGAAAACTCTGGCCTTGCTTCAGAAAGAGAGAAAGCTGACACCTGAACTGTTCAGATTAGGCAAGGAAGAAAGGCAGAAAAAGGTTGAGCTGATAGAGGCGGAAATTGAACTCCCCAACAAAGAGAAAAACTTGTTGCTGGAAGAGAAGCAGCTGGTTGCAGAAAAGGAGGAGGTGATTAAGGAGGAGAAGGAGATGCTCCAGAGGAAGCAGGTGCTGTTGAAAGAGGAGATGGAGCTGAGCCCTGATGAAGAGTCCATGGGAGAAGACAGACTTCTGTCCAAAAAAGAGAAGAGAAGAACTCTCATGGAAAAGAGGAGGAGACTAGATAAAGAAGACAAAGAAATGACCATGGAAAAAAAGGAGCTCATAGCAGAGAGGACTTTGCTAAAGGAAAGGAAGAAGAAGATCCGCCGGGAGAAGAAGCAAATACAAAGGGGAAAGAAGCAGTTCCACAGGACTGGGGACGCAGCACCTTCTTCCCTTGCAGAGGTGAGTGAATACTCCAAGCTGTCATCCTCAGAAGAAAGCGACCAACTGAGCGAGGATGAATGGAGTGAGGAGTCAGAGTTGGAGTGGGAGGAGGAAAGGCTGGAGGCAGAGCGGGAGGAGGTAAGCAGTGAACAGATGCGACAGCTCCAGGAAGAGAGACAGAAACTGCGGGAGAAGAGGGAGCGGTCTGGGACCCTGAGTAAAGTGATGGAAGATGTAGAGTTGGCCAAATCTGATGAGCAAAGGGCAGCAATGAGGAGGAAACTCCGGGAAAAGAGGAGGCTGCTCCAGGAAGAAAGAAGGCTGATGGAGCAAGAGAAGGCTCTGGCCAAGGAGGAGAGAAGGAAAATGGAGGGAGAGGCTCTCCTGGCAGAGGAAGAGATGGAAAAGCTGTCCAAAGATGATCTCCTTCTGGAGAAGAAGAAAATGGACATGAGAAAGAAGAATCTGACTCACCAGGGGAAAAGACTGGCTGATGAGGAGAGGAGACTGGCCAGGGAGGAGAGAAAGCTGGCCCTGTTGGAGAAAAAGATCTACTCCAGGGAGATGAAATTAGCCAAAAAGAAATGGAAGCAGGCCATCGCGGAGAGAGCCAAGCTCCAGAAAGAAACTGAGTCTAAGATGACATGGGAGGAGGCAAAGGAGACTAGGGAGCTGAAAAATTGGCTGCAGTGGCTTCAGAAGAAGCTTCAACAACTTAAGAAGGCAGAGAAGCTGAGAAGAAAGCAGAGGGCCAGGAAACGCCAGAAACAACCTTTGGAGAAGGGGCCAGAGGAAGAGGAGGAAGAAGAGGAAGAAGAGGAAGAGGAGGAAGAAGAGGAAGAAGAGGAGGAGGAAGTGGAGGAGGAGGAGGAGGAGGAGGAGGAGAAGGTGGGAGAAGAGGAAAAGGAAGAAGAGAAACATGCTGTTTCCAAAATGGCTATGAAAGAGACTCCATTCATCTCAAAGGAAGGAATTTTGGGAAAACCTTTTAAGAAGGCAGCTAAGAAGGGTCTCAAGAAAGATATGGGGCCAGAAGTTCTGGAGTCAGCTTCTTTCCCCATGGAAAGGGGAGAAGAAAGGTTCCAGGAGACCTTAAAGAAACTTGAAGTCATAAATCCATGGGGAGACTTACAAAATGTCACTGGTTCATGGGAAGACACTCAGAAAGAACTCCATCTAGCCCAGCACAAACTTAAGTTTCAGAAGCTCAAGCAGGAGGAGGCTCAGGAAGCTAAGGCCATAGGCCAGGAAAAGGAAGAATGGGGGCCTATCATGAAGCTTCGCAAGCTCAGAAAGTTCAAAGTCCCTTTTTATGTGGCCAAGAAGCAGAAACAGAAGGAGAAGGAGGAGAAGAAGAAGGAGGACTGGTGGAAGTGGTTTCTGCTGCTGCAGAAGATCATGCTGGGAGGACCTCTGGTGGGGCTGGCTGACCTCAACTTCACTGACAACACCCTGAACCTCAGCCAGATGGATCAGGTCTGGCTGAAAACCACGCTGCAGAAGCTCCAAGGCAAGGAATCCCTCTCCCAGGACACCTACCAGTACCTGTTTCAGCTTCTGTCCAAGGTCCTTACAGAGAAACCGGTGGATTGGCTGCAACTGGCTTGCCTGCAGGCTATCACCCTGCCCCAGAGGCAGCTGGCTGACACAGGATTCCACCTCTCTGAGGCAGAGAGGAAGAAGATCACTATTGGCCCAGGGCGCTTGAAAGTTATCCCTCCCATCAAGAAAGAAGATGCCAAGCCTCCACTCAGAACTAGAACAAAGGCATCAACGGCCATCCCAGCCACCACTCTGGCCACCGCTATGGTGACCTCTGAGTCCACTGCTCTGCCCACCACTCCAGTTACCTCTTTGGCTACTGGGGTCTTCGCCATTCCTTCCACCACTTCAAAAAGTCCTAGGGATTCCGAGAACTGGACAAAGAGGTTTTCCATGGTGTTCAAGGACAAGGGGCCTAAAACTATGTTATCCTTGCGAGATATGCCTCAGAGTGCCTCCACCTATGTAGAAAAGTCACCTTTTGTCTGGCAACTGAAAAGGGACCTCCAGACTTGGAAAAGAAAAATCAGTTCCCGGGGGAGGCAGTCAGGAAAGCGGCCCAAGAAAGACTCTGCTTCCCTTTTCCAGGATACACTTCCCTGGGAGACCTTCGTCGCCTTGTACCACATCCTAGCAACCCTCCAAGAGCGTTACAAGCGAGACAACTCCTCTTGGATGGCCCAGTTCCACCAGCTCCTGAATCTGTACCATCTCAGGAACACCAAGGTCCATATTCTGTTCAATGAACTCTTTCAGGAAAAGGAATCCCCACCACTGGACATATTTTATAAGCAGGCCCTCCACACAGAAGACAAAGTACCTGGGGAGCGTGTCCTCTACCATTTTTGCTGTAGGTCTCACCGTAAAATCTACCAATCCAAATTTCAGATGGTCCTGCCCCTGCCTGGGCAGAACCAAGTACACACGATTCTACCAACAGGTAGTATACCCTATGGAAACATAGAGATGACCTGGAAGTGTTTGGCCCATTCTGATCCCTACCATGCCAGAGGGCTGCCCCGCATCCCCACTCCCACCCCTACCTCCAAACCCTGACTGGAGTTTTGGAGCACCAGCACCTAGGCCCTGCCCCCCCCCATATGCCTTTCCCACCAGGTACACCCTGTGGATACCTGCTTCTAAGATTCTCAGTGCTGCCTGAGGACAGATGTGGGCCAGCGCTGTGTCCTTCCCCTGCTTGCCTACTCAATCCTTCCTAACTCCTCCCAGTTCCAGTCAATAAAATACAATTTCTTACTTTCAATAGAAACAGTGGTTTGTCCCCTTCTCTCCACCACACTAAATGAACCTTTAGGGGCAGCCAGGAATCCTGGGCATTTGACTTCTGCCCAGGGTAGTCCCTGCCTCCTTTCTCTGTTCCTTTTAACGCCACACTAATATGAGCCCTTCTTACTGTATACCTGGGCTACTGTCAGAGCCTCTTAAGAAAAACCAACATGAAGTACACACACTATTCTCTCTTTTGCAGGGGTAGATCACTCAGGATACAGGGAGGCTGTAATAGAATGTAGAGATGTGTCCAAGAACCTGGTTCTAAGTCATGCCTTAGGCACTACCTACATACATACATGCATGCCTGTGTGACCACACATTTCATTGCTAAGTACCCAAATAGATTTTCTGAGATGACTTTAAGCCATACGGCACAAGCTTACCTCTATTGGTAGAGCGTTTCCCCACTGAGTCCCTCACTCCAGCAAAGTCACAAGTCAAGTCCAAAAAAATAGGACACCTCCCAAACATCTCCATGGGCACGGCTTGTAAGATGCAAGCTGTGCCCTATCAGCACTGGTTCAGGCCCATTGGAACTCAGGAACACCAGGAAAGACATAATTGGGTTGTTTGAGCAACTGTCAGCTTAAGGTAGTGACCGCATGGCTGGTGAGAGAAATTATTTATCCCTCATATTAATAATTGTTGAATTAGGACCAGAATTTTGTCAGAAGCTTGAAGATTGCTCAGTCTCTGAAGGACATTGCTGATAATGAGACTGAATTAATTTTTTCTTCCATCTTGTTCAGACTCCACCCAGATGGGGAAGCCCACTGTGCTCTGTGCAGGTTTGGAGGGGGAAATCAATTCTTTGATTAGAAGACCAGGCAATATAGAAGTAAATGACAGTATTAAAGTTCTATGCCCCAACCCCTCATTAGAATAGGTCCACCTCTCATTATAATATTCATTCTTATTACTTGTTAACCAATCAGAGTTGATTGCCACCCTCAGGAATACCTACTCTTCCAAAGTCATATAAAGTTCACTGCCATGAATCCTCTTTGTCATTTGAGAGTGTCACTGACCCATTTTATTGGTAATATGCTAGCAATACTAATAAAATGATTGATTACCTAGTAATTATGTCTCTTGTTGATCTGTAAGTTTGGTTAAAAGAGGCAAACAGACCAGGTGATACATAAATTCATACTGTTTATTCCCTTAAACTAGCAGACATATGCGCATGGAGTCAGAGCTTTAATTCTGACTCAGAGATTAAGCAGGATGATAAAAACCTTTTATACATTTAGAGCAATCCCAGTTTAGGGTGTCTGTGTCACTCAAAAATTATAGCCTCTTTATGTTTTTAACCGTAGCATGAGAAAGGAAAATTTTTACTTGATTAGACTGTAAATACAATAAGAAGAGAAGTGCCAAAGGGTCCAGTGAAATTACAATACCAGGAGATCTGTGTTTCCCTACGTGGCATATGTCCATATGACGCCAAGATAAGAAAAGTTTCCCTATTCAAGACAGTGTCTGGTCCCAGGCATCCTGTCCTTTGTTGGTTACAAACAGGAAGAATGCTTCTGGTCAGTTTCACCTGATCCTATAGTTGCTGACACAGGAAGTGGCACTTTTAGTTCACTCAGAGAGCAAAGCAAAATGTCTGGTTGATTAGCTCAGGCTTTGTCCCTTATTGGGGCTCAGATGATCTTAAATGATTATCATTCTCAAACTTTTTAAATGTCACACTGGCCTTAGTCAGGAGGACCCGGCTTCATGTCCCACCCCAGACATCTAGTGCATGCATGGTCCTACCTGTAGACCCCTTCCCCAAAGCCATTTTGAACCCCCAAGATCTGAGAAAGGTCTAAAACTTGGATCGGTCAATCATGGGCCAATCAGCGTGGCCCACTCTGAGCTTAATCTATCATAATACTTTGCAATACTGTGGCATAACAGACATTCTGCTCTCTGAATGAACACAAAATACCCCTAGGAAGGGGGCTGAAGTTGACCGAGATCATTCTTCTGTTAATGACTTCCAAGGACAAGGCCCTTGACCAGACACTACCTTGAATAATGGGACTTCTCTTGGTATTTTATGAACATGTGATACAATGTCATGTTGATGGTAAAGGAAACATATCCTGGGTTGTCATTTCAATTGATACTTTGTCAACTCATCTTGTTGTGTTTACCACTTATTCCATTAAGAAAATTCCTTTCTCATACTATGGTTAAACACATATGGAGATCATAAATTTGAGTGACACAGACATCCTGAGCTGGGGTTGTTCTAAAATGTATATAAGACTTCTCATTTTTTATTAGGCAGTCAGAATTAAAGCTCTGATTCCATGTACATGTCTGCTAGCTTAAGGGAATAAGCAGTATGAATTTATATATCACCTAGTCTGTTTGCCTCTTTTAACCAAACTTACGGGTTGACACACCTCATTTCTTAGGTCAAACAACTCTGTTAGCAGAGAAAAGACAGGTCTGCATTGGAAGGGGCAAAAGAGGGTCATCACTTGGGAGCTTCCAAATAGTTAGCCTCCTACCTGCCATGCCCAGGAGAGGCAAAAGACTTTAAGGAACAGTTCAGGGCACCCATCATGATTTCATTCATGGCCTCATGGGTGGTCAATGCTTTGATTATTGGGGCCAAAGTTGAGCAAATGGGGGAGCTGGTCTCAATGTCACAGAAGGAAATCATCCTTGGAGGTAGTTATGTCGGTCAGTCAAGACATTTATTAAGCACCTGTTATATGAGAGGCACTGAACTAAGCATGGAGATACTTAGCAAGTCAAAAGAAAATCTCTGCCCCCAAGTTCACAATTTAGTGGGGAAGATAAAAAGCAAACAGATCCACAAACATGCTCTAAATAGAATAAACAGGGACCAATTAGCAGAGGGAAGGCACAGGAACAAAGAAGGTGTGGGGGAAAGTTTCTGGTAGCAGGGAAAATTTTAGTTGGGACTTAAAGGGATAAAGGGTGGGAGTGCATCCCAGGCAGGGGGGTAATCAGAGAGAAACCCTGGAGCCGAGAGAGGGAGGGGCTTATCCATGGAGCAGGGTCCTGTAATGGGAAGGGAGGTAGGAGAAGACTAGGAACAATCAACATTTTGTACTTGATCCTGGAGGCAATAGGGAGGCCCTAAAGTTTAAGGAGTAGGGGGTGACACGCTCAGACCTGCACTTTGGTGGCTGAATGAGGATGGATTGGAATGGAGAGAGACTGGAGGGTGGCAGAGCCCCCAGAAGCTCCTGCAGCGATCCAGGGGGGTGGGGACGAGGGCCTGCACAGAGGGGTTGGCAGCTGGCCTTGGCAACAGCTTAGATGTGCCTATGGGTGAGAGAGAGTGAGGAGACCAGGATCACCTCCAGGTCGGAAGCCTGAGGGACTGGGAAGATGGTGCTCCCTTCTACGATTGAAATGAAGGTTTAGGGGGAAAGAGAAGGAGTTCTGTTTTGGATGTAGTGAGTCTAAGATGTCTATGGGACATTCCGTTTGAGGTATTTGAGAACCAGCCAGAAATGCAGTGGATAGAGAACCTCAGGAAGACCAGAGTTCAAATCCGGGCTCAGACACTTACCATGTGACCCTGAGCAAGTCACTTAACCTCTGTTTGCCTCAGTTTCCTCAACTGTAAAATGGGGACAATAATAGCATCCACCTCCTATTGTCATTGTGAGGATCAAATGAAATAAAATTTGTGAAGAGTTTTAGCGCTGATCCCAGCATACGGGCTTGTTATTGTTGGTTGTTTGGTCATTTTGCAGTCATGTCCTATTCTCTGTGACCCCACGTGGGGTTTTCTTGGCAGAGACGGTGGAAAGCTTTGCCATTTTCTTCTGCAGCTCATTTTATAGATGAGGCAACCAGGGTGCAGTGACTTGCTCAGGGTCACGCAGCTAGCAAGTGTCTGAGGCTGGATTTGAACGTGCAAAAGATGAGTCCTCCTGACTCTAATCCCTGTGCCCTATCCATTGTGCTACCTAGTTGCACACAGTAGGCATTTAATAAACGCTTGTTTTCTTCCTTCCTTCTTTCCCCCCTTTCTTTGTTTCTTCCCTCTTCCCCTCCCTTCCTCCTTCCTTCCCTCTCTTTCTTCTTTCCTTCTCTCTCCTTTTCCCAGTTATGAGGTAGGCAGCAGCCAACAATCCTTAGTAACTTCTTAACACTCCTCCCAGATACGTCTCGTTCCTATGCTGCCAGTATACTTCTCTTTATACACTCTTCTGTTCAAAGACCCTCAGTGGCTCCCTACTATCTACTGAGTAAAGTCTGAATTCCTCTACTAGGCATTTAGTGCCCTCCACAAGGTGTCATCCTCGACTCCTTCCCCCTCTCCATCCCTTCTGTGTTCCAGCCAAACTATATAGGTCTCTGTCCCCCCCCTCCCCTGGAGGCCTTACCCCATCTGGGCACATCATCTACCACACCTTTGCTCATGCCCAGCTTGTCCTCCCTCTTTCCCTGTATCTGCTGACTTTCTATCCACTTTTTAAAGCTGCCACCTCCTCCTAGAAAGCCTCCCTGGATCCTTTTCCTCACCCCACTCCTGCCCCCAAGACCTCACTTACCTCTCTGTATCGCTCTGATGGCCTCCTCTTGGTAGACAAGGCATATGTTCTGGGGATCAGCCCTCTGCTAGACTGTGAGGTCCAGAAGATCAGGGAGATTTCTTATCTCTAGACCCAGCAGAGTTCTCTGGATACAGCAAGCTCTTGGTGAATGGATCCTCCCTGGGATGTCAGGATGCTGGACAGGGGCCTGAATGCTCTCTGGTGGAGTTAGAATCACCATCATTAAAATTTGTATTTATTTTGTTCTGAACTTAAGAAATAAAACAAGCATTTCCATAACATAGAAGAGAAAAAAAGATAATTCCACTATTGTACACAAATCCAAATCCCAGGTCACTACATACCACCTGACTTGTGGCCCACCATTAAGCCCCTCTTGTATTTCTGTCTTTGTCCCTCTTTTATATTTTAGCTTGGAACTGCTTAAGGCACGTCTGAGCATATTGCTCAAGGTGTTGCCTGACTGCCTCCCCTGATCAGTATTTCATATTTTCTCCTTGAATCATTATAGTGTACCAGGCTCATTATGGTGCAGGGATCTTATCTAAGGACCATCCTGTCCTGCCCTGCTGATCAAGCAGGGCCTTCACTTCCCTTGCCTGGAACATGACCCCGACCAGTTGTGGGAATTCCAGCGCCCTCTGACTACCACCTGGGGAATTCCAGTTCCCCTCATACCATGCCCCTCGCCCTGCGTCCTCCACCCAGTTCTATGAAAGACCCCTTGTACCCTTGTACCATACTCCCCTGAGTCATATAGATTTGACCAATGGCTGATCTTTGCTTCCATATGTCACAGCTTTTGCTAGCTTCCCTCCCTATTATAATTTTGTGGTTTTGGCCTATATAAACAAGGTCTGAAAACCCAGAAAGCGCTGCCAGTTTGGGTGAGAACTCTGGCAGTCGCATGCTTAATAAATCCACATCTAAATTTTATCAAGAACCCAGGTCTCGGCTCGCTCTTATTTTTCTGCACAACAGCACAAGAAGCTGCAAATCTATTATGTACAGCTTGCTATTCCTTTAAAGAATATATTAAAGTTATCATGTAATTCTCTTCCCTCTCTCCTTTTTTTTACTTTCCCTCTCCTGGCTCTGAAACTGTGAAGAAGCTCTGAAAACTCAGTCTACTCCTCTGTAAAATGGGATCACACAGACAAGAATGACTAAGTAAACTGCAGCACATAAATGCATTTTCTAATGCTGTAAGAAATTACAAATATAGAGAATTCAGAGAAATAGAAGACAGAACCAGAATAAAATCTGTCATTCCCAAAATGAAAACAATTGAAAAAAACACGAAAATCCACATTAATATGCAATTACCTGATCAGTCCAGAGAACCATCTCCTTTTTCTCTTGTGAGAGGTGGTGGCTTACTGGTGCAAGATACTGCATACTCTTATCATACACAATCTCCCCACTAGTTGGTTTGGCTGAAGTTTTTCTTAGTTCTATGTGGGGGCTGGGGTGAATTAGGGTGAGGTATTAGGAAGTAATCAAGTATAAAAGGCAAAAAGGATCCATAATATATTAAAATATATAAATAAAATAAAATATGGAGATTAGCCTGGGTGTTCTCTAAAGTCCCTTCCACATCCAATAGTCAATGAATCTGGGAGGCCTGAACTCAGAGGGTCTCCTTGGTTTCAATCCAATTCTATTCATATTTGAATCAACTAAACACTTGTGGGGAGGTAGTAGAAGACTCAAGTTGATTAATAGGCACCATTTATTGGTTTCCATTTTATAGATAGATAAACTAAGGTTCAGAGAACTTACCCAAGGTCACAAGTAAGCGTAGGAGGTCAGAGTTTAAAGTCAGTTCTTCCCGGCTTCAAGTCTATCCACAGATCTAGTCACAGAAGGACAGGAGGGAGGGAAGTGAGTACAGCACATAATAAGGTGCCCACTATGTGCTGGGCTTTACTAGTATTATCTCCGTTCTTAACCCACTAAAAATGAGGAAACTGAGCTAGTAATAAAACCCAACCACTAAGTGTCTGAGGTTGAATCTGAGTCCAGGTTTTCCTGACTCCAGAGCCCATCACAACGCGCTCCATGGCACCTCCTAGCTGCCTCTGATAGAGAAGTTTTCGAGGGCTGGAGAGGAGGAAGGGTTTTCAGCGATGCAAGACTGAAGGAATATATGACCATCACCCAGGACACCTGAGAGCCTAGATAAGGGTGAGTGGCTGTTGTTACTGCTCCTGTTGCTGTTGGACATTTAGTGTATGCAGAGGCCCTGTACTTCAACATGGGTGTTTACTCTTCTTTACCGAAAGGAGCTAAAGCACATACTCCCTCTGTATCTCCAGGGCCTTGTGCAAAGTCAGTGGCTAACGTCTGCTTCCTTGCTTACTCCAACATAGGCTTTGTTCTCAAAGAGGGCCAACGACTCGGGCCAAGACGTCAGGGTGATATCTTGATTTGCACCTGGACCGGATTTGAGGTTGGCATCTCTGCCTCCCTCTCTCCTCCAGAGATGTTGGTTTGCCAAATCCTTGACCTACATTATTTCTCTTGAAGCCTCACCAAATCTCTAGGTGATACAGGGGGCAGAGCACTTGCAGGAGGGTCAGGAAGACCTGAGTTCAAATCCAGCCTCAAATACTTCATGAGTATCCTCATGGCTGCCTGCCTCAGTTTCCATACCTGTCAAATGGGGATAATAATAGCACCTACCTCCCAGGGTGATTGTGAGGATCCAACAAAAATATACCTGTAAAGCACATAGTAATATAGTAATAAAGCGCATAGTAATAAATTAATTAATTTAATTAATAAATGCTTAGTCCCTTCCCCCCATCCCCCAGACAAATAGTATTGTCATTTCCATTTCACATTTGGGAAAACTGAGGTTTAGTGACCTACCCAGCCACCTAGCTTGTATGAGGGGTAGAATCTGAACCTGAGTCATCCTGACTTCAAAGCCACTAACCCTCTGCTGCCCTGCAAATGACTATGAAACAACGGTGAAGGAGAAAAATTATTAAAAGGGAGGGGCAGGGAGATGGTTGAGAGCTCTTCACTCCCAGCTGGGGCATGGGCTGGGAAGAAAGGGCGCTCAGGAGATGGGTTGAGGGGGAGGAGACAGACCCTCATGCCTGGAACACCCGGTCTCCTCCTCTCTCTCTCTAGCCTTCCCAGCTTCCTTCAGGCCTCAGCTCAAAGCCTGGCTCCTCCAAGAGGTCTTTTCCAATTCCTCTAATGCCCCTCTCTCTCAAAGGACCTCCACCCATCCTGTCTGTATCTTCAGTCTCACATATTGTCTCTCTGGTTAGGACCGGATCTCCTGAAGGACAGGGGCTATCCTTTGCTTTGCTTTGAATCCCTCATGCTTTGGTCAGTGGCTGCATATAGTAAGTGCTTAACTTTGGATTGATTGGGCCTTGGTTTTCCCATCTGGAAAGGAAGGAGTGATCTCTAAGCATTTCTCTGTCTGGCACCTGAGCCCTCACCCCCCAGAATGATCTAAGCTTCAAGGTTTTCCCTCTAACCCAGGACCAAACCGACCCCTGTGACAAGGCAGGTTCCTACCCCCACAGAGTGGACTACATTTCCCAGAAGGCAGCTGGAGGAGGGGGGAGGAGGTGCAGGATGGGCCAGCTGCTCAGCTGATACTGCATCTCCCCCCACCCCATCCCTAACCCCCACCCGCCCCCATGTCCCAGCCCCAGTGTATGCCACTGTCACAGGACAGGAGTAGAGCAAAGCAGAGTCCCCGGGATGTAGGTCCAGAGGATGGGGCCCTGGAAGGTCCTGGAGCTCGGGGACACAGCCCCAGTTTTTCCTTCCCTGAGCTGCTACAGCGGGTGCTTTGGGGAGGGACACTGAACCGCTCACTCCCCCTGCCCACCTTCTCTTCCTGGGCCTCACTTGCCTTAGGTGACAAAAGTGAAGGCTGGATCGAATCCCAAGTGCTAAGACCTATACATCCCGAGACAGTTCACCCCGGCCAGGCGCTAGGACTAGCCCTAGGGCTCTGGACTTGGAGTCGGGAGGATTGGGGTTCCAGTTCTGCCTGACACAATGACTGGTTGTGTGTCCTTGGGCCAGTCTGAGCCTCGATATCTTTATCTGTAAAATGAGAGGGTCGGACTCGCTGACCTGTCCAAACTCTTCCAGTTCTCAATCTATGGTCCAATGATACCTTTTTTTCCATTCCCCCGGCTTCAGTTTCCCCATCTACCAAAGCCATAGTCCGACCCTCCTAAGGCTTCACAAGAAGAATCACTGCCCCGCCCCCAGCTCGCCATTCCCTCGGACTCAGTTTCCTCACCCACTCTTAGACCCTCTGGGTTGCCCGGGCCTAGGATCTTTGAAGCCCTCTCCTCTCCCAGGGCCGCCTCAGTTTACCCATCCGCCAAAGGATGAGGTCGACTCCCGAGGACCGATTTCTCGGAAGCCCCTGGCCCTCCCCTTCGTGGGGTAGGGAAGGGGGAGGGGGTGGAAGTCACGCCGGAGCCGCGCAGACTACAAGTCCCATCCGCCAGCGCGGTGGCAGCGGTGGCGGCGGCGGCGGCGGCAGCTCGGGCCACCCGGGCGGGCATTGCTGACAGCCCCCGGGTAGGCTGACGGGCTGGGTTGGGCGGAGCCAGGGCAGGTGCGGGCGATGGAGCCGCCGCCCTCCAGCTAAGGGAACCTCTCTGCGAGCCGGCTGGTACCCAAGCGAGCGCAGGTGGCCGGTCCGGGAAGGAGGCCGGGGCCGGGGCCGGGGCCGGGGCCCGGGTAGGGGCCGGGGGGGGGGGCGCGCCAGGATGCCGGGAAGCCGGGGGGCGCGGGGGGCCGCCGCCGCTGGGTAAGGGCGACTGGGCAGGGGGAGGGGCGGGTTGGCGGAGGGGAGGGGCTGATCGATCCCCCAACCCCCACCACCAACCCGCTGGCCTCCCCCTCCCTGATGCTTGGAGGCCCCGAGGGCTCCCTGGAAGAGGTGACCGCTTTCACCTTGCCCTGCTCCCCTACCCCTTTGGCCAGCCCTTCGAAAGACCGAGACACCGAAGTGTACGCAAAGAGGTGGGGATGCTGAGGACATCTTCTAGGCCTGTCTCGTCCTCCGGCTCCTTGCCCTCAGCCATGGGCCCCAGGAGCTCCCCGGGAGCAGCCAGGGCTACTACCCCCCACCCCAGCACGGGGGGCTCAGCCAGCTGGGGGCCCGCTTGAACCCAACCTCCCCCGTGTCCCATGGAGGAGGAGGAAGACGGTGGGGAGGGCCCAGCCCTGCGGGGGACTGAGGAGTGGGGCGCGGGCCCCGACGTCCCTGCTGCTGCCGGGCCCCTGTGGACTGCTGTGTTTGACTACGAGGCTGCGGGAGAGGAGGAGCTAACCTTGAGGAGGGGAGACCAGGTGCGGGTGCTGTCTCAGGACTGGGCTGTGTCCGGTGATGAGGGCTGGTGGACTGGGCAGCTGCCTGGTGGGCGCGTGGGCGTCTTCCCCAGCAACTACGTGGTGGCTCCGGGGGTGCCAACCCCTGCCCCCATGGGCCTCCCCCTGCCCCGGGAGATCCCCTTTGGTGAACTGCAGCTAGAAGAAATCATTGGCGTCGGGGGCTTCGGGAAAGTCTACAGGGCCAGGTGGCATGCTGAGGAGGTGGCCGTGAAGGCTGCCAGGCTAGACCCGGAGAGGGACCCTGCGGTTACTGCAGAGCAGGTGGCCAGGGAGGCCCGGCTCTTTGGGGCCCTGAGCCACCCTAACATCATCGCCCTGCGAGGTGCCTGCCTGCGGCCACCCCATCTCTGCTTGGTTATGGAGTATGCCCGAGGAGGGCCGCTGAGCCGGGCCCTGGCTGGCCGCCGGGTACCCCCTCACGTGCTGGTCAATTGGGCTGTCCAGGTGGCTCGAGGCATGGAGTACCTGCACAGCCGGGCGCCGGTGCCCATCATCCACAGGGACCTGAAATCCATCAACAGTGAGTGACCCCCACCCTCTCCCTCCTCTTTAGAGCCAAAGGGAGCATCTTGCAGTTGAATCTTTTACAGAGAAGGAAAGTGGAGGGGAGTGGGAGAAACATGATCACAGGGGGGAAGCAGCAAAATCAGAATTTGAACCCAGGATCTCTGCTTCTAACTCTGGTATTCATGCCTCAAGGCCTAGGGCTCAGGTAGCTGTAATCTTCCAAGCCAGCCCCAGCCCCAAGGGGGATGGGGGAGCTGGTAAGCATGGGGCAGTAGGGTTGGTCAAGGATCTGACCTTGGAAGAGGGGAGGAAGATTCTAGGACTGGTGAGGAAGGACATTCCCAAAGGGGAAAGAAAACTCTAGATTTCCAACTAGAAGGGACCTCCGAGATTAGCTGGGCCAGTTGAGGCCTGGAGAGTTTAAATCACTGGCCTAAGGCCACACAGGTAATGTCTAGCAGCAGAGAGATTCGAACCCAAGTCCTTGGCCCTAGATCCAGCGTTCTTCCTGGGGTGCTGCCCTGGCCAGGGAGCCAGGAGGAGCCCAGGACTGCATGGGGGAGAAGGAGAATCTGACTCTGACAGCCATAGGAGGCTGCTTCCCTCCTACTGCCCTCTCCTCCCAGCCATGGCTCCTCATCCCACCCCAGTCCCTTCTCTCTGAGCCACACCTTCCCCCCCATCAGGTGGGGGGGGTCACATCCCTAGGATTTAGTGCTACAAGAGAGACTAGTTTTGTTACATATAAAGAAGCTGGAGATGAGAAAGGAGGACAGATCTATCTAAAGTCACAGATATTAGTAAGGTCACCGGGATTTGAACCTGAACTCTGAAGCTGGGCGTGTGCTCACTCCGTAGAGGTACACACTTAGGACTGGAGGGGGCCTTTGGGGCCATCTTCTCCTCCAACCTTCTCATTTTATTAGTGAGGAAACTAAGACCCAGTTGTATGGGCCTATGGAGGGTTACATAGGTAAAGTCAGGATTCGCACGCACAGCTTCTGATTCCAGACCAGCGCTCTTCGCTGTACAAAGGGTCCTTGCACATCTGGTATTCCTGTGTAGCTGCTGGCTTTGGGAGGAGAGGCCCCCCAGCCTACCTACCTCATTAACAGGGTGATGGTTTGGGGCATGTGTGTGGGCAAGCTGCTGACAGCATAGCATCATAAACCAAAAGCTAGAGCCTATCTCCCTACTTTTACAGAAAAGGAAACAGAGACGAAGGGATTTGCTTAGGGTCACATGGTTACTAAGTGACTGAAACAGGCCATGAACCCAGGTTTTCCTGGTTCCAGATCCAGTGTCCTGTCCCCTACACCAAGCTGTCTTTCAGGATACGCAAGGACAGTTCAGATTCAGCGGGGTCAGTCCTGTCTCTTGGGCTTGGAGGTGCATGTTGGGTTTTTGCTCTGGATGATGGAAGCTTCACCTTTTATCTGTTTCCCCAGAAATAACCTTGGAAGGGGCTACTATAGGGCTCTGAGGGGCCCAGAGCCCCTTGTCATAGGTCCCTATCCCGCCCCCCCCCCCGAATTCATTTTACTGGCATGTATACAGACTAGAGCAGGAGGCCTGAGAATCCGTCTAGTCCCACTAGCTCAGCAGATTTAGACTGGTAAGCTGTTTTATCCAAGGTCACACATCTTGTTGGGTGAGTCAGAGTGCCTACTGTGGGCCAGCAGCTGAAAGCTGGTATGGGTGTCAAGAAACCCTGGCTTCTAGCCCCTCGGGTGTCTGTTACCTGCAGGCTGGGTGACCCTGAGCACAATCTCTTTACCTCTTAGGGCCCTGGACAAGCATGTGTGGAAGAGGTCCCTATTTTTAATTTTAATGGATTAAATCACAGATCTGGTTCTAAAAAAAAGTGCCTGGTGCTGAGGGTACTGATCCAAACTGAAGCAATCTCTGCCCTCCAAGGAGGGGTCCATAGAAGGGACTTTGAACGTCATCTCCTCTGCCACCCAGTATTTCATGGCCGAATCTGAAGTTGGACTCGGGTCCTAGGTTCAAAGATCCTTCTTCTATGCTACGTTGCCTCTAGCTAGGTCTACACACACAAATACATACACATACACAAATCTCCTGCTTCCATACCTTTGCACAAGCTGCCTCCTTCACCTGTAACGCTCTCTCTCTTTCTTAGAATCTCTTGCTTTCTTTAAGGCTCAAATGCCACCTCCTACCTGGGGGCTGGGAGCACAGATGAACGGGACTGTTTTCTTTTTTGTCTTTCATATGTTTATATAATATATACTAGTTAGTTGTTAGCTAGATAGGTGAGTATTGGAATGAATGACCCTAATTTAAGGAGAGAGGCCAGGCGTTAAGAAGCAGGGATGGTAGAGGAGCTAGCTAGGGTTTTAGGTTTGGAGTCAGAAAACCCTCCGATACTTACTCATTGTGAGACCCTGGATAAATCACTTGACTCCTTGGAGCCTCAGTTTCCCCCTCTGTAAAATAGAGGCAACATCACCTGTAGTAGCCACTTCATGGGGCTTTTGTGAGGCTGGAATTAGGTTGTGTGATGGAAAGAGCTCTGCAGACACTGAGTGCATGGTAAACTTCATTTCAATTGCTCCCTGACCAAGTTCTTCCCTGCCTGTAAAATGAAAGCGAAAGCGTTGAATAAGGTAGTGTCTAAGGAACAAACCTCTCCAGTCCTGCCACTCCAGGGTTCTCAGATCAGAAAGAACCAAGGATCGTCAGAGCCCCCCAGGGGCCGCAGGCCGCAGAATGTCAGGCTCCTGGCACCAGGCCTTCAGGAGGCATTCAGGATGCACTGGCCTCCTGGTTCCCCACCCACTGAGCACAACACCTCCTACAGAGCCTGTCTGGGCAGAGGTAGACAGAGGGTGGAGTTGCTTCCCCTGCAACTGGGACAGATGGCTCTGCAATCCATCCAATAAATAGGCTACATTTGTGCCACAAAGCACTTTGAAAGAGTTACAGGCTTAAAAATAAGATAGCATTATAGACTCGGGATGTCAAAATGGGAATGGGCGTTTGGGGAGACGGCATTCTCAGGGGAAGGTGCCCCAGGTGGGAACTTGAGTGGAGACAGGAAGCCCACCAGCCTGGCTGGGGCAGTTGCTAGGGGCTAGAAGATAGGTGGGGTCTGGGCCCAGACTGTTGAGGCCTTGAAGGCTAGGCTTAGGAGTCTTTGGGCAGAGGGATGGTTGCTGATGACTAGTCCTTCTTAGCTAGGAGGAGGAAGCCAGGAGGGGAGGAGGAAGGTCCCTTCCCCAGCTCTGAAGCTGGCTTCCCGTCTCTCTTCTTCCCTCCCACACAGTCCTCATCTTGGATGCATTTGAGAATGGGGACCTGTCAGACACTGTCCTCAAGATCACAGACTTTGGCCTGGCCCGAGAGTGGCACAAGACCACCAAGATGAGTGCAGCCGGGACATATGCCTGGATGGCCCCTGAGGTCATCCGTCTGTCCCTCTTCTCCAAGAGCAGTGATGTCTGGAGGTACGGCCAGGGCCGGGGAGGTGAGGGCACACAGGCGGCAGGCAGGAAGATGGGCCCAGGGCACCAGTGAGTGTAGGGCATGTAGCAGCCGGGGAGAAACTGGCCATCATGGGGTTTCCTGGACACTGATCAAATCTGAAGGAGATGCTCCAATCAAAGGATATTCAAAAGTAGAGGGCCCTTAGACAGGGGATGTCAGGGCTGGGAGGGCCCTTAGAACAGGGGATGTCAGGGCTGGGAGGGCCCTTAGAGCAGGGGATGTCAGGGCTGGGAGGGCCCTTAGAACAGGGGATTTCAGGGCTGGGAGGGCCCTTAGAGCAGGGGATGTCAGGGCTGGGGAGGGCCCTTAGAGCAGGG
>CM053596.1:17340899-17359245 GCA_028646575.1 Pseudocheirus occidentalis | reverse complement strand
GGGAGGGCCCTTAGAACCTAGAATATCAGAGTTGTAAAGGGCCTGGGAATCTACCTAGCCCACCCCCCACAGAGGGGAAGGGAACTTGAGAGCCAGAGTGGAGAGGTGATTTTTCAGGGTCACATGAGTAAATGACTGGTTGTCCACCTTGCCCTTTCCACTCTGTGGGGTGAAGCGAGTGCCCACAAAGGACGGGTGTACTTTAGCTGGGATTCCCAGGCCCTTGTTAGTGCAGGAGCTAGAGCCAGGGGGAGATGGGTGATGCATCCAGGACCAGAACACTCAGGGGTTATCTGCCATCACCCCTTCTTTCTGCAGATGAGGGGGCTCAGACAGTATCTAATGTGACCCTTCCCCTTAGCACAAATGTCCCTTCAGCCTCACCCACAAAAGCAGCCATCTTGCTTGAATCGCTGCAGGGATGGGGAGCTTGCTCTCTGTCATGGCAGCCTTTCCCACGGTCCCACGGTCCCATGATCAGCCCAGTTCTGAGGGCTGGGAAGTTTCCCCCTTCTATTCAACCAGAATCTGCCTCCCTCAGTCCCCGTCAGGGCATCCTGGCCCAAGCAGCACAGGACCGATTCCCCTTCCCCAAAGCCAGAACACAGCGTGGGAGGTGGGCAGGTGGGCAGAGAGGCCCGGCTTTGGTCCCTGCAGTTCCTCTCTGTCCTTAGCTTTGGAGTGCTGCTCTGGGAGCTGCTGACCGGGGAAGTGCCCTACCGGGAGATTGATGCACTGGCCGTGGCCTACGGGGTGGCCATGAACAAGCTGATGCTGCCCATCCCATCCACCTGCCCTGAGCCCTTTGTGCACCTTCTGGAGGGTGAGTGGGACGAGCTCTTTAAGCTCAGTCTTAGCCCAAAGAATCCATCTACAACCTCCCAGTGATGGGAAGTGAATACCTCCGGTGATGGGAAGCTCACTTCCTTTTAAGGAGGTCAGTTCTACTTTGGGAAGGCTGTGATTGCTAGGAAGTTTCCCCCCCCCCCACTTCCAGCTTCAGTTTCTCTCTTTCCATTATCCCCCTTGTCCCCTAGTGTTCCTGGTTCCCCCTCTCCCCCCCCCCCCGCCTCAGGCTGAGCAACACTAGCTTAATCACTTCTCTTCAAATGGACGGATATCAAGTTCCCTGAGTCTTCTCCAGGCTAAGAGTCCCCAATTCCTTTACTCTTCATGGAGCACAGACTCAAGACCCTTCCATCTCCTGGACACCCTCCCCTGGATGCTCAGTGAACCCTTGGTGCCTAGAACTGGACCTAGACCCCCCAGATGTGGTCTGACCAGGCTCAAGGGATTTCTTATTCTTGAAAGAGGGACCAGGTTCCCATGAGCTTTTCTGGGGGTCTCCAGCATTACACTGCCAACTCAGTCAATCAACAAGTGTATCACACTTACCCTATGCCAAGCCATTAGCACTGGGCACTGTGACTTGTTGAGCTTGTGGTCCACTAAAACCCTCAGATCTTTTTTCCAGGCAAACCACTGTCTTACCACGCCTTCTCCATTCTGTACTTGTGAAGTCAGTCACATAAGTGTCAGCTCTTATGACAATAATAATTATTATATTACACATTAGTGTAATAACTGTTCTAATATTATAAATGTTAATAATGGTAATGGTTTCTAAAAAGTCATCGTTGGAAGTGTGGCGCCAACTCCTCTTACTTCTGGGCCTGTTCTTCAGACCTTCTAGGTAATCTTGGTCACACCAGGAGCAGTGGAGACCCACTGAGGTCCTGGAAATGCCCTCTAGCTGCACAGAACATCAGTCTTGGAGCTGAGCTCTGCAGGGACCCAGGGGGAGTTGAGGAAGGCCAGGGGTGGTTCTTCTGACAGCAGGGATGGGCACCCTCCTTCTCCCCTGGCTGGGTATCTGATTCCTTGATTCATCAGTAAAGCAATATATAGAGATTTTTAAAAATACCATTGATTGTGCCTTTTGTAGCTGGCATTTATAATAGCCAGCAGTTACATAGCACTTCAAGGTTTGCCAAATATTTTACAGTTATCTCGTCTGATCCTCACAACAACCCTTACAAATCCCCTTTTTACAGATGAAGAAATTGAGGCAGACAGAAGCTAATTGACTTGCCCAGAGTTGCACAGTTATTGAGTGTGTGAGGTTGGATTTGAACTCAGGTCTTCCTGACTCCAGTTTCCAGCCCTCTATCCACTGTGCTACCTAGCTGCCCACTCCTTGAACTTACCTCTGCTTCCATCCTGGGCTACCCTTGGGGGCAGGATTCTGGTCCGGGATATAAGCTTGTTCTGATGAATGGTCCCCACTCCTGCTGCCTTGAGCTTTGTGGCTGAGTCTGTGTTCCTCGGGAGTTCTCCTCTCAGACGGGCACTGGAGGGAACCTTGGAGACATTTCTAGGTTATCCTGAGCAAGAATGAGGCTCACACTAATTAGAGCCCATCTGTGAGTGATGGGGAGCCTACTGCCCCATGCTGGCTACTTCCCGCCAGGAGAACTAGGAAGTTCAGAGGATCCCAGACTCTGGAGGAAACTGAGTCCCAGAGAAATTGACTTACCCAAGGCACACAGTTGGTAGAGCCTGGATTTGAACTCACCACCCATGACTCATACAGTCATCATTCTTTCTACTCATGTTGCTGTGAATTCTTTAAGCCCCACAGAAATCTGCACTTTTTCCCTGTGTCCCCTTCCATCCCCCACACCTTGCCCTGCATTAGTACCTGGTTATGCTCCCTGGGGTCAGGAAGAACCAGGGCCACATCCATGGCCATCTGCTCCCACAGAGTGCTGGGACCCCGAGCCCCACCAGCGGCCAGACTTTGGGAGCATCCTGAGCCGCCTGGAGGCCATAGAGCAGTCGGCCCTGTTCCAGATGCCCCTGGAATCCTTCCACTCCCTCCAGGAGGACTGGAAACAAGAAATTCAACACATGTTTGATGACCTACGGACCAAGGAGAAGGTGTGTGAGTGAGTGTGTGTGTGTGAGTTGGTGGGAGTGTATGATGTGGTATGTGTGTGTGTGTGTGTGTGTGTGTGCAGATGGAGAGGGAGGGCCCTTGAGGAGTGGTGGGAGAGCCCTGGTCCAGCCCCCCTGTTCTCCAGGAGCTACGGAGCCGGGAGGAAGAACTCCTCAGAGCAGCCCAGGAGCAGAAATGGCAGGAGGAGCAGCTTCGGCGGCGGGAGCAAGAGCTGGCCGAACGGGAGATGGACATTGTGGGGCGTGAGCTGCACCTGCTCATGGACCAGCTGAGCCAGGAGAGGCCTCGGGTCAAGAAGCGAAGGGGCCACTTCAGGCGGAGCCGCCTCAGATTGAGGGACAGCAACAATATCAGCCTGCCCTCAGGTAGCTGCTACCCATAGAAAACCAGCCCCTGTGAACCCTAGAGCCAGAGACCTGTCCCAGCTGGGAGGGGCCTGAGAGCAGGGGATGTCAGGGCTGGGAAGGCCTGAGAACAGGGGATGTCAGGGCTGGGAGGGCCTTAGAATAGGAAATGTCAGGGCTGGGAGGGGCCTCAGGACAGGGGATGTCAGGGCTGGGAGGGCCTTTGACCTGCCTATCACACTCCAGCTGGTAAACCATGCATAAGGACCCTTGCAGTCCACATATTAATTTAGAACACCACATGTTACGATTTTCTATGTTCTGTTGTTTTATTTTGTTAACTATTTTGTTAACTATTCCCTAATTCCATTTTGATTTGGTTCCAGGCCCCTGGGCTCTGTGTGTGTTTAAATCCTCTGCCTTAGAACATGCAGTATGAGACCTGGGGATGGTAGAGCCCCTTGTGTCTAGGCCTCTCATTTTTCTGGCAAGGAAATGGGCCCTGAGGAGTGGGCTCCCTGGACCCCGGGTCTTGGGACCCCTAACCTTCTATCCTTGGGATCACTGTCTTAGCCTCTCAGCTCCCAGGAGCCCCTTGGTCTGCCTCCTGGGGTGCTGCCTCCTACAGAGATCTCAACCTCTGACCCATGACCTCCCCCCTAATGGTAACCCAGGGGAGAGCCCACATGCCCTCTTTCCATCTCAGTCCAGGTTTAGCCTGGAAAAGACCAGGCAACAGGGGGCAACCCTCCCTCCCTCCAGGTTGTTGGAGAGAAGAGGGGTCAGCCCTGTTCTCTTTTCTTCCCCGAGGACAGAACCAGGAGCACTGGGTGGGAGTGGGTCAAGGGAAGGTACTGCTAAGGCCATTCATCAGAATCATAACTCCCATGAAATGGTCGCGTGCAGTGAGATTCTTAGTCCATGTGGCTGGAATTCTGTCAAATGGTCATCGTGCATAGGCCAATGTAGAAATGCGGTGGGAATGTGGAGAGTGTAGATGTTTTAGGGGATTCATTCTTTCTTTAAAAAATGAATTGATATGTTTATTTATTTTTAGTTTATAAGATTCAGTTCAGAAATCCCTTGAGTTTCAAATTATCTCCCTCCCTCTCCCCCTCCCCCATGGGAATGTACAATCAACTGTAGGATCTGCAAATACTTTCACCTTGGACGTTAGTCTGGTTGTATAGAAGGGTTGTAACCGATGGAGTGGACAATGGGAAAGAGGAAACAAAGCCAAACATGGAAAAGAATGATAGCGTGTAGGTTGCTTCAGTAGGGGATTCGTTCTTTGCCCTGATTAGGCCGTAGCTGGGCAGACTTGATGTCAAAGAGCGTCCTAAGCATTACAGCAGTGCCTGAATGGCCTGGGTGCTCTCACTGGAAGACTGCGACACCGTTTGTCCCATATGTGGTAACATGGAATTGTCTGGGGCTTTGGGTCACCCGAGCAGGCCACTGAGGGCCCTTCCAACTCGGATCCTGGAACTGGAGTCTGGGGCAGCTGGCTGGGGCTTTGGGTCAGGGAGTTGGTGCTAAAGACTTCCCCTCATTCCAGGCTTTGAGCACAAGATCACCGTCCAAGCCTCTCCAACAACACTGGATAAGCGGAAAGGGCTGGCTTCTGAGGGGGTCAGCCCCCCTGCCAGCCCCAGCATCATCCCTCGGCTCCGAGCCATCCGCTGTGAGTGCCATCCACACGGTGCTTCTGCCTCTGGTGGGGAAAGGGGGACTGGGAGGAAGGGAAAGAGACAGCACCATGGTGGGTGAGTCTGCCCTCCAGGGCCTGGTCACTCCTCTGCCTGCCCTGCTCACTTTCCTCTTGGGGATTGGGGGGTGGGGCTTCACTGGCCCAGTGACACCCATAGAGAACACCAGCAGCCGCAGCGGGGCCCTCAAGAAGGAGGAACTTGTCACTGGGAAGAAGAAGGGCCGGACATGGGGTCCCAGTTCCACCCTGCAGAAAGAGCGGCTTGGCGGAGAAGAGAGGTGAGGCTGGACCAGAGGGGAAGGAAGGGGATGTGGAGGAAGGGATGCTCAGTGGCTCTTAGGGAGAGGTCCCTTAGTCCACCCGCTCCAATTTACAGAGAGCGGCCCTGTGGCCCTCAGATGTGGCAGAGATAGGATTTGAACCCAGGCCTCTCAACTCTAAATGCTGCATTTTTTTCCATTGTGTCCTGGTTGCTCTACCTTATCAGACCTAAGGCTGACATTTCATAGACTCTCAGACCACTGCAGCTGTGAGAAACCCCAGAGATGCCCAAATTCTCACTGCATGAAGTGGGCAGTAACTTATCCAAGTTCCTACTGGCTCAGGGCAGAGCCAGGAGAGCTTAGCTGCCACTCTGGGTGTGAGGGGCTGGGGTTGGGAAGGCTCTTTTTCCCAGGCCAGCTTCCTCAGCTTTCCGATTTGTGCCTCTGCAGGTTAAAGGCCCTAGGGGAGGGTAGCAAGCAGTGGTCATCCAGTGCCCCGAACCTGGGCAAGTCTCCCAAACACATGCCCATGGCCCCAGGCTTCTCCAGCCTCACAGAGATGGGTGAGAACCAGGGCAGGGGCAAGGTGGGGAGGGAACAGGATTGGGAGCAGGAATGGGAGGAAGTCTGGTGGAGCAGTAAGAGGGAAGTGCCTCTAACTTACCTCTTCTCTTTTGTTCCTGTTCCCCGCCCCCCAACAGAAGAGTTTGCTGATGCTGATGGGACCAGTGTGCCCCCCTCACCCTATACTCCCCCATCCTACCTCACCTTACCTCTGCCTGCTGAGGCCCCCACAAGCCCCTGGGAGCCACCAAACTCAGCAGCAGCCCCTGCAGGACGGGGTGGGGCCCCCCGGAAGCGGAGTGAGTTGGCGCTGCTGAGATGTGCCACCATCCTGGGGGCCGTGGCTTTGGGCAGTGATGTGGCAGAGGCCCAAGTGGCTGATGGAGAGGATGAGCCTCGATGGTGGAGGGACGGACTCTTCCCCAGGACTGCTCGTTTTCCTCGGGGACCCAGCCCACCGGGGCGGAGTGCTCGCTGCCATGGGAGAGGGGCAGGGGAAGAGGCCTCCCCAGCCCCTGCCCCTGGCCTGGTGCCATCATCCACTATCCTCTCCCTGTCCTCTCTTTCTGACTGCAACTCCACTCGATCCCTGATCCGCTCAGACAGTGATGAAGGGCCCCCAGCCATAGGTGTAGGGACCTCCCCACCAAGCACACCTGCTACCAACCCCCTGCTGGACCTGGAGGTGGAGAGCTTCAAGAAGGACCCTCGCCAGTCACTCACTCCCACCCATGTCACAGCTGCCCGGGCTGTGAGCCGGGGGCACCGCCGTACCCCATCAGATGGGGCCCTGAGGCAGCTGGTGCAAAGCCACCAACGACCAGGACCAGAGGGTGAGGGCCAGGGGCCAGGCTGGCTTCCAGGGGACTGGAGGGATCAGAGGAGGAAACTGAGGAACAAGGTCCCACAAGCAGCAAAACACCCTGACTGCGCTACCAGAAAAGGAAGAACTTCCCTATGGGATTCTCCAAGTGGAAAGGGCTGCTTTGTTACAGGGCTCCTAGGTGCTAGAGGGGCATTGTGGGCAGCCCCTCACGGAGGATATTGTCAAAAGAACTCTTGCTCATGGCCAGATGGGACAGGAGCCCAGCTCTGAGCTTCTGTGGGGCAGAGGGTCTTGGGGCATGGGCAGTCCCTGCTTTGGGGGAGCCATGGTTCAGCAAGTAGGTGGGGGGGTTCAGGCTTAGGCCAGGGACCTTGGTCTGCTCCTCTGCCCTTCACCCGGACACAGAACCTCCCTTCTTATCCCTCACTGTCCATTGTCTGAGCTCGCCTTGGCCATAACAAGATGGGATTGTCTGGGTCCAGTACCAGGTCCCCAGGCCTGAGAGAGCCCCTCCCCCCAAGCTCAGAGGGCTTGAGTGGGTAGGGCCCCTGTCTTAGCCCTCATCCCCTTCCCCTCAATGCTTTGGGTCAGGCCAACACAGATCCTGGATAATGGCAGAGAGGGCATCAGAAAATCAGAAACAGGAAGACATTCAGACTGAGAGTGTCAGAGCCCAGGGGGTGCAGTCCTTTTATTTCCCAGAAGCTGAGGTCCAGAGAGGGGATGGGATGGACCTAAGGTCCCAGACAGAGTAGGGGGAAGCCAGACCTAGAATCCAATCTAGGCTTTTAGTTTTGTTTTTCCTGTCTTTAGGACGTGATTGTACAACCCTGGCCAGGGTGGCAGGTAGCCTGCATTGGGCCACCTGCCACCCCCACTACTGGTTTGGGGACACGGGGGCTGGGTTGGGAAGGTCTGCCTTGGGCCAACAGCTTTAAGCTTGGGCAGCTAAGCACCTCCTCTGACCAATCTTCTTTTCTTTCCAGGCCCCAGGGACCCCCTGGACTTCCCCCGACTGCCTGACCCCCAGACATTGTTCCCCCCTCGACGAAGGCCTCCTCCAGAGCCCCCAGGCCGGCCCACCACTCTGACCTTTGCCCCTCGGCCAAGGCCAGCCGCCAGCCGGCCCCGGCTTGACCCTTGGAAGCTGGTCTCCTTCAACAGAACATTCAGCGGCAACTCCCCTCCTGCACCTGGGACACCAGGCACCCCGGGTCCCCAGCCTAGCCTGCTTGACATGGACATAGAAGGACAGAGCCAGGACAGCACCATACCACTATGTGGGGCTGTGCCCGCCTTCTCTGACCCTGAGGCCGATGTCTCCCACTGAATGTACAGCCCTGGCCTGTGGGCGCTGCCCCCATGGGGCAGAGAGAGGCCCATACAGGGACTGATGCTGTGTATTTATTGGGAAGGGGGGTGGGAGGGGAAAGTCTGGCTAATATAAGTTCCTTGTCTTGTACTCTGCTGTCCGCTGATGGGATTTGGGTCTGGGGAGGGGGCCATCTCTCACTTCCAAATCTTTTCCACCAGTAGGAGAGGGGAGGGACAGATCGACCCCAGAACCTAGTTGTCCCACCCAGATAACACAACCACTACCACCACACCATCATCTCACACTTCCGTTCACCATTTACTTTTTCACATTTATTATCTTGGGACCCTCACAACAGCTTCCTGTGGTGGGTCCAGTCAGGGGCGATCACCCTCTTTGTAGTTACAGATTAACACAAAGCCTCCTTCAAGGCAGGGGCAGAACCGTAGGTTGGCATCAGTGGGCCAGAGCCTCCCCACCTTTCCCCCTGCCTCTCCCAGGCCTGGAGTCCCAAGTCTCCCAAAGCACAGACAAGGGCCAGGGAGGGGGACCCCAGGAGCGAGGCCAGCGGATCAGCCAACCACATCTCGAGCTCGGGTGGGACCCCCGCTGCTCCCACCTTCTCGCTCTCTGCTGCAGCGGCTCATCCGCAGTTGGGTCAATTGGATGTAGCGAAGGACGTTGGTGTCTGCGTATGGGAAAGGCATGTTGGGGGCTGGCCGGCAGGCTGAGCTAGCCCAGGTGTACTGCTGTCCTGGCTCTCCGGCCGTGAGGGGAGGAGGAAAGGGGGGGCACTCACTATGTGGGAGCAGGCAGAAGGGGGAGGTCTCTGCCTTTGTGCATTTGGGAGGCGGGGGTGGGGCAGCGTTTCCATGCCTAGGGAAGTGCGCTTCCATGGGGAGATGTGGGGTCCTTGTTTTAAGGAACGACCTAAGTTTGGTTCTGGGTTGATGGGCGGTATCTCCCCCAAGTGACTGTCTCTGTGCTGTATTTAGCCAGGCTCTGTGACTGCCTGAGTCTATGTGGGAAGGCATCTAGATCTGGGTGTGGGGTGAGTTCTCTCCCTCTCTCCGGGTGTGGGTGTCCGTATGTTCAAATCTTGTTCCGCACACGGATAGCATCTGCGTCTGGGTGTGTGTAGGCTACCCTCCACATGGGTGGGGGTCTCTGCCTTGGGAAAGGTGTCTGCCTGGGAGGGGGATGTCGGCCCCTTTATACCTGATTGGGTGGGGAAGTGTCTTTGCCTTCTCCCCTTCCTCTTCTCCCTCCTCCCACCTCCTGATTCTCACTAGCCAGAGTAAAATAACAGCAGCTCACGTTTACATAGAGCTTTAAGGATTACAGCGATCCTCTCCTCACCCTACCTCCTTGAGCCTCATCTCATGACAGTCCTGTCCGTGCTATTATGTACCCCATTTTACAAGGTAAGTGACTAAGCCAGGGCCACACCTCTGGCAGGAGCTGGAGGTGGGATTCGAACCCCAGACTCCCAGCCCCCTGCTCTCTACAGCCCAGCCCTTCGTTGGCGGCTCTCACCTGTGGGCTCCCGGCTCCGGGCCTCCTGCAGGTAGAGAAGGGCTCGGCTGTAGTCGCCCAGATGGTAGAAGGCAATGCCTGCCCGGTAAGTGGCCTTAAAGTTGTCTTGCTGCTTCTCCAGCACCTTGAAGCAGTACTCCCGCACTCTCTCGTAGTTCACCAGCTCCGACTGCAGCAGACACGCTGAGGCGGGACCGTCAGAGTGGCCCTCGACTCAGCCTCGAGCCCAACCACTCCCCATTAACCCCTCTCATTTATAAATGCACCCATTGGAATACGCAGCCCTGGGCATATGGTACTTGGGAATCCCATTTGGAAAGCTCTGGCGAGACGACTAGAGGGCACCCAGAAATAAAGGGGCCTGGACGGGAAAAGGGACAGTTTGATAGGGCTGGGGTGGAATGGGATTTCTAGGACATTAACTCGGGCAGCCGCTAGAGGGAGCCACGCAGGCAGAGGGCAAATGGAGCTGGATGGAATTAGAGACAATTAGAGCAGCCTGTAGAGGAATAAAAGCTAGAGGTCGGAGGGCTGCGGACCTTGAGGGAGCCAATCAACTGCCACATGGGACCAGAACCAATTCGTGTGGCCGCTAGAGGGAGCTGGAGAGAAAGGTCCAGCCTGTCGGCCCAGACTGGACGGCCTCAGCCCGGTCCCTCGAGGTATATGACTGGTTTCTCTCGGTCCTCCCGCTTCCTCCCGGTGCTGTCTCCTCACTCCTCGCCCACCACGCTGCCACGCTGGACTGAGCAGGAATAACTCGGGCGAAGTAGGCAGGGTTGAGAGCAGTCGGGGGTGGGGATGGGGGTGGGGAGGAGCAGGGCGGACTCTAGCCCTGGGGAAGCCCAAAAGGCTTCCTCCCCGTCGGATGTCTCCTCCCTCTCCCCTTCGGACTTTCCTGATCCCAGAGACCCCAAGGCGAGGCGGCGGCCCAGGCATCCGCTTTTCCTTTGCCATCCCTCCCTTCGCCCCTGTGTTCCCCGAAGCCTCCCCAGTCCCAGGGCGGCTCCTGTCCCTTCCCTGGGCCCGGGCCGTACCAGTGAGGCTGTCATAGCACTCCACCTCCGTGCTCTCCATGAGGCGCCGCTGCTCCTCACTGAGCCTCGGGGGCGCGGCGTTAGGGCCCGGGCCGGGCTGGCGGGCTCCCTGTGCCGCTTTCAGCTGCAGCAGCGCCCGGTGGTACTTGCCAATAGCCTCGCGGAACTTCTTCTCTCGATAACAGCGCTGGCCCTCGGCCTTGAACGCCACGGCGGCCCGCAAGCTGCTTTCCAGGGCTCCTCCACTTGAGCCTCCCGAGGCCTCCGGGCCCGGGCCATGGCGGGGACCCGGGCCTGGTGGGGAACGGGAGGGCGGCGGACGAGGCGGTGGCTCAGGGGCTGCGCTCAGCATCAGCACCGGGGACAGCGCACCGCACTGCATTGTGGGAAACTCGCAGCACTACAGCTGCCGCATCACCAACCATGGGGAGCCCATCCCCACCCTAGACGCCGCCGTCACGGGCTCCGGCCACTCCTGTGGGGCTGGGGAACCTTTTCTCAGCGCCTCCCTCTACCTTAAATCCACCACTCCAAATTAAGACCCAAATCCCGATTTTCTCACTTCCCTGTCTCCCTCTCCAAGAAGGGGCAATCCCAGCAACCTCGAGTTTTGGAACTCGGATATCTGAACAAGGAAAGGAGCAGATTTTCAGCTAGGCCCTTTGTCCGGATCTATTCTCAGGCCCCAAGCCTCTCTGTAACGGGGTTCTCTACCAAACGCCTAAGTAGGGATGCAACAGGAGGGGGTGGGGAAAAACGGTAAAAAGCCCCAGCGATACTACCACTCCGCTCCCTTTGTTCCCAGAGAGCTACGTCGTGTCCTTCTCGAGTTTTTTCCTTGCTGGAAGGAGCAACGGTCGAGGAAAATTATGGAGGGGCCAGAGAAGAGGGAAGGGAAGAAAGCCTCAGAATAAGGAGAATAAAAAATAAAGGAAAGGCCAGCATGTAAAAACATCATTTTTATTAGAAGTGCTGATACAGAGACATATAACTTTTTTTTTTTTTTTTACAAGACCCCGTCCTCTCCCCCTTCTCCCCAGCTCAGGGAGGCGCGGGGAAGGTCCTGGAGAGCAGGCGGATGGCGGTGAAGCTGATACACTGCCTCTGGGGTCTCGAGTACTTGAGAAAGACAGCAGGCCGACGGGGGCGGGGGACCCCGCAGCGCCGCTCGGGCCATGCACGGCTCGATGGGGCCCAGCTCTGCCTTGCTTCAAGAAGAGGGCAAGAACGAGGGAAAGGAGAGATGTGAGTGAGGTTAGGATGGAGGGGCCCGTCCCCTAGGGCTCTGGTTCCTCCTTCTCTGGAGAAACCCCACTTCCACCTTCTGTCCAAGAAGATCTCCAAGTACGTTCTAGTGAAGTTGGGGCAAGAAGCAGTACCTGTAGAGACCCAGTTCGGGGACCTCTCCAGCTTCGTGTAAAAGCACGCGCTGGGCCAGGGATAGGGCTGCAGCAGCTCCCAGGCTCCCAGTTCACGGCTTCGGCCTCCAGGACAGATAGCTCCAAGAAGTAAGTGGCCAAAAGCACAACCCGACAGAGTGCTAGAACTCAGGGGAAAGATCCGGCTCCCAGCACCCCGGCCCACCCAGCCTCTCTTCATCAGTCCCTCCCCGCTTACCTGCGGCCGGCTTCGGGCCAGGGCAGTCAGCAGGCCCAGGCAGAGAAGGGGGCCCGGGTAGTAGAGCTGGAAGTTCAGGCGGCTGAGAAGGCGAAGGCGCGGTTCAGCGCGAAGCAGCTGAGCCGGGGAGAAGGAGCCAGTGCCCAGAAGGCACAGAGAGGGTGGCTGGGCGGGGTTAGGGAAACAGAGTGGGAAGGAGCAGGGAGAGGGGCATGGGTGGGTGCAGGCCACCACTCCCTCCCTCCTTCCCTTCTGCTTCTCCCCTCCCTTCGCTCCCTCCCTACCCCGGGGCGGGTACTCTCCTCCACCAGGCACGTCACAAAGAGGCAGGTGACCCCCAGCAGCTGCAGGCGCACGGATGCCACGCGCAAGTACGAATCCAACAGTGTACGACCAGAAAGAGCTTGGCCCCAGCCAGGCCCAGGTATTCCTACCGAGGGGAAGGGCGAGGCCTGAGGCAGCGAGCCGCAGAGGCGGGGCCAGCCCCTTGGACCTATCTAGGCCCCGCCCCCAACCACCTACTTGCACCTGCACCAGCCAGTGCACCACTAGGGCACGCATCTCCGCAGTCACTGCACGAGGCAAAATCAGTCTCGGGGAATGCCTGGCCTGCCTGGGGTAGGGGCAGTAGGGAGAATTTGGCCTGGGATCCACTCCCCGAGGCTCAAGCACGGGGACAAACCGGGGCAGGTAAGGGGCGAAATAGGTCGTTTGTACACAGTGGTTTTTATGCCGTCTTCCCCATCGTAAGGAGCTTCTTGGGAGCAGGGCCTGCTTTTTGCTTTTCTCCAACGCTTACTGCGGTGCCTGGCGTAGGGTAGGTGTTTAATAAATCCTCATTTACTAAGAAAAAAAAAATCAAGCCTCGAACTAAACACTGATGCCTCTGGGACGAGCCGGTAGGTAAGTAAGGAGCTGGGCAGATACCAGCTCTATGGAATTAGAAGGGTCGAGCCCTGCAGCTGGAAAGCAATAAAGGCAAAGAAGCCCCTTTTCACCTGCAGACTCTCGGGGGAAGCCAGGGACTATATGGAGTTATGGTCCATCAGTTCATGCCCTAGTAGCCCCAATGAGAATTGACCCGCTGACAAGTGGCTCGATTTCTAGCCAATCGGAACAGGCCGTTTTACGGATGGAGGCCATCGGGTCCTATCAGCGCCCACCTCCCTCCTGCCTCCTCATGACACTGACGAAGATATCTCACGCTCCCCATCCAGTCCCAGCGTGGTCAGTGCCTCGGCGAGCCGGGGGGAGGAGGGGGGCGGCTACGGCTCTGCAGCCCTCTCTGAAAGGCTGCGAAGGAAGGCGATGATGGATGGCCACGTGGCTCACTGAGACGGGCCGGTCCGTCCGGGAGTTGTTGGCCTGGGGCTACTACCGGCAGGCGCCATCCCCGGGAAGGCAGCGGCAACAGGCTTCTGATCTGATGGGCTCTGTAAGGAGAGGGAAGCCCCCGGATCAGCACAGCCTGGGAGAAAGGAGAGACGCCCAGGAGGGAGAGGAAGGGAAGGAGAGAGGCAGCTCCTCCCTAGCAGCGGGGCTCACGCACATCCCTGCCACGTACAGAGCCGCAGAGCTGCGGGATGGGGCTGGCCTTTGGTCTGGGCCTTTTTAATGGGTGCAGGGACGGGTCTCTTCCCGCCTTTTAGCTAGCCCCCTTGAAATTCCCGGGAAGCGGGGCCATTGGTCCTAATGCAAACCGCCCCGCCCCAATTGGTTCCCTACAACTACGACTCTAATTGGTCGCAGCGGGAGGCTAGGGCCTTGCTCTATTTGACACTCACGTGACCCACAAGGTGTGGCCGTGATTGGCTCCTCTGTAGAGCGTTGTGCAGATTGGTCATTCCGGATTCAGGCCGGCGGCAGCTGGCCCGCAGGGGCCCTCTGGTCTCTGGGTGGAGTGTTTGCTTGTTGGTTACAATGTAACTAAGTTGCTGCCCCGCCTCCTTTGGTTTCTTCTACTGGCCAGACCGCTGGCTGTAGAGTTTTTAGTGTTTATTTGCATTCAATAGGGCCGTTAGGTGACGCCATAGTGCACAGAGCATCAGTCCTGGAGTCAGGAGGGACTTCAAGTCCAGCCTCAGACCCTCACCGAAGTCACTTCATCATGTTCGCCTGTTTTCTCATCTGTAAAATGCCATTTTTTCAATCGTGCCCGACTCATCCTAATGCCGTTTGAGGTTTTCTCGGCAAAGATACTGGAGTGGTTTGCCATTTCCTTCTCGCCCAGGGTCACACAGCTAGCAAGTGTCTGAGGTCAGATTTGAATTCGGAAAGATGGGTCTTCCCCACTCTAGGCCCGCCACTCTACCCACGGGGATACCTAGCAGCCTTGTATCTTTGCCAAGAAGCCTCAAAGTGTAGTCACAGAGTCAGACAGGGCTGAACAACAACTACTCGTTTATGTAACCCTTTAAGGGATGTACAAACGTGATTTCACTTTAGCCTCACAGTTCTGGGAGGTAGATGCTATTTTCTTCATTTTACAGATGAGGAAACTGAGGCAGGTGGGTTGAGTGACTTGACTGGAGTCCTGTCGCTAGTATCTGAGGCAGGATTTGAACTCCTTCCTGACTTCGAGTCTAGGGCACTTGGGATAAGGAGAACTTGGTCCTCATTCCACCTCTGACTGGAGCTAAGGGTTTGACCTGTGATGCCCCGGAAGCCTCTTTGAGCCTCAGACTCATCATCTGTGAAATGAAGGGTCAGACCCCCTGGGAATGTGGAGGCAAAACTCTTACAGTCCTTTTGCTCAAGGAGCTGCCTTTTTATGGAGCACATAGAGAAATTGTGTAGCTGCACTCTGTTCACACAATAATCCCTTCAGTTCAGGTCCTCATCCCTGCTCACACTGACTATTCCAGTGGCTCATTGGGCCTCCCAGCCTCCTCTCTCCCCACTCTGGTCGTCCTCCACAGAGCTTCCATAGTGGTCTTCCACTATGTTCAGATCTGACTGGGTCACTTCTTTACCAGATAAACTCCAGTGGCTCCCTATTGCCTGCAGGACCAAATTCAAAACCTGTTTAAAGTACTTCACCAACTGGCCCCAGCCTACCTTGCCAGCATGGTTCCTCATCCGTGCCCCTCTCCAGGCTCCAGATCTCTCCAGGCTCACTATGCCTTTGTATTGGTTCACCTAGGTCCCTGGAATTTGCCCCTTCCTCCCCTCTGTGGCACAGATTTTCTCTCTTGAAGGAAGACTGAACCCAGAAGACTTCACACCACTCCAACTACTGGTACCCATCCTGTCACCCATTACCTGGTTTTATTTTGTAGTCTACGAAGACTTAAACATGCATGCATCTTCTTCCATAGGGCATAATAAATTCAGGAGAGGGTGCTCCCAGCTGGGGGAGGCCGGAGCTCAGGAGGGAGCCCCAGAATCCTACTTGAAAGTCTATCCAAACATCTCTACCCCCATCCCCTTCCCAAGGCCTCTACTCCTAAGAAGCAATAGCTGAGACTAGCAAAAATACCACTCCCAGACTGAAATCCTAACAGGAACAGGGCCTACCAATCTAAAGTGCACCAAGCATTTGGGAGAGAGATTGCGCAAATATTCAGAAATTCCTTGTACTGTAGAGGAAAGAGGCTTCCTGTCTTTCCACTCTCCACCAGAACAATTGGGAACAAGTTCTCAGTCCCTTTCAGTCTAGGCTTATCTCAAGCTCCTTTTCCCTACCCCATGGGGTTGCAGGACTCAGATCTGGAAATGGCCTTCGGCAGTGCATCTGTTCCAACAGCCCCATTTTGGCAAGAATTAAGACAGCCTCTCTAAGCTGTGACTTTCCCAGGGTCACACAGCTGGAGTCAAATCAGATCCTCAAGCTCCTGTTCTGAAGCTCTAGGTGAATGTTGCCCCTGGCCCCAGGGATCTGGCAGGGAGCCAGGCAGGAGAGCTCCTAACAGGGTCCAGGAGCAGATCCCTATTCAGACTGGATGGCCCAGGATCATGGCCTGAGAGAAGGCTCAGTAACTTTACTCCTATTGTGGGGCTTTCCCTTGGAAAAAGGAGTTTCAGAGGGGGAAGGATTAGAATAAACCTGCTGAGCAGGTTCAAATCAGGTGTTCATAGGCTACCGGACCTCTACAGTCACACTACCCAACAGCTTCCTTTCTAGTGGAGTGCCCCAGGAATTGGCTTGGCCTCATGCTCAGCATTACATGCTTCCCTTGTAATGCTCCTGTCAGTAACTTGGATAAAGGTCTGGGTAGCTTGCTTCTATCTGCTGGGTGGAAAAGTGAACACTGTGGATAACAGAAGTCAAGGTCTAAGGAGATCTTGACAGGCTAGAATGTTGGCTGAAATCAAATATGGTGAAATTCAGTAAAGATCAATGTAAAGTCGTACACTGGTTCAAAAAGTCAACTTCCCAAGTATAGGATGGAGAAGGCAATAGCAAGACAGCAATTTGTCTGAAAAAGATTCAGGGGTTTGAGTGGATGTATGTTATGGAACTCAGTATATGTATGTTATAAACTCAGTATGTTATGGAACCAAAGAAAGCAAATGGGACTGATCTAAGCTGCCTTGAGTCTAACCAGTTTAGCATCTAGGCAAAAAGCTCCTAAGTGTTATTAAGCTAGGTGAGGCAGTGTGGAGAGGGCTGGGTTTGGAGGCAGGAAGACCTGAGTTCAAATTCAGACTCTCAGATACTTACTACTAGCTGTGTGACCCTGGGTAAGTCATTTATTTGCCTCAAGTTTCTTCAGTTATAAAATGGGAAGCAGGGCTGCTGTGAGGATCAAGTATTTATAAAACAGCAGTCAGCACAGAACCTAATACCGGCAGGTGCTACATAAACACAGTTCTTATTATTGCTTCCTATGTGCTGAGCAATATGCTAAACACCAGGGATACAAAGGTGGCCAGGAGGGGTGGGTCCTTGGCCCTCAAGGGCCAGTGAGGCCTGAAGTCAGGAAAAACTTCCTCCCCACTAGAACTGTCCTGTAGAATACTGCACTGTCTGGGGAGGCGGGAGCTTTCCAGCCCCTCACTGGATGCCTCAGTAAAGGTTAGACAGTATGGGCCAAAGGCATGGCAGAGGGCAACAGAAAGGTCCTAAGACAGCCTCCAAGGTGTCTTCAAAACTGCGACCCTGACCTTTCCCCATCTGTCCATCAGAGAGTGATGCTCAAAATCTAGTGCCAACTCCTCAGCCTGGCATTCAAGGCTCTGCACCACCCTTCAGCCCAGGCCTCTGCGGCTCGGATTGTCCCATCCCCTATGCCTGGAATGCCTTTGCTCTCTAGGTCCACTCTGCACCAGCCTTCAAACCCAATTCTGGCATCACATCCCACACATCCCTCTCTCAACTCCACAGGTGAGTGGCCACCTTCCTCCCCCAGGAACCTCTGAACTCAAACACTCGTCCCTGCCAGTTGGCTGACCTCTGGAAGCCAAAGACCAGTGTCTCCCAGTATCTCTCTCCCCAACCTCGGCAGGTTTGCTGAACAAACACAACCTGAAGCTTGGCCAGGTGGAGTTGGCAGGGCTTGATGCCCTCATTCTTCTCCTCAGCCAGACCCTGGAGGCAGCTGCACCAAGAAGGATCAGCTTAAGCAAAGCCTTCCCAATTTGTGCCTCAAGGATTCAAGAAGGGTCAGCTGGCAGGGGCTCCACCTGGGCTCAGACCAAACCAGGTTCAATTTGTCAGAAATTTTTTTTAATTGTTGGTACCGTATAAATTCAAGGAGAAAGAAAGTAGCTAAAATGATTTACAGAAACAAACACAAAGAAAAATCCCCACACAAAGCCTTTACCAACCATGGCAGTCCCCAGCATCATGAGGAAAAACATACCCCCCAAACTGAAAACATCCCCCCACCCCCAAGGAGGCAGCCAGGAGGTCCCCCCCTCTAAGCTGCAGCAGCCCCAGAGAGGTGTCCTTGGGATGAGACAGGAGAGAGGCCCTGAGCCTTAAGGAGCCCTTAATATCCCTGGCCTGCTCTGCCCACCCCGAGGTTGCTAGGGAAGGACCCATCCCTAACAGAAACACATAGATATGTATGTCTATGTATATACACACATGGGCCCCAAGCCCGAGATGCTGCAGCTGCTGTGAGGAGTTATCACTTGGTCCTCCCAGAATATGGGGAGACAGCAACACCCCCCATCAATCTGTTGTGAGAAGGAAATGTCTGGGGGAGGTTCAGGGCTGTGACCCTCAGG
>CM053596.1:17320977-17340799 GCA_028646575.1 Pseudocheirus occidentalis | reverse complement strand
TGCAGCCCCTGCCCACCCTGTCTAATGTTAAGGCTCTTCTGGTACCGCATGGGTAACAGGCCTCAGGAGATGCAGAAAGGGAAATGGGATCAACTCCAGCCCCCATGAGCAGATGACCTGGCCAGAGGAGAGCACTGGACCAAGAACTTTGACCTAACACCCCCATCATCCCCTTCCCCAGGGAACTGAGGGCCTGAACACTGTTTGCTTTAAGGAATCTGTAACAGTTCTGACCCACCCCCACCCCAGTCCTTGGGGATGTGGGGGGTGGTGAATGTGCCCTCGAGTCTAACCCAAAGCAGAAGTCCCAGTTCACCCTCCTGACCTGCCCTTCCAGCCTTGGCTCTGGACTCGGGGGCAGCGTTGTACAAAAAGCTTCTGGGCCCAGTCTCCTCTTGTAGTTATGACCCAAGGCCTTCAGCAAGGGCTGAGGGGAGAACATCCAGGAGGCCTGCCCTGGGTCACCTCAGGCATTGAAAGCTCTGGCCCAGCCAGCAGCTTTAGGGGAAGCTGAGGAATGGGAACAGGGACCTGGGGCTGACAGGGTCAGAAGATGTCCAGGGCCACATACAAGTCCCAGGAGGAAGAGATGAAGAGACTGAGAGAAACAGGCTAAAATGGGGGGGAGGGGCAGGGATCTAACAGATCATACCAGAGCCTCTGCCCCCACCCGAAACAGAAGCCAAGGCTCCCCCAGGCCTCTAATCCCTGATGTTCCCTGGCCTTGACCTTTCACTCTGGGGAGGCCATCATGTTATCCAGATAAGGCACTGGGAGGGAGGATGCTGAGTTCCCAGTAGGGTGGCCAGGAGGTTATGTCCAGGAGAGAGGAAAATGGACAGAAAGACAAGAGTACTGTCCCCTGCTACCCTGTGTGCAGGGTAACGCAGGTCCCCACACCTTTCTGCCCCAACAGGGGAGCCATAGCTCTGGGGGTTCTACTGAAGCTCACCCAGGCTTGCCCCCCAAAAGCGGCCTGCTCCCCTTCTGGATAGCCTGAGATGCATACAGCTGACCCCAATGTGGGTGATGAGAACCCCACCCTGGCTCTGGTGAGGATGGGCCTGGAAGCACCCTCAGGGAGCTACTGAAATGCCAGAGGGCCAAAGGGAGGCAGGCTGGAGGAGAAGCCCATCAGCTCTGGGGCATCCGGCTTTAAGGCTGCTTGGGTACAAGACATTATTGCTTTAGTAACTGCGCCTGCCCATTGCTGGCGAGGGGGCCACTGCTGGGCATTCTCCTGATACATGCATGAGGTCAAGGCCCGAGGAGAGGGGCTGACAGCTGACTCGGTCCAGGATAAAGCACCACCACTCTCCCTAGGCCCTGCCGATCAGGGCCAATAGAGAGAGAAGGGATTTCGGGTTCCCTCTGAGGATCGGCAGAGACCTCCTTGGTGCCCAGTCAGAGAGACAAGGCTGGTCACATCCACCATGTGACCCTTGATAAAAGAGCTCAGCACAGAAGATCTGGGAGCCCAGCAGCCTCCTGTGCAAAGGAGGGCCTGGGAGACCTTCCACATTTCCCTTAGGGATGTGAGAGTTGTCCAGGCCATGAGGCCAGCAGCAAGCTGGGTTTCACTGAGTCCTTAGTACTCTGGGGGTCCTGTGGCCTGGTTAAAAAGTCTCCCTGGGCCAAGTCACTACCTCTGCCGTCTCCCCACCAGAGCCCCCCAGGGCTGCAGGGCCATAGTGGGAAGAAGGCGAGCAAGTGAGCAAGGAGGAATGAAGGAAGGGCCAGATCCTTTAGAGGCAAGGTTGGGGAGGAGTAAAAAAGCATATGGGTGAGGGTGGGGATGGGATGAGAGGCAAAGTGACCCAGAAGGGAGACAGCCTGTGGCCTCAGCAGCTGCCTGTTCATCTTGTATGGGCTCTGCTCCAATGGTCAAGTCACTCCCGGATGCTGGCCGAGTAAGAGAACTGTGGGAAGTGGGTACGCTGGTCAGGCTCAAGGGAGCCCATGCTGTCATCTGCAAAAATGCAAGAGAAGCTGCTGAGAGAAACTAGGCTCCCCCGCTCCAGTTCCTCCCCACCCCCCCACCCCAGCCAGCCCAGGACCAGGACCAAAGGCTGGAAGCTCTGTGAGGCCCGGGGCCTGCAGCTGAAAAAGGAGGCATTTTTCTAGAGGAGAAAAGACTTGAGGGGCTGGGGAGCACAGACAAGGGGGCCCCAGGGCTGGAGGTCCTGGCCCTAATCCTAATCCTAACTCTCTGTGACCTAAAAAACCTATCTTCCCCCCAGAAGTTGTTCTGACCAGGAATCTTGGGGGGGGGGCGGCACAGCTTAGGTCTCCTACTGAGACCCCCAGGAGTGATCTGGGGGGACCCTAACTATTCTGTGCTACTGGGAGGAAGGAGGTCTTACTTACATCGGTCTGGGGGGGTGATGGTGATGGACTGAGCTGTGAATTCATCATCAAAGTACCGTGTGTCAATCTCTGATGTGACCTGGGGCTTAAATGGGGGTGGGAGCTGGGGGAGAGAAGAGATGCTGATGAGAATAGGACCACCTGTTTGTTTACCCCCACCACCACCCCTCTTCTCCCAAGGGAGTCCTCATCCCTGGCTCATCGAAGCAGCTGAGGCCAGAGTCAATTCTAGGATGACCAAGTTAGAGTGACCTTTGGAGATCAGACCCCTAGAGAGGAGTCATGAGTAAAGGGGGCACCAAAGACCGAGCTCTATGTGGGAAGTGAAGGTCTCCCCAAGAGCATCCTGGGAGGGGGAGATTCTGGGGAGATGAGGAACTGATTCCTCCACAGAAGTGGCAGAAGGGCTCCTGCCTAGGGCCAGCGTGGAGCAGGAGCCCACTGGCATTCTGGGAAACATCCATTACCTTCTTCTGCAAGACATCTTGCCAATTGATGGCTGAGAAGAATCGGTGCTCCATGACCTCCTTGGCATCCCGGGGACCTCCGCCCAGCCTGCAAGGACACATAGAGCTTCAATGTCTCTCGGGGCGCCCCTCCAGTGCCCAGAGGGCCTGGGTTGGACCAGTTGGCCCCTCTGCTCAATTTCCTTCATGGGGTCCTACATTTAGCAGGATCCTCAGACACAGAGGATCTCAGCCCTCCTGGGCCCCATGTCCTGCCCAGGAATGTACCCTGCAAACCTCTTCTTGGAGACCTCGAATGATGGGGGAGCCCACTGCCCCTCCAGTCTGGTACAGATCTCACAGCCACCCCTCCCCTGCCCCGCTGTACCCTCGCAGGCATGGTGGCTCACCTCTGTTTCGGGTCCTTTTTCAGGAGCCCAGCCAGCAGAGCTTTGGCTTCAGGGCTCAGCGTGCGAGGAAAACGGATCTCCTCCATGAGGATCAGTTCAAAGAGGCGCTCGTGGTCCTGGTTGTAGAAGGGCAGCCGGCCACAGGTCATCTCGTACATCACCACGCCCAGCCCCCACCAGTCCACTGCCCGCCCGTAGTCATTGTCCTCCAGCACCTGGTGGCGGAGAGGACAAGGGCCCATCAGGCCGCCCCACACAGGCCCGGGCAGCCCAGGGAAGCAGTGGGGATCTAAGGGGGCCCGCCTGCCTCCCGTGGCCTGGGCTCTCCAGCTACCTCGGGGGCCAGGTACTCCGGGGTGCCACAGAAGGTCTTCATGGTAGCCCCATCGCTGATGCCCTCCTTGCAGAGGCCAAAGTCAGTGATCTTGATGTGTCCGTCTTTGTCCAGCATGAGGTTCTCCAGCTGGAAGGAAAGCAGGGGCATGAGTGGCCTAGAGATGGCTCCAAGCAGAGAGGAGCTGCGCCGCCCTTCTGGAGCGGCCGTACTCCTCCGTGGAGCCTTGGAGGCAGCCGAGGCCAGGTGAGAAGCCTGAGGTCCAGGCTGGGGCAGGCCCCCCATGCTCCAGTGCTGCCTGCACCGTCATCAGAGACACACACAGGGCTAAGTTTTATCGAGCGTTTTCAGATCAGCAAAGCACCTTCTACATTATCCTGTCTGATCCCAATAACCCTACAGAGAAGTGCTTTATTGTTTCTTCTCTATAAATGAGGCAACCATGGAGGAGAGAAAGCGGGTGACTTGCCCAGGGTCACACAGCTAGTGATGGCTGAGGGCAGGATTCTCACTCTGACTTCTGTCTCCTGGCTGCACTATCCTACTGTGGAGGCCACACAAGAAGATTTGGGAGTGAAGGCCGGTGGAGTCTTGTGTGCCTCTGGCCAAACTGCTTCTGGTCCTCTGGGCCTCAGCTCCCCTAGCTACAAAATGATGGGGTTGGGCTTGTCCAACACTCTCTACAACCCTTTCCAGCTCTGATGTTATTCTAAGATCTTGGTCAACACAGCAACAAACTCTGGACCCTAGAGCCAAATGTAGGTGGATCCCTGCCTTCAGGGATGAGACCAAGAGTCCCCGGAGGGAACCAAGCATTTGTGGGAGCAGTAGCTCATCTCAGCATGGCTGGGGGTGTCCTCCTCCAGCAGTAATGCCCAGCCTGGAGTACTGACCCAGAGGAGGCTGAGTTGGGCAGAGGGCAGGGGCCAGCACCCAAGGGTACCCTCCTCTCCGTCTGTGATTTGCCCAGAGTCACCCAGCAAGCAATGTCTGAGGCAGGATCCAAACCGGGGTTTCCAGCTCCCCGGCCCCATAGCTCATGAATGCGGGATGGAACTCACCTTGATGTCGCGGTAGACCACGTCCCTGGAGTGCAAGTACTCCAAGGCAGAGACGATCTCAGCCCCATAGAACCGCGCCCTGTCCTCTGTGAAGACACGCTCTCTCGACAGGTGGAAAAACAGCTGGCAGAAGAGGGGCCCACTGAGTGAGCAATGACTGTCCCAAGCCCAACCTGCCTGTGAACCCCAACATGCACACTCACTCAGGGCAGCCCCAGAACTAGAGCTTCAGGGAAACCAGGTATTAGGGCTCACAGACATGGGTCACACAGACTAAGGCCAACAAGACAGGCTCAAGAAGGCAGAGACCCCAGGCTTCCAGCCTATAAGGCCTGGGGATTTGGGAAGGTGGGCATGGAGAAGGGGAAGCTACTAGCCGTCTGCAGGGAGGGTATTTTAAGGTTTCTGAAATGGTTTGTGACATGACAATGCAATATGACCTTCCCCTATTTTTTCTCCCATTCACTCTGTTTCTCTTCCATCTTCTAAACTCCCATCAACCCTTTTGCTACACCTGCCTGGGAGGCTCTTTCAGCTTTTCCTAAGCCAAAAGATCACTGAGAGATGCCATTACTCACCTCCCCACCATTGGCATATTCCATCACAAAACAGAGGCGGTCATTTGTCTGAAAGGCATACTTTAGTGCCTAGACAGAGAGAGAGGGAGAGAGAGAGAGAGAGAGAAGAGAGAGAGAGGAGAGAGAGGGAGAGAAAAAGAGGGAGAGGGGGGAAAGAGAGAGAGACAGAGACGGAGAGGGAGAGGGAGAGAGGGAGGGAGAGAGAGAGAGAGAGAGAGAGAGAAAGAGAAAGAGAAAGAGGGAAAGGGGGGGAAGGGAGGGGGGAAAAGGAGAGAGAGAGAAGGAGAGAGAAAAGAGAAGAGAGATGCTTACTAACTTTATGACCATGAATCAGTCATTTAACTTCTCAAAAGAGATAATTAGATATAAAGCACTTTGCAAATTGAACACTTAAGGTGTTCTGTGTCAGTTATGATGATCTTCTCCAGTTTCCCTATCTGTAAGATGGGCACAGTAACACTGGTGTCACCCACCTCCAAGGGCTGCTCAGTGTAAAGGTGCTCTGTGAACCTTCCTTACCAGTAAGTTGACTGGACCGGGCTCTCCCTAATGGGGTTACTCCCCCAGGGCAGAGGTAGTCCCTGCAGGTTTTCTCAGCCAAGCAGAGGGATTCCTTTAGGTTTTCCCAGGACTCTTTCCCAGAGGCCTCCCTCTGACTTGGCCCTCCACAGGCACACAATCGCTGCACAGCTTCTGGAGAGTCCCTAGATGCCACCCCTCTTAGATGGCCAGGGAGGAGGGTCTGCAGTGCCATTCCATGGCCCTGGGGTTACCTGCTAGTTTATGTGTTCTCTAACTGAGGCATACCTTCATGTGCTGGCATATACCCGCACTAGGAAAACACCAGTGTTAAGTGTTAAAAGGTGACAAGAACCCTCAGCTTTCCTGTGTTCATCCTAGCAATGATTCAAAGGGTACCCAATCTATTAATGGCCAAGAAAATCAAAGAGAAGCAACAGGGAGCTCTTTCTCCTAGGCCAGGAACGCACAAAGAAAGATGTGGTGGGTCCTAGAAGAAGGGTCCTGTTAGAGAAGCCAGCATGAGGGCAGAAGACCCCACCAGGGACCAAACTAGGAATGCCCTGGAGAGGAAGAGGCCTGTAACAGGGTCCTCACCCCAACTGGGGATGCCCTGGGGCAGTAGGAGCCCAAAGCAGCACCCCCATCATGGATGCTGTGGGGGAACAGAAACGAGACTGTGCCCTGCCTGGAGCTGCCCCAGGAAGCTAGCAGAGAGGACTCTGAAGCACCCCAAATTGGGATAGTGAAGTCTGCCAGCACTCTCAACAGACACAGCAAGAGAGGGGGAGGCCAGTGGCAGGTGCCCAGGAAATAGAGGTCAGGGCCAAATAGGGCCTGACCCCCTCATGCAAGAGAAGAGGAGGGCAGAGTCTGGTTGGCAAAGAGTCTCAAATCAGGGGTGGAGACTGGAGATAGGAGTAGGCCAAAGACACTCAACACTGTGAAGAACTTTTCTAGGCCAAGAAATGCCCAAGAGGGAAGCCCTGAAGAAGGGGTCACTCCACAATGAGCCGCAGAGCTTTCTCTGTCAAGGAGCAGCAGCTGAAGAGCATAGAGAGCATTGTGGAAGTCCCCAGGATGCCCTGACCCACTGGACTGGCTGCTCAGCTCAGGGTCATGGACCAGATGGTAGGTGCTTCTCATCCTGGAGGGGGCCCAGGCTCCCCCACATTATCCACAGTGAGGGCCACTGGATCAGCTGCTCTTCCACTTGGACTCTCTGCTGGGTGTCAAATCCTCCAATCTCTCAGCTTGAGGCCTCACGTGACATCATGCTATGTTCACGGAAGCTGGTCGGGGGGAGGGGCTTCAAGGTTATTTTCCTCTACTTTGTCAAATGGTCCTTTAGCCTCAACAAACTCACACTCAGAGCTTGTGTTCTTTGTGCCCTTTCCAGGCGTCATCCTGGTGATGCCAGCCTGGCTCATCAGCAGGAGGGTGAAGAAGCGGACAGTGTACCAAGGTAGCCAACGGTAGGAGCCCAGGAAGCTGTGGCAAGGGCCAAACAGGGCCTGACCAACCCATCCCAGCTCTTTAAACCAGCAAGAGACATTAGCCTAACTGCAGGCCCTCCGTGAACCTTCCATCCTAGGACTGATAAGCTGACATGCTAAGAGAAACATGAGCACCAATGGAATGGTCAAAGACTCCATCATCACCAACGGCTTGGACTCAATGACCTGTAGGGGTTCAGCCCACCAGCTCTAGGTTTTTCACAGTCTTAGAGAAACCAAGTGACATTCTCAGTCCAGACCATACCCAAAACATCAAGTGGAAGGAAACATGGAGAGGGTGGGCGCTACGGTGTCTGCCGAGGTAACCAGAAACATCATTCCATGGCAGATGAGGGCAACTCGCTTCAATGAAGAACCCTGGGAAGATCCTCCCAGACCAGGGTCTGAATACTGAGCCTTCTGGTGTGCAGGTCGCCCAGGCTTTCCGTATTGCCAGAAATCTGAACTCCCGTCTTCACGGGCACCCTATCACAAGAAGCAGACTGTGGGCAAGGGCAGGGAGAAGTTGGGAAACTGATAGAAAAAAGAGTCACCATTTTCCTGTTCCTGTGAAGTTCAGTTAATGCTCCTTAGCTTTCCAGGAAGCCTGCCCCAACTGGTCCTAGCAGAAAGCATCCTTTAATTTTCTTCAAAATCTCTGACTATGAAGATGTCTAAACGGTCCAGGCAGTTTTCAAAGGAAGTAATCCATGAAGAAAATCAGAGACATTTGAATGAAAGCATCCCTATGACTCTTGCTCAGCTACCAACCTGACAAAGCTGTGAACTGGGGTGGCCATTACTGAGCTCTCCATGTCCTCTGACCCAGCCCTGCACCATCAACTCTCCATTCCACAGAGAACACAGAAAGAAGAAGAGGGGCCACACGGACAAAAATGCTCACAGTAGCCCTTCTCATAACAGCGTTAGACTGGAAATGGAAAACAAGCGGGCAATGGCTAGAAAAAGGGGTGGTGTATCTGGGGGAACCCCTAGGTCTCAGTGCAGGGAGAAGCAAGCAGAACAGAGGGAACAATATGGACAACAGTCTGGAAGGTCTCGAGAACTGACTGGGAGAGTGAGTGCCAAGCGTGGAGGGCGGAGCGGGAGGCACGCCTGGCCTCTGTCCCAGATGGATCGGGTCACAGGACCACAGACACCCTGGACAAAGCCAGCGTAGACATGACAGAGCTGTTATGGAGAAAGCTGCATTTGCTTTTTATTGTCCAAGCAGTGGAAGATACAGGAGGGAGAGGAAGGAAGGCTCAGAAACAATTTTTTAAAAGGTGGCTGAAAAAAGATACTAACACTGGGGGGAAAATCATAGATGGCACCACCATTTCAGCAAAGCACACAAGCGAGAGTGGCAGAAACACACATCGTGAGCGTCTTGGCTCTTTACCAAACACTTTGGAGGATGGGCTGCATGCCTGCCAAGGCCCTGAGGAGGCTGAGAAGCTTTCACTGATGCTGTCTCACAGACCGCGGCTGGCTTCCAAATCCCGCCACAGATGGAAAGGCTTCACGGAAGGCACAGAACCCTAGGAGGCAGCATCAGGGAGGGAGACCAGCCTGGGCCTGGAGCTACAAAGGCAAGGTCAGCTTTGGGGAATGGCAAAGAGGACAGCAGCTGGGAGCCTCACGGAAAGGGAGGCTACTGTGGCATCCAGCCAAGGAACCACAAAAGTGGCAGCTGTGGGAGAAGGGCCACAGAATGAGAGACGTCACAGAGATAGCAAAGAGAGATGGCGACTAACTGGGCCCTGGGGCACGGGAGCATCAAGGACAATCCCTGGGGAAGATGGTGGTTCCCCGACAGCTTGGCAGACTGTGCAAGGAGGCTGAAGGGCTTGCTAGGTGGCCCCAAGCCATGGCAGAGCCAGAGCTCAGAGAGAAAAGCCTCTGCCAGATGCCATCAGCCCAGGGGTTCACGGCACGCTTCGTGTCGGGGATACAAGCTTGGCTGCGCCCATCCTTAAGAAGACGATGAGGAGAGAAAGCGAGAGAAAGCAGGGACAAGGGGTCACCAAAAGGGTGCACTATCATGCCTTTGATGAGGCCCTGACCTGGGGGCACTAGCCTTCCCAATAGCCAGCTTGGGCAGGAGTCACGTGCAGAGAGATGCTAACTGAAGCATCTGGGCTGCTCTTTGTGCCTTTAATTATCTCAGATGGCAGAGTGACCCGTGCGAGCTGGTGAGATCGATGAGACAGAGGGGCAAGGGCAGAACTTCTGGAAACGTGGCATGTCATGGCTGAGTCTGAGGCACTGATGGGATATCGAGGCAGGGACATGCCACATGCACCCCCTGGAAGACTTTCGTTCCATCTTATGGGAGGAGACTGATGAGCTAGAGGAAGTCTGGAGGCCATCTGAGGACCACCTGGGAGGCCCGGGCACACCTGCAGCCTGAGAGGGATCAGACTGCTGTCACTTGGACTCGAGCCTGATGGAAGAAAGCTTTGTTAACAGGTGAGAGCTGCTCTGTGGCCTGGGGAGGCCAGGGCTCCACAGGGCTGGCAAAGCCTTCTTCAGGAGATGGCGGATCAGGTCAGAAGTGGATGGATGCACAGCTGGGCACAGGTCAGACACCCAGGCCTCAGAGGTGCTGCCTTGCCATGACCAATGGAGGGAGTGAGCTCCCAGAGCCCAAAGACAGGGTCTGGCCTCAGTCATAAGAAGGTACGTCGTTCCTCAGAGCCTGGACCAAAGGATGAGATGCAGCTGCTTCATCCTTGGACAGGAAGGGATGGAGCAAAAAAGAACAATAGCATGGGCTGATGCCCAAGCTAACAGAGCTCAATAGGGTCTTTATGTGGATCCCACTGTGTGCCAGTCCCTGTGCTAAATATTTTTACACACATTGTCTCCTTTGGCCTCACAACCACGATGGGAGGTAGGTGCTATGCTATAATTATCATTCTAATTTTACAGTTGAGAAAACTGAGGCAAAAGAGGTCAAGTGACTTGTCCAAGGTCACACAGCTAGGCAGTGTCTGAAACTGGGTTTGTACTTAGATCTTCCTGACTCCAGGCCCAGTGCTCTACCCACTGTGGCACCAGCTGCCTCTGTAAGCATTCTAAATCTGCAGGAAATACCTGCCTGCTTTTGAGGACACAAAGTGATGAGGCCCAGATAGCCTCTCTCCTGGCAGACGTGAAGGCCACCCACCTTCAGGGAGCTCCCCGAGACCAGGGAGAACTGAAGCACTGGGAGAAAAGAAGGGAGTGGCGCCGTAGCCTCTGGGCCAGCCTGAGCGTCGCTCTGGGTTGCACTCTGGAAGGACCTGCCCATGCCACCAGAACATCTTTGCTGAGAGCAAGCCCTGCCCCAGACTTGTCTCCCTTCCCTTCTGACCAGGGTTCACTGCTGGACAGTCAGGGGTGACTCAAGGAGTTTCCTTGCATAGGAATCCTTCACCTGGATTGGACCACAGGGCCAGGGAAGCCTGTATGGAACTTTCTTGGAATTGGGTATCTGAATGCTTAAAATAACTATGTCAGCTATAAAGGAAACCAGTTACTGAAACAGTTGCCAAAATATTGTTAAAAATAAGTGTGAGGACCCGAGGTTAAGAAACCCTGATATAGGCCAGCAAAGCATGCAATGATGCCTCTGGGGGTAATTCTTGTGGAAAAGATGGAGAGAAGAGCTAGATGGCAGTATAATAAGGTTGCTAGGGGGCGCTAGGGGGCGCCACAGACCACCAGGCCTGCAGGCAGGAAAATTCATCTTCCCAAGTTCAAATCTGGCCTTAGACGCCAACTGGTCACGTGACTTTGGACAAATCGCTTCACCCCATTTGCTTCAGTGTCCTCACCTGTAAGATGAGCTGAAGGAGGAAATGGCAAAGCCACTCCAGCATCTCCGCCAAGAAGACCCCAAACAGGGGCACGGAGAGTCAGACAGGACAGAACAACAAAGACACCAGTTAGGGGGTTATGGAACTGGTGGGATAGACCAGAGTGACTATGAACTTGGGGAGGGCTCTTAAGCTAAGAAGCCTTGGGATCTCTGTTGGGCCCTGAGCCCGACGTCATCAGTGGCTTGAGGAAAGATAAGAGTCCGTATGCTTTTGGGAAATGCGACTGAGCCAGAGATGCCAGAGGGGAAGCTTTCATGCTGCAGGCTGGAGTCCACTTGCATGGTATCTCAACGGGCAAGCCCAGGGCCTGCTCAACTACTGCCTGGGGGCCAAAGCCACCCACAGGCCACCTGTGTCTGTAGTCTGCCCACCCTGGACCAGAGCTGAGGCCAAATCTAATGAGTGAAGGCCAAAGGGATGTGGGACAAGAGGAGGTTAGAATAGAGTCTCAGAGCTCAAGATCATGAAGGCGACATAAGTAAATAAAGAATGACGGTGAGATGTGGGATGCCATGATACACTAATGCATGGCTGGTGGAGCTGTGACTCCATCCAGCATTCTGGAAAGCAAAGAGAGGAGAACGTTTACACCCAGAGATCTCGCGCTCGGCGCACCCCCCGCAGAGGCCAAAGACAAAGGAAGAAAGGCCCAGAAACACCAAACTACTCAAAGCAGCAGCTCTTCTGCTAGCAAAGGACTGGAAAGAAGCAGGTGGGCAACACCTGGAAGGGAAAGACCCACAGAGCAAACAGAGGCACGTTCTTCTCAGGACCAGCTTGCGTTTCCCTCCCTTTCTGCAGAGAATGACTGTTGTGGAATGTTGCAGACACTGTTAAGACATGATCAACGCACAGGTTGGCTTTAAGACATTTTTTTCTTTGTCTTTTTAGTCTTTGTCACAAGGGCAGAGAAGGATATATTCAGAAATTAAGGTGATATTTTTTTAAAAGGCACTGATTTTTTTAAAAAGATGTGACCATCGCCCTTGGCAACTGAAGATACGGGTTATGGGGATTGGGGCCCTCAATGCAATGGAAGGCTGGGCTGTTGGAGGAGACATCTGGGTGTGGTAAAGTCTCTGAATATGAAGGCAAGGAATGGCATGGAGAAGAAGCCAAGCCAAGCACCCAAGTCTTTGAAGAGGGAGGGAGAAAGACTTGGAGACCTGTAAATAAATGCGACCTACACCTGCAGTGGTTGACGACTGGGGGAAGCTCAAACGAGGAGATGTCCTGGAGTGATGGCAGCCAGAAGGTGGGCAAGGAGCGGCTCTGAGAGGCCAGGCTTGTGCCTGCTCTTCCTCCGGACCCAGGGTCTCTGAGAAGGAGCTCTCAGTACTAGAGAAGTAGAAATGATGAACTGAAACATGACAGAGGTAGACGCATGCCTCTGTCAAGAAGAAGGCCTGGGGCAGGGTCCACATGGACAAGGAATTCTCTATTGATGGTAAAGCTGAGGTGCAAATACCATTGAATTGATTACATCCAACCCCAGAAGACTAAAGAAACACTTCAGAGACCCACAGTTGCTCCACGACAACAGTGCACAAAGGAAAAAATCTGGACAAGAGCAGGGACTGCCCAGCAAGAGGCCTTTTGACCTCATCTACTGGTATCCACAGTGTGTATGGGCACCAGAGACAGACTCCAAAGGCCTAGGCACAGGATGTTGGGCCTTCAGTGATCCCCAAGCTGCTTCCTGAACATTAAGGTCCTTCTAGTGATGCTCTAGGATTGTGAGGCATGGAATGCCACCATCTCCAAAGAATAAAAATTGCAGGTAACCCAAAAGGCAATGAAGAAACAAGGCAGGGGTGGGGGTGTCTAAGCAGACCCCAGCCCATTATCAATGGTCCCCCAGGCTCTAGAAGCGGCATCAAAGAGACCATTAGAGAATGGAGGATCAGAAAAGGAGGTGAAAGCACCAGAGATAGCAGGTGAGCAGTCCCCAGGCTGCCCGGAATGCAGAGATTCAAAGGAGGCCTGCAGGGCATGACCCAAGGACAGGACAAGACTTGGGATGGTTTGTGATCTCTACCACTGGAGGAAGACTCACATCCATCTAGCCAGCATGGAGCCACAACCGTAGAAAGCAAGAGACAAAGAGGAGGCCCCAAGGGTCCATAAACCCTCAGCCAGCACCCCCTGTCTCTCTTTACTAAGACAGAGAAACACAAAGCAGGGCTGGGCTAGAGGGCAAACTCATGTATGCAGTGTTTAGGAGATGATGCTGGGAGGATTGTGGGCAACATCTCCCTACAAACAGCCAAAGGCTGTGGAGGGAAAGGCATCTGTAGGAGCCCTGCATGAACCTCAACCAAGCAAGAGCATCTCTGGAGATAGTGGAGTGGATGGGCCAGCCTTAGTGTGCCTCGTGACAGACAGTCTGCTATCCCAGGAAGAAGGTGACAGGTGGGGAAGGTCAGCAGGACTGGACCCAGAGAAGTCTTTGCTGCAGGCAATAGCTCTGACACTTGAAAGGCTGATCTTTGAGATCTCAGAGAGGAAGATGTGAGGCCTTCTCCTGGCCAATGTGGGCTACCTGGGGTGGGGGTGGGGGGAGAGGGGAATACTGAAGTGACATTAAAGAGGCATGACCAGAATGAGATGCCCTTGGGAGCACCACCAACAGGGCTGCCTCCTTTGGCCCATCTGCCTAGCCCACTCAGGGATCCTGCATCAAATGCGTCTGAACAGAGAGCCAGGCCCCTGCCCTGAAATGGAGGCCTGACCTACTTACTGTGAGAAATGGGTGCCTGGTGTTCTGGAGGACTCGACTCTCAGTGACTGTGTGGGCAACTTCATCCTGGAGACAGACAGACAGACAGACAGAAATACATCTATGGCTTGGCCTTGGGGTTTGGGCCTCCTCTGGAAGTACTACCCAGATGGGCAAAGTTGGGGTCAGCTGCTCCTGTTACAGAGAAGCCCCATATTCACCAGGTGCTTAAGCAGCTGATATGTAACAAGGCACCCTCAAATTTGGCAGGGCCTTCACCAAAGTGGCTCAGATCCTATTTGGACCCAGACTCAGCCTCAGATCAACACACACTAGTTGTGGCCCCAGGAGCTGGTGAATGCCACACCCTTGCTTTGTACAAAGGGGGCCGTTACCCAGGCCCCTCCCCTTCCAGGATAGCTGCGCGGGGAGTGAGAGTGGTTTTGGGTGGCAGGGCAGCAGCAACCCATGGGAAGCCTAATCCTACTCCTGACCATCACAGGAATGTTCGCCTGCTCCCTTCTATCCACCGAGCCCAGTTGGCCCCTCCCAGGCTACCTGTCGGCCCCGCGCTCCTCAGGGCTCACTATAGCAGAGCAGATGTGACCCCCTGCTACTTAGACCTCTAGAGGTGGCCTCCCCAGGAGCAGGGATTGCACAGGGAGGATAGTATTTCTCTAGATCAGTCACAGGGTCTCCTTCGTGGTTCCTGCTTGGGGTGGGCTTTTTAACTTGTTACGTGAAGACATTACTGGGTTGTCTTTCCCTTGGAACCACAAGGGGACACCTGTGCCCTTCTGCCTAATGTGCCATTGGTATCATCTGCCCAGCTGCCCCTGCCCTCTGATCCCTGAGAGGATGCCCTGTCCTCTTGTCTCCCTGCATCTGTCTGGATGCCCCCTCCTTGAAGACCCCAGGGCCTCCGTTCTCTCTCCTTCAGCCTGCTGTATAAGAGTACTTCCAGGCTGCCCCCCACGCCACAAAGGGGCACCCTGCACTCCCATCTAGCGTGCAGCCTGACATCTGTGAGGCTGGCCTCCCGGCTGAGCCACAAGGGGGCAGTACATCTGCGTCTACTGTGGGCAGCCAGATGGAATAGCGGAGATGGTGTGTGGAGTGAGGAAGACTCCTCTTCCTGAGTTCAAATCCCAACTCAGACACTTCCTAGCTGGGTGACCCTGGGTAAGTCACGGCACCCTGTCTTCCTCAGTTTCCTCCTCTAAAATGGGCTGGGAAAGGGAATGGCAGCCTCTGCCAAGACAAGCCTGGAGGGGGCCAGGGGGTAGCGGCCCACCTTGGCAATGATGACCTCCTTGCGCAGGATCTTCATGGCGTAGTAGCGCCCTGTGGCCTTCTCCCGCACCAGGATGACTTTGCCAAAGGTGCCTTTGCCCAGGAGCTTGAGATAGTCAAAGTCGTTCATGGTCTGTGGGGGATGGGAGGATCAGGATTCCCGCTGCCCCCAGCCCAGGCAGAGGGGCACAGCTGGGGCACTGCCCCCACAGGGTGCTCCACAACTGCATGCATACACGCGTGCACACACACACACAGACTGGGGCCCCATGGCTGGCTCAGTGGTGCAGGGGCACGGCCCCTCCACGGCTCCTCCCCATCACTGCAGGCATCCCCAGCCTCAGAGCTCACCGCCTTTGTCCGGGTTTTGCTGATGGCTACTTCCATCTCCTCAGCCACTGAGGAGTCATTGGGGGAGCCACACTTGCAGTCTACCAAGTCTCCCATAGGCTCCTGATTCTTCAGGCTGTTGGCTACCATCTGGATGGCCCGCATCCACTCCTCCCTAAGTGACAGACACAGACCACAGCAGGGCCGTCAGCCAGCAAAGTACAGCCCTGAGCTGAGACAAGACCCCCACCCCCCAAGGAGCTCCCACAATCACAGACACTCCCAGCAAGGGCCCACTAAGGTTCTCCCAGGGCCCAAGGGGGCCCTTCCAGCCTCCATGTTACATCCCCTTCATGCTACTCAAACTGGCCTGCCAATGATCACCATATGCAAAACTCCCATCTCCCACCTCCATGTCTTTGTACTGGCTATCCCCCAGGCCTGTACAGTTCTCTGCCTCTCCTCCACCATGAAGTCTCTTGCTTCTCTCACAGCTCAGCAGCCACCCCAGCATGAGAGCCAGGTCCCCAAATGGCTAACATTGCCTCCCTCCTGAAATTACTTTGTAATGTGCCCTTCTCTAGAGGGGTTGCAGCTTGTCAACAACCCTCAGATGGAACCTATGCCTGGAAAGGTTCTGACGGGGGAAGAGGATGGTGGGCTGTACCTCTAGCTGGGCCATTCCTGAGGACCCTAATGACAGCAGTACCTGCAGGGGCAGACGTGTCACAAGATTCATTCATTCATTCATTCATTCATTGCTTACAACTTCCACCCGAGCCTTCCCCCAGTGGGACTCTATGGCTTCCTCCACCACTTAATGTGCTGACTTTTATGTAGATTCAGATTCTGCGCAGCTGGTCCACTCTTCTACATGGTGGTTCTCAGCACAAACCGAACAATTAACCCTCTGATCGCGGCCTTATTTTGCCCACCATGTGCAGCTTTTTGGCTCAGGTTGCTGGGAGACTTACAGTGTCCACCCCTGCTGCTCTCTCACTAAAGTCACTGTAGCACAGAGGTGCCCTTCATTCTCAGAACACCCCAGCACCCTGAGAAGGGCAGCTCTGACAGGGACGGGCCTGGCCACACACTGACCTGGAGCCTGGCCGAGAGACAATGATGTGGGGGCCACCATGCTTCGTGCAGACCACCTCCTGAGCCATGGTGGGGCACGGTCCATGTTGCTGGGGCAGTGCCCACCCAAATGTCACCACGGCTCATCTTATATACTTCCACTGATGCCAAAAGAACTACTGAAAGAGCCACGGCGTTTTGGAGCTAGAACTGACTTTATGTCCCCTACTCTGGGCACGTCTGCAGGGCAGCTGCCCCTTTCCTTGAAGGTTCCTGGGTCTGCCTAGGAGAACATGCGAGATCCTATGACTGGGGTCTAGACTTCTGAGGCCCTTCATGCTCCAGGGGCATCGACACCTCTGCTAGGAGGACACAGAGTCCTTTCTTCAAGGGAACTGCAATCCATGCAGCCCAGGCTAACTGCTCCTGTGTTCCTCATCAAGTCTCTGTGTTTATCATATGCAGAGCAGGTATCACACAAAGGCCTGCTGAAATGAGCTGGCAGGCTTGGGGATGGCGGAATCCTGTTTATTCTGTAGTCATATTCTGGGCACCAGGGACAGGCGGAACTTGCTAACCCTGCAGCCCCTGTGAATGCTTGCTGACTTAAAATGGACTGAACCAACAGGCACCATTGGTCCTGAGGAGGGCCCCAGGCCACAGTGGGGCAAGGAGCAGATTGTGGGCACTCTGACCAGCAGGCCGAATGAATTTTGCAAGTACTCTGGGGGCAGTGACCCAGAGCTCAGCTGTCACAGCAATCCTGGGATTTATATGCCTTCCAGGGCAACACTCCCCAACAGTTTGGGGGGGGCCCATGGAGGGGGAAGAACTCTCTCCCCACCCACACTCCTCCCCTCACCTTTGCCTTCCACTCCACTGATCAAGGTCAAAGATTCCCTGAGCCTTTGGCCACCCTGCCCAATCCTCACAACCAACATGTTGCCTCATTCCCTCCTGCTTCTATCCCAATCTCCCTCTGCTCCAGCGACTCATTCCAGGTCCAGCAACAGTCCAAGCATGGAGAAGCCTCCAATAACACCTGGTTCTACTGACTTCTCATCCCAACTAGCCAGATACATTCTGGATGAAGGAAGACAATGCCCACTCTACTCCACTCACGGCTATGGCAAATGTAGACATTCCCAAGAGAGAAAAGGAAGTCTGGGCAACCCCCTGTAGTGGGACACCATTCCTAGCCTTGAGAGTGTCCTGGCTTCAGATGAGAAAGCCAACATGGGAGAAGCCTCTCTAGCTCGTGAGAGGGTCAGCAGCCTGGAGGCAGGGACACATGTGTGGTCCTGTCCTGAACCAGGGATGTGGACAAGATGATCTCATTCATTCCTTTGTACCCTGAAAGCCTGGGCCAAGAGGAGGCACTGTGCTGGGCCTGTAGCAGGAGTTCACCACCAGTGCACAGGGAGGCCAAGACCCCCATCCAGCCTTTAGGTAATGGCAGAAGTTTTTAATGGCACTTCCCCCAACTAAAGCTCCATAAATGCCCATGCTAGACTCCAGAGGGACATGGGTCCCAGGAAAGGGAGGGCACAGGGCAGAAGCAATGCACTGGAGACCCAGTTCCAAGTAGATCAGGGGCAGAGAGCTCACAGGGTGGAAAAGCTCCATGGCTTTGACAGGACTGAAAGAACAGGGCAGAGAAAGCAGCAAAAGATAGACACATGGTCACCATCCCACGGGGGACCAAGAGAAGTTCAGCATTTGGCTACAGCCGGGACACAATCCTTTCAACCAAGAAGCGGACTTGGTGGCAGGAAGAACTGGGTTCAAATCCTGCCTCTGCTACTTCCTAGCTCACTTCACCTCAGAGAGTAGGCCTCAGCTTCCTCCTCTGTAAGATGAGGGGGTTTTAATCAACAGCCTCTAAGGTCCCTCCTGGTTGTCAATCTGTGACCCTACAATCCAGCCTCCATAGAGTTCAACAAGGACTGACCCATCATTAACATGGGCCATGTGCTCCACTGGATGTGGACAATGTAAAATGGCCCCTGTCTTTGGGGAGCTGTCACTCTCTGGGGCTCAGGAAATCAGCATGTGCCTCGAAAGGACAAAGGAAGCCCACGCTGGGAAGCAGGGCCTGGCTCCCTTCTCAAAGGTGCTGCTTGAGCTAAGCCTTGCAGAAGCTTGGGATACTGAGAGAACTCTGTAGGCATTTAGGCTGGCCAGACCATACAAAGACGCAGAGGGAGGAGACGGTGATGAGAGTAGTAATAACAAGTTCTAATGTTTCCACAGCACTTTGCCTAGACAATCTCCATCTAGTGAGGTATGGAAAAAAAAGCAAAAGGGGGAGCGGAACTAAGATGGCAGCACAGAAGCAGCAAGGTTTCGCAGCTCCCACACAGCCACTTCAAATACCCATAAAATACGACTCTAAACAAATTTTAGGGCTCCCAAACTCACAAAAATACAGAAAACACATCTCTCGCTGAAGGTAGCTCGACAGGTGGGGCTCATCACAGCGTAACCAGCCCAGCCTGAAACCGCAGCCTGGCCCCAGGGAGGTCAAGAGGAGCCGCAGCTGGAGTCTTCAGGAGAGCGGGTCTGTGGCACCAGTGCCAATTTCCCAATTTATCGAGCCAGGAGAAATAAGGACCAAGAGAAAGGTCAGTGAGATTCAGCGAAATTTGGGGGAGAAAAGTGGTCTGGCCAAACGTCCCCCAGGGCAAGGAAGCAGCGGAAGAGGCACAAGCGGCAGAAATGGCTGCAGCCGCCTCCACCTGGCTGCTTCAGAGCTCTCGGCCTGCAGACTGCAGGAGGGCCAAGCGATCCTTCAGAGGCCAAGGGCTCTTGTGATCCGGATCGTGGTCTTGGGTGGGGGTCCTGGGGTGCGTTTTCAGTGAGCCAAAGCTGGTGGGGGCGGCAGCACCCCCTAATAGCTCCGGCAGCTGTGAGGGCCCCAGCAATTTGGGACAGAGCTTTCCCCTCTGGAAGCAGAGTTCCACAGAGCTAAAAACACAAATAATTTACTGGCAACATAAGTAGGAAAAGGAAGCAAAGTAAGAACAGTAACTCAGCTCTAGAATCCTTTTTTGGGGACAAAAAGGATCAAAGCATGGAACGGGAGGAAGACAACACAGTCAGAACTCCCATACCAAATGCTTCCAAGAAACATGAAGACTGCCTACAAGCCAGAGATCAGCTTAAAAAGAATTTTGAAAACCAAATAAGAGAAGTGGAGGAAAAATTGGGAAGAGAAATGAGAATGATGCAAGAAAATCATGAAAAGGGAGTCAACAACCTGACTGAAGAAAATAACACCTTAAAAAACAGATTAACTCAAATGGCAAAAGAGGCCCAAAAAGCCC
>CM053596.1:17297809-17320477 GCA_028646575.1 Pseudocheirus occidentalis | reverse complement strand
AAGGAAAATTGCCCCTATATTTTAGAACCAGAGGGCAAAATAGAACTTGAAAGAATTCACCAATCACCTCTTGAAAAAGATCCCCAAAAGAAAACTCCTAGAAATGTTATAGCCAGGTTCTGAAGTCCCCAGATAAAGGAGACAATATTACAGGCTGCAAAGAGGAAGCAATTTGAATACTGTGGAAACACAATTAGGATAACCCAGGATCTGGCAGGTTCTATACTGAGGCATTGAAGGGCCTGGAATATGATATCCCGGAGATCAAGGGAGCTAGGATTAAAACCAAGAATCACCTACCCAGCAAAACTGAGTTTAATGTTCTAGGGGAAAATATGGTCATTCAATGAGGTGGAGGACTTTCAAACATTCTTGCTGAAAAAACCAGAACTAAACAGAAAATTAGACATTCAAACACAAGAAGCATGAGAAGGTAAACATGAGAAGGAAACAAATTATAAGGAACTTATCAAAGTTGAACAATTTACATGCCAATATGGAAAAACAATAATAGTAACTTATGAAACTTTTCTCAGTATGATAGGTGAAGGGAATACAAATGTATATATACATATGTCTATATAGGAGGTTTTATATATGCATATGAATATATATCTGAGTATATGTGTATATGAGTTCATAGAGGGCACAGGATTAATTGAATAGGAAGGGATGATACTTTAAAAGGTGAAATTCTGAGGTAGGAGAGGAATAGAATGAGAGGAGACAGGAAGAGACAGAATGGGGTTAATCATCCCATATAGAAGAGGCAAGGGATAACTGTTACAATGGAGGGGAAGAACATGAAGGCAAAAGGGAAAGGGTCAACTTTACTTTCATTGAATTTGGCTTAGGGAAGGAATGACAAAAACTAAACTGGATATCTTGCCACACAGGACAATAGGAGGGATGAGGATGAAAGGTGGGATGATGAAGGGGAGGGCAGGGTGTGTGTGGGGGGGCTGCTGGAAACACACACTTCTGTAATGGGACAGGGACAAGGTAGAGAACAGAACAAGAGGAAGACGGGATAGGAAGGAGGGACATATAATCAGTCTCTCACAATATGTCCATTGTGGAGATGTTCTGCATAATTACACATGTACAGCCTGTATGGAATTGCTTGTCCTTCCAGTGGGTGTAGGGGACGAGGGAGGAACTGAAAGAATCTAGAATTTAAAGTTCTATAATTAAATGTTAAAAATACATATGTTGTTTATTATTATTATTATTATTATTATTATTAACTACGTGCAACTGGGAATTAAGATAAACAGGCACTGGGGTAGGGAGACCCATCCTGCCCTACTGAAAAGTTAGAGGGGTGATGGAGGAGGACATAGGAGAGAGCAGATTGGGGGAGGGGCTTTACAGTGGGATCACTGTTTTGGGGTAGGGGAAACATGGGGAAAAATTTTGTAACTCAAAATCTCGTGGAAATGAATGATGTAAACAAGAAAATAAATAAAATAATTTAAAAAAAAAGAAAAAAGCAAAGTGGTAAGCTGAGTCAGAACAGGGAGGCATGAGAGGGAGTGGCAGGAGCTAAGTCTACACAGAGGGATGGGAGCCATAGTAACGACAGCTGTAAATGACAAAAAGGGGAGCTTCTATTTTAGCCCAGAAGTTTCTTAAGGAGTCACATGGTTAGGCTTCAGCTATAAGACAAGTGGGTAGAGGATGGATAGGACAGGAGAGGTGTGGATGAAAGGAGATGCTGAGGAGACCACCAAGGAAGGGGTGCTGGAGCCTAGCACAGGCTGAGGGGAGGCACGGTCACTCTTCAGAAACCTTGAGACCTCACTGGAGTATCCATCTCCAAGCGGCCCCCGCCTGATGCTCTTTGATGCATCCTAGAGAATCTCTTCTTCCAGCTAGGCACACTTAGTCTACCCCTTTCCCTCCCCCTCTTGATCTTACGAGGAAGAGGAGGCCAGAGAGGCCAAGTTATTTGCCTAGGCTCACAAAGGTAACTCTTAAAGGGGAGGAGATCCAGGATTCGATGCCCCCAATCCAGAGACCTCCCCATGGACCACACTGGAATGTGATAACCAAGTCTCCGCTGTGCTCCCAATGGCCAGCGGCCTTCACAATGCCACACACCCATCGGGTACCAGATGCAGGAGAAGAGCAGATCAGAGCTGGGAGGACCTGAGCTTCCTGCTCTTCCAGCCCTGCACTTTCTGGAGGAGGACACAGGGCCTGGGAAGTAAAGCCATCTGGCCAAGGCCACACTGAAGGTGAGAAGCAGAGGGCTGCCTTCTATCTGGCCCCATCTGGAAGCCCAGCCTCATTTCCTGTTCTGAAACAGGGAGCCAAACTCTCCCTCTGCCTCCAGCAGTGACCAGTCAAGAAGATGGGTCTTCTTCTAGGCATAAGGGAGAAGGCATCAGGGAAACACCCATTGTGAGGGGCAGGGTAGCCCAGGGAAAGGAATGCTAGATATGGAGTCAGGAAGCCCTGGCGGTGTGGCCCTGGACAAGCTCAGTGTCCATGTTGACTAAGAGGGCTCTGAGCACTCTAAAGCACTTTAGAGAAAAGGACAGCATCAGTGAGTGTTGGCATTGGTGGGTGTTGTTCAGAGCTCTCCCCCATGTCCCAAAGCCCCAAGCCATTCTGGGAACAGTGGGCCTGCCTCCTAAGGCCTGCCCTCCCACTCTGCCATTCCTCTGGCTCAGTCTTCCCAAAGTGGATGAAGAAGGATAACAGTTAATTTTTCTAATTTAAAAGGCCTTATCTTTGAGCTGCTGTCCCATTTCAAGGAGTCAACAGAGACAGTGGTAGTGCCAGGAAAAATTATGAAAAAAAATATTCTCGCCAAGTAGGCGAGAAACAGCCAGCACCAAGGGCTGGCTGAGATCTGAGCTTTAAGGTCTAAGCCCCCTCTCCCAGGAGAAGACCCACCTCTCATCTGGAGAATCCACGTGAAAGGTCCTTTCGATAACTGTTGTCCACTGCAAGCATCGGATGACAAAGGTGTTGGGCCGAGGTCGCTCTGTTTTCATTAGCTGGCATTCTAGAGGGGAAGGGAGATGGAGGGAGGGGCCATCAGAGCCCAGGCCAGGGCACCCCTTTCTCCCAGAAGCTGGTTTCCTTCCAAGACCAGCTGCCACCTCCTCCAGGTGTCCCTCCTCAATTCGCCCCACACCTCCCTCTTGAAATGACTGCAGACTGACTTGCTGCACAGCTCTCCCCATTTCCCCCAGCCTGGAAGCACAGTGGCCGCTCATAGGTCCCATCTCACTGTTGCTCAGCAGCCAAACGTCAATGAGGTTCTATTCGGAACAGGAGCCAGGTGGCCCCTGCTGAGATGGCCCATGGGGCTTTCTCTCAGCACGGCTTTGGCCCTCCCACATGCAGCTCAGAGTCAGCTGCCATGCTCGGGAGAATGGAAGTGGCCTGAGGCCCACCTGCAGAAAGCAGGGACAGAGGGAACCCCAGAGGGGAGGCAGTAGAGGGTGATAGGAGCCTTGGGCTCAAAGTCCAGCTCTGATGTCAGCCTCCTAGGTAACCCTGCAGAGACCTAGATTTCACCTTTTGCACTAGCTGAACAGGAGAATCCTTAGGGTCTGAGCTGCTCTTCCCATAGAGAAACTGAACTTTGTACTGGGAGGGGCCTCAGAGAGCCTCGTTTCACAGATGAGGAAGCTGAGGACCAGTGAGGCTAGCTCAGGGAAGCCCCCTAATTCACCCTCTGAGAGTGAGTCAGGTGCTGTTGCTCCCACTGGCCTCAGGCTGGCCCACCACACTGGGCCCATGCTCTGCCTGGCCAGGCCCCACGCATGTCAGTACAGGCCTGGGCTAGGCCACAGCCCTGTCCCCAAGGGTCGGCATGCAGGGTATGCAGACATCCTGCCTTGGGTGCCCACGTTCCAGTGGGCAGCTGATGGACAGTGCCGCCACCTGGCCAAGGGCAGATGGGACCCAAGGCTTGCCCTGGGGGCGGCCCCAGGCCTGGACAAAGGGATCTATGCTCTCAGGAGGCCCAGCGCTCAAGCAAGGGGGTATTTTAATCCAACTCCCCTCAAAACTTTACTCAACAAACCTGCTACGGAAAAGTTATTTAAAGGGGGCAAACTCTGGTCAGCCACCTCTGGCCTTTCTTTGTACCCGATGAATGAACCATCACTTTTTAACAGGAAGTAACGAGGTCTCCAGGTCTTGATGTATTCACCTGAAAAGAAGAGAAGAGAAGTCAGAGCAAAGCAGGCCCCTCTGTCCCCAAGCTAAGGGCAGGCCCAGGGCCCCAGGAACATCCCCCCAGCCCGGGGGTGGGCCTACTGGGGGCAGGCCATGAGAGAGACAGGCAGATCCTCAGTTACATTCCAGGCTCTAGATGCTTGGAGAGTGACTCATCACAGAGCCAGCAACAACAGAGACCGGGAGGGGGAGTAGGGGAAGGGGCGGGATAGAAAGGAGAAGAGATGGGAAGGGGAAGAGGGAGAATCAAGGGGGGAGAAAAGAGAGGGCGAGAGAACATGCCTGCTTTTAGGAGAAAAACCTTATGGCGGCAGCAGGTCTGGGAGGAGAGGGAAGGGGCCTCTGGCTGACGCAGGGCAAGACACTGGGCAGGACCCAAGTATGGCAGAGGTCATGGTATGCTGGGCTTCTCCCTAGCTGCAATACCCCTGGGGCAGCAACCCCAGAACTGACTGGGATTGCTTCATGGCCTCCGGCCCCAACTGAGGGCCTGCTGTTCGGCCCCTCTCCTCACCCCACCCCCTCTCCTGTTTTTGGTCCACGGCTATTGCTCTCATAAGCTAGAGATATGTTCTGGGCCCGAGCAGAGTCCCTTTCACCCCAAAGAAATCTGTTGTGAGGCAATGATGCTAGCCTGGGCTTGGAGGGACAGGCATTTTCCTCTGAGAAAACCCAGGAGGTACAGTGGGAGCTGAAATGCTGGAGAGACCTGGAGGGCCTTAGAGGGAAGGGGGGGAGAATTCGGCCCAGGCCCCAGGAGCTCCATCCAAATGGCACTCAATCAGTGCCACCCCCCACACCAGCTGCTGCTATCCTGGTACCTGGAAAAGGTGGCATCTGTGAGAAATGGGGCCCCTGGGGACAGGGAAAGCCAAGGCCGGGGCCAAGGAAGCAGGCATGGAGGCTCCAGAGAAGAGGTGACCCCTGAGGACTGAAGCCCTCTTGGTTGTTCTAAGCACAGCCCATTATCTCCATGGGATCACTCATCACCTGGCATCAGCCAGGGGCTCTCACTGGCCCTCTCAGAGACCAGGAGAAAAGACCTGCCAGCTTTGGCTTTCACTAAGGACTCAGGATGAAACGCTTAAGTAGCAGCTACTCTGGGAAGGCCATTGAGGGAATGAATAGCCTTCCCAAGGCCTGGCCCCACAACACCACTGTTACAGCCCAGCTGGCCAGTTCACTCCCCAATGGCTTCCCACCCAAGGAGAGGCGGTGTGGTTCTGACAGAAGATGCTGGTCCTACTATTGCCACCACCTGCCCTCCTCCTCTTTGCCAAGGGCAGCCACAGCTTCTAGGGGCTCCTAGACCAGCAGCAGGGTTCTGCACAGGGCCCTGCACAGGGCCCAAGGAAGCCAATGCCAGCTGTGTTCAGCCAGCAACACAAGCAGGCTAACAGCACCACCCAGAACCATCTCCCAACATTTCTCTGGTGCCCTAAGGTTTGCATAGGCCTCTATCCACAACGGTTGTGGGAAGGAGCCAGGACAAACAGGATCTCCATTTTTCAGATGAGGAAACTGGGGTTCAGGAAGGTGACCTAGCCCCGTCACCTAGCTGGCCCCTCCAAGTCCTTGGGGTGCCAGGAGGATCAAGGGACATAAGTCACCAAGGCCTTCCAATGCTATCTAGCCGTCAGCTCCATCTGCAGGACCACACAGAGGGACCGAGCAATCAGAGCAGGGACAGGAGGGGACCCCTCAAAGATCACAGAGCCCCACATCTCATTTTCCAGATGAGGAGAAAGAAGTTCAGCAAGATTCAGTGACTTGTCCAGGGTCATACAGCCAGGACTGGAGATAGGATGTGAACCCAGGCCTGCCTCTGGGTCTGGAGCTCAGTCTGACCCCTGTGTCGGGAGAGACCCCAGCCAGGCCCCTCCTCACCTCTCTTGTGCAGCCAGCCTTCTTTGACGACAGACACCTCGTTCATGGTGGCGCCTGGCCTTGCCACTGCCTCGCCCGGGATGCGTCAGGCAGGTGGAGCACGGTCTGCTAGGAAGAGAGGGGCACATTCCTACCCGAGGCCAACTGCTCCCATGGAAGCCTCCCTCTGCCCACCCAGGTTACCCTCTCATTCACACACACACACACACACACACACCCTCACCACACCCATGCATGTACACACACATCTAACCACATCCATGCGCACACACATACCTCTCACCACGCACACACACCCACACACATACATGCACACACACACATCTTACACCACACACATCTCACCATATACATACCTCTTACCACACACACCCATGCACACACTCACACATCTCACCACACACAGACCTCACCACACACACCGACACACACCTCACCACATACACACTCACTCGTCCCACAATAAACACACACACACACCATACCACACACCCATGACACTACACCATACTATACACATACATACACGCCCACGCCAAATACCCCCCCACCCCCCCCACACCACACACATTATAACCATCCATAACACCACATCACACTATGCCACCCCCGTCCCCACCCCCACACATCATACAGCCCCCTACCCTACACTACACCATGCTACGATCACAAATCCATGCACTCATGCACTCCCCTGCCACAACACAAAGCTAATCTGGATTGGGTCCAAGATTCAAATATTTCCCTCCCATCCTTGGGAGAGAGGGAAATCAGGACTGCTTGGAGGTCCCTGAAAGATTTAGGGGACCCCCCATGTAACTCGGTGCTGATGAGGGTCAGCTCTCCTCCCTAAAGCCAAGCTAAGTCACTTCCCCTCAGCAGTAAGAGTACAAGGGCAGATATAGGTGTCTCAGACCCCCATAGTTGAGCCCCCCGAGAGGGGAATGCCACTTTTCTGGGCAGAAGCCATTCTGTGGACAGGATGAAAATGAATCTGAATGGGGTTCTTCAGGGAGCACCCAGGTAGGTGAGAAGGCAAAATCAGCCGGAATGGAAAGACAACCAACAGCCCACACCCTGGGGGAACCCCTGGTCTGACAAGGAGATGGGGACCAAGAAGAGACACGGTCCTTGGCTTCTCTAAAAAAAGGATCTCAAGGTGGCCAGCAGAAGGCCAGGCCCCAATGGGGCCTAGACTCCCGCATCACTCACATGCCAACAGGCTGAGCCAGACAGGCCACTTAGGCTGAATCAGCCAGCCCCAACACAGGCAGGACCTCTCTGAGAGGCTGGTGTGAGGGACCCCCTCAGCTACCCCCACCAAGGCATCATATATCCCCCGGAGCACAGAGGCTTTGACTGTGGGGTGCTCAATATCTTCCCTGCTCTCTGCCCTGGGCCTAGGCTGGGGGCTCACAGGCACCCAGGGCTCCAACAGAATGCCCCTTCCCCCCTAGACCAGGTTAGGAGGTGCCAGGGTAACTGCCTAGATGACTAGCCTTCAGCAGTTCCTGTGTATGCAGCTAGCAGGCCTCCGGAAAGGCTGCAGGGATGGGAGAGAGAAAGCGAGTTGTGGCCAGCTGCCTTCCTCACACCTTCCCAGAGCTGTTCTAGGAGAGGCTGCACCCTGGACCCCTGGGAGGCCAGGACCCAGGGACCCACGCCAGAGGGTCAAGATAGAAGCCAAGGTCCCTTCCCTCTCCCACCTCTCCTCAAAGAGCAGCTGACAAATGCATAGGCCCACTGACGCCAACAGCCTCTTCTCGATTCCTGGAGTGGAGGAGAAATGTCTCCCACCTTCCATCTCTCCCATGGTCACAAGCTCAGAACCCCACCAGGGTGTCTCCTCACCTTGGCCTCTTCCCCCCAACCCCTCCAAGCACATGCACCCTCTTCCAGGGCTTAGAGAGCAGGAAGCAACAGAGTTATCACAAGCTACTACATTATCCAGGCCAAGGAAATGGCATTTTCCCAGTTCGCCTGAGGACAGCCTGTCAGGCCCGCCAGACAGGAGCCAAGGGAGGGCCCGGGAGGGGCAGTGATCAGCCTCAGAGACTGGAAACCTTCTGGGCATCACATTTCTCCCGTTCACTTAGGGACTCCAGGGTGAGGGGAGTAGGGAGGCACCTGTTGGGGCCGGACACCTCCATTCTCCTGCCCTGAGGACCTTCACAAGTGGCAGGAGCCCTGCAGTGGCATACTGCCCTATGGCCTACCCAGATGCCTTTGCCAGGGGCCCAGCAGGGTCAGGGTTGGGAACAGGAAAACGTCCTTATTCTATCCATATCTGGAGTCTCCCAGGGCCTCAAGACTTTTCCCCACCCCCAGGATGGTTCAGACAGCTGTCTCCCCATAATCCTAAGAGAAACTCCTATGGTTGGTTGTTCCCCAGACCCCAGAAAGTTTCTGCCACCTAGCCTGGCAAGGCACTCTGGGTAGGTGGATCTGCTCTTTCCAGTTCAGAAACGAAACACACACTCCTCCTGGATGCCAGCCCAGTTGAGAAATTCTGAAACCTGAACTCCTCTGCCTAGCAGTCATTCCCTAAACTCCAACAGGCCTGGCCTCCACAGAGGACCCTGGGGTGTGCTGGAAAGGACACTTTTCCTCTCGGCCTCAGTCTCCTTCCCAACAAGGGGCTGGGCCTGGAGCACCTCTCATACCTGACATTCTGTGATCCAGAAGAGATACTAAATACAGTATAATAATGAATGCTCTCAACTACCCCCCCATTCCCCACCAGGACCTAATGCGGGACCTCTACCAGGGGGTTGGGGGGGGCAGAAGGGTGGGGTATCCTCTCCCCACAAGGGCTCTGGTGACAACTGGTAGGAAGTGCTGAGCAATGGTGGGGGGGGCTGCAGGGGCTCCTGGGCAGTGCCTGAGCTGGACAAGCACGGCCTCTGCTGGAGGCCAGGAGGCAGCTGAGGCTGAGGCTTCTGGCTGGAAAGCTCTCTCCTCTCTTCAGGGTGGTGAGAGAGGAAGGGAGGCTGCTCGCCACAGGACTCTCCTTACCCAGAAAGTCAGTGGGGGCTGGCTCTCCCCACACCTTCATCTACCTTCTCCCACAAGCAAGGGCCTGGTGAGATGGCTGGTGTAGTTTGGGCAGAGTGCTGCACCTGGGTTGGGGAGATCTGGGTTCAAATTCTGCCCAAATGAGGATCCCAGTGACATATCTGGTGAACCATAAAGCTCAACAGGAAAGGGGTCTCCTGTGACATGCTATCACCACCAGAAGACGTCTCAAGCCGGCTAACTGTGATGGCGTACCCCACCGCCACCACCACCACTACCTTGGGATTTATCTTGGTTATACCCACATGTGCCCATGTCTCCCCCAATGGAAGAGAAGCTTCTGGTCTTGCAGAGGCTCCATGTACAGCACAGAGCATATGGAAGGCACTTCCTGTAGGTGGCTGGCTGACAACCCCCCCCCACCCCAGTCCCCCAACACACCTCCGGAAGCATAGAAAACTAGACCACTTCTCTCCATCATACCAATGAAGAACAAGCCCCAAATGAGACAACCACCAATCAAGGCTGGCTGGAGCTGCACCCTCAAGGCCTCATCTGCTTTCCTCTTCCCTCCTTCCCCAGCCCACATCCCTCAGAGGTGCCATGGTGATGGAGAAAAAGTTCCCAGATGAGAAGGTATAGGACACATGGCATGCCGATTAGCCCCAACCCAGATCATGCACCTGAAATAAAGCCACTGGGGGACAAGAAGCATGAGCTGCTGCTGGCATCTCAGGCCCTCTCCCCAAGCACATGGTGTTCCTGAGGCCCACCTGTGCCCCACCACCCGCGTCAAGCCCAACTGGGCTTCTGCTGAGTGTGAAATAGGCCACCCGAGAACACTGAGCTAATTTCCTGGAAAAGGCCTGCTCTCATCTTTTGTCTGGGGTCGGGCAGTTACTGGAAAAGCAGATAAATAGGACCAGAGGGAAAAAAAAACCCCCAACACACAGAGCAAATGAAGCCCACAGGCTCTGTCAGACGTGAGCCGGCTGTCATCTGCTGCAGACACTAGCGAAGAGATCTTCTACAGTGGAGGAACCACGTACCGGCCTCCCAGGGAGAGCAAAGGATGCTGGGAGGCCCTGACATTCCATCTGCTCCCAGGGAAAGCTGCAGGGTCTCGGTATGGGCTCAGTGAACCTAGATCTGAATTTCTGATGGGCCTGTGTCCTTAGGCTGGACGCAATCACTTCAGTTGTCTGGGTCTCAGGCACCATAGAAAGAATGAGGGAATGTGACTCGGGGACACAGGGAAGGACACATCTCTCTGTCCTCAGTTTCTTGCCCCTGTGTCTCCAGGGCCTGGCACAGAGTAGGTACTTACTAAGGCCCCATGACCCTGGGATGCCTTAGGTCCCCTTCCAGGCCCCAGGCCCCTCCCCATGGTCTAGAGCAGCCTCCGACCTCCAGACAAAAATGCTTGGTGACTTCAGTCTCTGTCTGGGTGCCTCCAGTGATGGGAAACTCACTACTTCTACGAGCAATACAGGCTATGGTGGAACGCTTCTGGTCGTTAGAAAGGCTTCCCTTACATCCAGCTTAAGAATACTAGACTCAGCCTTAGCCCCAACCTCTGTCACCTTTCTCTTAAATAAATGCCCTTGGTCTGAAGCAGAAATGAACTGAGCAAGAGAAAAGAGGCTGGCCCCTGGAAAAGGCAGCCCTGCTCCTAAAGACCCCCTTGGAGCAGAAGCAGGCCAAGAAAGCCTCCTCATAACATGTGATCATGTAACACATGATGACTTCCAGCTTCAAGGAGAGCAGATGTGACGTTATACCATGTACTCCATCCACAGCCCGACCCCAGGAGGCCCAGCCATGACCCCTGAGCACAAGGCGCCCCCAAAGACCTGCTGGATGCCTGCAGGCCAGGCCGGTTTTCACAGAGCAAGGCTGAGCCTGTGCTGCCAATGGCTGCCTACTGAGGGCGTTGAGACCACAGGACTGCCCTCTGCACCAGCTCATCATTGGGTGGGAAGCCAATTCTAAGCTTAGTCACTTTATCACTAACTGCTTTCAGAATGCCTACTATGTGCTGAGCCAAGAGCTGAGCCCCTGCCGCCCACGACCCTCTCTCAGACAAGGGCATCAGAAGATACTGGCCCTTCAGGCCTGATGAGAGGTCCTGGCATGAGCGAGCTTTGGCTTTTATGTACAAACCAATTCAGTGAGCACTTGTTGAGGACTCGCGTCTGACTCTTGGTGATCCCATCTGGGGTGTTCTCAGGAGAGATAACAGAGTTGATCAGCCATTTCCTTCTCCAGCTCATTGGACAAATGAGAGAACTGAGGCAAACAGGGTGATGTGACTTGCCCAGGGTCACACAACTAGCAAGTGTCTAAGGCTGGATGAGAACTCAGGGAGATGAGTCCTCCTGACTCCCAGCCTGTCACTCTGTCTACTGCACCGCCTGGCTACTCCAAGAATTTACTGAGCACCTACCATATGCCAGGCTCAGTCTCAAATGCCAGGGATACAGCAACAAAAGGAAAAAGTCCCTGCCTTCAAAGAGCTCCCACTCTCCAGGGCAAATACAACCAGCAGAGGGAAAAGCACACACAGGGAGGAGAAGAGCACTCCAAGGAGAAGGCCCCGGCTTCCCTGCCTCCAACATCTCCCTGATGACAGGCCTAGGGCAGCAGGAAAGGGTCTCCTCAGCGCCCCCCCCTCTACCCGAGAGGCTGTGCCCAGGTCTCGGACCTTCTCCACACAGAAGGGTCAAGTGGGATCCCAGCTCCCGCCAAGGCCACTACTCCCAGCACAGGCTGTGGCCAGCGGAAAGGCTGGGAGGCCAACAGCGGGCGAGGACATGGAGATGACAACAGGCGGACAACAGACCACCCCGAAAGGGAGCAGCAGCCTAGTGCCCAAGAGCCCAGCTGCTCAACGTGCGCAACCCTTTAATTAGCCATAGTTCCAAAACGAATGTTTACTTGTGTTGTAGATGAAGAGACTTTCTAGGCTCCAGGGTTTGGGATGAAGTCTTCAAACCCCTCCCCCCCAACAAACTGCCATGTTCTTGTGGAGAAGGGAGATGGGAAGAAAGGTTTAAACTAATACTCCCCTCCCCCCAAGGCATTAGCAAAGGACTTAGCTGATGAGGATGGGGGGAAGGGCCCCCCCAGGCCCTCTGCCAGCCAAGGCTGGCCATCTATGGTCTGTAAGCTCCTCTTTTTGAAACCCCAGCACTGAGCACAAGGTGTGGCACACAAAAAGTGCTTAACAGATGTTGACTGTTTGAAATCCTGAAGCCCTGGGGTCCGAGGAGGTGTTTGGTGGGAGAGTGTGGTCAGAGGAATGAATGTAGCCCTATCCAGGGAGGTGAGCACAAGGACTAGGATTCCCATTTTACAGACAAGAAAACTGAGGGTCCATTTCCATGGCCTGTCTAGGGGCTCTATTCAGGTTCTTCAACTCCAAAGTTAGTGCTCTAGGTTACAGGAAATGTCAATAATGTTCAGTAACTTAGGCCAGGTCAGTGGAAGAGAAAGGATGCTAAGCTCCAAGTCCAGAGGGGCCTGAGTTCAAATTTTAACCCTGCTGCTCTGTAGTGCCTATTTAACGCCCTCGCAAAATCACTGAACTGCTTAGGGCCTTGGTTTACCCAACTAGACAAAGAGAAGAACAAAGGAGCTTGCTCCCTCCTAGGACCATAAGAAAAGCAGCGCGTAACCCCCAGGGAGCTTACCAGAGTGGGAGCCCTATGAAGCCCTTCCTTTAAACTGAGAGTAACCTCAAGGCGGATATTGGGAACATGAGATCTGGAGCTGGGGGAGTCCTCAGAAGAATCACTCCTACACCCTCCTTCTACCAAGTGGGGAAGTGAAGGTCAAGAATGAGAAACGGCCCACTCAAGGTCACACAGGCAGCCAGCAGCCTGACTCTTGCTCCACACTCCAGCCTCTCCTGGAAATGGCTGACAAGGTCAGAGGGTCTTCAGTTTAGAGCTCAGATCTGACAAGGCCATCCTGACAAAGGCCTGAGACCCAGATCCTGCAGCCCAAGGTCTCAGAGATTGGGGACTCCAATATCATCATCAGCTCAATTCCAAGTGGGCCATTACCCCCACCTAGCCTCATGTGCCCTCTGGATGATCCTGGTAGGGACCAGGCCTACAGGAAGCCCTCCCAGAGCCCAAGGGATGCAGGAAGCCCCAGCTGTTGGGAGTCTGCTCCGCTCAGTCCAGTTAGTGCCAAGAGGAACGCTGGCACGGCCCTGCCAAGGAGCCAAGATGGAGCCCTCAACAAGCCTGGGCCCCCGGTTTGCTACAGGCAGGCGGCTTGTTGACAGCTGAGCCAAGGAGTTACTTAGTTGACCACATCCTGCCATGGGCCCAGTCACTTCACCACGAGGACCATGGAGTTCCTGGCCTTTGGGGGGCCACAATTAGGGACAGGTGGCTGTCTGGGGACCAAAGAGAACACTGTCTTCCTGGTACAGCTGGAGAGCAAGTGGAGTGGGGAGCCTGGTACAAGATAACCTGCCATTAGGAAAAGTGGGGGCTGGGAGGAAATGACACCCAGCCACTGCTGCTCCTTTCAGAGACAGCCCCCACCAAAGCTTGTCTCCCCCCCACCCCCATCCTATCCCTTCTCCCTGTCAATGCTGAGGCTCCCAAGGCCTGACAGTTCAAGAAAGGCCTTTGCAGCCAGAAGGCAACTTCCCACAGGGATTGGGGCATTACCAGCTGCCAGAGAATCTGCTCAACCCGGCTACGGGTGGAGAGGCATCTGGGTACATGGAACAGGCCCTCCTCCATCTGCACCTCCAACAAATCAGCCAATGAAAAAGCTCCAGCCCAAAGGCCTTGGTGCACACATGAGATCATCAGAGTAGCACCCTGGCCCCTCCTCTGTGCTCCCTTGGCTCTGATGGAACTCCACTTTCTACTGCTCTCTCCTCCTGCCCTGGCTCCCTGCTCCCTGGCACTCCTCTCCATCTCTGTGGACCCTCAATCTCAGACTTCTGTTTCAAAGAGGGCTCTCCTCACACCCCTCAGAAGTCTCCAAAAGCGGCTAAACTGCTTAAACCAGAAACCATGGCCCCGCATAGTCTAGCCTCAAATTACCTTTTTTCTAGTCTCATTTTCCCACAAGTCTAGTACAGTTGAACCATACACAGTGTCCTTAAGCAGACCCTGAGTTTTGGCAGACAGCAGGGTAGGGTGGAAAGGGCCTTGCTCTGGAGTCATGGACCCAAGTTACAATACTATCTCTTGGGGCAGCTGGGTGGCACAGTGAATAGAGCAGTTGCCCTGGAGTCAGGAGGACCTGAGTTCAAATCCGGCCTCAGACGCTTAACACTTACTAGTCGTGTGACCTTGGGCAAGTCACTTACCCCAACTGCCCCTCCAAAAGGAAAAAAAAAAGAATCCTATCTCTGACAAGGACAACAGCATTAACCTAGGCAAGTCACTTCCCTCAGGAAGGGGCTGAATCTGAGGGCCTCTGAGGCGCTTCTTGCTCGGACTCTGCCCCTTTTTGCTACTCTTCCCACCTCTATGCCAATGCCTCACAATGGCTACCTAGTCAAATCCGAGCACCCCTAGGGGCCCAGGACCTGGTTAAAGCCCACTTCTTCACATCTGTCAAAGAGGCTGGCCTGGAAAGCCCCCAAGGTCTCTCTGGTCTAGCTCATTCCGACCACAAGCACCTCTTACTTAGAAGCCTGCAAAGTGTGGGGTTCTGCCCTCAAAGAGCAGCACCAACAGAGCCAGAGAAATGAAAGCAGGTGCTGCCTGGGCCAAGCCGCACCAACAGACCTACTTTACAGCTGAAGAAGCTGAGGTGCCAAGGAGTGAAAGGACTCTTCCATTATCACCTCTGAGCACTAGGGTTCTATCACCAACACTTCACAAGCACCTACTATGTGCTAGGCACAAAGAACAGAACAATCCCTCCTCACAGGAACATGCATCTTCCCAGAAGATGTAAAAAAGGCACAAAATTGTCTGAGGAGTCGGCAAAGCCCTCCATGGCCAAGGTGGCATTTCAACTGAGCTTTGAAGGAAAAGAGGAATCTGAAGAAGCTGCAGTCAGGTGGGAAAACACTCCAGGCAGGGGCACAGCCAAAGGCCCAGAGATGGGAGATAGGAGTGCTGTGGGCAAAAGGATGCCACTTGTGAGACTCCTGTCCCCAGGACGACACTCCCCACACCATGGGCTGCACAGGGAGGGGGAGGGAAGAGCGGCAGCCGGACAGGCTCGGCCTGGCCAGGAAAACCCAACTGATCGAATCAGAATGCACAAATGGGTATAACAAGGCTGAAAAAGTTAGGATTTGAACCCAGATCTCCTTTCAAGAAGGTGCACTGCCTAAAGATAGACTGTCTCTCCTGAGGCATGCATCACAACTTCCCTTTCGTTACTGTTACCTGCACACATACAGGCCTTAATTCTCCTCCCTCTCTTGCTACTAGCAAGACTGTCTCCTGACTCTTCGCAGCCAGCACGCTGCCTAGACCAGGACACTGAGCACAACTAGGTACCCAATGATCTCTGGCACAGCCTTAGCAGTGTACAAGGATGACCTCTGTGGTCCATTCCAGATCAAAGAGTAAGATTCCATGTTTCCAGCAAATACTGCTCCCCCTGCCTCCACAAGTAGAATGTTCACTCTGGGTGGGCAGGGCCTCTCATCTCATCCTTGTATTCCCAACACCCTGCAGAGCGCCTGGCACTGAACTCCAAACAGGACTGGTAAACTAAACCCTGTTTTGGGCCCCCAGTAATTGCCCTCCTTTCCCAGACCTCCATGCTGCTCCCCAGACACAACCTTCTCTATCTCCTGCTTCCACACCTCTGCCCAGGCTGGGGCCCCTACCTGCCAAGTCTCTTATTTCTCACAACTGCCCCATCCCTCCATCAGCTGCCTTTCAGGCTCCCCCCAGTAGCTAGGGACTTGCCCAGCCCTGCTCCGGTCACCTCGGACAGATCAGGCCCATCACCTATCATCACTTATCTGTGGACAGGATGTCTGCATCTCACATTTCTATCTGTAGCCCTAAGGCCCAACATTTATTATAGATGCTTAGTGTTTGCAGATTAACTCCCCCCCCTCCCCATTCCTAGAAGCTTACACTGTCCATTCCCTGGGCTGGTTCCTCCTGCCTCCCTCTCGTTACCCCCAGGCTCCCTATGCTGCCACACTTATTACTAAGGAAAGGCTCAGGAAGAGCCTCTTGCTGGAGATGGAGATGGTGGAAGCGGTGAAGGGCACACAGAGGGCTGGATTTGGGAGTCATGAACAAGGCTCTGGCTATAAATGCGACTGCAGGCTGGGAGCAGGGTTGTATTCCCCTAACTGAGCCCTCCCAGGGTTTGATCTTCCCAGAGAATCCAGTGAGATATTAAGAAAAGTCTAGGGCCTGGCATAGAGGAAGCGAGATGGAAACACCAGCTATTCCTCTCATGATCATTAGGCTTGGGAACATCCAATGAGCCAAGAGATGTCAGGGCCTTTGTCACCTTCTGATTGCTCCAGGACCATCATAGACAGGCCCTTCTGCGGAGCTGCAGGGGACTAAAACCCACAACTAGGACTGGCCAGGAGCAAACAGCAAAGAGCCCCCTCTTCCCTGAGGCAAGCCAAATCTTGGAGACCACGTAAAGGCATTCTGATTCATGACAGTGCAGGGGAGGCAAGGAAGGCTGGAAAGCATGCAGCCTAGAGGGGCTGAGCAAAGAGCACCCCATTTGGCTGCTGCCCCCCACAAGTAACCTCTCCAGACCTACTGGGGGGCCCTTCAGAGAACCAGAAACAGGTTCCTGGCCATCCAGGATGCTGCTGGGACCCAGTTTGGAGCCAGGTTTGAGAGGGATGAGAGATGCTGAGAAATTCTGCAAGAACAAAAAAGCCCCAAACAACATCCTTCATACTGATCTCCAGCTGAGAAAAGGGGCCTATGTATCTCCCAGGCACACATGTATCTTCTTGATCGATGTCCAGAGCTCTGAGACCTTGAACTGTGACCTGGGGGTGGGGGTATGAATGTGTTTGGGGAATATACTCCCAGGAGATTGAAGGCAGAACTTTAGTTTCCAGATTTACCAAAGGATCCCTAGCAAAAAAAAGTAGGTGCCTGTCAATTGGGGAACAGCTAGACACCTTGTGACACCAGAAGGTGCAGGAAGAGATGACAGATGGGAAAAATCCAGAAGAATGTGGGAAGTTACGTGAGTTGATATATACTGGACAGCTCCTGAAACAACACAAAGGAAAAGATGGACAGCAGGAAGTGACAACCAAAAGTAACCCCAAAGAGTGGCCAAGTGACCACAGGTGAGGACCCTGGGGGGCTGAAGGCCACAAACCCACTTTGGCTTAGCTTAACTGCCCTTTTTGTTATGGGGTGGAGTTGGGGTAGGGGGCAGATCCCCAAACACAGGGCTTATCAAAACAGAACCTGCCAATGGAAAACAGAGGAGACATTTTATAAATGAGACAAGAAGATGCCAGGAGCGCAGAAGGACCACTTGTGAGACTCCTGTCCCAGGAAAATGTCCCCTTCACAGCAGGCTGCACAAGCCTGTACAGGGATGGGGAGGGAAGAGCAGCATCAGGACAGGCTCAGCCCAGCCTGGAGGGACCAAGGTGAGCATGCCTGCTGGGAGACAGGCTCCAAGGAGGTCTCAGCGCCCATCACCTGGCTGAAGAGCACAAAGACACACACAACACACAAACACACAAGCAGACATACACGCAGACACACAAACACAGACACGTGCACACACGAGACGGAAAGTTGCAGGAAGAGCCAGGGCAGTAGGTGCACCTACTGTGCCCCTGGCCTCAGGGAGCAAAAAAGGGGAGGGAAGGCAAGAGAAAAAGCAGAGACAAAGCCAGGCCTGGGGGAGCTTGGTCTTCTAGCAGGCCGGCTTCTGAACTGAGTCACAGAAACAGGCACAGGGCAGGAAACAAGCGCCCAGCCGTCTCCCCTCCTCTTAAATGCCATCAATGGGGAGCTTTCCAGGGCAGCCAGAGGAGGGCCTAGAAAAGGCGGGGGAAGGGGGCAGAACCTGCCATTGGCCTTCGACCTCTCTGAGTGACTGCTGCTTCTGGTTCACCTCGCTGGGCCAGGGAGTGAGGCTTCTGCCGGGCCGTGATGGGCCTGCCCTGCCCTCCCTGTGGACGACGTAGAGGCGATCCTCAGCAAGTTCCCTTCCTCCTCTTCCCCCGAGGCCCGGCCTGTGCCCAGGTCTGCTTCCCCCAACTGGGGCCTCCTCCTCCCCAGTCTTTCATCTGGAGGAGGCTGCCACAGCCAACCCCACCCCCGCTCTGGCCTCTCTGGCGCAGAAAGCGGCCGCTTAGGGTCCTTCCCAAGAAGAGAGCCCCGAGCTGCTCGGAAGGCCCAACAAAGTCCAGTGCAGAATGGGAGGCTGAGACAGAGCCTCCAGGACTATGTACTCCAAACCTTTTCAGTAAGCAAACCCACTCCCCCAGGCTGCCTAGCCCTCTAGCTGCTCCTGCTCCCTCCTTTCCTGTGGACTTCCTGACCACTTTAAGCCCTCCCTGGTAGAACATCAGCTCTCTGAGGGCAGGGTCTGCCTCTCGTACTCCCACTACCTGGCAAAGTGGCTCAGCACGGCATAGGCCTTTAACAAAGCCCTGCTGATCTATGTGGTCACACTGAGGACACCAAAGCCCCAAAAGGTAACGGATGGTCCCAAGTCTAAAAGAACTTAAGGCCAAGCCCTCATTGTACACAACAGGAAAGTTGAGGTCCAAGGACGTCAGGTGACACTGCCATGGTAAGTGACAGAGCCAGAATCAGAATCAGAGCCAGGTCCTTCAACTCCAAATGATTTGGTCCAAGTCCACTGGGCTAACACAAGAGCCTACAGCCCCCAGGGCTCTCTCCTCTTGGGCACACATCTCATTTTCTCAACCCCACCAAAAAGGTGGCTTTTTCTAGTGCCCAGGGTACCAGATTAGGCTCAATCAATGACTTACTCTTGGTTCCCTGGGTGCCCAGCTAGGCTCTGCCCATTCCATGCCCCAGATGCCCAGCTGGGTTCTGCCCATGACTTGCTCCATGCCCCAGAACAAGACTTTTCTTTAGGAAACTTAACTCCAAGTCTCTTCCTGAAAAAAGGCGGTTGGGGGAAGGGTTCTGTGACAACGACTGTACCAGTCAAGCAGGGGAAAGCCATCAAGCCTGGCTGACAGGCTGTCCTCCAGATGAAAGTCGAGCCTAGCCAGGCTTCACTGCAGATAAAGATAAAAAGCCACTATCTGTGGTGGGAGGCAGAAAGAGGCAGAGGAGAGAGCCAGGAGCAGCCATGGTCCAAAACAAAGCAATCACCAGAAGGAATGGAGACCTGAGCGCAAGAGCAAACAAGAGGCCAAAGGACAATGAGGAAAGGAGAGGGGGTAAGGGGAAGGGAAACGTAGAGAGCCGAGATGCCACCAGGGACCTCACCAATGGCCAGGAACTAAAAGGACACAAGTGATGCCAAGTCAGAAGCAAGAGGGGTCAGCTGGAACCAGGCCAAGTTAGGCTTCAGGCCAGAAGAACTTCCTACAACTGAGAGCAATCCAAAAGCCCGAGCAGCCTGGAGAGACACTGGGGTCAGCTCCTGGCAGCTGTCAAGCAGCGGCAGGCAAGCTGGAGGCCTGGGCCTGGGCTGCTGAGGCCCCTTCCAACTGAAAAGCTGGCATGTCAGGCTTTGAAGGAGGGAGGGAGAGAAAAATGGAGCTTCTTCTAATTCCTGGTTCCAATAGGCAAGACAGGTGTTCAAAAGGAGACAGAGATCAATCTGTAACATCAAACTGAGGGAAGCAGTGAGAGCTAGACAGGGGTGGGGCAGAGACAGGGAGAGGCAGAGCCCAAAGGGTCCCTGGCCTGCTTGAAAGGTCCCTCCCTGGTCTGCACAAAGTGTCCCTGGCCTGCATGAAGGGTCTCTGGACTGCTTGAAAGCTTCCTGGCCTGTGCGAAGGGTCACTGGCCTGCATGAAGGGTCCCTGGCCTGCTCAAAGGGTCTCCGGCCTGCTCTAAAGGTCCCTGACCTGCACAAAGTCTCCCTGGCCCGCACAAAGACCTGGAGAGTTCACTCACAGAAGGGAAGAAATGAGCTGGGCCTCTGTCGGGTTGGGTGGGTAGGATCCAGATCAGAAGTTTCAGAAAGGACCTGCAAGCCAGAGAAATCCAGCATCCCGCTTTGCTTTCCTGGGCCAGGGAGATGCCCCCCCCCCCCCAGTAGGCAGAGCATTAATTCCTACTCAGTTCTTTCCCACCCCAACTTAACTCAGTCTGTCCATACAGTCTGTCCTATTGCTCGGTTTCAAATGGCTCTACGTGTCTTTTCAAACCGACTCCCAGAACGTAAGAACCAGAAGTGACCACAGGGATCATCTGGGTCAGCTCCACCATGCCCGCCAAACCTTCCACACGTCCAACGAGAAGCCAGTGTGTCTCTGCTCAAAATGCTTCAGAGATGTGGAGCTCACCCCCACCCCGGGGAAACCACTGCCCTTTGAAAGAGCTCCAAGGGCCTCCCGCCGGCCGTCTGGGTCTTCCTCCTACTCTCTAACACCCACAAGATACAAGCTGAAACCTCTTCCACATGAGACCATTCAGACACAGCACTGAACTTGGAATGGGGAGGACCCAAGTTCAAATCCTACCTCCATCACCCGACTTGAAGTGTGACCCTGGGCAAGTCACTTATCTTCTGTCTACCTCAGTTACCTCATCTCACCCCCAGGGTTGTGGGAAGGATCAGCTGAGTGAACCCGCGTAAATGCGCTCCGTTATTAGCGACTGCAATTGTCCAAGAGTCTTCTCTTGCTACTTCTTTTTCTACACTGCCTACACCAGAGGCATCTTGTCCCGTCCTCACCCAGACCAAGAGACCCCAAGCCACGGAGTCAGGAGAGACCTGCTCCCACCTCCCCCAGCTCAGCCAATCCAAGACTCCTCTGTCAAGTGGGGGTGAGATCAGGAGTGCCTGCCTCTCTGGGGACGTTGTGAAATCAAAGGAGAGAATGGAACTGGAAAAGTTCAGTTCTACAGAAACGGTGGCTGCTCTTTTCTCTCCCTCCTTGGGATTCCCACGGAACTTCCCCCGTGTCTCTCCATGTACACGCAGCAAACTCCCCATGGTGTTTATTTGAGGAGGTCTTATTTCTTTTAATTAACTAGGAGTTCTGGGAGGGCACAGTCTCCCTCGAAGGATCCCATGCCAAGCAAGTGCTCAGGAAATGTCTGTTGAATGAGTCGGGGGGTGTTTCCCCAACTGGGTAGGGATTATTCTCCTGTCTCCACACAGACACACAAAACAGAGCTGGACCTGCTGAGCAGCTGGTGGAAAAGTGCTTGGAAGTCAAAGGAGAAAAGAGAAAAGGGTAGGAGGACTCGGGAGTCAAAGTAGCAGGCCAGGAGAGGAAGGAAGAAGCTGAAGCTGATGGAGCCTCTTTGTAGACAGAGAAACGGACGGGACGGCACCCAAGACCTGCCTTCGACCTCCAACAGTGCTCAGGGCACAAATGCATGGGGGTAAGGACAAATCCAAAGCAGCTCTTTCAGGACTTACAAGCACTGAAGAGGCAGGTGCCCCCACCCCTGGAGCACTGCCAAGGAGTTAAGGACCTGCTCACCAACAGGCCAAGCAGTTCCATTGGAGCAGAGGCCAAAGTCACCAGAAAGACAGCCAGCCACATAATCCTGCCTGGGGGTCAGTTAGAGGACTGGGCTGATGGTCATCCCTTGAGGTTGAAGGGAGATTCAGAGCTACCCCCAGACAAGGCTTCTACTTCAGGCTTTGTAGGGTTTAGGGCTGGAAAGGTCCTTAGCCCTCCCTCATTTTACAGATGAGGAAGCTGAAGCCCAACGGCTCAAGCACCAGGGATAGATTAAGAAAGCCCTGAAAGAGGCTCCTGCACAAACCTCTTAGGCAGGTTCTGCTACTGTAAAATGGAAACTAATACCAGCAGCCTTTGCTCAGGAGTGCAGCATGCCTGCAGGACGATAATTCATGGAGAGCCCTTTGCAAAGCTCAAACCACTATATAAAACCAGTGACTGGCATCATTATTGTCAAAATGATAGATGAAGTCAGTTGTTAACGGTTATTTTTTGTCCAAGGTCACCAAGGTCATCAGTAACAGAGAATCAGAATTTGAACTCAAGCCTTCTGGATTCTTTCCAGTAGACCATATTGAGGAACCAGCTGTTTGCACACTTGCCACCTCCCTCCCCCAAGGAAAGTGCCTCCTCCTCCTCCTGCCTCGGTGGGGCAGATCGTCACCACCAACATCCTCCAGGGGAAACTCTCCAGAGCTGGGACACATGGGGAAATCTCTTAATGAGATAGCCTCCGCGGAAGTGGCGGCTCTGTGGCACTGCCGAGACAAGGGGCACTTACACCGGAGGAAACAACGCTTCCCCTTTGACCGCAAAGAGGCAGCTCAAACACACCAGCTGCCTGGTCACCCAGCAAGCACGGCCGGGCATGGGCTGCTGGCATGGGGGGACCCCGGGCAGCCCGGCTCCCCGGCTGACTGCGTCCCCCACCAACGGACCCCCAGGGCCGGGGGCTCTCAGCTGGCCACCCCGCCCCCCCC
>CM053596.1:17244543-17297309 GCA_028646575.1 Pseudocheirus occidentalis | reverse complement strand
CACAACCTCCTGTCGCCACCCGCCCCACCCTGCCCCCTGGGCCCAGCTGACCGCACCCCCCCCTCCCAGTCCGCTTCCACAAGGAGGTGCCAAAGGAAAACAAGGGAAGACAATCCGGAGGATTCACCCATAGAGAGACCAGGGCGGCGTGGCGTGCGGGGCCTCGGATCCCGAGGATTCCAGAAGAGGGACACACGAGGGCCAAGCCCGGGGGGCCCGACGGGAGGGAGGATCCCCCGGCCAAGGTTAGGGTCTGCCTGGCCCCCCGCCCCACCCCTGGTTATTGACCCTCGCCCCGAGTCTGGCCCGCGCCCCCTCCTCCAGATGCAGGGCTTCCCCGCCCCAACCCAGGCTCCCCGAGGGGATGGGCCGCGGCGCCGCCGCCCCCTCCCAGCCCCCCCTCACCTGTCACCGGCGGCCGCTGCGGGTCCTCGGCGGGCGCCGACTCCTGCCCATAGCCTACCGACGGCGACCTCCTACAGCGGCTTTGAGGTTCCCGGGTGGCCGTAGATCGTCCTCCGCGTCAGGCCCCAACGGCTCGCGCAGCAGCTACGGAGCGCGCGCCCCCCTCCGCCGCACTCCTCCCCTCCCTCCCCGCCCTCCCTCCCCGGCTCGCGGCTCGCCTCCCCCGCCCGCCACCGGCCGCCCGCGGGGAAGGACCGCCCCCTCCTGCCACAAACAGGAACTGACGTGATGACGACAGAGGCGCTCGGAGAGGGGGAAGGGGAGTACGGAAAGGTGCAAGCGCGCACTCCCGGCTGAAGGACTCTGGGAAGTCAACAGGGTTGCTGCGCCGGCGCAGTTCCAGAAAGCGGGGGCGACGAGGAACGAAACCAGTGGGAGCATAGGACGGGCGTGTGGTCTAGCAAAAGGAGTGCGCAGGCGCACAGGACGAAAAAGGGGGGGGGAAGTGTCACTTTGCCTAAGTGAAGGGGCGGTGAGGTGCGCAGCCGCAGCTTGCCTCGGGAACCGAGACGTCCCCGGGAGCCAGCGGCTCAGACGCCGGTGCCAGGGCAGCCTAGGAGGGGACAGCTATGACGCACGTGGCACCGTCCCCTGCAGCAGCCACGCGGGGAGCTATTCTCGACAGGGGGCCCCCTGGATGGGCCAAGGGCGGTCTCCCGCCAGGCGCCGAGCGAACACCAGATCCAGTGCCAGGAGCTGGTGCAGTGTTATCTCCATCAGTTACTGTCTGTGGGACCCAGGGAAAGGCCTCACCTGTCTCCGGGCCTCAGTTTCCCCATCTGTAAATTGTGGGGGTTGGGGGGTCTGGGGAGGCCCCCCCAAAGACTCCCTGACACTGCCGAGGGTGACCTCACAATTCCATGGCCCACCCAGAGTGCAGGACCAGTCCCAGGCCCCCATTCCAACAGAGACTGACGCCTGGCACCCCCAGTTCTCAGAATGCCACAAAATGGTTCAGGAGAGGGATGGATAAAGGGAAGGGGTGAGAAACCCACCCAAGGAGCCTCCTCAGTCACCCTAGGGCTAGGTGGTGGCCATCGGCCCTGCCCACAAAGGCCCACCCCAAGCCTCAGCCAAGAAAGCCACAAGGGAAGAGGGCACTGCACGCATTGGTTTCTAAGTCAGAGGTGACCCCAGCTTTATTAACCAAGGGTCACATCAAGAGCCTCCACTCGTGTCCTGAAAGAAGTCCAGAAAGAACCAGCTCACAGGCAGAAGCATCTTCATCATCTTCAGAGAAATCCCAGTTCTCCCCAGGCCCTGCCTCCCCTTCCCCCCATGTCGCCCCAGGCATTTCACTTTCAGTCTAAAAGAACACTTGTTCACATGAGCAAAATCACAAAAATATATGAAAACCCATTTCCTTTCCCCTGTGTCGGCAGGCAGACAGGCCCAGGTGAAGCTCCTCTGGCCAGCGGGCACCAAGGTGGAGAGCCCTCCCTGGCAGCGCCTTGGCCTCCTAAGAGTTCCTAACAGCACGGCGCCATGGGCGGCGGGGAGGGCGCAGGGAGGGCGTGGATAGACACACTTCAGGCAGAGGACAGCGGGCAGTCTGACCTTCCCACCAGGGCAGAAAACAGAAGAGAAACGAAAAGTGTGAAGGAGGAAACTACAGAAGGCCATCACCTAGAGCAAGCAGGAGAGGGGAAGGAGGGAAACAGTGGGGAAGCAGCTGGGGGGCACAAGGAGAAGAGGGGCTGCAGGGAAAGGCCTGTCCATGGGCCACTCTCACATTTACCTGGGAGCCAAGTAAAAGTCTGTGAGGAAGGGCCATCCCCTTCCCTGGAAGGAAGGAAACCAGAGAACAGCAGAAAGGGGGAAGGATGTCACAGGGAAAATGAGAAAAGGGGGCAGCCAAGGGTCCCACAGAGAAAGCACTAAGTTTCCCAAGTCCTTTATCCAGATCTCAACACCACTGGTTCCCCCAAGGGCTCCCAATCCCACTCCACTGACCACTGTCACCTCTGTCTCCCATAATATACACACACACATCCCCAGGGGAGGAAGCAGCTCTGGGCAGAGCCAGATTCCTGGCTCAAAGCAGGATCTCTCTGACATGCCCCACCTTCGGCACACTTCACTGGCCAGACTGTGTGTTCTCCTGAGAGGACTTGATGCAGTTTGGACAAGGGCAGCTAAAAGGGGTGTCTAAGGCAGTGAAAGCAGACACAAGCAGCTGAGGGCCCCAGAGGACAGCCGGCGGGGGTCGAGCCTAGGCAGGCTGAGCATGTGAGTTAAGGCAAACACAGCACAGAGATGCTCCGTGCTGGCTCTCCACGCCTGCGGCAGTGTTAGTCGGTCTTCCGCCCCAGTCTCTTAAACACACTAACAGTGCCCGTGTTGTCCATCTGTGCACTATGGCCCTCGCTTGAGCTGCTCACCCTCGGACCTGCCAAGGTCCTCTTTATGGTGACCTTGAACTCAGCTGGGGACTTACTCTTGGTGCTGGTGACTTGGCTGTCCTGAGCCTCTGGTGGGATGGTGGCTTTGCCAAGTCTCTGGATGACGCTGACTTTGGGCAAGGCTTCTGGCTTTCTCTCAGCAGAGGGGCCCCGGCTGCCCCCTAAGCGTCGCAGGGTGGCCAGGACTGGCTGGGGTTCTGAGCTGGTGGCTTTGGCCTTGATGGTCACACCCAGGGGGCTACTGTCCTTGGTAAAGGACTTGCCCATCCTCTTCAGGACCCCAGCATATTGTAGGACGGAGTTGTCATCATCACTGTCCCCTGCCCGCTCCTCGTCTGTCTCCAGGGCATCACCCAGTCGGCTGAAGACACCCGTGGGCTATATGGGAATGAAAGGGGTCACCAGTTAAAGCAAACTCATGAGTTGGGAAGTTCCACATGCTTCACTTTCCCCATCTCACCTTATTCCCAGTTGTTGTGTCAGCCTTGGTCTCAGCGCCAAGCCGGTCAAATACAGATGTTCTCTGGACACCTGGGAGGGAAGTCAGTCAGTCAAACAGCTCATGCTGAGTGCTCCTGATGGCCACAGCCCTATGCTTGGTACTGTGGGAGATACTAAGGAAGGAGAAGACACAGTCCCTGCTCTGAAAAACACCTGGGCTGGTGGAGGAGCCGTGGCAACCCTGGGGAGGTCTTTAAGGGGAGGAATGGGTTACAGCTGTGTGAAACAAAGATATGGGATCCAGGGCATAATGAGATGGCTGAACTAAGTTAAAGGAACACTGTTAGCAAGAAACCAATGTGCACATGATCCTCACAACACAGCCTGGGACATTGATGATGAAGAAACTCCCAGGTCTAGACCAATAAGAATGATGTTGAGGGCTAGACCCCGTCAGAAGGGTACCCTTTGGAAATGCTGGAGAAGCCCCTGCCCTAACCTTTGGCCGCCTGCTGCTGCTCCAGGATCTTGCGTGTCCGCGGTGTGGTCCCCTTGGGCATGGTGATGATGTATTTCCCTTCCATCTCAGCAGTCACTCGGCGTCTACGCTTCACTGGCACAGCAGCATTCTCCTCTTCCAGCTGGTCCAGAGCTAGGAGGGGCCAAGCATGAGAATGGGCAGCTTGGTCAGGAACCCTCCAAAACATTCTAGAATGGGGGAAAGAAGGACTACCTCACTCCAAACAGGGGGAACACAATCAGAAAATTGCCCCCTTTCCCACCTTCCATCTAATTTCACTCACAAAGGACTCAAAAGCCTTGGAATTTCTTTCTAGGGAATGTCTCAGCAACTGTCACCAGAGCCTTCCCAGGAAGATGCAGTTACTGAGAGGATCCCCAGAGGCACTCAGGCCACACTCCCTTCCCTCATCCTCACAGGTGCCCCACCATTGTGCTCCCCATACCAGCAGCTTTGGCATGCTTAGCAGCCATCTTGTTTGAGACAGTGACGGAGATCTTGGAGGCGCTGGCATCAGGACGCCTGGCAGGAGTGCTGGGGGGGGAGTCCCGACTTAGGCTATTAGCGATCATCCGAGAGGCGGCTAGAGCAGTGACCAAGAGGAAACGAGACTCACAAGTAGGGCTTGGACCATCAAAGCCTGGGGGGGCGGGAAGGTTGGCCAATAATGGGTGACCTTGACTTGACCCCCTCAAAGCTCTGAAGAGCTAAGGCCAAGCCACAGAGAAATCAGAGAAGACAGCCACAAAGGAAGGGGAAATGGAAATGGGCACTAAGGCCTGGCTTCCAGCTCACCTCCACTATCGTTATTAGGGAAAAATAGGGCTGATATTTCCATCACCCTTCCAGATGTGGGGGAGGCTCTCTGTTCATTAGCTCCTATGACTCTCCCAATATTCTCACACTGTGTGGTGGGAGGATTAGAGTTGCTCTTTTACCAGGTGAAGAAAATGAGGCTCCACCAGAGCCCTGCAACAGAGGCAGAGCCAGGCAGCCCCCACCATGCCATACCACTGCCCTAATGCCTGAGACGAGTGCCAGGCTGGACCCCGAGCGCCCAGGAGAAGAGCTGAACAGGGAGCCCTGATGGACCAACTCACCGCTGGTGGCACTCCGCCTGAGCTCTGCCTGCAGGTGGCTGGGGCTGGAAGCCAAGGATTCAGCAGCTGCTTTGCAGACATCCTGTGGAAGACAAGACGGGTAAGAATGACACCAAGACAAGTGTCGCTTTGTGCATGGGAGGCCTGGCTAAATGATCGAAGGGATGCTATTACCGACAATGACAAAACGGAGACAGTCTGGCTCTTTTGGGGATGTAGATTCGGATCCTAGCTCAGTGAGACCTGGAGCAGCATGCTGTTCCCTCTGGGCGGCCCTTGGTTCTCTCATGCTGGGCAGTGTGACTGGCACCGTGGAGGCAGTCAGAAAGACCTCAGGTGGATTCTGGCCTCTGCTGCTCTCTAGCTTGTGTGACCACATAGGACTCCAGGAAGCCCTGACTAGCCTGGCCTCCTTGTCAAATGCAGATCTTTGTTGTGGGACATAGATCTTGTGGGACATCGTGTAAAGCCCAAAGGAAAGGGGCCTGTCGGGTGCTTCCCAAGGGCGATCCCAAACAGTTCTGCTGGGGGAGGGGACAGAGGCCTTGCTCTTAGGCCATTCCACTTGATGTCAGGCCACGTAATCTAGGAAAAGGGCTGAGACTCAGGAGAGCATCATGGTGTCTGCTGACTCCCCAGCAAAGAGTCTAAGGAAACTTCCTAGTACAATAGGTAAAAAAAAGGAAGTGCCAACTCACTCCCCTGGTTCCTTGACCATGGAAGACCACAAGGTAGGAAACAGAGTCAAGCATCCTTCTGCCCCCTGGTATCCCTAATGGGGGGGAGGGGGTCCCTATTCCCCCCAGGCTGACCGGAAGGACCAGCCTCACCCACCTGGCGGTATACCACCTTGGCATGCTTGAGGATGGCAATGATGTCACCCACCACAGTCACGCCAAGCTCATTCATGATCTCCTTATTCAGGTCTAGCAGCATGTTCTTCTGGATCCTGTGAGGAATGCTGGGCAATGAGCAGAGGAGCACAGGCTGGGCACTAACTCACCCTCCTCCCACCACAGAACTGCCTTACCGGTTATCTACAAACATGACTGCGTAGTTGACAGCAGGCCCCGGGGGTATCCCGGCTTCCTTAAAGAACTGAATCCATTCTGATGTAGCTATGGAGAGGCAGGAAGAAAGTCAGAGAACCAGTGAGGTAGCTTGTCAACCCCAAACCACACTGCACCCTGGCTCCTGAGCCACCCAGCCTCCTTCTCCACAACAGAACCCAGTTTTATGGACTCCAGCTTAGCTGAGCTCCAGCTAAATGCTCCCCCCTCATACCCTTGTCACTGAGAGTGTGTCACAGAATGTCCAAGTTGGACAATATCTCAGAAGCCATCTCTTCCACTGATGTGGCCCTCCCCCAAACATCCCCTTTTATCCAAGAAGCCCTCCTGGGAGCGGACCCAGCATGCCCAAACACAACCCACTTCACTTTAGAGCAGATAGAATTAGTAAGTTTTTCCTTACTTCAATCTTAAACTTGCCTCTTTCTAAGTTCTACCCACTGTCCCTTGTTGGGGGATGTTCTAGAGCCAAGCAAAAGAAGGCTAATCCTTCCCCTGCCACTCTTTTGTGTCCTTAGAAACCTCATCATCTTCCTTCCTTCCTTTGTTCCTTCCCTCCCTCCTAAGGCAAGACTTCCCCAGATCCTGTAACCAACCCTCACAAGGTCATCATCTTGGGGTCCTTCACTATCCTTCAGGCCTTTGGAAGAATATCCAGGGAAAAAATGGAAAAGCTACTAAGGAATGACTAAACAAACAATGGTACATGAACGCAGTGGAATAATTATTCCACCCTAAGAAATGATGAAGGGGAGGGTTTCGGAGAAACCAACAAAAACATGTAGGTAACGATGCAAAGTGAGTGAAAACCAGGAAAACACTTTACGTATAACAGCAACACTGAAGGGAAATCAACTAGGAAGGACTGAAGAGCTCTGGTCAACACAGTGGTCAGCACGGTGACTGGCTACAACTCCTGAGAACTACAGAGGGAGCACGCAACCATCTCTGTCTGTTTGTTACCAGAGTCCTGGACTTGTTTTGTTTTTTCCAGTTTTGAGGTGGGGGTGGGGGGTTACGGATAGGCTAGCAAGAAAAAGAAAGAAACAATCATGAAAGAATTATTTTAAAAAAGAGAACAGAAGGAAGACCAGAAAGAATCACAGACAAGCAGGACAGCTCTGAAAGTTACATGTTGAATTTATTACATATTTAAAAAGAAAAGCAAGCTGTACGTAACAGATTCACAGTTTCACGTACAATCCTCTTTTTCTGTTGTTTGTATGTATGTTTGTACGTATGTATGTATACACACATACATGTATGTATAAACGCCTACTTTATCTGGTTAAGTTTAAGATAAAAATAAGATTCTGAAGAGCACCCAGAAGACACTCTATAATTATTGGACACCCCTACATGCATAACACATAATAGCTAACAGCATTTAGTTAACAAGAATTAATAGCACAGAGACAGCTGGTGACACAGTGGATACAGCATGGGACCCCAAGTCAGGAAGACCTGAATTCAAATTCAGCCTCAGATACTTAACTAGCTGTGTGAGCCTGGGTTAATCACTAAATCTTTGCCTGTCTCAGTATCCTCAACTGTAAAGTAGGGGTAATACTAGCACCTCCCTCCCAAGGTTGCTAGGAGAGCAAATGAGATATTTATAAAATGGCTTTTTAAAAAGCACTTCGAGCAGTGCCTGGCACACAGTAGGTGGCTCTACCAATGGTTATTCACTTCCCCGTCCCCAATTATAAGATACTTTACCTATGGTAACCTCACGTGGATGTTAGCACATCCCATCAGACTGCCAAATGTTCCCAGTTAGGGAGGATTCCATAAAGCTAAGGAGGTCTGGCTACTTTGTTTAGGAGGAAGAGGGAGGAGGAAGACCCACTAGTGGGACCAACCTCAACAGGAAAGAGGAATCTAGATCTCAAGCAAACTCCTTTTAGCCAAAGACTGATTTCTTTGCTTCTGGCCACAAGCCTCGGAGTGAGAGATTACCTCCAAAGCAGAAGCACCAGGAAGCAGGCTATGGATGCCCCAGCATCCCCATCTGTGCAACAATGCAGGCACAGACTTGGGCCCACACAACACCACCTAAGAATGCATGCACATGTTCTTCCAAGTCTGAATGCTCTGAAGGCTTTCAGAAGGTTAGCAGAGAAGCTCCCAAGTATCTCCCTCTCCAATATGTTCGCCACACATTGCCAATAATTTTCCTAAAGCCCAAATCAGATCATGGTACTCCCCAATCAACCAACTCCAGGATCTCCCTATTGCCTCATCCACCCCACCTCACCCCACTTGTCTTCAAACAGAGCTTTTGTTTGACTTTTTCAATCCTTTTACAGACTGGTCCCTGAACAACAGCCTAATCTCACCTCATTCTCCTTTCCTACACTCTGTGGGCTTTTCAATGAAGCACATCACCCCCTGCCCCATGTGTCTCCCAGGTCTGGAATCAACTACCTCTCCCCTCCTCCCCCTCTTGCCAAGAGCCCTCATTTCCTCCAAAACTCCAGGATGCCTTTGGCAATCTTCCCTAAAGTGCCTTGTATTTACTTCCTATTTGTTCTAGGAGCATTTGTGCGCCACGACTATTTCATTTTGTCCTTGTAGTCTCACTGCCTACCAGGATCCTGGCATACAATCGGAGCTTCATTCTTGTCTATGGTTACACTCACACCCTCATGAACACGCCTCCCACCTTCTGCCGGAGGTCCTTCTCTACTATGGCACTTTCTATCACCTCGCCATCAATCCTGTACCTGAAGCATTATTTACAGGTTCTCTTCCCCTATCTGAATGTGAGCCCCTTAAGGGCAGGGACACTGCTTTTGGTGCCTGGCACACAAAAGGCACTTAATAAACGCTTGTCAATGCTGTAGGCCAAGACTTTCAGGGTCCTTGGCCACATTAGCTTCCCAGTTCTACAAAGGTCATTAGGCAAGGAAAGTATAATCTTGTTGGGTGGATGCTCTCAATCTAAAGAAAGTACTGAGTTAATTTGCAAATCTTGATTGTAACACCCTGTTTGTGCCTCTGGACATGGTCCCGGGATAAAGAGCTTAAGGAGTGATTGGCTTTGGGTTGGGGTAGAGAAAGATCAAGACCAAGGGTGGTTCCTTGCATTCTGCTAAGGGTATATAAACCTTGTCTCTTCCATGTATCTTAGGCTCTGTATGAAATGGTTCTGCAATAAACAGACTATGGAATACATCCCCGTCTCTCTCCCTCTTTCCTTTATTCAGCTAGAAGCTTTCTCTCTCTCTGTCCCTTTATTTCACTCAGCTGGTAGCTAGGTCCAGACTTGCTAGCCACAGCATGTCAAAGAAAGAGCAGCTCAGAACTGGAATGGCACTTAGAGGTAGACCACAGGAATGGATGGCTCAGCAGGAAGCACCCCTGACCAATTCCCTGGTCCTTTTCCCATTACCTCTGCTTAAAGGCCAGAGATCCCAGGAGCCTGTGCCAGCTTTGGAGAGCTCTGATCCTCACACCTCCCCCCAGCATCCCTCAGCCCCAGGAGCTCCACAACATAATAGAGAGAAAATGCAGGGAAGGAGGCTCCAATCTCTTCCAGCATTCTCAACAGAACTTGCTAGGCCTAAGAAGGAACTGGCCAGAATCCACGGGGAGAACTCTCAGTAGAAGAGGCAAGCTGAGAGACAAGCAGTACCCAATGCTGGACCTTTCCAAGGAAGACCCACAGAACAAGCCTGAAACCTGGTACACCTTGGTCCTCTGAACCTCAGAGAGAGCAGAACGGAATATTCTCACCAAAGCTGCAACTGGGATAAAGGCAGGGAGAGGGGAGAAAGGGACCCTTTACAGGAGCCCTAAGCACAGTGGTTTCTGGGCTTTGAGTCCTCAGCCTGCATTCCACATGCCAGCAGCTGTTGCTGTCACTACAACACACAGGGTTTGCCTGCCATGACAGCTAACCCAACCCCTGTTGCCCTCATCAAGTGGAAAGGGTGTGGGGAGGCCCTTACAGACTTACCCATTGTCACAGACACCATTTTCTCCCCAAGCACGACCAAGCAGGTGCTCCCCAAAGTAGCCTAGGAGGGGAGGAGAGGTTCATGAGTAGGGTAGCTAGGGCCTGACCAGGGCCAGCATTCCTGGGCTGAGGTTCAGAGCCCAGGAATAGCTAGCTGGTAAACAGCTGTCAGGACGTCACCCAGAGGCCTTCACTGCCACTGCCTAGAGACCCACAGAGAAGTGCAAAGAGCTCCTTCTGACAGCTTATTCCCCATACTTTCAGGAAAGGACCTAGCCATTTTTAAGGGGGAAGAGGTAGAAGAGAATGCAGGATGACCCCAAACTGTCTCGGGGTCATAGAGGGGTCACAGGCTACCCCCACCCACTTCTAACCTCCCAGTCCTCCCCTCCTTTTACTGCTTCCTCTCAGCTCCTCTACCTCTTCTCCTCTACCCGATTTACAACCATGCCATCTTCCTTCCTCTCTCACCAACCTCCAACCTCCCCTCCTTTTCCAACAAATTTAACAAACATTTATTAAGCCTCTACTCCAGGCAAGACCCTTTCTAGGTACTAGGGAAAATAAAACATTAAATAAGTCTCTGTCCTCAAAAAGTCGACAGGTGAGATAAGGCATGGAGGGGAGGGGGATCTGAATTCAAATCCTACCTTGGATATAATTAGCTGTGAGCTCCTGGGCAAGTCACCTACTGTCTGCTGCCTCGGTTTCCTCAGCTGTAAATGGGAATAGTAACAGCACCTAGCTCCCAGAGTCGTGAGGGTCTCAGGCGCTAACCTTTGTAAAGCTCTGCAGACCTTGGACTGTATGAAGGCCGGCTACCAGTCAGACAAAATCACAAAGGCCGGTCATCTGACTTGCCCTTCTTCCTTTTCCAGGCTGCCTCCACCTCGGGGCCCCGCTTCTCCCCCAGCCAGAGCAGGGGGTGACTTGCCCAGGGGGGTCCCTAAGATGGGAAGTGGCCTTTCCTCCATCTCCGGACTCCGCGGCATTCGAGAACGCACCCTTACTCTGGCCTCGAGGCACTGCCTCGTGGCACCCCGCCGAGAAGCACCTGCTCTGATCCCGGCCCCTTCGGGCACCCGGACCCCCCGGGGTCCCATATGCGGAGAGTCTGGGCGCCTCTACAGTCCTGTCTGGTTTTCTGAATTGAAAGACATGACCCCGAAGTTGGGGTGGGGTCCCCAGGCCCGGCCAGTCTGGCCGTGCTGGAGCGTAGGGGTGGGGCAGGGGAAGGGGTCAGCGGCGAGCCTGCCTCCCCCACCGACCCACTGGAAGTCCCTCAGGGGAAGGGGTCGGCCCTTTCTGTCCGGATCTCGGGGGCATGGAGCACCCCGACACTCAGCAAACATTCCCTGGGCTTGGGACCTCCGCCCCTTGACACTGCACAGAGGAGGGAAACTGAGGCCCAGAGGGGCCGGCCTGACCACGATTCCGGGAGTCACGCGGCGACTTCCGCCGCCCACCCGCCCACCTTCCCCACCCCGCTGGGCCGGGGTCCGCTCCCCCCTCACCTGGCACGGGTCTCAGGCTCCCGCCCTGTGCCCGGAGCCAACGGACTCCCCCTACCCGCCTCAGTCCCTGCTGGACCGGAAACGCCGATCGGCGCGCGCCGGAAGAGGCCCTCCCCGGCAGGGGAGGTGTGGCCGCTCTAGCCAAGACCGCGACCATAGAACAGGCCGACTCCCTCCGCCCTCACCTTCCCTCAGGACACGTGACCCCAAAGCGTGGGCGCAGGCGGAGCAACAGGCTCCACCCCACCCTCACCCCCACCTCCCTCAGGCGGGAGGCCTCAGCCTTAGGTGGAGTCTCCGCCCAGCGCTGCACTTTCCGGACCACCCCCAGGCAGTTGAGATTGCGCGCACGCGCCCAGCGGAAGTTTCTCTTGGAGTTTGAGCCCGAGAGACCTAGCACGCATGCGTTCTTACGAGTCTCACGCTGATCCCTCCGCCTCCCGGTAGGCTGGGCTGGGGCGTGCTCTCCTTCCCGGGGGTGGCACCGGGAGTTCTGTCCCTGAAGCCCCGTCACCCTCTCCGGCCGTGGGACCCTCCCTGGCCCCATCCCTCGGTAAGTCAGACCCGGGGAGTGACGGAGCCGAGCTCGCGGACGGCCGGGGGTTTTGCTCACCCCGGGAGCAAGCCCGGGGCCGCGGGGACCTCGGCGGGGTCCGCGGACTCCCTCCGCAATTCTCTTCAGTCCCGTGACCATCTCTTCAGCGCCTACTGTGTGCCAGGCTTAGTCCTAATCACTGGGCTATAAAAAGGAGCCAGAGACAGCCCCTGCCCTCCAAGAGCCCACCCTCCACAGAGAGCCAGCATGCAAACCAAAATACACTGGGTAAATGAGAAATAAGTAAGGGGGAAGGGAATAAGCATTTATAATAGTGCCCACTGTGTGCCAGGCACTGGATTATAAAAAGAGACCAGAGACAGCCCCAACCTTGGAGGAGCGCAGACTCTAAAGAGGAGGACGAGCTATATGCAGAATACTTTCCTCCCCAGGTTCTTCTAAGTCCCAACTGAAATCCCCTCTTCTCTATGAAGTCTTCCCCACGACGCTTAACCGAGGCCCTTCCCTTCTTTTAGTCATTTCCTGTACATCTTGTATCCAACTTGCTTTGTATATATTTGCATGTTGTCTCTCCATATAGATTGTAAGCTCCTTGAGGGCAGAGATTGTCTTTTGCCTCTTTTTGTATCCCTAGCATAGAACCCATCCATTGACTGACATATAGTGGGTGCTTAGTCAATGTTGATTGATATTGATTGAGTATTGATAGCTCACAGTCTACTGATGGAGACTATATGCAAACAAGCTGTACACGGGATAAATTGGAGATTATTAAGAGGGGTCTGGGAGAGATTTGTACAGCAGCCACTGTGCTAAGAGCTGGAGATTCAAAACCAGGCAAAAAGAAATTACTGTCTAATGGGTGAGACAGCATGTAAACAGGCTGTTCCATAGGATCAATTAGAGATAATCAGCCCAGGCAAGGCTTCCTATAAAAAGCAGATTTAGCTGGGATGGGAAGAGAGCCCAGAGGCTGAGATGAGGTCAGCTTAGGTACTGCCTCATCCTGCCAGCAGAATGCTTTCTCTCTCATCGGACATTCCTTGAGTGCTTCAGCTGCATCCATCCTCCTCATCCCCTAGGACCTTGCCCCTGTATTCACCTTGGGAGAACTCCTATTCATACTTCACTGTAAAATGGAAGTTCCTTGAGGTCAGGGACCATCTTTTTTCCCTTTTTTGATCTTTAGTTCTTAATGTCTTGCACATGTAACAGCAATGAGACTCATTGCTTTATAAATGTTTTTTCAAGGAATAAATGAGTTATTAGAGTGACAAAATCAGCGTTCAGACTCAGGTCTTCTGACTTAATCTTGTGGGCTTTCCACTAACATATTGTCCCTGGATTTAGAGCTGGGAGTGAGAAAAGCATCTTGTCCAAAGTCATTGAGATAGCATGTGGAAGCTCTGAGATAGGAATCCTGGCCCCATAAGTCCATGTTCAACATCTTTTTTTCCTCCCCCCACTCGATCTCCCCTCCCCTTCCTTTTGGTCCTCAGTCTCCTTCTCTAAAAGGGTTTGATTGAGCCAGCATTAAGACCTCACCTGGCACTAGTGTTGGGTTTGGTATTAGAACTTGGGTTCTCTGGGGTCCTTAATTGATAATAAGAGGGGACTGGTCTAGCTGCTCTTTGAGGACCCTTCCAGCTCTGACATTCCGTGGAACAGAGGACAGTGGGCTGGCCAAGTCCTACTAAGTGACAAGATCTTTGGGACCCTCCCCTCCACCTGCCTCTTCTGTAAAACCTGCCCTTCCTTTGTGGGAGTTTTGAAGAGCACACTTTGTCCAGTCAAATCAACAAGCATTTATTATTAACTGATATTATTAACTGATTCCTGCGTTCTCAGGGCAGGGGATACAAATACACAGAGATGGCCAGCCTTGCCCTCAGAGAGCTCTCTCTCTAATGGGAGAAGATCTAGACCTCGCCTAAGGGAGCTGAAATGGGGGGAGGAGCATAAGGAAGTGCTCAGTTCAGGGCCATTGAGGTAGCGAGAGAGGCCCTCCCTGGACACTTAAAGTGCCCCCACTAGCTGCTACTAGAAAGCAGGAGGGAAGGGTCTCAGTTAGCAGGGAGTTGCAGGCAGGCTTTGAGCCCTTCAGCTTCCCATTGCCAGGGTCCACAACCTGACCACTGTGCCCTATTGCTCAGACATCCAGTCCTGTCTGCCTCTGCTGGCCATGGGCTTTTCTTGGCGAAGATCCTGGACTTGGTTTATTGTTTTCTTAACACCTACTATGGAGCAGCCAGGTGACTCAGTTGATAGAGCACTGGCCCTGGACTCAGAAGGACCTGGGTTCAAATATGACCTCAGACACTGTGTTGGTGTGACCCTGGGCAAGTCATTTAACCCTGATTGCCTAAAGCACCCCCACCATTCCCTCTCTGTCAGGCACTGTGTTAAACGCTTCCCCACAACAACCCTAGAAATTAGGTTCTATCATTATGTCCATTTTACAGTTGAGGAAACTGAGGTAAACAGAGGTCAAGTGACTTACCCAAGGTCACACAGCTAGTAAGTTGTCTGAGGCCAAATTTGATCTCAGGTCTTTCTGACTCCAGGCCCAGCACTCTGTGCACTGAACCACCTTGGTTGTGAAGCCTTGGGCATGTCATTTTACCTTTCAGTACCTCAGTTTCCCCTTCTGTAAAATAGATCTTATTCAGCTCAGAGCCTTGTGAAGCCTGCAGACTTGCCAAGGTCACTAGCTGGAAACAAAGTGAAGAGTAGTGAGGATAATATTCTCATCTTTCAACAGTAACATTATAGTGTGTAAAGATGTTGCTGTGTCCTGATCTGCTACATTGTAGCAAGATGCCTGCCCTGGCAGATCTGGCCTCCCCTCCTCAGGCTCCCAGAGCACAGTTCTCCTCAGCTCAGATCCACTCATCTGGCACCTCATTACTCTGGGAAGTAAGCCTCAGGTGGCAAGGGTATGCCAAGGGAACAGGAGCCTTGGAGACAGGAGCTTTGTTGGCTTATGAAGGATTGGGGGGCTGCCAGGCACAGTGGGGGGTGTGCCCTGCCAGTGGTGGTTATGAGATTGGTCCAGCTCCCAGTTTAGAATAGAAACCCCTATGTTTACATATCCAAGAAAAGTACCGATTTGGGGAGAGGTCAGAATCCCTGTTTACTTTTATCAGGACATGGAACAGCAGCACAGCCAGGGGGTGCCAGAGAGCACAGAGCCCCAGGCCTGGAGTCAGGGAGACTCATCCCCCTGAGTTCTCATCTGACCTCAGATACTTGCCAGCTGGGTGACCCTGGGCAAGTCACTTCACCCTGTTTGCCTCAAGGTGGGGGAAGGACATGGCAAAACCCTCTGTCTCTGCCAAGAAAACCCCAAATGGGGTCACAGAGAGTCTGATACAGCTGAGGCAGCTGAACATTTATTGGAAGTTCATTCCGCAAGTGGGAGTACCTGCTGCATGCTAGGCACTGGGCTGACTACTGGAGACACACACAACAAACGTTTATTGAACACTTGGTATGTGCTTAGAGCTGGAGAGACAGCCTTTGCCCTCAAGAAGCTTACATTCTAAACTGTGTTTGTTGCTCAGTCACGTCTGACTCTCTGTAGCCCTGTTGGGGGTTTTCTTAGCAAAGATATTGGACTGGTTCGCCATTTCCTTCTCCGGCCCGTTTACAGATGAGGAAACTGAGGCAGACAGTTAACTATGCCACCCAGCTTCTGAGATTCCAGAAGGCAGAGGTGAGAAGAGAGCTTTGCAGAACTAGGGAAGAGTCTGAGTAGAAGGAGGAGGTGGAGTTAGTCTGGTAAGCTAGATGGCAGCCGGATGGCAAAGGGTTTAAAAACCAGAGGAGTTGGATTTTAGCCTAAAATCACCAAAGAATGACAGAGGCATCTTGGTGGGGGCTGGGAGGTGGGAGGGCCAGGTCAGACCTGTGCTTAGCTTCGAAGATGGAATGGAATGAGGAGAACCTGGAGGCAGGGGATACGGAACTGAAGTAATTTGGTGCCAGGGCCAGTGGGAAGAGGGGCACTGAGTGCCATGGGGATGGGATTGACAAGACTTGGCAACACATTGGATGTGACATGCTGGGAAGTCAAGAAGGCCTCCCAGGGCATGGCCTGGTGAGTGGAAGGTTGGCAGTGGCCCTGGACCATTAAGGAAGTCAGAAGGCAGGTGAATTTGGTGAAAAATTATGAGCTCTGTTTTGGACGAGTGGAATGTAAGCTGCTGCAGACATCCCTGTGTCGAGTGTCTGTGTCCCAGCAGGCTGGAGGTCCTCACATTGTGGGGGCAGCTGGGGAGGATGCACAGGAACCGTAATGGCCTTTTCTGCCCTCTTTACCCCATCTGGTCTTCCCACCAGGGGAAAAGCATTGACTCTGTTTTATACAGGAGGGAGCAGAGCCTGAGGAGGTGATATTTTCCAAAGTTCTAGAGCTGTCAGTTCTAGGCCTCCTGACTCTCCTCTCTTCTTAGGCACCTCCAAATGGTGCAGGCACCAGGGTTACCTAGTGTTTACCTGGTGCTCTATCTTGTAGGAAGTTCACAGGCACCTGGAAAGTCAGGTAGAACAGGTCTTGCTTCCCTCCATTTTGCTGGCGAGCTAACTAAGACTGGCATCAGTGGCTGTCCTAGAGTCACATGACTAGGAGGCTCTGGTGGAGCAGTGGGAAAGCTGAGGAGATTGGTGGGGGAGTCAAAGTTTATCCTGGAGAGGGAATCACCAAGATTGGGCAATGAGCTGAATGTGAGAGCTAGTGAAAAGTCAGGAAGGATTCCCAGGGCAGAGACAGCATTTGTACATGGTCATGCCTGATGTTGGGCCCGGCTCTCTCCACCACTGCACTCTTCCTGGGAGCTGAGAATGAGAATAATAAACACAATTATCACAGAATTTGAGGTTGGCTTCTAGCCCAACACACCCAACAAATGGTCCACTGGGCTCTGCCTGAAGCCCCCCAGGACGCTGAGCTCACTGCCTCCTGAGGCAGCTGATGGAGGGCTTGGAAAGCTTCTCTGGACCTCCGGTCAAGTTTACCTTTGCCACTTTCATCCCCGACCCCCACCCCAGCCAAAGAGAGCAAGTCTCCAAGGCAGTGGAGCTCTAGGCACAAGCTCCAAGTTCTCAAATCACTTCCTAAAATGTGGCCCCAAAGCAAACACTCTACTTGTGTCTCACTGTAGGGTGGGGCCTGACTCCTCCTCCTTCCTAGAAGATAATGCAGTCCTGAATTGAATTAGCTCTCCTGGCTACCATATCACACTGGCTGCATGAAGGAAGGGAAAAGCATTTGTTAAGAACCTGTTGTATGCCAAAGACTGAGGATAGAAGACTGAAACATGGGCCAGCCCTAGGACTGGGGGATGAGATATGTAACAGGTCTTGGTGCTCCTTAGGGTGGAGCCCCAGGGCCTGGAGGCTTTGCACTGTGGGGGAATATGTTCTCTGCCTCCGGTAACACCCTGTTCAGTCATGTCCAACTCTGTGGCCCCATTTGGGCAGAGATACTGGAGGGGTTTGCCATTTCCTTCTCCAGTTCATCCATTTTACACATGAGGAAACTTAGGCAGAGTCACACAGCTAATAAATGTAAAAGGCTGGATTTGAACTGGAAAAGAGAAGTCTTGACTGTAGGCCCTGTGCTCTGTGCACTATGGCGCCACCTAGCTGCCCTTCCATTAACAGCAGTAGACAGAAAACTAAGTGTTTTGAGTCATTTTGATCCCTGGAACCACTTGGTGAGTGGTTGTTTCAGGGCCTTTACCGTGTGGCCCAGCGGCTGGCCACACAGGGGTGGCACTTCTGCCTGGGGCCTCCTGGCCAGGCGCTCACTCACCCGTTGGCAAAGCTCTGCGGGGGCCAAAGGCAACCGGGAGAAGAGGCGGCGGTGGGACCCAGTGAGCCAGATAGGTGCTGGCCAGAAGGGGGATCTGGTGGCAAACAGGGCAGTCTTGGAAGGGACATCTTGACTGTGTCTCTTCCTGTCCGTGTGACCTCGGACAAGTCACCACCTCTCTGACCTCTGTGTCCTCATTGGGAAAATGAGGGAGGTGGGCTCAGTGACTTTGAAGGTCCTTCCAGCCCTGGAGCTGAGGTCCTGTGGTCCAAAGAGAAGAGAAAGGCTGGTCCCATCTGTCTCCCTCCCTGCCCCCCCTTCCCCCCCCCCCTCTCTCTCTCTCTCTCTCTCTCTTACACACACAAACACACACACACACACACACAGTGACTCAGCCATGCGACTATCTGCCTACCCAGCCTGGGAGTGGGAGAGAACCCAGTGTCTGGGATCTCCAGACTGGCTGGTCTAAGTGGGGGGAAGATTGCTTTGTTCCCAGAGGCAGAGATGCCTTGGGGGTGGGGACTCCCCTGAGCCGCCACAGTCTTTGCAGGCCCAGCTGAGGTCTGCAGTGGTGTTGTTGAGAGGGAGGTGTGGCCAGGCCCAGATACCGCCCTCAGTGGCTGCTACCGCAGCCACTGCCGCTGCTGGGAGGTGGGACCAGCCACTCACTGATCCAGCCCCTCCACTGACTCTGAAGCCTCCAGCCGGGCCTGTCTCCCCATTTGGGAGAAGAAAGGCATCGGGAGCCTTTGGGAGGACGCTCCTTCCAGGTAAGATAAAGCTGGGCCCAAGCCAAGGCCTCTAGGGAGAGCCGGGGAGCCAGCCTGCAGAGAGAGGCTGGCCCTGAGAGTCTGGACCCCCAACTCCAATTACTCCCCACTTCCCAAGGGTTGAGTTCCTCTGATCCACCCCTCCTTCCCTTTCTCTGAGGTGACTGGGGCTCACAATGTACTCAGTGACGTAGGGTAAGGTTAGCTCTGACAAAGCCTTTGTAGATGGTTTCCAGGGAAGACACCGGCGTTCTCAGTCTCAGCCAGCCTGCGCTGCCGCCAGACTTTCCCCCCCCCACCCCCGCCCATTCCTGCAGGGTTTGGGGAGTTGGGCCTTCTGCTGTCACTTGTGCTGCCTCCCCCCCACCTTCCATCAGAGGTTTCTCTAGGGAAACAGTGGTGTGTGACGGTCACAGAGGGTGCTCTGCCTAACCATTCCAACCTTGGGGGACAGGGGCAAGGCCTTAGACTGCCTAGAAGCTCCTAGCACCCTTGAGGACTGCATTTATCAGCAGTGCCCAAGCCAGAAACCCAGGCTGGGATCAACACAGCTGGCTCCTGCTATCTTGGGGTCACTGCTTCTCTCAGCCATCTGTGAAATGGGCACAGTGGGAGAAAAGTGCCTCATGCCCCTCAAAGGGCCATCCACGTTTAAGTTGGGAGGGCCCTGTCCTAGCATTCCTTTGAGGACATGAGGAAAACCATCGACCTCAGGAATTGCATAAGGACTGCGTGTGGCCAGCTTGTTTCCCCTTTTGAGGGGAGGAGGGGAGGGCATGCTGTCAGTAGACCCTGTGACCTGCCCTGTGGCCACTAGGGCCTTTCACAGGGTGACCCAAACTGAAATCTTTCTCATCTTCTCCCAGTTCGGAGAGAGAACTCATCCTTCATCCCCCTCCCAGACCCTGCCAGGGTCCACCTGAGGAAGATGAAACTACATACAGTGTACCAACAAGTGAGTCCTGGGGGGCCCAGGGAGGTCAGAGGCGCTTGGTGAGGCTGGGCACTGGCACAGGCTGCTCCTGTCACAGAGGATGTGTGCTGGCTTCCCAGGGGGCTCTGGACAGGGAGCTTTCATCGTTTCTTCTCCCACAGTTGAAGCCGCGTCCTGAGGAGCAGCTTCCCTCACCTGCTGTGTCTTGGAAACCAGGAGACAAGGTAGAACAGTTCTACTCTATCTCCCTCCCTCCCAGCTCCCTCAGTCAGGCACACTGTTCTCTGATGTCAGAGGGAAGCACTTTCACCTCAGGTCCTGATCCCTCCCTGTCCCCAGACGCCATGGGGAGGTAGGGGCAGGACATCAGGCCTGGCTCAGCTTCCCCACCAAACCGTTTTTTTCTCACCTTCCTCCAGAAAGTCCGATGGGTCCTGCTAATCATGACACTGACAGCAATGGGCCTGGGTGCCCTGCTCACCCAGCTGCTGCTGTGGCCCAGGCTCAGGACCCCCCAGGAGAGGACCCAGCCACTCCCCAACTCTGTCTGTGAGGATCCCTGCCAGTGAGTGCCCCATGGCAGGAGATGGACGTAGGGGAAAGTTCTAGCCCCGGTGCCAGAAGTGGGCAGATTGTCATAGGGGTGTGTGTGTGCATGTGCATGTACCCAGAGATGGTCCTCCAGGTGGGAGACTTCTCCAGGAAGCAATGAAAGCCCTGGGGGTTTCAGAGCCGTGCCACTGTCCCCATTGGAGCCTTCCCAGAAGGACTTGGCCTGGGAGGAGGGAGAATCTCTATTGCTGCACATCCTGTCTTATTTCCCTCCAGGATTGTCCTGGTAGAGAGCATCCCTGAGGGCCTTACCTTCCCCAAGGGCCCTGTCCACCCTTCCATCAGTCAGGCCTGGCTAGACCTGATGGCTGGTGCCCAGCGCAGCCTTGACATCGCCTCCTTCTACTGGACTCTTACCAACAATGACACCCAGACCCAGGAGCCTTCTGCCCAACAGGTATCCCCCTACTTCTGCCTGGGCTCAGTTTGGGGGTAAAAGAAGTAGACAGCACGGGGACTGATGTGGGGAGCAAAACCAAGAAAGTGAGGAAGGGGAAAGAGGGATGAGCTGTGGCCAGCAGAGTGGCTCCTCTGGTACATCTTGCTTCAGGGGATGTGGTGGCTGAAAGAGATTTGGACAGGCATCTCCTCTACCCCTTTAGTTGGTAGACAGAGAACTGAGGCTTAGAGAGGGCACCTGAGCATTTTGCTTGTTCCTCTCTCCTAGGGTGAGGAGATTCTCAGGCAGCTACAGAGTCTGGCCCCAAGGGGTGTGTCTGTGCGTGTGGCTGTCAGCAAGCCCAGGGGTCCCCAACCCCAGGCCGACCTACAGAGCCTTCTAAAGAGTGGTGAGTGTTGGGAACCTAGGGTGAAACGAGTTGGGGCAAGCCAGGGAAAGAGGACCCAGCATCTCTCCTCCCTTTCCCCCAGGGTCCCAAGTACGGATGGTGGACATGCAGAAACTGACCCATGGTGTCCTGCATACCAAATTCTGGGTGGTGGATCAAACCCATATCTACATTGGCAGTGCCAACATGGACTGGCGCTCTCTGACCCAGGTATGAAGCTAAGGATGCTGCCTTCCTAGGGGTGGCCGCAGAGAATTGGGGAACATGAGGGCATCCTCCCTCCACCCCCCTACTCCCTCTCAACTAAGTTTCCCATCTTTCTAATTCAGCTATTTTATCAAGTTCCAGAACAAGGAAGGCCTTAGCAACCCAGGTTCAGAAGCAAAGTCGGAGGGATCCAGAACTTACATTCTTCTGGAAATGGCATGTATATGTCTAGATTAGCACAGGACAGTCTGAGGAGGAAGAGAGAAGTAGAGTTGCCGCTGGGAGGGCTTCCCAGGCTGGGGTGGGGGTAGCAAGGAATCCTTGAAGGGAGAAAAGGCTCCCCAGAGCCACAGATGAGGAAGGAAGGGTAGGCTTCACAGATATGGGACAGGGGCCTGGATAAATGCACAGGGGTGAGAAAACACATTGGGTTCAAGGAAGGACTCCTAACAACAGAAAGCTTGTGAAGGGAATTTATGAAATAAGAAACCAGGGCAGAAAGCTAAGTTAGAGCCACATGGTAGAGAGCCTTGAGGCCCAGGTTGGAGAGCTTAGCAGAAGCTGTGGGGAATTACTGCCATGGTTTTTGAGGGGGTATGGAAGAGGGTCAGGTCTGTCCTTGGGGACTTCATTTTGGCCTGTATGTGAAGGGTGCACTGGGGAGGAGCTTGTTGAGAGGTGATACAGACCTGAACCAAGATGGCGGTTAAATGGGTAAAGAGAAAAGGGTAGCTTTGGAATGAAATGGAAGTAGAGTGAGCCAGACTTCAGTTACGTACATACATACATAAATGTTTATTAGGTACTTACTGTGTGCTAGGCCCTGGGCTAAGCTGAGACTTAGCAGCTGATTGAATCTGGGGGAGAGGGAGGAGATAAGAAGAACCTGGGGGACTGGAGGGATGATGAGGCCCTCAAGAGAAACGGGGAAGCATGGAGGAAGGCTGGGTTTATCCATCACAAATCAACAAGTGATTACTGAGTGCTGAGGACACAAAGAAAATCTAGAAACAGTCTGCCCTCAAAGAGCTTACATTCTAACAGGAGAAACGACGTACAGCTCTCCGTGTGATTGTTCTGGTAAGATGTGGTCAATGAAATCAAGAGCTGGGATCAAGGCTGTGAATGGAGAGAAGGGGGTGTAGACAGAGGCTTTGGGGTTATAGAAATGGCACCACAAGGCCACGGATCACACACATGGCACGAAGGGGAGAAGCTGAGGGTGCCAGGAGGGGAACGAGCTTGAGGGGAAAGGCGAGGAACCCCATTTTGGGTGTGTGGAGTTTGAGATGCCTGCCCAGAGAGATGGCTGTGACTCAGTAGAGAGCCTGGCTCTGGGGACTGTGGGGGCTGAGGAGATCACCAGGTGCAGAAAGGGAGAGAAAAAGTGAACAGGGCCCAGAACAGGCCCCATGACTGAGTCCAGTCATGTGGCCTCGAGGCTTCACATTCCCCACCCCCAACCACTAGGACACAGGAGGTACTTTGTTAGGTTGGATCCTCTACATGGAGGTGATAAGTGAACCCCTGGAAGCTGACTGTGGAAGAAGAGAGAAAAGAGGGCCTGGGAAATGGTGATTGACCCAGCACAGAGACCAAAAAGGGAGAGTCCTTGGAGTACCCAGTGGCCTAGTAGAGAAACAGTGACCCCAAGACAGGACACAGCCCGTCAGCACCTGGTTGTGCTGGGGAGCGCACAAGGTCCTGGGGATATGAATCCAAGGAGCAAAGCTGACTGACCAAGAGTTCACGCCCTGACCGGTGGGCACATGAGAGTGTGGAGGCTAGGGAGGTCAAGTGGGTAAATGATGTCTGTGCAGTCCTGTACCAGTCCCAGTGGGCTAAGAGCAGAGGCCTGAGCAGGTCAGGGAAGGCCTTGTGCTAGACGGGGTGCCCCCAGCTACCTGGGGGGATGTCTGTGGACCAGGAGTGGGACTTGAGAGAAGTGCGTGCATAGCAGAGTTCTGGATGCCAGAAGCAGCTCCACCGGGGGCAATGGTGAGACACTAAGGATGGCACCCACTGGGGGCATCACCATTTCTGCCATTGGCACCACCTGTCTCCCAGCCTGAAAATAGAAGCTTTGGGCATATCCTTCCTAGAGGGGCTCTTGTAGACACACACACACACACACACACACACACACACACATACAGACACGCACACACACACCCTCACACACCCTCTATGTCTTCCACAAAACCAGGCCTTCCCTGCCTGTGGCCCGTCCTGCATGTGGGGCACCACAAACTACACCTCATAGTTAGAGCTGGCATGTTGGTGGTGCCTGCTGGGAGCCTGACTCTGTTAAAAGCTTTGCAATCTTTTTCTCACTTGGTCTGCACAACAGCCCTGAGCAGTAGGAGCTATTACCCCCATTTCACAGATGAGACTGAGGCAAGTAGTGACTGTGGCTTGCCCGGGGTGCCATGGCTAACCAGTCAGCATCTGAGGCTCTGACACCAAGAATGGGTGGTGTCGGTCTGGCCCAGACAGTCCAGGCTTCTCCTTAGCCCTGATACCTTGTGGGCAGTGAGGTTGGCCAAGGACCGCTGTGCCCTGAGACCCGCTGCTAGGCACCCTTGCCTCTGGGCCCCATCTGGCTGGTGTGAATGCCTAAAACAGAAAGAGGCCGGGGAGGGAGGTGTTCTGCTCTCCCCACACAGATGGAGCCGTCAAGGGCCCTCTTATCTGGAATGGGAGTTGGGGCTCCCTCTCAGTGCTTTCCTCCAGAAAGGGGCTCGCAGCCTCAGTGCAACCAAGTCCGTGTCCCTGGACCTCAGTTTTCTCATCTGTAAAATGAGAGGGTTGGACTTGGTAGCCTCTGTGATCCCTTGTGTAGAGATATGTGATCCTGAGGAGCCTCTGGACTGTGTAGAGTGGGAGCCACAATGATTTTATAGATAGGACCCTGAGGTTCAGGGGCAGACATCTTAGCCTTAGCTGTTCACATGAGCGCGAGGCCTAAGGCTGACACTGACCCCAGTTGCCCAAAGCCCCACGGGGCTGGGTGAGAGGGAGTGGATTGGGGTGGGAGCGGGATGGGCCACGCAGAATGGGTGCTCCCTGAGGGCCCCAGCTTGGGGTGGCCCTCCCAGAACTCTCTGCGCCCCCTCTGCAGGTGAAGGAGCTGGGGGTGGTTGTCTACAACTGCAGCTGCCTGGCCCAAGACCTGGCCAAAGTGTTTGAGGCCTACTGGTATCTGGGTCGGCCAGACAGCAGCATCCCCTCCCCCTGGCCGGACAATTATACCACCCGCTACAATCTGGAGACCCCCATGGAGCTGCGCCTCAATGGGACCCCTTCCCAGGCCTTCCTCTCGGTAAGGAGCACACCCTGCCTTAGTCCCCACCCCCGTACCAAATTGTGCCATGCCCTCCAGCCCTTTCTTTGGCTTTGCCCTCTCCCCATACCCCAGGCCAAGATTTGGGGGTGGGGAGGAGCTTCAGTGCTCATTCTCTCCCTGGCCCCTCAGAGTGCTCCCCCATCACTGTGCCCTGGAGGCCGCACCCCAGACCTGCGTGCCCTGCTCAGCCTGGTGAATGATGCCCGAGACCATGTCTATGTTGCTGTTATGAACTACCTACCCATCATGGAGTACTCCCACCCACGAAGGTGCGTATGGCCTATGTGTTGGCGGATGGAGGGAAGCTTGTGTCAGGAACATAAGGAATATGATGGCGAGACCATGTAGGACAGGGTCTGGGTGGGAGGGAAGGAAGATGAGGGGTGGCTCAGCATGAGATCCCCCTCTGCAGGTTCTGGCCAGCCATTGACGATGCCCTTCGGCGAGCAGCCTTCGAACGGGGGGTTCGGGTGAGACTTCTGGTCAGCTGCTGGGGCCATTCGGAGCCTGCCTTGCGTCCCTTCCTAATGTCCCTGGCCGCCCTCCAGGACAACCATACCCACTATGATGTGCAGGTGGTAAGGATGTCTGTGGTCAGCCGCCACCCCCTTCTCCTCTGTGCCCTGCTCTTTTTCTGATCTAGTCCCTGTGTCCCAGGCCCTCCTCTGACTTTCCTCCCCACCATACACCATCCCTTTACCCCGTCCTAGCCTCCTTTCCCACCTCCGTGCCCTTCCGAGCCAAGCCTTGCTGAGCCCGGTCCTTTCTCCATCCTTAGAAGCTCTTTGTGGTCCCCTCCACTGAGGCCCAGGCCGAGATCCCTTATGCCCGCGTCAACCACAACAAGTACATGGTGACAGACCGAGCAGCCTATGTAGGTGAGTGAACCACAACCTGCCCCTGCGCCACACCCCTCCTTTCTGGACACCAGGGCAGGGAGCTGGCCTCCTAACCCTCTCACTCCCCACCCTCAGGCACGTCCAACTGGTCTGGCAACTACTTCACGCAGACTGCGGGCTTGGCCCTAGTGGTGAATCAGAGCCAGGCTTCCAGCCTCCGCACACAGCTCGAAGCCGTCTTCCTTCGGGACTGGGCCTCCCCATACAGCCACGAGCTGAATGGCGCGAACCTGGCTGAGGGGCACTCCTGCCGCCTGCTGTGAGCGCCCTGCGCCCCAGCCCATGTCTCCCAGGCCTGGTTCCCTCACGCTGGCCGGGAGCCCTGCTAGGGTGCTGTCCCTACTCTCTCTCCCCCCGTGCCTCGGTTTCTGCCTGTCAGTGAGAGTCTCTGTTGCTGTCTCTGTCAGTCTGTCTTTGTGGCTTCCTGTTTCTTGAGGCTTTTGTCCAGCTTTGTGTGGATTTCTCCTATTCCCATCTTTTCCCCCTGTGTCTCTCCTGTGTCTCCCTCCTATCTCTGTCTCTGCCTCTGAAATATAGGCAGGCTATTTGACCAGGTGTCCCTGCCAGCAAAGGGCATGAGCCTGGGCAGAGTCGGACTGGCAGAACCTGGCCACGTCCAGCCAGAGGCTCCCCCTTTCTTCCCAGTTTTTCCTGAGGCTGTGGAATCAAGGGGCAGACAGCCTCCCTGGGGTGGAGTCCTCATCTCATGATGAAGGGAAGAAACAGGGCCTTGGACAGGGGCCTCCTGGGGGCTGCCCCCTCACTGCCCCCAACAAGCCCTGAAGCTGCATCTGCAGCTGGGGTCCCAACAAGAATAAAGTGGATGAGGCAATCCCTGTGTCTGCTGAGAGTTCTGGGGGGCCAGGTTGCCCTCGGGGTGCAAACCTGCCCATGGCACAGTGTGCCAGCTGCTCTGGAGATTTCCAGATTCTCCCGGGCATGGGGAGCACAGTATGAATTAGCACAAGCAAGTGGTGTGTTAGTGTGGACACGGTATGTTTTCCACTGGCACCAGCAGAGGGGGTATTTGAGGGCATTAGCACAAGTTTGGTCAGAGGTCATCTGGCCTAAAGCCAAGTGATAGTGGTAGTAATGTATGTTTGTATACTTAGGAACATGAGGGAGGACATGTCGGAGCATGTTAGGATACATAGGGGGAGTGTGTGTGTGTGTGTGTGAGAGAGAGAGAGAGAGAGAGAGAGAGAGAGAGAGAGAGAGAGAGAGAGAGAAAGGAAGAAGAGAAAGAGGGAGAGAGAAGAGGGAGAGCGGGGGGAAGGAGGGGGAGAGCCTGAGCAGAATGTGTCTGTCTCTTAGCATGAGCAGAGGCTGTACTTGGGAGCTAGGTTAGCCTATCCCAGCCATGGCTTTCCCAGCGATCCTGCCTCTACTGTCTAGGCCCTAGCCAGTCAAAGAACCAGGAGGCCAAAGCAGCTGAACAGTCCTTTATGGAAACAGGCAGAGCTGAGGGGAATGGGAGAGGTCATGGAGCCGGAGCTGGCAGCCACCCCTTCCCTGGGTACCCCTCCTGGCACAGGGGGGGTCCCGCAGGCTGGCCTGGCAGGGCCCTCTCAGGTGCACAATAGCTGGGGGTGGAGGGGGGGTGGAAGTGAGGATGGGGGGAATCTCTGTATTTATTTTTTTTCTGTAACTATAATCTGGATTTCTAGGTAAGCACATCTCAGGGCGAGGGATGAGTCAAACGAAGCAGGCACCAGGTCGTGGCTGGCACGGCCCAGGGAAGGGGGGGGTCCATCAGTGGTGCCCGCCGACATGCTGGAGGAAGCCAGTGACCCGGGGAGGCCCGTGGGGGTGGCGGGGCAGGGGGGCCTGGCCCCGGGCCCCCCCGCCGCCCTCCAAGCTCCAGTCGGGGTCGCTCAGCCACTCCCCCGGGCAGGGGGGCAGGGGGGGTGCACCTGCGTCGTACAGCTCCGGGCCAGCCCTCTGCAGAGACAGGAGGGAGTCCTGGATGTCCCTCAGCATCCTCTCGTCCACCTACCTTTGCATGGGCCCAACCACTGGGCCTGTAGCTGCCCACTGGACACTTGGTGCTAATGGCAGCAGTGTCCCTTACCTGATGCTCTCTTCCCCTCCTGCAACCCGCTTTTTCCCAACTTGGCCCCACATCACCTCCCTCTAGGCCCCCACCCCTCTCCTTGGACTATCATCTCGCACCCACCCCTATACCCTGACTGTCAGCCCCTAGCCATGTGCCCTTCCCAGCCCCTGGTACCTCAGCGGCCAGTGTCAGCTCCTTGGCACCAGGCCGCTCGTCAGGCCCATCCCCATCTAGCTGCGGGACAGCTGGGGGGTCTGCGGAGGCCCCACGCCGCTCCCCCTCCTCCCAGCCGCTGCCCCGGCCAGGCCCACTCTCATCGGGCGAGGCCTGGCCCAGCCGGATAAGGTTGCCAAAGTTAGGGTCGGACTTGGAGCCAGCGGGGTGCTTGCGGGACTTGTGACGCCCAGTGAGTCGGCTGCCATAGAAAGCTAGGATGGGCTCGGGCCCGGGCTCTCGGCCCCGCCGGCTAACCCCCTTGGGCAGCACCAGGGTATCAGTTGTTGGCTCGCTGGCACCATAGGCACTGGCCCGGCCTTCCCCCCACAGCCTTCCGGGTTCCTGCAGGCTCAGGTCATCTAGCTGGTCGATGGCTCTCTGCACACCAGGGGCCTTCTCCTCCCGGTAGTAGGTGCCACCTCCACCACTGCCACTGCCACTGCCACCACCGCTACCACCGCCATTGCCCTCCTCTTCCTCTGCCAGGCGGTAGTAGGGCGGCCCATCATCTGTGGGCACCCGGCCCTCTAGCTGCAGTGAGAGACGGCAGCCGCGTAGGGACAGCTGGTAGTAGCGGGTGCCCTCATGGGCACTGCGCAGCTGCTGCATGGACACAAAAGGATGGCGGAGAGCAGCACTAGGGCTGATTCGCTCATGGGACTCCCAGGTCAGCATCCGCTTGATGAGCTCTACCATGCTCTTGAGGTCCGCGTACTCTGCCAGTGTCTCACGGTCTGGAAACGCCAACTTGCCGGCTGCCCCACCACCATTCACAGTCTCAATCTGATCCAGAGACTTGAGCATGTATTTACGCCGCTCCAGGGGGCGAACCTGATGGTCAGAAACCAGTCAAGGCTCAACCCCAGGCTCTGCACATAGGAGCCCGGGCCAAACAGCCTGGAGGGGGCTGCTGTGCTCAGACCCAAACGAGTCACCCATTACCTTGGTCTCTGCCAGATAGTCAGCTGAAGATTTCAGCTGCCAAGGGTTGGAGGCCTCTGGATGGGGATTCCGTTTGAAGAAATGGTGTGCTTTCCGGGCAGCATGAAGGAGGTGGGCCTTCGGCAAGCCCTGGGTCTCACAGATGTAGCGGATCTGGTCATATTCATTGTTGCCTGGGTAGAGTGGCCAGCCCAGGTGAAGCTCAGCCATCACGCACCCCAGTGACCAGACATCCACCTTCTCACAGAAGGGCAGTCCCAGGAGGATCTCTGGAGCCCGGTAAAAGCGGGACTGGATGTACGGTTCTTTGACATAACGCACCTCGCTGAAGATGCTGGCTGAGCCAAAGTCAATCACCTGTGAGCACACCCCCAGTGCCCTCAGCCAGATGGATCCCTCCAGCCCAGAGGCCTGAGCAGTTGCTACAGGCCCCCACTGACCTCTGTTTCTAATGGGACGAAGTCAGGAGGCAGGATGGGGGAGGAGCTTCTCCTCTGGGGTGTTAGGAGAGAGGGGTTGCAGATCAGCAGTGGGAGTTGGCCTGAGAGGAGTACAGGAGGTGAGGATGGGAAGGGGCCCAGGAAGGGGGTCCAAAAACAGGGGGGGGCCTCCCTTAGGTGTGCTAGGGGTCTAGACCCTGGATGACAGAAGAGTGGGAGTAGGTTTGGGGGTGTCCTTGGAGGGGCAAGGGTACCCTGGGAGGAGAGGATTCCCCACCCTCCCGTCCTTCTCTCTTCCGGACCCCCATCCCCAAACCTTGACCCTGAAGGGACAACGTGTCTGGTCGACCAGCATGATATTCTCCGGTTTGAGGTCAGCATGGATGATGGCCAATTCTTTGAGCCTGGCCAAGGCCCGAAGCACCTGCAACGTCACTGTGCGGATGTGACGGGCCGCAAGGGGCGCAAAATTGTTCTCCTTTTGGAACTCAAAAAGATTCTGCTCCAGCAGCTCAAAGACCAGGTAAAACTTGAGGGCGTCATGGAAAAACTCAAGGAAGCGGATGATGTGGGCCTCATCGGGATCCAGGCCCCGCATGCAGCGCAGGAGTTTCAGCTCATTCTTAATGATGCGATTGCGGTAGGCATCATTCTTCAGGATCTTGATGGCCACCATCTCGCCCGTGCTCCGTCGCCAGCCCTTGGCCACCTCACCAAAGGTCCCCTTACCTAGGACCTCGATGATGTCATAGCAGTCAGTTTCAGACTGGATGGTGGCCATGGCCCGGCCACTGCCCTCGACCCTCCGCCGCCGAGGTCGTCCACCCCGCCGCCGGCCCCGGGGCCCGAGCGGGGGAAAAAGAACCACACTCGTGCCGCCCAGGGACAGCGCCCTCTCCGCCGCCCCGCCCCCCCCCTCTCTGGAGTGCGAAACTGCTGGGGCCTTCGCCCCTCCCCCCCACCCCGGGCTCGGGATGAGCCCCCCCCCGGATCCTGATCGGTTCCGGGGTTGCTGAGCAAGATGGGTTCTGTTGTCGGAGACCCTCCTCTGGACCTTGATGCAGAATGGACTGTCGTGTTCCAAGAAAGGCCTCTCCCCTCCCCCAATGGATGGCAGAACCCAGGGTGGGCAGTGGGCAGCACCTGAAGGCTCGGGGCACTTAGCCCTCCTCTGGATGGTAGAACCCGGTGATGGGAATCCTTTTCCCCTTCCCATTTGAAGAAGTCACCATTGGGAAGGTGTCTGTGCTAAACCCAGGCCTAGAATTTTCTACTCATGTGGGTGACTTTTAGTCAGGGATGCTGCTGAGGGCCTCCTCAGACACAGGGTAGGATAGCTGCCCTCTGAGGTCTCATCTATCTCTGAGATTTTGTGATTCATGTGGTCCACCCTGAGCTAGGCCTCAGTTTCCCTTCCTGAGAGGAGGGATGGAGGAAAAGAGAGCCGAGCCACTAATAGAGCAGTGCAGCCCTTGATCACAAACGTTGAGGCCTTGCTTGAGAAGATGGGCCCTCTAGGCCTCCTGCCTCCCCTCTGGGTGCTGCCAGCCCAGGCAAACTGGTTGGACCAGAACACCAGGAAAGGAGGTTCCTGGAGGGTGGTCCCAGCTGAACCAGCTCTGCCATCGGTCCCTGCCCTGCCCTGCCCCACCCCACCCCACCATACCAACTGAGCTCCCCCAGCCATGGCTTACAATGCCTCAGCCCCGCCCTGCCCTGCCCCACTGGTCATTTGACATGCATATGGATGCACTTCAGCACAGATGCCCAGCAACCAAATGCCCCCTTTCATTCCTCCCAGCAGTAAAGACAAGGGTCAACAAAGAGCCATTATGGGCTCACCCACTTACCCGTGCCTTCCACCCCTCTCAGCCACCTGATGTTCCCCTCCCATCTTGGTGCCCAGAGTCAGAAGCAGGGCCAAAGGGTCAGTTCTCTCCCAACACGCCACCTATTCCTCTATCCTGGGATTCTGAAGCTACAAATCAGTGGCTTCCCAAAACAAGCCCATATTTAGCTTCCCTCAAATAAAGGGGTGGGGGCTCCCCTCTCTGGAGGGGAGATGATTTACCCCAGGCCCGCAGCTCTATCTCCTCCCTCCCACCATAGACTAAAGGGGTCCCCTGACAGCAGGCAACAGGGTCCCTTCTACCTCTAGGAGAATGACCTCCCAAGGGCTTCCATCAACTGGGTGCTACATTGGGGCAGGGACCTTGTTTTCCCCATCACATATCCATCTTTACTGGGGCTCCCTGAGGCCAGGGACCATGGTTCTCGCCTCAAGTCAGAGATGCCCCCAGGTCAGGGATGTTCACATGCTATCCAGCCCCCATGAGGGCCAACCATAAAGCTGCCCCCCAATCTCTGGTCTCTCCTGGTACCCTCTTACCCAAGAGTGAAGACAAAAGGGCCCAGTGAACCCCAGAGGTGGCCAGACAAAGTAGCAGACTTAGGGTTACTTTATTCATACCAATCGACTCTTGGTCATTACACAGATGTTTCCTCCAAGTAGTGTATGGCCTGAGCAGTAGCTGCTCCCCAGTGTTTCCTGGATGACCCCCACCTCTTGGGCCTCATAGGGTTAGTGCTAGTATCTAACACACAGAGTTGTAGGGAAAGAACAGGGAAGACACCACTACCTCCCCAAAAGGTCTTAGATGGCTGCTGTGTGGGCCCCCTCCATCTTGGCAATGCCCACCTGGGTTGGCTCATCATCAGTTTCTGTCTCAGAGAAGCCCACCTTAGGCAGCCGGACCCTGAATGTTCCCTCCTCCTCGCTTGGGACTCCCTTGGCCACCCCCTGTACCTTGGGGCTCAGTGACACTTTGGGGAAGTGGAATTTGGGGGACTTGTCCTCAGGGGACCTCTGGGATCCCTCAGTCCCACCAGGCTCCCCTTCCTCTTTTGAGCGGCTGGAGAAGGGGGAGCGGAAACGGGTGGTTCGCAAGGAGACAAAGGGGCTGCTATCCACCCCCACCAGGCTCTGGCTCAGCTCAGGCTCCTGTTCTGGGCCTTTGTAGGGGGAGGCAAGTTCTACTTGTGGCAGGCACACACGGCCAAGGCGGCCTGTGGATGCCCCATTTTGCAGGGCTCCAGCAGCTCCCACTTTCTCCCCTTGGGAGCTGGTCCCATTAGTGCTGGGTGCTTCACCCTTGGCAAAGCCTACTTTAGGCAGTCTTAGCTTTGGACTCCGGACTCGGCCACCAGCCTCCCCACCCCCATCTCCAGAACCAGCCCAAGACAAGAGGAGGGTAGATTTCCCTGATCCTGGGGAGATTTTTGTCCCTCCCTCCCCAGAGACACCAGCATCATCCTTGCTTGCCACCTTTGCCAGTTTCTTTCCCTTGGCCTTCTCCCCATCATCTCCCTCTTCTTTCCCTAGCAAGATCCCGAACCGAGGCAATTTGATTTTGGGCCTGCGTCCAGCCTCGCCTTCCAGCCCATCCCCAGCCACCTGGTATTCAGCATGGCTGCCCATGGAGGGTGGGGAGAGTTCCACCTCAGGCATCCAGGAGTGTTGTTTGCCCCCTTCAGGGGGTGTGCCTGCCTGTGCAGCTCCTGGCTCAACTGTGAAGCCCACATCTGGAAGGGAGAGGTGGAAAGTATGGTCAGGGGCAGCTCCAGGTGGGCCCAGAGACTGACCATCAGCCTCCCCACTGCCCTTGAAGGTGGGCTTCTTCAACTGGAATCTCCCCTCTACTGTACCTTCAGCTGCTGTCTGCCCTTCGCCCCCCACCAGAGCATCCCTGGTCCCCTCTACCTTATGCCTGAGTCCCATGTCCAGCTCCAGCTGGGGCACAGTCACACCAGGCATCTTGAATACCCCCTCTCCCACAAGAATCTCCCCTCCTTCTAGTTGGGCCCCAGGAAGAGAAAGGTCCACCTGGGGCAGCTGTACCCGGAAGCCTGCACCCCCCACACCCCCCTCTGTTGCAGTGGCCATCCCTTCTTGCTGCCTCTGGGAGGCTTTTACATCAGACCCTGTCCCTTCGCCAGCCCCGCCAAAACCAGTTAGTTCTACTTGGGGCACTGTGATTCCCAGTGTGGGCACTGTCATCTCTCCCTTGTAGCTCCTGACATCCTTCTCAGAGGCTTCCATGCCCACCTGCTCTTCCCCACTTGCCAGCCCAGGCACTGAGATCTGAAGCACTGGCACCTTGACCTCTCCCCGTACCATCTCCACCTCCCCTCTCTCCTCTCCCTGTGCCACTAAAGTCGGCAGCTCCACTTGGGGTATTTTCAGGGCAGCGTGCCCTTTGTCCCCATCTTCCACCTCCCTTCCCCGTGCCAACCCAAATGAGGGCATCTTAAGCTTGGGCATCTTTACCTTAGCCTCCCACCCTCGGCCTTTGCTTTCTGCTTCCCCATCCCCCAGCACCATCTCTCCAGCTTCCATATCCTTGCCCTTGGCCCCAAACCTGGGCAAAGCAAACTTGGGGCCCTTGAGTTTGATGTCAGGCAGCTCGCCAGGGACCTCCACTTTGCCTGTGGGCAACGGGACATCCAGACTGAGTTGGGGGACAGAGACACCCAGGGCAGAGAGCAGAGGGGCCTCCCCAGATTCCTTGGTTTCAGCTTCAACACCTGTCCGGACCTTGGGGAAGGTGATGCCAAACTTGGATGTTTTCAGCTTGGCCCCACTCTCTCCTTCCCCCTTTCCCACCTTGGGGCCTGAGAGCCCAAACTTGGGCAAGGAAAACTTGGGAGATTTGAGTTTGGATTCAGACACTTCCAGCTTCCCCTCTGCTTCTCCTTCAGGAAGCTTAGGGGCAGCTATCTCAACAGCAGGCAGCACCAGCCTAGGCATCTTGAACCCTGCTTCCCCCACCTCCACTGCACCAAGAGAGATCCCAGAAAGCTCTGCAGACAGCTTAGATGTGGGGGCAGCTCCCTTTGGGGGGCCTACCTCACCTGTAGGGGTCCCTGGGAGCCCAGCCCCAGGCAGCTCCAGCTCAACCGAAGGCAGTGTGGCTGTTGGGAAGCTGAGTCGAGCCTCAGGCCCCCTGGTCACTGGCTCCCCATGCCCTGAGACTTCAGGGCTCACCACCCCAACCTTGGCCCGTGGAGGAGATCCCAAGCGTCCCAACTTGGGGATGGACATCTTGGGCAATTTGAAACCAAAGTCGAGTCCCTCACCCCGCTCTGCCTCACGGGTTGCCGTGGGTTCTTGAGGAGGTTGCACATCTGGAGCTTTGGGCAGCTTCACCTCAGGCATCTTAGGGAGGTGCATTTCTGGCATCTTGGGCATTTGCATCTCTGGCACCTTTGGGAGCTGCACATCTGGGATGGACATGTCTGGGACCGTGGGTAGCTTCATCTCTGGCACCTTTGGGAGCTGAACCTCTGGAAGGTGAACCTCTGGAATAGACATGTCTGGGACCTTGGGCAGCTTCATCTCGGGTATCTTCATCTCTGGCACCTTTGGGAGCTGAACCTCTGGAATGGACACCTCAGGTCCCTTGGGCAGCTTCATCTCTGGCACCTTTGGGAGCTGCACATCTGGAAGGTGCACTTCGGGGATAGACATGTCTGGGACCTTGGGAAGTTTCATCTCTGGCAGCTTCATTTCTGGCACCTTAGGGAGTTGGACCTCTGGAAGGTGCACCTCTGGAATGGACACCTCAGGTCCCTTGGGCAGCTTCATCTCTGGCACCTTTGGGAGCTGCACATCTGGAAGGTGCACTTCTGGGACAGACATGTCTGGGACCTTGGGAAGTTTCATCTCTGGCAGCTTCATCTCTGGCACCTTAGGGAGTTGGACCTCTGGAAGATGCACATCTGGGATAGACATGTCTGGGACCTTGGGCAGCTTCATCTCTGGCACCTTCAGAAGCTGGACCTCTGGGAGGTGCACCTCTGGGATGGACACCTCAGGTCCCTTGGGCAGCTTCATCTCTGGCACTTTTGGGAGCTGCACATCTGGAAGGTGCACCTCTGGGATGGAAACTTCAGGCCCTTTGGGCAGCTTCACCTCTGGTACTTTTGGCACCTTCACCTCTGGGGCCTTAGGCAGCTTCACTTCAGCCCCAGACACCCCAATGCCAAAAGAAGGCATTTTGATCGTGGGCAGTTTCAGCTTGCCTTCCAATGTGGGTTCGGGTGCGGCTGGCCGGGACTCCAGCAGGGAGAGCCCAAAAGTGGGCATCCGCAGCTTGGGCCCCTTGGCCCTAGCCTCAGGACTAGCCCTTATTCCTTTGCCAGCCTTCCCCTCACCCTCAAGCCCTACCCCTTCCTTCCCCTGAGCACCAAAGCGGGGAAAGGTGAGCCAGGGCACCTTTAAAGCCACCTCAGGCCCTTCTCCCCGAACTTCCTCCCTGATTTCAGCCTCAGCACCAGGCAGAGCCAGGTCTATTTCCATGGATGGCACAGACACATCTAGGGTGGGTGCTGACATGGCCCCACCTTCTCTAGCCTCTAGGCAAGGCAATTTGGTGAGGGTAGGCAGCTCCACCTGGGGCACCTGGATCCCCCCTGCTGCTACCTCAGGCACAGGTGCTGCTGGGGCAGTAAGGCTGAATGTGGGCAGATGGAGACTAAATCCAGTGCCCAAAGGCTCTGGAACTTTAGCCGCCACCTCAGCACCTGCTCTCTGAGGCCCAACCAGCTCTAGCTGGGGGGTCACAAAGTGGTCACCAAAGGAGGGCTCCTCTGCAGCCATGTCACCCTCCACCTTGGCCTTCCTGCTCCCAAGGAAGGGGATGGTGGCCAGGTGAGATACCTGGGCCACTGGCTCAGCAGTTGGAATGGGACCAGCCACTTCCCTCACCCGCAGCCGGGGGAGACGCAAGCGACGGCGGGCAGGGGCGGGCATCGCGGGCCCAGGGGCCACCTCGGCCTTTGCCCGCCGCAGCCTGGAAAACTTGGGGAAGGAGAACTCAACATCAACAGGGGTCAGGTCTGAGGGGATTCCTGGGGCCCCGGACACAGCTAGGACCTTCTTCTTCTTCACTGGGGACAGGCTCTGGATGTTCTGGGGAGAGAGGAGAGAGGCGGGAGGCGGTGGAATAATAGGGCGGGGGGGGGGGGTCCAGGAACAGAGCAGCCAAGGAGGGGGAATAAGGCCTGCCCTCAGCTAGCAGCCCTGCTGGGTTTTCCTCCATCAGAGTGTCATTCCTCTGGGCTCTAAAGGACTGTCCCTCACAGTCTCCAATTGCCAGTACCTTAGGGCTGTGGTTCTCAAAGGGACTCTCAGAACCCCAAGGGTCTCCAGGTCCAATAACATAACACTAGCTTGTTTTAATTTCTAATGCAGTAAATATTGATAGATATAATACTCCTCTAAATAAAAGCTCTCTGGGGAGTCCTCCCTAATTTTTAAGAGTGTAAAGGATCTCGAGACCAAAAATGTTTGAGAACCACTGACTGCTGTGAGGAGACTGGCCTTATCAGCTGGAGTTTGAATCAGCTGGTAATACCCATATGAGCAACCAGTGGAGGTATACGGAGGCAGGTGAAGGGCAGGATAGGCCAGGAGGCAGAGCTGTGTCCTGGACCTGCTGTGGGGCACTGTGGGCCATGGGAGGATTTAAAGGAGTTTGGGGCTGAGGTTGGGCTAGGATGGCCTAGGGCAGGGACAGTAAGAGGGGGCTTGGGAAGGTTAACAGCTGGGTTAGTCACCATACAGCCATACAGCTGGGCAGGCTCAGGGGGCGGAGCCTGGGGCAACAGAAGTAGCATGGGAAGCTCCCCGCAGGGTGCCTGGGGCCGAGTTTGGGGCTCCAGGGCCCTCCATGCCAGGGCCAGGGAGCAGCACGCGTACCAGCTTGGCCACCTTGGCCCGGGGGCCCTTGATCTCGTAGCCAGCTGCAGTGCCCGGGCGCAGCGCCAGGTCCCCGGTGGGCACTGTCCGCTTGAGGCAGAAGGAAACCTTATAAGGTTCTGCACACTGCAGTAAGCGCAGAGCGTCTTCATACTTGAAGTTGTCAAAAAAGACCCGGGCACTGAGCAGCTGGTCCCCTGTGGGAATCACAGAATCTCAGGGCTGGAAGGGACCTCCTGAGTCATTGGTCCAGCCCTTACTACACAACAATCCCCTAAAGTGATCATTCATCTTCTGCTTGAATACTTCCAGTGATGGGGAACTCACTATCTGATAAGGTAGCCCATTTCCATCTCTCAATAGCTGAAGTTTCCCTTTCCCTTGTCAAGCTGAAATCTACCTCCCGTGATGCCAGCTGCCTCGTTTGCTTTGCATAGGATTTTAGGAGACAGCACAACTACAGGAAAGTTCTGGCTGAGAGCATTTCCTCTACCCATGCCAGGGGACCTTATCACCTCAGAATCGCTTAGAGCAGAGAGAGAGAGAGGTGCCCATATGTGTTAGAGGTGAGATTTGAACTCGGGTCTTCCTTGATTCAAAGCCAATTCCCCACACACATGCATTCAATATGAGCCTTGGGAAACTGAATTTTAGGCACCAGAACCTCAGAGGTTCTTTTGTCTGACCCCTCCCTGAGCAGAAAACCCCACGATGGTGTCACTGACAGGTTGGTGGCTATGGTCAACTTGGAGACCTCCCTCCTGTGGGACCCGGCCCAGCTTCTGGACAGCTCTGGTTATTAGAATGCTTTTCATTACTGGAAGCTGGAATTCTCCCCGCCTCCTCCTCCCTGTACCACACACACACACATACACGCACACACACGCGCACACACACATTGTTTCTGGTGGCATCCTATGTCGACTAACAGAACAAGGCAGGCCTCTTCCCCCACATGGTAACTTTGCAAATTCTTGAAAGACAGCCACCATGTCGCCTGTTGCCTGCCACCTGCCCAAGGTCTTATCTTCTCCCAGTTAGATATTCCTGGTTCTTTCCCCAGTCCCTTCACCACCCTGGTGTCCTGCCTCTGGGTTTCAGCTTCTGTCTTTTTATCCTAAAAGATGGTGGTATCTAAAGTTAGCACAAGGGTCCAAATGTTGTCCAACCAGGACAGAAGATAAACTGTTCCCCTCCTTGGTTCTGGGCATTTTCTTTTTAGGCAATTGGGGTTAAGTGACTTGTCCAGGGTCACACAACTAGTAATTGTCTGAGGTCACATTTGAACTCAAGTCCTCTTTGACTCCAGGGCCACAGTTCTATCCACAGGGCCATAGTTCTATCCACTGTGCCACCCAGCTGACTCCACGCACTTTCTTTTCCAAGGCAAATTACAATCCTGTTAGGGGATAGGTAAGGGTTTTGACCTAGCAGGGTAGATGGGCATCTCACAGTGCTGGCGGCCTCAGAGCCAAGGGGAGACACCTCTTGCCCTCAAGGAGATTCCATTCCTGTCCACACATCCCACCAGCCCCCCCCAAGAATCTCCCTTGGATTTCTCCTGAACCTGTCCTTTGCCCTCACTATATACCCTGATAGCCTAATTGTTTCTCAAGATTTCTCTTCCCGCATTAAGTTATAAGCCACTCTAAGGAATAACAAGGGCTGAGGTGTGGTTGTTTTGTCCTCAGGGCACCAACATCCCCTCTTCTAGGGCGGGTCTCCACCTTTCTGGCCTCCACCCTGCTCCCTCCCCAATCCATCAATAAACTTTTACTAGGTACTGACTTTGTGCCAGACAGTCCTTGCTCTCAAGGACTTCTCAGTTTAATGGGTAGACATACAAATAAGCTATAGATTATCGAAGAACTGGAAATAATCACTCCGTGCTAGAATTAAGAGGGGTCTGGAAAGGCTTCCAGCAAGAGGTTTTCAATCCTGCTTCTGATGCAAACTGTGTATCCTTAGAGAGCTCATACCACCTTTCTTGCCTCAGCTTCCCCATCTGCAAAATGAGGGAGTTGGACCCACCTGACCCTTGAGGTCTATTCCAGCTCTAACCTGGTGAGCCTATGACCTGCTGCCCCAGACACTTCCTCACTGTGTGACCCTGGGCAAGTCACTTCCCCCTATTTGCCTCAGTTCCTCCTCTGTCAGAGGAGCTGGAGAAGGAAATGGCAAACTGCTCTTGGATCTTTGCCAAGAAAACCCCAAATGGGTCACGAAAGGTCAGATTTGACTGGAAAAGGACTAAACAGTAAAAACATGACCCCCACCACTGCCTCAGAAGGCCCCTCATCCAGCTATCCTCAGATCCTCAGATTTAGGTTCTCAGTGTGGCTCAATCTTATCTGTCTTGGTTTGCACAGCCCTGGGCATTGTCTCATGGAATCTAGAGCAAGAAAAGCCTTTGGAGGCGAGTTAGTCGAACTCCCTTCTTTTACAGATAGGGAAACTGAGGCAAGGGACATCAAGTAGCTGGCCCCAGATGGAGGTAAACCCCAGGATCTCTGACTTCACGCCTCCCCAGTTCAGCTACATGGCCACCACTTCAAGGCTGACCTCACACAGTTCTTCAGTCGGGAAGTTTGACCCACCAACCCTCATGGCCATCCCATGTCTCCTCCCAGGTCCAGCATACCTTCCTGCAGACTGAGGGTCTTGGCTGCTGGCGAATCTTTGAGCAATTCCTTGATGAAGATTCCTTCCTTGCCCCCACCGGCCACGTTGATGCCGCTGATCCCCATCTCAGCCTCTGTCTCCATGATGATCTCCACCAGCTGGGCCTTTCTGAGCTCCTGGGGGCAGAGGAGGCCATTGGTGGGGGTCGGTGAGCAGGGAGGCCATGCAGTCTTCTCCTCTCACAGAGGAGAAGCCTAGGCTCCCAGCCTGAGGCTCTGGCCATGGGCCCGCTGTGGCCCACAGCCGTTGGAGCAGGCCTCACAGGAGCCAGACCTGCACCCCTAGAGCTGCTGCACAGCCATACCTCGGCACTCCTACTTCTGGCCTCCATGGTACGTCCAGAGGTTGAGGGCAGAGGCCCAGATGCAGCCTTCCTCTCTCCTTTCTTCTGCAAAACTTGCTTCAGCTCTGCATGGAGCAGGAGCTTCTGGGCCTGCAGTGGGCAGGAGAAAGAGATGGGGTGAAGAAGAGGGGACTGGAAAACAGGAGTTGGGCACCATCACACTAGTACCTATGACTGCAGAGTTCAGAACCGGGTGGGGTCAGCCCTTCATTTAGTGGAGCAGGAAATGGGAGGGCCAGAGAAGTCCAACAGTTTGCCCATGATCACACAGCACTAGGGGCAGGTGGAAATGATGCCCAGCCTTCTAACTCCAAGCCCATGGGGAGTGGATAAGCCAGTGCTCAGACCCAATGGCTTCTAAGCAAGAGACACTTTGATTTATACCAGACTCTGATGCTTTTCCCCCCTTCTCTCAATTTTAAAGCTGCGTGAAGTTGGAAAAACCTGACCTTTCTGAGTCATCTGCAAAACAGGGTCAATACTTGTCCTGCCTCCCTCACAAGGTTGTTACAGATGAGGGAAGTGAGGCACAGGGAAGTACACCCATGGTGAACTTAGAGTCTAACACAAGGCTGCGCCTCCCCTGCCTCCTATTGCCCGATCCAGTGGGGGCCAGAGCATCACTGGCTGGGAGTTCAGAGTGATCCTCACCGTCCTCTCTGCACAGTGCCCAGCTCCTGGGGGGCGCTGAGCCCAGGGTGCTTGGGGGTTCTCTGAGGCTTTCCACTTCTCTTCTTGGGCACTTGCCTGTGGGGAAGAAGCCAGAGGCTGAGGAAGAGAAGGGAGCAATGGATTAACCAATATCAAGCATTTGAGCCCACACTAGGATACAGAGACAGGGAAGAAGTGTCTGCCCTCAGGGAGTTTCCATTCCACTGACTGAGCAATGTCTAGGGTCCTCAGCTACTCACCTCGGTGCCAACTCCTACCCTGGAAATGTTCTTGGTCTGAGAATGCCTGGAGGACCCTGGAAAAAGAGAGGGGGATGAAGAGGTCTTCTGGAGACCCGAGCCTGAGGATCATCCGTGGGAGCCCCCGTCAAGTCCTCATTGGAGAGAGGAGGAATCAGAGAGGGAAGGATATTTGCCTAGAATGACACGGCCACTTATGGGGGCAGATGTGGTGGTTTTTCCTGCTCTTTCTGCTGACGGCACCCTAGATGAGGTAGAAAGCAGATAACACAGGGAGAGGGAGACAGGCAAAGATGGAGAGTGGGAAAGAGATGGGGAAAGGTTCTGGGGACCAGGTAGAGGGAGTGAGAATGTAGATGCTGCCTGATACCCACAAAATAGCTGTTGAAGCTTGGCTCTGCTTGACCTGGAGGACAAGACTGGGGACAATAAGTAGAAGGGGCTGAGAGTATGCGAGAGCTGGATCAGGAGGAACCTCAGAGGTCAGGTAGTCCAACCCCCTTTTATGGATAGGGAAACTGAAGCACAGGGAGGTCAGATGGCATAGGATCATAGGGCAGAGCTGGAAGAGCTCTCAGAATACAGCCCTCTTCATTTTACAAAAGGAGAAACTGAGGCTGGAAAGTTAAAGTACCTTGCCCAAGGTCACACAGCTAGGAAGCATCAGAGGTGGGAAGATTTAAGCCAAGGAATAAATTTCTGAACAATTAGAGCTGTTCAAAGTTAATTGTTCATAGAGTAGTGAAATCCACATCCCCAGGGGTATTCAAGCAGAAAGAGGGTGATTTCTTGTTTGTGTAGTTATTGAAGCTGATTCCTGCTCAGGAGAAAGCTAGATTCCATCCTGCCTGTGGGACCTTGAGAGAGGCATTCAAACTCCTGGCCCCAGTTTCCTTATCTGTAAAGTGAAGGAGTCAGATTACATGGTATCTGAGGACCCTTCTAGCTCCGGATCCCATGAGTCTATCCCTCCTCCAAACCCTGGGCTTATAGGATGTGGCAAAGCTGAGGTGACTCACCCCAACAGGGTACCACTGAGATGCCAACCCGAATATCTGCTCTCCTCTATGACGTGGCCTCTCCAGCCACCCCCTTGCCCCCCACCTGGGCTCCACCCCTTCTTCCTGGCAAGCCCATCCCCCAGTGGGGTTGGCATCTTGACTTCGCCCCCACTCTGGCTGAAAGGTCAGCTCTCACAAGGCACATTTTCAGGAACAATAGGGCCCCTCCCCATCCCTCCCTGCTGGTGACATTCTCACCCCCTGCCCACCTCCCCCCCCTCCCAACTACACAAAGCCCCTTCAGAGCCCACCCCCAGCAGGCAGATGGATCTCTGGGAGCATTGAGATGACCCAGGGCTCTTCTCCCCTGCCAAGGGCCTCTCTGCCAGATCAGAGGCTCAGGTCCATCCTCCTCTCCTCTACCTACCTCTCCAAACTCAGAGACCCACAAAGAGACCAGTTGTTTGGGTCACAGGAGACCTAGTCTCAAGTCTTGACTAGAAATGTGATCTGCATCAAGGGTCTGCTCCTCCATAGATCTCAATTTCCCCATTTGTAAAATTTGCTGGCTGGTAGAGTAAAAACAGCATTGACCCTGGGGGTAGGCAGACTAGGGAGCCAATCCTGCCTTTGTCTCTTCCTACCTGGGTAGAAGTTTCCTCATAGAGTTGAATTAGATGTGCTCTGAAGCCCCTTCCAGCTCCAGATGAGCTCCCTCCCCTCTGTGACCTCAGCAACCTAAGGATATTGTGATTATCCCTGTTTTTACAGATGAGAAAACTGAGGCACAGAGCTGGTAAGTGAAGCCAGGCTTAGCTGATGCTGAATTCTCCTAAGTATCTCTCTACTTTGATATCTTGTCTTTCAGAAGACCCAATACTGGGACCTGCCCTGCCCTCCAAACCTGGGCAATCTCTCTATTTTGTGTTTGCCCATCTGTTCCCAAATACCTTGGTCTCTCTTTTCAGATCTCTCTCCCACTAGCTTTATGTCAGTCTGAGCTTATCGGCTTCTCTCCCTACCTGCTTCCTAGCCTCAGGTCTTAATACTGTCCCCAACACTTAGAGTCGGAGCTAGAACGTCTCCTGGGACCCTCGGGAACTTGTGGGACCAGGGAAGATCTGGAGGGTCACCAACAGACAGGATCTGGGACAAGAAAGCCAGCCAGGCCTAGGGTGGGGCAGAGCGGGGAGCAGAAAAGGACCTCTTTCCTTAGCATAGGTGGGTGGGACAGGACATTCCCTTTTCTTCTGGCCTTCCCCTTCCACTTCAGCCTGGCCACACCCTCTCTGTACCCCCATGTCTAGCTCTTATAAGGAAAGAATGGGGGGGGACGGAAAGCTTACCTTGGCCCCAATTACTCACTTTCTCTGCCTTTGCCTTACCTCAGATCCAGCTCAGTGCTTCTACTTGGGAAACTGAAGGCAGGAGGAGGAAAGAATCATAGGCTGATGGATCTTAGAACTGGAAAGGCCTTTAGGAACCATCAACTCCAGGGATTCTCAAAAAAGTTCATTTTTTTTGGTTGGTAACTACATTGCGATAGAATTGGTTTCCATGGTAATCCCATGTTTTTTATTTTAGACATTTAAAACCATGATTCTGAGAAGCGACCCGTAGATGTCACCAGCCTGACTGCTCAAGGGAACCAGGACACAACCCAAGTTAAGACTTCTGCTCTAATCCAACCCCTCCCCTCACAGAAGAAGAGCCTGATGTTCAGAGAGGCAAAGTAGCTCTCACAGCTAATAAGAGGTAAAGCCAGGTAAACCCACATTGCCCAGAAATTGAACTCAGGTCCTAGGGCCCTTGGACTCGCCCAAAGTCCCAGAGCAAGCTAGAGTCATGACTGTAATTATGCTTATTTTAATTAGTCATATTATTAATGATAAGCATAACTAATATGAATTGCTTTAACGAATCCTGGAATATCAGAGCTAGGAGGCACATCTGAGGTCATAGAGTCCATCCCCCTCCTTAGAGCAGCTCTGCCCCCTCCTTAGAGCGTGGCAGTGTGGTTCAGTGGAAAAAGCTGCCAACTTGGAGTCAGGACCTGAGGGGGAATTAAGGCCATTTGACCCTGGGTCTCACTTCCCACATCTGTACAAGAGGGCTCTGGATTAGCTGGTGTCAGAAAAACTCGCTATCCCTTCCCTGACAATTATTCCCTGAGCAGGGAGAGATGCTTCTGAGCCTAGGGCAGGGGGAGAAGGCTGATTTCAGGTGAGAAGTCCCCAGTTCAAATTCTGGTTCTGCTCTTTACAAAAGTCATTCCCGGGCGGCTAGGTGGTGCAGTGAATAGAGCACTGGCCCTGGAGTCAGGAGGACCCGAGTTCAAATCCATCCTCAGACACTTAACACAAAACTAGCTGTGTGACCCAATTGCCCCATATTCCCCCTCCAAAAAGAAAAAAAAAAAAAAAAGGTCATTCCATCCCTGGGGGTCAGACTCGCCCATGGCTAAGGTCTTTTCAGGTTCATAATCACCTGGGGGTCCACCCTGGTTAGAAATCTTCTTCCTTTGGGAGGAATCACCCTTTCCTCCACTGGTGACCAAGAGGTAGCCAAGGGCCAGAGGGATGATGGAAGGGCTGGCCCACTGAGGCTCTAAGGTAGAGGGCTTTGGGCCAATCAAGGGTCCCAACAGGGGAGTCAATCCTTCACTCCTTTCCCATCAGTCACCTGGCTTCTACTTGGCTCCTGGTCACCGTTCTGTCCCATCCTAGGACTCCCCCACTTCTCTTTGCAAGCCTCTGCCCTCCTGGTCTCCAGCGTTCCCCCAGGATACAAGTACCCTGCCTCTGTTCTCTGTCTCCGAGGTCTCAGGCATCCTGTCCCCTAACTTTCTTCCAGAATCTTCCAAATCTCAGCCTCCAGCCCCCATCTCCTCTCCCCACCCACATCACAAGTGCCTGCCCCTCAAGCCTCTCCTCCCATGGCCCCCCAGGGGCTCTTCTCTAGAATTCAGGGGTCCTGGCCCCACAGCTCTGCAGATAGAGGAGCTCCCTTACCGTCTGCTTGGCCTGATGGCTGACTCTGGATGCCCTGCCTGTGCTGCCCTGGCCAGGGGGAAAAGAAACTGGGCTGGGAGGGCAGGGGGTGGTGATGGTGGGAGGGCTCAGCTCATTGGAAGATGTCACGAGAGGGCTGGGAATGGGGGAGGGGTGGATCTCCCTGGTCCCTGCCCCCCCCATCTAGCTTTCCATCTCCCCACTCTCTGCAAGGGAAGGAGGCTGCTATAAAAGGCTCAGAAGTCCTGTGTTCGAGTTTGGATGCTGTTAACTGGGGAACTTGGTGGGACTGGATGAAGAAGATGTGTTTGAATCTCTTCTCATACTTACTAGCTGTATGACCCTGGTCAAGTCAATAGTAAGAATACAGCTGAGTGGGAATAATAATAGCCTCTACCCCACTGTGGAACGAGATCTTTTGTAACGGGGAAAGAGCCTGGACTGTGATTTCATTCTCCTGCTGTAGATCAGCACCTTCTCCAGCACCCATAGACTTAGAACTAGCTAGAGCACTGAGAGGCAGTGACTTGCCCAGGGTCACCTATTCAGATAGGACTTGAATGCAAGTCTTCCTGAGGCAGCGAAGTGGCACTACAGTGGATAGGAGGCAGGACCTGGGGTGAGGAGGACCTGAGTTCAAATCCAGCCTCAGTCACTGAATTAGTTGTGTGACCCTGGGCAAGTCACTTAACCCCTGTCTGCCTCAGTGTATTCAACTGTCAGATGGGGATAGTGATAACACCGGCTTCCTAGGGTTAGCAAAGTGCCTGGTACCCGTGAGGGCCTGATCCATAGTCATTCCCTTTCCTCTCCTCACTCCCCAGCTTCAAGGCCGAGTGTCCCCAACACTGTGTGTGAAGCACTTTGTAGACCTTAGCATACTATAGGAACACGATTATTACCTTGGGTCTTGGACTCATCCCTCCCACTCACAGCCCTCACTCAGTTCCCTTCTCTGTACAATGAGGGGGGCCAGGAATATGTGCCCTCTTCCCATTCCAGGTCCTCTAATGCTGAGGCATTTATCAAGCTCACATTCTGAGGGGGGGGGTCAGCTGGGAGGAAGTAAATGTTTAACAACCAGCTCTCCAAAACACCAACGATAGACACTCGCCTGGGGTTTTTTTTAGTTTAATTTGTATCATTAACATTTCTTCCTATCACTCTCTTAAGTCTAGACTATCAACAAAACACTCAATCCGTTTGGTTTAGTTTGGTTTGATCTGATCAGGGTCGGAGGTATAGATGTCTAATGCTGAAAATGGAGTTATTGCTGCTTCCAGCACAGCTCCTGGGGCAGGGTCCCTGCACAGGTCTGAGGTATCCCTGGGCCTCTGGGTATAGGGACCAGTGAGGGTGAGCGGGATGCTGGGAAAGGACACCGTGCTCTTTCCCTGTTCCCTGCCAACGCTGTCCTAGGAAGAATAGCCAACCCCGGAGTGACACACACTCACAGAGACACACACACACTGAGATACACACACACTGAGATACACACAGACACACACTCACACAGAGGTATACACACACATACACACACTCCTCACAGATACACATATACAGACACTCACACATTCACACACAGACACACAGACACATTCACAGACACAGACACACATAGACATACACACATGTTCACACACAGATACACAGATATGCTCACACTCATGCACACACCCTCACACACAAACACACACACACACTCACACAGATACACACTCACAGACACATAGAGACACACAGACACACATAGACACAGATATACACAGACACACATACAACCTCACATACACAGACACACTCACACAGAGACACACTCATACTTACACACACAGACACACACACAAACAGACACCCCCCACACACAGACATGCACACACTCCCCCTCAGTATCAGATTCTCTTTGTGATCTTAGAGGAATGCCTTCTCTGCTCCCTGTCTCAGTTTTCCCCATGTGTGACATGGAGATGTTAATGCCAACTCTACCACCTACTAGCATGGGCAAAGATGATGATGGTAACACCACCAACTTGAAAGCCAACATTTGTAGGACAGCTTGAGAAGTGCCCCCCACAGCCTTGTCTCATTGAACCAACAGCCAGCCTTAAGATCCTCCCATAGGTGTCCCTATCCCCCTTTCACAGATGAGGAGGCTGAGGCTCAGGGACTTGCGGTGGCTGTTGGAAGGGGCAGAGGCAGGCCTAAAACCCAGCACTAGCTGCCCTGGAGTTCTGGGCTAAGGCTGGTGATTCTGTGACCCTCAGGGCTCCCAGCACCTCTGGGTGGAAGACAAATGTGAAGACAGCCACTACCTGTGGAGTGACCCTCAAGCCTCCCTAATCCTTGTCCTCACCCCCACTGTGATGAGGACCACAGGGCTCCTGCCTGTGTCTGCCCTCCTGTCCCTTACTTCATCCCCAGATTCTCCTGCTGTCTGATACAAGGAGGGTCACCTGGTGGGAGAGTCAGAGAACAGTGGTCTGACTTCCAATTCTGCCACTTAGCTGCTATATAACCTTGAGCAAATCACACTCTGAGCCTCGGTCTTCTCATCTGGAGAATGGGGGTAAGGATTACCTCACAGGGTAGCCCCCAAGGGGTTCTGCTCTGATTAAGGTAGAGCCAAAGGGTGGGGCTGATTTCCCTGGTTTTAAGGGTGCTGGAGCAGAGGCAGCAGGTCAGCTTGGATAGTGGGCAGGGAGAGATATCCCTGGACCTTTCCTCATCCTTTCTCCCTCCACTACTCATGTCTTCCTCTCTCAGACTCACCTGGTCCCACAGACTGGCACAAGGAGCAGAAGTAGGTCCACATGGTCCCGTTCTGGGCAGAACTCAGTGTGCCCTGCCTGTCGGATCCCTGCCTGACTGAAGCTACTCTGAGCCCTGGGGAATGGGGCCCGCTGGGGCTGGGGGATTAGCTCAAACTGCCTGTCAGCAGCTTTTGGGCACCGGTCATTGTCCCTCTCCAGGGCACTGAGGACTGGTGGCTGCCCTGGTCCTGCACTGACCCATCATGCCCTGGCCAGGGCCCACAGGATCCTGGATCTGAGTGGACAGGAGAACACCTAATGTTTGAACCCACAGGGGCTTTAGAACACAGGCTGTTGGACCTGTTAGAACATTAATCCTGGAAGGGTCTTGGAGCATAGACTCTTAGAGCTGCAGGAGAAGGCAGACCATGGAAGGAGCTAAAATTACAGAACATAGGCTGGTCAGAGATGGAGGGACCTTAGAACACAGAAAAGAGAATGTTCATCCTGGTAGGCCCTTTAGAGACCCTTAGGCAGAGCCTTGCTTTGCACACATGAAGTAAGCAAGGCCAGATGGCCTGCGACTTGCCCAGACACAGAGCTAGCCATCAGCAGAAGCAGAACCAGAACCTAGGTCTGCAGATACCCAGTTAGTTTGGCCGGCTTGGGTGGGACTCCCTGGGCCCTGGCTTCCTGCTCAACCCTGTGGGTTGGTGGGGACAGGAGCCCTGGGTTCCCTTCCCTTGGCATGGGGCCAGGCAAGAGGGAAAGAAAACATCTTTCCCCCTCCTCCCCTAGAAATGCCCCATCCCCCTCCTTCTCTGCCTACTCCCCACTACCAATGGGGAAGCTGGAATTTGCTGAGCTTTAGGAAATAACCTTTGGGCAGGCAGCCAGGCTGGACCCTGGCACTGAGCCCTGTGGTAGGGAGGTGCTGGGGATGGGGTGAAGGAGGGGGCATTGACCAGGGCCCTGGGGGACCCAGGGGAGCCTCAGATCCCAGCTTCCCTTGGTTGGCAGGGCCTGCAGAGAATCCTTTGCTTCATACTGGGCCACCTTTGGGACAGCCATGGAACAGAGCCTCAAAGCCCCCCATTCTGTTTAGGGAGAAGATTGAGATCAGAGGGCAAGTTAGGCTGAGCACAGGGAGCAGTCTTGGGATGGGGATGGTTTGGGGAAGGAGTAGGAAGGGGAAGGAGCAGGCTGGGAATCTCTGTAAACACAGGACATCCTGTGAAGGGGAGAGGAAGGGAGGGGATGTGGGGATAGGGGACAGCCTGCCTGTGGGCACTGGGCTAGGGATGGGAAAGGCCATTCCCACCTCAACAGTTCCTTCTGCTCTGGCCTGGCCAGTGCCAGTCATAGGGCCTGGCTTATCTCCTGCCTCACACTCCTCACATCTGTCAGTCTTGTCTCTCCTCTGAGCATCCCTACAGAAGCCTGGCCCTCTGTCTTCGGGGGCCCCAAGTCTCATCTCTCTCCTCACTTGTCCCCCAGCCCTACTCCTCTCCCCCCTCATCCAATATTCTTCCAGTCCAATAGGAAAGCATGTCCATTAGGCCTCACTGGGGGCTTGGTGGCATCTACTTCAGACTGCTGAAGGGGACCGGCAGGGACAGAGGACCTTTGAACAGGGTGGGAGGGCAGCACACTCAGGAATGGTGTGGGCTCTGGGAATGTGCTGGTGGGGGGAGAGGGAGGGTTTGAACAGAGCAGGAATGAACACAATGGGTAGCCTGACTTGGCTCAAAGCATGTCTGAGCAGCAGGGTAGGAGGGCCCTCAGGACAACCACCTTCTTTTCTAGGAAGGGAAACTGAGTCTTAGGGATGGGCCATGTCCAAGACCATAAAGTGAGTAAAAAAGAGACTGTCCCGTATGTGGAAAGAGGTTTACCCAGGAAGTCTGAGGAGGAAGTGGGGAGCCCTTCAGGTCTTAAAATGCATCCTGTTGTAATGGAAAGAGACCTGGGAGAGATCCCAGCTGCCTCATCATTACTGTCTGTGTGACTTTGAGCAGATCCCTTTGCTTTGAAGAGAGATGTTCCTCCAAGTTCTTTTCTGCCCCCAAATTCCCTGTTCCAAGGGCCCTCCCAGCCCTGACATTCCCTATTCACAGGCCCCTCCCAGCTCTGCCATCCCCTGTCCTAAGGCCCCTCCCAGCCCTGACATCCCCGGTTCTAAGGGCCCTCCCAGCTCCACCATTCCTTGTCATAAGGACTTCACCAGATCAGAGTCAATGGTGTCTCCCATCTCTGACTGTCTGTGTTCTAAGGACACTCCTGGCTCTCACAGTCTGTCTCTAAGACCCCCTCTCCAGCCCCTTCAACTCCATCATTCTCTCTTCTCTCCTTTAAGGGCTCTTCTAAAACCCATGACCTTCAAACCCCATCAGTGAGTAGGTGAGTCCCCAGAAAGAACAAGGTTCACTTTATCCAGAAGAGCCAGAGGGGATTGATTGGGTCTCGTCCTCTGTCCAGCCCCTGGGTTCCTCCCCCTTAGAGGTCCCTCAAAGGCCCAGCCCATTTCCCTCCTGGGAGGGGCAGGATCTTAGGGCAGCCTGGCTCTACCCTCCTCCCCCTGAACAGGGCAGGAAGCTGAGCTAGAGAGGGTGGAGGGTTGGGCTAGGGCTGGCCAGACAGGAAGGGACCTGTTTGGGGCTCTTAGGCAGCCCGAGGATACCAGCATTTAGATGTGGGAGAACAGAGAACCCATGGAGTAAATGAGGCCAAAGAGCCAAACCTGTCCTCGGTCCCCTGGGGAGCCCAGATCCACAGACTTTCAGCCCAGGGATGTTTCTGGTCCACCCCCCTGCTTGTTACTGGAGTCTTTCTCCTAACCCCTCAGTTCTGATCTTCTCCGTTCTCTTCCCCAGCCCCGTGCCGAGAAGAGAACTGAAGTTTCTCGCTGGCTCTCATCCCACTGGAGACCAGGAGCACGCATTAGGGTGCCAGAAGGGTAGGAACCCTCTTTCCTTCCTGAAATCAGACCATTTTCCTTCCTTCTACCCCAGCCTGGGGGTTATGGGGCAGGATTTCTTTTTAAGCATCCTCTCTCCCCAGGCCTTCAGCCTTGACCATTCCTAGATCCTCCCTCCCTCTGCCCTCTACCGAAGTCTTCCCAACCCCCCTCCTCCCATCTCCTCAGTCCCAGGAAGGACGCGAGCGCCCCGTGCCAGGGCGCTGAGTGTGCAGGGACCCCACCCAGTCCTGCTCATTCCAAACGACTAAGTGGCCCGAGGAATGTGGCCCAGCCACAGCTCCCACAGACCAGGGACAGACAGATGCACCATCTAGTAGGCACACGGAATGGCAGGATCAGAAGTCTCCTGATGGGCAAGTGCTTGGAACGTGTGAGAGCTGGAAGGGTCCTCAGGACGTAGTAGAGACCTCACAGGTCTTTACTGAAGCAGAGAGGAGCAGTACTGAGCTTAATATGAGAGAAAACTTCCCCCAAAGTAGGATGGGCTGTCTCGGGAAGTAGGGTGTTTCCTCTTACTGACCATCTCCACCTGGGGGATGGATGACCATTTACTAGCGATATGAGAAGTGAGGCTCTCCGAAGGTCCTGGGACTAGGGACTTTCAGGGATTCTTTGAGATCCAAACTACTTTAATGGTAATTCTAAGATGCTTTCATTTCTAATACAGTAATATCAATATCTACAATTCACAGCCCTTAAGAAACCACAGCAACCAACTCCCTCATTTCCCATTTGGGGAAACCAAGGGTCTAATAGAGGCAAACAAAAGGGGTGTGTAGTCTTCAGGTTTTTTTTGGTCTTTTTTGGAGGAAGGCAGGGCAATTGGGATTAGTGACTTGCCCAATGGTCTTCAGTTTTTAAGAGTGTAAAGGGATCCTGAGGCCAAAGTTTTGGAAAAGCTACAGTAAAGGACATTTTTGCTTGCATACAGGGGTGGGCTATTGATCAACACTGGTTAAGCACCTAGACTATAGCACAAAATAGAATCAGTTCCTGCCTTCCCATGCTGGGGCCTTCCTCTCCTCATTGGAGACTTCCTCTGCAGAACCATTTTGGAAAGGACTCTGGGCATGAACTCTTCCACTCTCTCCAGCCCCTATCCCCTTCTCTTCCAGTTCCTTGAGCCCTGCTTTCCAACCCCTGCATTTGCTATCTTCCCTGATTAGAATGGAAGCTCTTAAAGGGTAGGGGGCTGCCATGCTAGTATTTGTATTTCCAGAGCTTAGCGTAGCACCTGGTACAAAGGAAGCTCTTAAATGCTCCATCCATCCACCCATCCATTCATCTATATTTTATTGCACTGAAGTCCCTTTTCCTTCTAGGATCACATATTATTCTGTGTGACCTTAGAACAGAATTGTTAGAACTAGACGTCTTAGGGAAATACACCTATTCCAACCCTCGTACAGAAGGTAAACTGAGGCCCAGAGAAAGTAAGAGACTTCCTCAAGCCCATATTCCAGAGACTAGGAGACAGAGTTAGACTTATAGACCACAGGATCCAACCTCTTCATTTCCCAATTGGGGAAACTGGGGCCCAGAGAGACAGACAACCTTGCCCTAAGATTACCTGGCAAGTGCTACTAACAAGGGCCAATCATTCACTTTAAATATGCACAGGTGGGGAGGAGGAAGAGACAAGGGACAGACACATTGTTTCATATATTAATTGTTTTCATCTTAAAAACTGTCCACGCTTCCCTCCCCACAATTCTGTGACACCGTGCCCCCCTACCCCCCCAGTCTGTAGCTGGAAGGGAGCTCCCAGCAGCTCTATTCCACCTTGGGCCTCTTGGGGGCAGGCAGGGAACCATTTTCTGGTCGCCCTACAAAGTCTGTGTGCCCACAAGCACATCCATGAGGTAATCTAGTTCAGACACATCCAGCCCAGGTCCCTGTATTTTGTCCTCTGTTTCCCCAGAGTCTGTTTTAAGGTTGGGCCAGAGTTCACAGTCATACATGGAGGTGTCGATGTCATCAAAAAGACCCTCCAGTCCATCCTCCAGGAGGAGCTCCAGGGACCCCAGAGGGGCTGGCCTCCCAAGATCCGGGCCTGGGTCAGGGGGCCGGCTAAGGTGGGCATCTTCAGGGAAGGCTGTCTGGGTGTCACTGAGGCCTTCAATGTGACTCAGGTCATCCAGGAGGGCTGAGACAGATGTGCACAGAGGGGCATCAGGGACCACTGGGAAGGGGTTGGCAGGAGCTGGAGTAGGGGGTTCTGGGGCAGAGGGCTCCAGGGCCATAGAAGACTGAATTCTCCTTAGGGTGTTGA
>CM053596.1:17195557-17244043 GCA_028646575.1 Pseudocheirus occidentalis | reverse complement strand
CCACCCCCCAGCCGCGGTCCTGCAAGTGCGCTGGCTAGATCCCCTTCCCCCCACCTTCATGTCTCTAAGGATGCGCGCACAGGGGAGACCCAGCGGGGGAGGGTGGAAGGAGCCCTCTAGGAGACGGTGGGGGCAATGGGGAAGAGGTAGTGGGAGGAGAAGGGTTTAGGACGCAGAAAGAGGCTGAGAATGCTCAAAGTTGGCAATAAATGGAGATAGGGGATCTGGAGAGGAGGCAGAGAGGATGTAGGGACCAAGATAGGAAAGAGGGCGAGCGGAGACGGGGAAGGGGGGAAGCATTAGATAATTAGCTGAGAGGCGGGAATGAGGGTCATCACAGAAAGAGCTGACATTTACGTATTGCCCAGAGGTTTGCAAAGCATTTGATATGCGTCATCTAATGAGCCTCACAACAGCCCTGGGAGATATGATTACCCCCATTTTACAGATGAGGAAATAGGCTCACAGAGGTCAAGAGACTTACCCAAGGTCACAAAGCTAGGAGAAGGTTGGGGTTAGGAAAGGGCGGGAGGTGGGGACAAGAAGCTGGAGGATGGATCAACCATTTAGGATCGGAAGGGCTCTTCATGTTCATCTCGTCCAGCCCTCTCCTTTTACTGAATACTAAAAAGGTTAAGTGACCTGCCCAACGTCACGCAGGTAACAGGCGATGGGAGTAGAATTTGAACGCAAGTCCTAAGACTTCAAACCTAGCTCTCGTCCTACTGAGCTCAGGGGCTGAGCACTAGGAGGGGGGAAGGAGTCTGGTTCCCCCTCCAGCTCCTGCTCCCTAGGGATGCTGGAGGTGGCTTGGGGAGGCAAGAACGCATCTCCTCGCGCTCGCGCCCCCGCCCCCGCACCATGAGGTCACAGGCTTGTTTCCTTGTGCACCCCACCTCCCACCCCTCAGCTGCGGGAAGCCTGCTTTAGCTCACTGTCCAGTGCTCTTCCCTTCCCCCAAGTTCACGTGCCTCCGCAGCTATTCGTGAAGGCGGGGTCTACGTTGCTAAGAAACAAAGTTGCCAAGGCATCCTCCTAGCGGCGCCTCACAGCAATCATAGAAGAAGCACGGGATGATGGCGCCGTCTGGTGGCTCTAGTCAGTTCTCTACCCTGCTCCCCCCCCCCCCCCCCATCCTCCCTCCCCTCACCCGTTAAGGGTAGAAGTGGGGAGGAGGGCGGGGCTTCCAGGAGAGACCCTGGAGACCCGATTCCCAGACCCCCTCTGGCTCTTTTCAGGCTACTCCAAGGAGAGAATTCCTTGAATCTAACCTTGATTTTTCTTGCTGCAGTCTGGGTTTCCCACCCCCCTTCCTCTCATCCCAGCTTTGCCCTCTCCCTTTTCTCACAGCTGAGGATCTGAGTGGGCTCTCAGGGAAGGGGTCATCCAGGGCTCTCACTCAGTGTGTCCCCTCCTTCCCCCTCCCCCTTACCTCCTGACAGTCTCTTAGGAAATGCTGCAGCTCCAGCTGGTCACAGAGACACTGCATCCACTGCTGAGCCCGAAGCTGAGTTTCTCGGCTCCTGGGGGGCGGGGGAGGGGGTGCTCGGTGCCCCAGGGACCAGGGGGATCGTCAGGGGATTGGGCAGGGATTGGCAAGCAGAGGAAGGGGACAGGAAAGGGGAGCTGGATGACAAAGCACTGTGGACTGCCATCAGAGATGAAAGAAATGGAAGAGACAGAGACAGGGACAAAAGGGGTAGAGACAGTGAAAGAAGAGAAGGTGAAAAGACCAGGGAATGAGCCAGAGAAATAAGAAGACAGAAAAATGGAAGAAGCAGAGAAAGAGAGAAGACAGGAACAAGCCAGGGAGTTGGAAGTGATGAGGAGTTAAGACAAAGTAATGAAAGAAAGTGACAAAGAATCAGGAATATAAAGAGAGAAGTGGGAGTGGGGGGAAGAGATACAGAAACAGAGAGGGGGGGTAGGGGGGAGAGAGAGAGAGAGGGAGAGAGGGGGGGAGAGAGGGAGAGAGGGAGAGAGAGAGAGAGAGAGAGAGAGAGAGAGAGAGAGAGAGAGAGCGAGGGGGGGAGAGAGAGATGAGACACAGACAGACAGACAGACAGAGGATAGAGCCCAGTACAAGAGAAATGTAAGAGGCAAAGAAGAGACGATCAGTATAGAAGAGGCAGAGAATAATGGGGTGAAATAGAAATAAGGCAAAGAAAGAGATGGAGAGTAAAGACAAAACAGCAGGAATGCCAAATGGTTAGACAGAGATGGACAGAGAAAGGGACAGGGATAATAGCAGACAGGGGAGACAGAAGGAAGAGAGATTGAAGGAGGCTGAAAGAAGCAGCTGAAGAGGCAGAATGTGTCCTGGGGAGGTAAGCAAAAGAAGACAAGCAGAAGAGACAGAAAAGAAGGGAGATGGAGAGGCAGACTGACGAGAGACAGAAGAGTGAGGGAAAGACAAAGACAGGAAGCAGGAGAGACAGAGAGAGGGTAAGGGGGAGAGAGCCCTACTGGTAGATAGGAAAAGGTGGTCATGGATGGAGGGATGCAGAGCGAGAGGGCAGGGGGCGGAGGCTGGAGTCAAAACCAGGGATTCTGGACACCCCAGACAGGTGGGGGTGAGAGCCCATAGGATCAGTGAAGACCATGAAGAGCCAAGGCTGCCTCCCACTTCTCTGGGTCCAACTGGCACAGACCCAGAGTGAGCTCCTAGGCCAGAATAGGGAGAGCTGAAGCCCAGGTCAGCCCCAATGGGGGTATGGCTGGGAATCTCAGGCTCATCATCTCACATGTGAAGAACCCTTCACTTGCTTTCTCTCCCATGGACAGAGATAGAACCACAGAGAGAGGAAAACAGAGAGACAAATGAGACATTGTGGGGAGAGAAAGGGAGAAACATTTAGCATGAGGCAGAAAAGAACCCCCAGAGAGAGGAGGAAACAGAAAAAAGAGGAGTCTGTGAGCAAGAAGAAAAGAGAAAAAGTCACTGAGAGATTAGAGACAAAGGAAAGACAAGGAAAGAAACAGAAAAGGTGATACAGACTAAGGGTGGGGAGACAGAGAGAAAGGGCACTTCAGAAGAAGAGGGAGACACACAAGAGAGAAGGAGAAAGAAATGTGTAATCAGAGACAGAAAAAGAAACAGGTGGGAAGAGATATTGGGGTGGAGGCAAGATGGTGACAGAAAATGATATACAGACAGAAACAGTGACATGGGGAGAGGGGGAAGGGAGAGAGAAAAGAGAGAGGGGAGAAAGAGAGAAAGAGTAAAACAGAGGAGGAGGAAGAGGAGAAGGAGGAGGAGGAGGAGGAGGAGGAGAAGAAGAAGAAGAAGAAGAAGAAGAAGAAGAAGAAGAAGAAGAAGAAGAAGAAGAAGAGGGGAGGGAGAGAGAGAGAACCAAGAGGCAGAGACAGAAAGACAAGCGCAGACATGCACAAGGACCATGAGACATGGCAGAGACAGAGCTGAGGCCCATCCAGATAGGGCCAGGGAGGTGGAGCCTAGTGTCACCCTAACATCCCTCCTAAGCAAGCTCTAGGGTGGCGGGGTCCCAATGGGCTCTCCCTCCTCAGCCCACGGGGGCATGCACAGGGGGTGCAGGGCTCAGTGAAGTGCCAAGAGCCCCTACTTTTGCAGCAGTTGGGCCCCATGCTCCTGGGCCTTCTCAGCGTAGACATTTCCCTGCCTGCGCAGGATTTCTCCCGCCTGTACGGCCACCTGAATCTTCTGCAGGTTCAACTCCAGGGTCGTCAAAAAGTCCCTGTGACGCTTGATGGCCTCCACTACTGTCTCCACTGTCCCAGGTAGCTCTAGGCTTGACAGCACTGTCTCCTGGTGGAGCAGGGGAAAGAAGGAAGGAAAGAGTGAGGGAAGAAAAGAGAAGTGAAAAAGGAAGAAGGAAGAGGAAGATAGGAAGAAAGAAGAGAAAGAAGGAATTCAGGAAGGAAGGAATGATGGAAGAAAAAGAAAGAAGAAAGGCAAGAAGGAAGAAAGAAAAAAGAAGAAATGTAGAAAGGAATAAGGGAAGAAAGGATGGATGAGTGGAAAGAAGGAAGGTGGTAAGGGAAGAAGGAAGGAAAGAAAGGAAGAAAGGAAGATTTAGTAAGTGCATATACTATGTGCCAAGTAGGAAAGAAGTAGGCAGCTAAGTGGCTTGTTAGAGCCCTGAGTCTGGAGTCAGGACAATCTGAGTTTAAATCCAGCCTCAGACACTTAGTAGCTATGTGGCTCAGCAAGTCACTTAACCTCTGTCTGCCTTAATCAACTGGAGAAGAAAAGGACAAACCACTCCAGTATCTTTGCCAAGAAAACTCCATGACCAGTACTGGTGTACTGTGGCCAACAGGGTCACAAAGAGTCGGACGGAACTGAACAACATAACATATACCAAGAATGGTGATAAGTACTTTACAAATATAACCTAATTTGAGCCTCATAACAACCCTTGGGGAACGATGGTGCTATTACTATCCCCATAACTACAGGTGAGTGCACTGAGGCTGAAGTTAAGTGACTTACTTGCCCAGGGTCACACAGCTAGTGTCAGCCTGGATTTGAACTCAAGTCTCAGCCTCCAGGGAGGAAGCAGAGGGTTAATCAAGAAGGGGAGGCAGGCCCAGGACCCTCCTTTCCCTCTAGCTCCCAGTACTTTCCAGTGAGCCCACCCTTAGTCTCTATACCAGGGGCTTCACTAATACATAACTTCCCCCTGAAACAGATACAAACTGAATTTTCCCCAGATAACTCCCAAACTAGCACTGAATAATCCACACATTATCAATCCAATAGCCTACTAACTGAACACCCCTTAGCTAACCTCACCATGCACCCTGTGTGTCCTGGATAATGCAGACTACCCCCTCCATCCAAGGGAATTCACGATAGCTTTCCCCTGCTATCCATACATCTTGCCAGATTATCCAGATGAAGTTCATTTTCAGCGAGCCTTGCCCTGCCCCAGCCCCTCCACATTCATGCAGGCTAGCATGGCCCCCACCTGGTTGTGGAGTACAGCATGGGCCTGGCGCACATCTCGGAGGAAGAGCTGGTAGACGTGGGCTTGGGCCAGTGCTTCCCTTCGAGCTTCCCACAGACTCAGCAGCTTCTGCCAGCCCAGTTCCAAGTGGGGTAGCCAGTCCTCCAGGGCCAACTCAGGCCCCAGCTCAGCCCCATCGGCCGCCAGAGCATCTCCAGCTGCCTGGATACGCCCAAAATCCTCTTCCCGCCGGTCCATCTCTTCCTTGAGGGCAGCATGCTGGCCCAGCAAGCTATCTGCCTCCTCCAGGCAGCCTGGCAGCTGGCCTCCCCCACTCGCTGACTCCTGGGCATGCACCAGCCAGTCAAGGAAGGCATCGAGGTCATGCAGGAATCCCTGGAGCCGGTTGGCAGTGGCCAGTGCCTCACCACAGTTCCGAGCTGCATGGCCCAGGGCTGCCCACTCAATGTCCAGCTCTTCTAGCTCTGGCTGCAGCCGAGGGGCCTGGGCTGGGTAACGGGCAACCAGAGCCTCACCCTCCTCTCTCAGAGCCTGCAGCCTGGGCTCCAGCGCAAGGAGAGCTGCTTCGAGGGAGCTGAGGAGGCGCTGGAGGGCCCCACCAGCTCGTGGTGCACTCTCTACTGCCAGCCGCCGCTCTCGGACCTGGCTCTTCACCTCCGCACACTCCAGCAGGTGATTCTGGACAGAAAGAACCAAGTTCACCTCCTCCTTCCGTTGTTCCACTAGCTCTACGATGCTGTTCCACCTTAAACGAATCATAAAATAATAAGGCTATTAGGTAGCTCAGAATCAAGCTTGAAGCCAGCTTAGAACAAGGGATTTCAAGGGCTGTGAAGGAACTTGGAGCACAAACTGTCATTGGGAAGGGATTAGAAGATAGAATGGCAGGGACTCAAAGGAGGCTTAGAACAAAGAATGTCAGGGTCTAGAATAGAGCTAGAACCCACAACTCATTGGGGCTTGAAGTGCGCTTGGAATGGAACATTAGACCTGCAGAACATTAGAGATGGAAGAGCACCTAGAACAAGAAACGTCATGGGCTGCAAGGGAGCTTAGTGCACAGAATGGCAGAGTTGAAAAGGAGTTTAGACTACAGAATGTCAGGGGTCAACAGGAACTTGAAACTCAGACATTATAGCTGAAAGAGAACTCAACCAGAAAATGTCAGAGCTGGAAGGGAACTTGGAACAAAGAATGTGCTAGACTGTCAGGACTTGAGGGAAGTTTAGAGCATGGGCTATCAGCTGAAAGGGAGGTTAAGGCAAAGAATGTCAGAACCAGAAAGGAATTTAGAACACGGAATGAGAGGGTTGGAAGGGAGCTTAGAACACCAAATGTAAGAACTAGAAGGGTATTTGGAACAAAGAATGATGAGAAGATGAGAAGAGATGAGAAGAGAGCTTAACACAGAGAATATGGGAAACTACACAGGAAAGATGGACCTAAAGGGAACTTAGAACATGGAATGACCGCACAAGAAGAGTGCTCAGAATACAGACTATCAGAGCTGAAGTGGAGTTTAAGATAAGGAACGTTATCACCTAGATGAAAGCTTAAAATACAGAAAACAAATCTGGAACACAGTTTAGAACACTGCCATTTCAGAACTGGAAGAGAACCTAGATTACAGAACTTTGGAGCAGGAATAGAACTTTGAACACAGAATGTGAGAGCTTAAAAGGGAGCTCAGAACACAAAATACCACAGCTAGAGGGTAGTCTGACTTGTTTTAAGCTACGGGTCTTAACTCCCCTGCTCAAATACCCTGGATGGCTCCCTCTTGCCTCTAGGATAATATACAATTTCCCATCCTGACATTGTAAACCTTTTACCTTTGACTCTAACCTACCTCTCCAGTTCCATTTCAAATGATTCTTCATACCAGCACTCTACGATCCAACGCCTCCCTCTCCCCCCATGCCTTCCCTCATATCTCCCTCATGCCTGGAATGCACGTGTGCCTCATTTCTGCCTCCCTGGAATCCTTCATTTCCTTCCTGGCTTGGCTCAGCTGCCACATCTTACTTGAAACCTTTCCCAATTTCTCTTTTCTTTTCTTTTCTTTTTCAACATTATTTATCAGTGTAACCTTATATATCCTCTTTCAAGAAAAAAGGAAGCTCCTGGGGGGCAGGAATTGATTGATTTTTGTCCCTGTTTTCTAGTGCCTCGCCCACAGCCAGGCACAGAGTAGGCACTTGTAATGCTTTCTGATTGAGGTCACTCGGTCAGACAGGAAAGTGCTCACCTGCTGTTGAGGTGGTCTTGGCAAGAGCGCACCTCCTCCGAGCTAGGATGCCCGCCTTCCACCAGTTGCTGCACCGTGTGATTCACATCGAGCACGCGCCCCATCAGACTGTTCATTTCCTGATCCAGACTCTCGAACCTGCCAGGGAAGAGGGTAATGCTCAGCCTGGCCAGCAGCCCTGTGTCCTTCCAAGGGAGCCCTAGGCCCTGTCCTTCCCTCTCCTCCCATGCCCCTCCCATCCCCCTGTGATGCCCCCAGGATGTCTCAGCCCCGCCAACCCGGCTGCTACCTGTGCTGTACAACCTCTACTTCATCAAGGTCGTCAGGGACGCGCATGGCGAGCAACCACTTCTCCTTCTCACCAATCCAGAGTTCGCACGCGTGAACTTCACTAAACATTCGGTACACCGCCAGGGCATCCCTCAGCCACTGGCGCCGCAGGCCCGCCACCTCCGCCACCTCTGCAAACAGTTGCTCCACCTCCACCACGCGGACTTGCAGAGCCATGACCCCACCAGCCACTGCGCCAGCGGCTGCCTCGCGCCCTGTTCCACCCAGCCCAGCCAGCTGCCGTCGCAAGCCGGCCACTACACCCCGGTGTGCCTCCACTTCCCCAGACAGAGCCCGGTGCTGCCGTGCCAGCCGCCGGCTTGATGCCTCGTCGTGCCCAAAGTCCCCACTGGCTGCCAGTCGGTAAGCATCCCTCAACCAGGCTAAGAGCCCGTCCAACTCTGTTCCAAACTGATGGAGGGCCCGTGCCTCCTGCAGTCGTCTCTCCCGCCTTGCTGCTGCCTCCTCCAGCCGCTGCCAGCGCCGCCTGGCACCTGCTGCCCTCTCCAACAATCCCATCGCGGCGGCGTCACTGCTGCCACTGGCTGTTAGCTCCTCCCCCCGTTGCAGGGCCTGCTGCAGCAGCGCCCGCCGCCCACCTAGCTCTCCCTGTAAGATACGATGCTGGGCCAGGAGGCGGGCAGCGCTGGGCAGGTCGTGGGGGCCTCCGCCTCCACCGCTAGCCCTACTCTCCAGGAGGTGCTCCTTCTCCCGTGCCCAGGCCTCGGCTTCCTCCAGCTCCTGCAACAGCGCCCACAAAGTCCGAGATGCCTCCAGCTCCGCCCGCCTCCTGCCAGCCAGTTCCTGAAGCTCCGTCAGGCAACCGTGCACGTGGTTCACTCGATTTCGGATGATCTGTGGGTCACAGGGTTGGTAACCTGTGGGCAAAGGAGTGCAGAGAGCATTCAGACTGTGCCCATCTCTGATGCCCCTGAGCCTCAGAGCTGGATCTTTAGAGCCCTGCTTGGGAAAGTCCCAGCAGGAGTCCTGTGCCTGACTGCCCACCCTAGCACAGGGTCTTGCACATACTAAGGACTTAATAAATCCTTGTTAAACTGAAACTCCCCTGCAATAGTCTAGAAGTAAAGGGGTGAGGAGGGAGCATGGTATCCAGTCTCTACTTGGAGACTATGATACACACTTGCAAGAGAAAACTGGATTTGAAGTTAGAAGACCCAGACTCGAAATTCAGCTCAGCCACTTACTAGCTGTGTGACCTTGGCTAAGTGGCTTCCCATCTTTGGACCTCAGTTTCCCCATCTGTAAAATGAGGCAATTGGACCAGATGACATCTCTAAGGTCCCTTCCAGCCCTGATGATCCTATGTTCTCCAGGAACAGGGAGCTCACTACCTCTCCTGGCAGTACACCCCCCACTGAAAGAACTTCCAAATAATGATTACCTACCTGCCCCCCTTATTCGAGATCCACTCAGAGTATAGGAGACCCTACTAATCCCCACTCCTGCTCACCCATAAGTCCTGCTGCTTTTGGAAGTCCTTCTGATCCTACCCTTGGACATTTCTTCCTGCCTTTCCCCACAAAGGGGGAAGCCCCCAGCCACCCTTTTCCTCTGTACCCTGTAGCTGGGAGAATCTCAGTGCTGTGGCATTGAGGGCCTCCACACGCTCGCTCTGGGCTGTGATGTCCCCCTCTAACAACCCATGTTTCTGCAACAGGTCTTCCACCTCCAAGAGATGCTGGCCGCACTCTTTGGACACAAGCTGGGCCTGGGCAAAGACAGAGGGAAGGACACAGGGCAGAGCTCAGGCTCAGTTATTCAACTCCTTTTCCACCTTTCTTTATTGTAGCTGCCTCTCTGTCTCGGTCTCTTGGAGATACCAAGAGGTCATAAGAATCTCAAAGGGTACTTAACGAAGGAAGCAAGTCAACCTCCAGGGTCTTGCTACAGCATCCTCAGTAAGTCATCACCTAGGCTCTGCTTGAAGATTGCCAGTCTTGGGGAACTCCCTCCCTCCCCAAATAACCCATTCCACTTTGGGGTAGCTCTAATTGTCAGGAAGTTCTCCTTTCCTCAAACCTAATTTTGCCATTGACCCCAGCTCTGTCCTTTGGGGTAAGATGGAAAAAGCCTAATGCCCAGTTATGATAGACTCTGCCCCAACCACTTGAAGAGAGTGATTGTGTTCTCCCCAAGTCTTTCCTTCTCCAGGGTAAACATCCTCAGTTCCATAAATCCCCGATTCTTGTCCTATCTACCTCTATCTCCTGGACCCTGTCCTCATCTCTTTGTCTCTAAATGAAGGAAACAAGTACATTTTTAAATTTAAATTTAATGTGATGCCTGCAAAAGACATCACATATTGTTAGGTGACTAATTGATGATGGTTGGACTGAATTGACTTGTAACCGAATCTCTTTGTGTCTGTTTCTCTATTTCTCTCTCTCCGTCTCTCTCTCTCTCTCTTTCTCTCTCTCTCTTTCTTCTCTCTCTCTCTCTCTCTCTCTCTCTCTCTCTCTCTCTCTCTCTCTCTCTCTCTCTCTCTATCTCTTTCTCTCTCTCTCTCTCTCAAATGAGAGGCAAGCTGTTGTAGATGACCCAGAGGAAACCTTTGTTTAAATACTGCCTCTGAGATGGTGTAGTTGTAGGATCATGTATGATGACTCAATTTACCTTATCATTAAAATGGGCAGAATATCACCTTTAACAGCAGCTCACAGAGTTCTGAGACTCAAATGCAAAGTACTTCGCAAACATTAAACTCAAATAATCAAAGGAAGTCTGTGATTCCGTCTATGAGGGTATTTTCTCCAATGAGGCAAAACACTAACTGAAGGTACTACATAATTATCTGTCGATCTTTATGTTTCTGTGCATCTGTTATTCTATTCTCTCTCTCTGTCTCTCTCTCCTCTCTGTCTCTTTCTGTTTGTCTCTCTGTCTCCATCTCTCTCTGCCTCTGTCTCTCTCCCCTCTCTCTGTCTGTCTCTGTCTGTATGTCTCTGTCTCTCTCCTCTCTCTGCCTCTCCTCTCTGTCTTTCTCCTCTCTGTCTCTATCTGTCTCTCTGTCTCTGTCTCTCTCCTCCCTCCTCTCTCTGTCTCTGTCTCTCCTCCCTCCTCTCTCTGTATCTCTCTCCCCCCACATCTCTGCCTTCAGTCTTCTCCACTGGTCCCAAGCCCACGGGCACCTGCATCTCCTCCATCCAGTCCACCATATAGACCATCTCCTGAAAGACTTTCTGTAAGGCCAGGTTCTGTTCCAGTCGAGTCCTTCGGGCTCCCACAAGCCCAGTCAACAGCTCCCACTGGCGCAGGACACTATCACGCTGGGCAGCAACGCGCCGTGCATCATAATAACCCTCCCCAGCCAATGCCTGGGCCAAGTCGGCCACAGCCTGGATCCTCTCTTCATAGGATGAGATGTCAGCTTCAATAGCTTCATGCTTCTTCATGGCCGCCTCCACCGCTGGTAAGTCATACCCAAAGTTGTCCTGGGTGCAGGGATAAGGATAAAGAGGGAGAAAGGAATAACATGGGAGGTGGGGGGATGGGAACCCATCCAACCCACCAACCAAGCCCTTCTTCTTACCCCCAGAAACTTGCCCTGTGCTGCCTGGTTACCTGGGATACAAGGCGCTGGTTCTCACTAAGCCAGCTCTCCCTCATGGTTGCCTTGTGGTCAAACCTCTGAGCCAAAAGCTCCAGCTTCTCCTGTCGGATGAGCTCTCCTCGCAGAGCAACCTCCCGCTCATGTTCTGCCTTTTCTAGTTGTGTCCATGCCTATATTTTGAGGGAGGTGGAACAGGATCTCAACCCCATCCATGGTCAGACCCAGCCCCTGAACCCCCCAAATTCAGCCCCATCATCCTCTAAACCTCAACACTTCATTCCCCCAAATCAACCTTCTCCATCATCCCAAACCCAGGCTCTCTATTCCCTAAAGTCAGTCCTCCTCAAACCCAGCTTCTCTGCCCTCCCCAAACCCCACCCCTCCATCTCCCTTTGAAACCAGATTTTATTCTCCTTCTAAACCCAACCTTTTGATCTTATCAGATTTGGTTCCTCTCCCCCTCCTCACTCCAAATCCACCATCACCATCACCCTCAACCTGAAGCCTCTGTCTCTCTCTGTTTCTATCTCTCTGTCTCTCTGTCTCTGTCTTCAGTCTGATGGAGAACTCTTCTACTCCATTTCCCTGAAATGCAGCCACTGGCTTTCTAAATCCAGCCACTCAATCGCCTCATAAACCCAGCCAGTTTGCCCTTCTAACCCCAGTCCCACCAAGACCCACCCCAATGCCATGCCAAACCTTGTTGATATCAGCGATGCTGCAGCCTTCTCGGGGAACATAGAGACGCCGGTTGCTGGCCCTAAGTTTGCTCTGAATACTGAAAAGCAGAACTTCTAGGTTCCCTTTTTCCTGGAACCTAAAATCCAGGGAAAGGGAAATGAGCCCAGGCTCCTTGGTTGTGGTTTCTCTCTCCCTCCAGCATCCAGCATTCTGTCCCACCTGTCACATCCTCCTTCCTCTTTCCCCACAGTTTGCCTCTAACACCATTCCCCTAACCTGAGGATGACTTACATTCTCCACCCTCACCCTACTCCAACGCTTTCTTGAGTCTCTCCCACTGATAGCATCCCAGCCCTCTACAGCTCTGGGTGCTCCTCACTTTATGGGCTTCTCCAGGGTGCAGTAGGCAGTGAAAGCTTGCAGCTGCTGCTGAACGCCACTGAGAGAGTTGGCGAACCTCTGGTTGCTGATGAGGGCTATAGTCCGTTCTATCCAGGCCAGAAGCTCCGAGGCCAGCTCCTCATAACGTTCCATGATCTTCCCAATCTCTATCACCTGGTCCAGCACCTAACCCCAGCAGCGGCAAGAGGATAAAGTCAGTGAGGGCTCAGGAAGCTGACAGGGCTACCCTAGCACTTCTCTCCCCACCCAAGCCTAGGTACCTTCCCTATCCGCTTCCCCTCTACTGCCAGAGCCTTCATTTTGGAGAAGTAGTGGTAGTAGGAGACCACATAGGTGATAATGGATTTCTCATCTGGAGCTTCCATGTTCACATCTGAAAGGTGGGAGAGAAATGGGATTTAAGGTGAGGGAGGAAAAAAGCACGAGACTCTGTTAGAGATTTTTTTTTTTTTTTTTTTTTTTTGCAGAGAATAGGATGAGAATCGCTGGGGCAGTGGAAGAATAACGCGTAGTAGTAGATAGAGGGCTGGCTCCAAAGCCAGGAAGACTAGACTTCGAGGCCCTCTTTTGACACAAACTGGCTAGAGGGCCTGAGCAAGTCACACCTCTCAGTGATCTAGGCAACTCTCTAAGACCATAAGGTCTGAGAAAGGGCCAACCTATACTGAAGAAGGAGATTCCTGACTAATAAAACACTGGTCTTGTTCCACTCCCATTATGGAAATAATAATAAATGAGGAGTCTAATGCCCTACATTCATCCACCTCTGTTCTTTTTTTTTTTTTAGCTAGTCCTGTGATTTTATCACTAAAGGAAGCTCCTGATGACAATCTCCTTCTACCAGTGCAAGTCAGTACTTGCTCTATCCTTTACTGTCTTTAAAAAATATATTCATTTTGAATTAAATACATAAAGGCCAAGAAAATGAACATTTATTTTCATGTGAACAGCACAAATTAAAAAGTGGATTCACTATAAAACCATGAATTTACATTTCACAGTTTATTTTTTAAACTATATGATAGGTACTATTCATCACTCTCAAAGCTTCTTGGCTTTCTGTGCTTCCTTCTACATTTCATTTTGTTGTCTGCTGTGCACTTTTTATATTTTTTCCCTCCCTTCCTACCCCTCATGCTAGAGATGGCTGCCATTAGACATAAACTGGTATGTGTGTGCGTGTGTGTGTGTGTGTGTGTGTGTGTTTGTATAAAACCATACTATATATATTGCTGTTTATCACTTCTTTCTCTGGAGGACTTAAGTGTCTTAAAGAGTTCCCTTGGCTTCATCTTCCTGGCTTTGGTGCTGGGTATCTGCCCACTAGGCTAGATTGCCTCTCTTGCCCCAGCTTCCTGACTTTGGAATGGCTTCTTCCTTCTCTGGCCCTCAATTGTCCTTTTGAGGCCTAGGGTCCATTTTAGCGCCAACATTCTATATGTTCTAACATCACTTCTAGCTGTGACTGTCTATGTTTTAATTTCTTGGGGGTTACAGCTAAGATACAAGGGATTTGAAGTGAGGACTCTCACAGTTCTAGGACAGCCAGAGAAGAAATTTTACCTTCTGGGTCAAGTAGACGAGCAAGCCCCAGCTGCTGCTCAGCAGTGTGAAATGCCCGTTGTAAGTTGTAGGTGGCATTGGATTTGGTGAGTTTGCTGAAGTCTACTAGGTCTGGCCTGGGGATGAGAACAGAGAGGGGAGGGCAGTGAAAGCAGAGGTGTCTGGACAGGGAAACCCCAGATCCAGAATAGCTCCCAGCCAGAGGGGGATGAAACATTGTATCAGTATCAGGGGGTGTCATAGGTGGGGAGAACTATTTCTCCACATATCTGTGTATACAGTGGCAGTGACAAGGATAGGGCATCTACCTGTGTCGATGGATGAGAGCATTGAAGGCCAGGCCATCCCTCCAGCTAGTGGTGAAATTCTGAATGTTCACCTCAGGATAACTGAGGGTGGATAGGAAGTGAGGGGAGGCGGTGACACACAGATACAAGTGACCAAGAAGCAAATAGGCAGACAGATGGAAAGACGGAAATGAAAATTTAATGAATATAGGCAGATTCAGGGAAAGAACAAAGTGGAAATTAATGCCAACATAAAAGAGAGAGATAGAGGGAGGAAAAAGAGATGGAAAAAAGCCCAGAGATCCACAAAAACAAAGAGAGATAGGAAGAGACAGGAAACAGTCACACCCATAGAGAGAATGAGAAAAGGGGAAGAGGACAGGCAGGAAGAGAGACAGAGACAGAGACAGACAGAGAGACAGAGACAGAGACACAGAGAGAGTGACAGAGACAGAGAAGAAATGCAAAAAGACTCAAAGAAAAAATTCAAGTCCAAGAGACCAAGATCCAAGTCACAGAGAAGGGGAGGGGAAAAAAGACAGTTAGACAGAAAAGCACAAAGTGAAAGAAATGAATATGTGGAAAGAAGACAGGGGATGCAGAGAAACAGAAAGGGAGAGGGAGAGAGACAGAAAAAAGGAGAGTCAGAAAGACAGAGAAAGACAGAAAGAGTGGCCACTTCACCCATCAGACGACACCTGCCTAGCCATCCCCATCCCTCCTCCCTCTGCAGTCTGCCTCCCAGCCCAGAGCTCCCTCCCTCTCTTCCCACTGGAAGACTTTTCCATACTCTGAGAAGGGGAGGGGGTCCCAGAAGAGGGCAGGGGAGCCCCTACCCCGCTGTCTTCATCTGACACCAGAGCAACAGGGCATCTTTGGCAGACCGTGTTTCCTGATTGTCCTCTGTCTCAATCTTGATGACCTGAATCTGGGGTGAGGAAGGAAGGCGTAAGCTAGGAGAGGATGATGTCTGAACCAACCCATACACATTGGGGGACCTCAATACATGCACTTTGGGGGACCTCAAGACCTCTCATAGCAATAAACATCTCAGGGAGGTCAGGTTCTTAGCTTTAGATCCTAGAGGGAGCTTCTAGCATGGGCCAGCAAAGACTGTGGAATCAAGGGGAACTGAAGCCACATTGGTGATCATGGGGCAAGCAATTTCCCTTCTCAGAACCTCAGTTTGCTCACCTGGAAAATGGGAATGGTAATACATGCTCTGTCATTGTGAGGACCAAAGGAGATCATATGTGTGAAGCACTCAATAAACCTGAAAGCCTATAGAAATGTCAGCTACTACTCAGCCCCCAGGACAGCTCTCTGTACATAGCAGATGTTTAATAAGGGCTCGCCAAAATAACTTAAATTGCATCAGGGTTAGGATGGAGGCTCAAGCTCTTGGGGTAGTGCTGTTCTCGACCATCTCATAGGTTCACCAAAGGAGAGATCCAGAATCTAGGATGAACAAAATGCTAGAATTGGTTTCTGCCTTAGGGCAGAGTCCTAGATTAAGGCTCTTATAGAGACGGGATATGGATCCCAAATTCTTCTCCCCCCCACTCCGGGCTCCCGAGAAGGACTTCTAGGTTGGGACTGGTTCAGATTCCAAGTTCCAGCCTCTAAGCTTGGCCTCAAAGAAGAAATACAAGACTTTCTCCCACTTCTTTGAAGAGCAGAGGGTTCATGGATTGGAAACACTGCATAGACATAAAGTCAGACTTTTTCAATACATTGATTAATTTTGCTGAATTTTTTCTTCTTCTTTTAAAAATTCTTTATCATATGGAAATTGCTATTCACACCCAGATAAAGAATTAAGGAAACCTGAATGCAAATTGAAGTATATTATTTTCACTTTCTCTGATTTTTTGTAGTTCTTTCTTTTGTTCTGTTTCTTCTTTCACAACATGACTAATGCAGAAATATGTTTTATACAATTGCACATGCATAGCCTATATCAGACTGCTTGCTGTCTCAGGGAGGGAGGAAAATTTGAAACTCAATATCTTATAATACGTAAGTGCTGAAAATTGTCTTTACGTGTAAAATTAGAAAGAAAGAAAAAAGAAAATACTATTTTAAAAATCCTTAGTATAAAAGGTGCCTTTGGGGGAGGGATTGGGGAATAGAGCGAGTGGAAGAGCTAGGTGATATTAAAAACCAAATATATCAATAAAATCTATTTTCTAAAACTTCCAGCTTCCACTAGAAAAGTGGATTCAGGGTCAGAGAGAGTGTAATACAGATGGGGAGGGCAGGTTATAATTGGGACCTGAGATAGAAGTAAGAGTCCAGGCTGAGATACTACTGTTATGCCTATACCCTAAGGAGATAAAAGAAAGATAAAAAGGGGTGACTAGGCAGCGCAGTGAGTAGAGCACCAGCTCTGGAGTCAGGAGAACCTGAGTTCAAATCTGGCCTCAGACACTTAACACTTACTAGCTGTGTGACCTTGGGCATGTCACTTAACCCCCACTGCCTTGCCTTTCCCCCTCCAAAAAAAGCAAAGAAGAGAGAGAGGGAGGGGGAGAGGGGAGACAGGGAGGGAGACACAGAGAGAGAGAGAGAGACAGACAGACAGACAGACAGAGAGAGAGAGAGAGAGAGAGAGAGAGAGAGAAGTCCTATGTGTACAAAATTATTTATAGCAGCACTTTTCATAGTAGCCAAAAATTGGAAACTAAAGAGTTGTCCTACTGGGAAATGGCTGAACAAGTTATGGTATTTGAATGTGATGGAATGCTCTTGTGCTGTAAGAAATTATGAAGGGGATGGTTTCAGAGACACCTGGGAAGACTCATATGAACTAATGCAAAGTGAAGTGAGCAGAACCCAAAGAGCAATTCATACTAACATCAACGTTGTAGAAGCAAATGGTTTTGAATGATTTAAGAACTCTGACCAATGCAATGACTGACCAGGATTCCAAAGAACCAGCGTTAAAGAACAGCCCCCATGTCCTGACAGAGAGCTAAGGGTCTCAATATGCAGAATAAGACACACAAGTTTTGGACGTGGCCAATAAGATAATTTTCTTTTGCTTGACTATGAATATTCGGGAAGGGAAGAGAAGGGAACAAGAATTTATTCAGACCTACTGCGTACTAGGCACTTTACAAATATCGTCTATTTGATCCTGGCAACAACCCTGGAAAGTAAGGACTATTTATATCCCCATTTCATAGTTGAAGAAACTGAGGCACATAGAGGTTAAGTGACTTGTCCAGCATCATACAACTAGGATGGAGGGATAAGATGGAGGGATAAGATGGAGGGATGGAGGGATGGAGGGGGGAAAATGCTTGATTGCTAGTGGGGGGAATAAAGGAGTCAAGGTTCCTAGGGGAGAATTCTGAGTTTGCTTCTGGGACAGAATGAGAACACTAGACTCCCAAGTAGGGGAGCCCTCTAAGTCAGAGTGAATCTTTCAGGCCCCCCAGGTGTAGATTCAAGGTCAGAATAAGCACTTCAGACTCCTCAGGGGCCAGAGGGAAGAGTTAAGGCTGGGATACCACTGTTATGTCTATACTCTAAAAGAAAGAGGAGAAAGCCCTATAGTTAATAGAAGTTATGGGTTCATATCTGGATCAGAATGAAAGTTTTAGATTCTCAGGGCTTTCAGGTTCCAGAAACAGGTTCTGAGTCAGGGTGAAAAGCATAGCCTTCTGGGCATAAGGAGTGTTAGAATTTGGGTCATGGTAAGAATTCCAGGCTCCCAGCAAGGAAAATGTTCTAGGTCAAAGTGAAATTTTTTTTAGACTCCCAGGTGGTGGTTCTAGGTCAGGGCAAGTATATCAATGTCCTGAGGAAAGGGGAGGGGAGATGCTTGTGTTGTATACTATTGTGTTGTGTGCTATTTCCAGTGGGGAATTTTAGTAGAATTCTGGGTCTAGTTAAGAGATGCAAATTTACAGGTAAGGGTTCTAAGACTGTGTCCTAATTCAGGGTGAAAGATTAAAGCTCCTAGATAATGATACTAGGGTTGAATTCTGCGTCAGAATAAGAGCTCCAGACTTGTAGTAGAGTTCTAGGTCACAATGAGTGTTCGAGATTCCTGAGTGAGGAAAAGTGTTGCAGGCTGAGTTCTAGGTCAGAGGAAGAGCTATACAGATCTAGACAAGGATTCTAGGGTTGATTTCTGAGTCATGATAAGCATCTCAAGTTCATGGATCAAGAATTGAGAACTGAATTTTGAGGTCAGAGTAAGAGCTTGAGATTGGTATGTGGGGCACTGGGTTTGGGCTCTAGGTCAGGGAACCCTGGAATTTGAGACTTCTTATATTGGCCTTCACAAAGAGATTCCAAGGTTAGAACAAGGGACAACTCCAGAGACAAGGTCCTGTAGCAGGGTGATGCTTCCATACTCGCCTCGGGGGAGACGAATTCTGGGTCATAAGTACCTGGAAGCGAAGAATGATGGTCCAGACCAGCCCCAAGGTGAGCCGGTGGTTCCCATCCACAATATCATGGGAGCCCACATTCTCCAGGTGGACACGCTGCTCCTTCAGGAATTGCAATGCCTTGTCCACGTTTTCCAAGGAGTGGATCCTCATCCGGCCCCGTGTGGGCCGTGGCTGGGGAAGAAGGGAATGGAGAGAGAGAATGTGGAGACAGACCTTTCTCACCTAATGCATTTAGGGTCCAGGCCCCCGGGCTTCCTGCTCCCCAGTCAACCCCAGCCCAGCCTCTCCTCACCAGCTGCTCCCCTGACAGCACCTCCAGAAGTCGAGTTAGCACATAACCGTCACGCAGATCTCCATACAGGTCACTGATGCGGCAGCCCACACGGCCCAGGTGAGAGTTCACCCATTTGGTGAACGTCTTCTTCTGCACCGCCTCTCGCTCATCTAGGGAGCAAGGTCATTCTGCTTCTTTCCCAGTCTTTTACCCTTCTCTCAGCCCACTGTGCCCCAAGTCCTAGGTCTCCTGTCCCTGCCTCCCACAGTTCCAGTGGCCTCTGGTTCCCCACCATTCCAATTCCCTGGCTTCTGCTCCTCTCCCATCCCAACTCCCTGACCACTGGTCCCCACTTGCCCCAGCTCCCTGGTCTCCCATCATCCACCTGCCAAGGCCTTGATCCTGGAACACTCGAAGAGTGAGGCAGCTGCATTGCCTGACCCAGAAGCTGCTGCTGGGGCCGCTGTGGGTTCCCGATCCCAGGCCCGCTCAGGGCTCTCCCATCGGGTGGGGTTGTTGTTGATTGACGATGGCCCCTCCATGTTGTCCAGTTCCCCCTGGCCCCCAGGCATGTGGGCCATCAGGAAACATGCAGGCCTTTGGGAGGGAGAAGAGATCCATCAGAAATGTCTCAGTCTAGGGTTACACTATCAGCCCCCCACCCAGCCTCCTCACAGCACAGACACAGGCCCCAAGCATCCCTGAAACTAACTCACCTAGACAGTCTGTGGTGCCCCTGCTCCCATGCCCAATTCTCCCCATTTGGTCATCTATTCATTCAGTAAAATATGACGCTGACACCATGAGCAAAGCCTGAGGCAGAGAGCTCAGTAAACCATAACACACACAGATAACTATAATGCAGCTCTATAAACTATTCATTAAAGAGGGAAAGAAAAAAGTTGTATGTGTTGTCCAAGAGAGAGGCTCACTACTGACTATGAAGTCACAAGATTGGAAGGGACTATGGGGGTCATCTGACGAAGTCTGCCCATTTTACAGGGGAGTAAACTGAGGCCCCATTGTGTAGACAATGAGCGCCCAGATGTGGAGCTAGAAGAAGCCATCTCTTTTACAGATAAGGAGCTTGGTGCTTGGAAACCTTAAGTGACTGACCCAGGATGCTGGAGATAGGAAACTGTCTAAAACCCCAATCCACTGAGCTGGCCAGGGCCAGCAGGCTCTTCCTACTGGGCTGCCATTGCTCCCTGAGGCAGGAGGGCAGACACTGCACCCAGGGAACACATGAGAGAGATAAGAGAGCGAAGAGCGTGTCTGGGGAACAGAGGTCTGGCTGTGGAGGAGAGACCACGAAGGATGACCACATCAGATAAGGCTGGAAGGTTAGGGCCATGCCAATGGCGTCCACCCCACCCAGCGAACACTTCTGAAGTGCCTTCTGAGAGCCCGACAATTGGGCTATCAAGGCAAAACCAACAGTCTTTGCCCTCCAGGAGTTTCTATTTACAATCATTTGAAGGGGAATGAGATAGCAGCGGTACTAGCTTAGGAGTTCAGAAAAGGTTGTGCAGGGGAGGAAAGCATCACATAAGGAGGTGGGGAATTCTAAGAAGGAGAAGTGAGAGAGACATAGTGAGGAGGCCAGGAGCTGGGAGACCAAGTTCAGCTAAGAGCGAGCAATGACAGTAGAAGTAGCAAGAACAGCTAGTGCTTACTAGGAGCCAGACTTTATGCTAAGCATCTTAATTATTAATCTCTTTAATCTTCACAGCAACCTTGGGAAGTTATTATCCCCATTTTACAGATGAGGTAACTGAGGCAAAGAGGGGTTAAAGGACTTGCCTAGAGTCATTATTAGAAAGTAAGTGTCTGAGGCTGGATTTAAACTCAAGTCTTCCTAGCTCCAACTCCAACCACCCTATCCACTGTGCCATCTAGCTGCTAGAACACAGAGCGTGCAAAGAGGAATTACATGGAAGCCTGGAAAAGTCAGCTGGAAACTGAATGGGAATGCCACACTGAGGATTTTTTTTATTTTACCCGGAAGACAATAGAGAGCTATTGGATATTCTTGGGCAGGGGAGTGACATGGTCTGACTTGGCTTTAGGTGAATTATTTTCACAGCTTCATGGAAGATGGGTTGGAGAGGAAGAGAGACTGAAAACAATAGCCTGAGCAAGACATGATGTGGGTCTGAACTTCAGTGGCAGCCATCCAAACAGGAAGAAGAGAGCACGGTCCAGAAAAGATACGGAGACAGAATGGACAAGACTTAATGACTGGTTAGAGTTGAGGAGAGTCAGATAGAGTCAGAGAGTGTAGAGTCAATAGTGACTTGTGGGTTATGTACCCGGATGAGTGAGATGGACAATGGCGATGCCCTGAAGAAAAATGGGGAACCAGAAGAGGGGTAGGGTTCAGGGAGGAGGCAAAAGAAGACTGTTTGGGATGTGCTGAGTCTACAGTGCTTGGGGAAGATCCAAGAGAAGATGGTCAAGGAAAGATTAAAGATGTGAGATGAGCTTAGGAAAGGGATGGGGATGGTGTTGGTATAGGTAACCAATGAACTCACAGGAGTAGATGAGCTCACCGAGGGAGATAATACAATACAGCCATAGGTGACCCCAACATTCATCCAATAATGGGAAGCATTGTGGCCTCAAAGCCAGGAAGACTTGAGTCCTTCCCTTATACATGCTAGCTGTGAGACCCTGGGCAAGTCATTTCACCTAGAAGAGCCCTAGGCAATCATCCAGCTCTACAAGACCACAGAGGAGGTGCTGACCTGAACTGGTAGATTAATAATGTCAAGTACATTGACATCTCAAGTCCACTTCCTATCCCTACAAGCCAGGAAATGGGTATACAAAACCAAAACAATCCCTGCCTTTAAAGATTACATTATATTGGGGGGGGGGGAGGGGACGCAAACACATACACAGACACACGAATACAAAATACAATGTGAATGAAGAGTGACGTTTGAAAGGGATGGTACAATCATCAGGAGGTGTCAGGAAGGGCCGCATACAGGAGGCGCCCCATGTGCTGTCCTGTGAAGGAAGCAAGGGATCCTCAAAAGCAGAGGAAGAGCTTTCCAGAGCCAGGGGAGAGGCAGCCCGTGCACAGGCACAGGACAAGGAGAAGAGGAGATGGAAGGTGACAGCCAGGGAAAACCAAGTAGGTCAGGGCAGTGATGATGAAGTGTGTGAAAGGGAAGAACATGGTGTAATAAGCCTGGGAAGGAGGGAAGCTGGAGCCAGTCTGTGAAGGGTCCTAAATACCAAAAAGAGAAGCTTGTGTTTGATCCTAAAGGTCATAAGGAGCCACTGCAGTTTCTTGAGCAGGTGAATAACATAGTGGAACCTCTGCTTTAGGAACAGCAAAAGGATAACAGGAGGCAGGAAAATATTATTAGCTAGCATTTATACAGCACTTTAAAGTCCTCAAAGTGCTTGCTATTTATCATCTTATCAGTTCCTCACAACCATCCTGTGGAATGAATTCTATTATTATTTTCCAGATGAAGAGATTGAGGCTCTTAGAGTTTAAATAACGTGGCCAGGGTCACACAGCTGGTAAATGTTTGTGCAAAGATTCAAACTTGTTCCAAGACTTCTACATGGTCCAAGTGAGGGTATAATAGTGGAGTGGAACCAACTGGGAGATATGACAAGACTTTTTAGGTTTTTAGCCAATTGGACATGGGAACCGAGGGAGAGGGGGAAATGGACAATGACACCCGGCTTATGAAACTGGGTACCTGGACAAGTGATGGTGCCTTTAACAAGATAGAAATTAGAAAGCAGGGGTGCATTTGAGGGAGGTGTAGCTAGAGTTCTGCTGTGAATGTGTCAATATGAAATGCCTATAGGACATCCACTGGAAAAATGTCCAATACACAGGTCAAAGAATCGCAGAATTTTAGAGCTGGATGTACCCTCGGTGGAATCCAATCTAACCCAGACCCAAAAGGAATCCTTATTATAACATCCTTAGCAAGTGATCGTCATTCTAGCTTCTGATTGGAGATGTCCACTGAGAGGAAACCCTTTGTCTCCTGAGGCAGCCCACTGCACTTGAGAGTGGCTCTGATTAATGGGAATTTTCTCCTGAAACCAACCCTAAATCACTTTGCAATCCCCTATTCCCTTCACTCCACCCCACCTCCCGTCACTCCTGGTTCTGCAAACAAAGTCCACCCTTACTCCACAAGACAGCCCTTCAAACTCTTGGATGTTAGCTGCCGTGTTTCCCTCTTCTCTGGGATAAACATCTCTGTTTCCTTCAAATGGTGTCGTGTCATGGGCATCATCCTCATTGGCCCCCTCTGGACACTCCAGCTTATTGATGCCCTCTTAAACTGTAGCCATTGGAACTGACCACAAGAGTCCAGCTGTGGTCTCAATAGGATGGATGACACTGTAACCCTCACCAACTTTTTTCTAGAAGACCTGCCTCTCTTAATGCACCTCCAAAGCTCATTCACTTTCCTGGCTAGCCCATCACGGCTGACTCACATGACCTTGTAGTCTACTAGAACCCCAAGTTGTTTTTCAGAATTGCCTATGCATACCTTCCCCATCCTGTATTTTTTTTTAGATTTTTTTCTTTTTATCTTTTTTCCTGACCATTCGGATTCATGTCAAGTTTTCCATTAATCATCATTGAATTCTGTCTTATTAGATCCATTCATTCAAGATCTTCTGGGGCCTGACTGCCAGTGGGTTAGATGTCTTTCTCACTTGGTGATGGGAGAACAGACTTCAGGTCAGACATCAGAATTGGATATGCAGACCCAAAAGTCATGGGCTGAGAAATGAAAACTGAACCCATAAGAGACGATGCTCACCAAGAGCAAGAGTAGAGAGAGATAAGGGAAGACAACACAAGAGAGAATCTTGGGGGATGGGGCATCTAGGTGGTGCACTGGATAAAATACTGGTTCTGGAGTCAAGAGGACCTGAGTTCAAATCTGACCTCAGACACTTACTAGCTGTGTGACCCTGGAGACATCAGTTAACCCCAATAGAAAGAGAGAGAGAGAGAGAGAGAGAGACAGAGAGACAGAGAGAGAGACAGAGAAACAGAGAGACAGAGAGAGACAGAGAGAGAGAGACAGAGAGAGACAGACAGAGAGAGACAGAGACAGACAGAGAGAGAGAGAGAGAGAGAGAGAGAGAGAGAGAGAGAGAGAGAGAAGGGGGAGATGAGAATATCTTGGGGAACAGCCACAAGTGGATGAAGTGGGACATCAAAGAAGACCGCAAAGGAACTGACACATAGAACCAAGGAGAACCAAAAGAAAGAACAGAGAGAAGAGAACATCCAGGAAGAAGAGATGGTCAAAGTGTCAAATCCTGAAAAGAGTAACTAAAGAGTCCTTTGACCCAGAGGTCCCACTGTTATTAGGCATTTACCTAAGGGAGGTCAATGACAAAAATAAATTAATAGTAGCACTTTCTTTGGCAGCAAAGTTGATGCTTGAATGGCTGGACAAACTGTTGTATGCAATGTAAAATAGTAAACTGTATATAATGAAATATTACTGTTAAAAAAACAATGAGGGATATGATGGCACGGAGGACTGGGCTCTGAGGGCTCAGCTGTGAGGTCTGATGATTCTGAGCATGTACAGATATTGAAGCCAGAGAAGACTTGTATGAACTGATGCAGAGTGAAGGGCACAGAACCAGGAATAAAATGTACAATGAATCAATGAACATTTATTAAGTGCCTACTATGTGCTAGAAGACAAAAAGAGGCAAAAGACAGTCTGCAAAATGACTTAACAATGGAAATGAAGAGAGAAGGAACCACAAAATAACACAAACACAATGCCCAGCATTATAATGAGTAAGTTTGGTTCCAAAGCAGCCCAATGAGGAGACATCTCCTCCCACTTAACAGAGGTAGGGGGCCACAGATATGAGACACTGCATATAACGTCAGACTTTTGTGATACGTTGGCTGGTTTTACCAAACTTTTTTTGTTCTTTTTTATTATTTACTATAAGAAATATCCCCCTGGAAGGAAGCAGGGAAGGGAGAGGTGCAGTAGGAAACCTAGGTGAAATAAAAGCAAAACCTAGCAAGATTTCTTTTAAATAGAGAATCTTGCTAACCTTGAAGAAAGAAGCTTGATTGAGTGATGAAATAGAAATGGACTGCAAAGGGTTGAGTAAGAGGGAAGGGGTCGGCTAGGTAGCACAGTGAACAGAACATGGGCCCTGGAGTCAGGAGGGCCTTAGTTCAAATCCTACCTCAAATACTTCACACTTACTAGCTGTGCGACCTTAGGCAAGTCACTTTACCCCAATTGCCTTGCCTTCCCCCCTCCAAAAAGCAAAAAATAATAATAGTACTTAAGAAAAGTAAGAGGGAAGATTGGTAATGGGTGCAGACAGCTTTTTCTAGGTGATTCACTGTGAAAAAGTAAACAGATACAATGTGATGATAGCCTGTGGTTAGGTGAAGCCATTTTAGGGATGAGACAGACATGAAGCAAGGGAGGATCCAATAGATCAGAAGAAACTGGAAGATAATAATAACTAGACTTTTTGTAGCAAAGTGCTTGAATAATAGCACTTTATAATAATAATATATTATTATATATAATATTATATTATGTATATAATCATATATTATATAATATTATTAATATATTATTAATACATATTATATATAATATAATAATAGCACAATAATAGTAATAGCTAAAGCCCTTCAGAAATATCATCTCATTTGATTCTCACAAAACCCCTAGGAGGTAGGTACTGTTATTATCCTTGTTTCACAGTTGAAGAAACTGAGGCAGAACAGAGGTCAAATGACTTGCCCAGGGTCACACAGCTAGTAAGTGTCCAAGGCTAGATTTGAACTCAAGTCTTCCTGACTCCATGCCCAGCACTTTGTCCATTTCAGCCACTTAGCTGCCCCTATGCTGGAGCCTTCTCCACTTAGTCACCTTCCATCTACTGTCTATGTATCTTGTACGTACCCATTTGTTTCTGAGAAGCAGCATGGTAGGGTGGAGAGAAAGCTGATTTCAAAGTCAGGAGGACCTCGCTTCAAATCCTGCCTCTGACAAATCCTGTGTGACGCTAGACAGGCCACTTAACTCCTGGGCACTCCAAACCTCTCTCTAAGGCTCTTAGTTGCTGAAAAGGTGCATTAAGACAAAGAAGCTTTGCCACCCGGGAGTTCTGGGTGCCAGTGAAAGGCCAGGTCCAGCCCCTCCTCTCTTCTGTTAAAATGGAGGCTTCTTGAGGGCAGGAACTGGCTTTTGCCTTTCTCCACATCCCCAGTGCTCGGCACAATTTTTGGCACACAGTAAGTGATTAATAAATACTTCTTATTTGAACTGCTGGAGGAAAAGGAAAGGTATGGGAGCGAGGGCACAAATAGAGGGGTTTGCCTTAGTGAAGAGAAGGACCTGGGGCAAAGGAAGAGAGGATGAAGGGTATGAATGGGGTTTTGAGGTATAGAGGAGGAGAGGAGAGGGGAATGGCACTGAGTGGTCTGGATTTTCTCAGTAGAGGAGGAGATGAGATCCTTTTCTGGGGGGAGGGGTTGTGTGGGAAGCTTATACAGAGAAGAAAGGTTTGGTGCAGTTTCTGATGCAAAGTCTGTTAGGGGAGAGTAAAATGGATTGCTTTGTGGCAATAAGAATCCAATTAAAACTGGATAACCATTTGTGGCAGACCAAGTCAAGGGCTTTATGTGACTATTTCAGCTCCCCGAAATTGCTCAGATGAGTTAGAGTGGAACAGACAGCAGGTGGGAGAAACTCACGTAAGGTGAGGGTTTGGAAAGGCAGAAGCTGTGACAGGGCAAGGGGTCAAGAAAGTAGAGGATCAGGGTGGCTAGGTGGCGCAGTGAATAGAGCACCGGCTCTGGAGCCAGAAGGACCTGAGTTCAAATCCAACCTCAGACACGTAACACTTGCTAGCAGCCGTGTGACCTTGGGCAAGTCACTTAACCCCAACCACCTTGTCCTCCCCCCTCCAAAAAGCAACCAAAAAGAAAAAAGTAGAGGATGGCAAATGGTTGACCTGATTAACTCCAGGACCAAGACTGGGAAAGGTTAAATGACGGTTAAAGGGACGGAGGGACCAGAGGTGAGAGTAAAGGCAAAGAATAGAACGGGAAGGGGTGAGACTCAGGGAGAGATAGAATTAGAGCAAGTGGTCGGCAAAGACATGAGTCCAATACAGGTATGTGAAATTTTGCTGTTTTCAGTCTGAATGTGTAGTTGTTCATATCCCAAACAATTGGTTACATTAATACACGGGCTTGTCATCTGCCTGCCTGCATAGTCAAGTGAAAGGTTAAATCCCTGGAATAAAACATTCTTTCTGAATGATGTGGGGGTAATGAGACAAAGGGAAAATAAGTCTGTGAAACAAAGGTACAAACACAGTGTTCATCATTATCCCATAGACTAAGGCTGGGATACATCTGAGCTTTAGATCTGAGTTATTCAGCCTAAAACTATATTCCTTTCTACAGCCTAAATAATTTAGTGAAAGGGTACTTGGCATAGTCAACTGCGTGTTACCAGATGTCTGTCTTTCTCCTTATATCTGGGGCCCTGCATATTAAACTCGCCTGTAAGATTTGTCTCTCAAACTACAGACCAATTCACCTACAGTTGACGGCAAACAGCAGACGCCAGTCTATACTCACACACCGTTCCCTGGATGTGGTCTATACTTGGTTACAGTCAATCTCCTCCTCCGGACCCACTGAGAAAGGGACAGCTGTATGCCCCTTTTCAGCCTGAAAAAGCTACAGAAGGAGAGACCTCTGTCCCTTTTCCCAAATGAATTTGGGTCCCAGTTCTTTGATGGGGGATGATGGAATCCTAATAAAGCTGTCCCCAGTCCCAATATTCTAACCTCATTATTGACCCCACTGTACCTACCTAGCCTCCCCCCTCCCAGCCCCGGCCAATGTCCTAATTTTTTCATATATGTCTCACTGCTCACTGGAACAACAGGTGTGTCCCTGAACTCTGAGTTCCCACAGAAACAGCAGGTGTGTCCATGTGATGGGAACCCAGCCACTAGTCACTGCCCCCAGACCCATTCCCATAGAAACAGGAGTGTTCTTGTACTCAACCACCATCATCCATCTATCCCAAGACAGGACCACAATACCTAACTATCTGTCCTGACCAGACAGGACCAACTGGAGGGCAGCACGACCAGAATGTTTATCCACCATACCATAGACGGGTATTCCTCCATTACCTAATCCCTTAACAAATCCCTCTTGCCTTTTTAATATTAACCATATTCCCATATTCTATGTAAGTTTTTGCTATGTTATTGCATCTTTAGCCTATAAAAATCCATCTTGCTTTCTCTGAAGTTGCTGGCTCCTTTTGGAACTTAGCTTCATGAGAGGCGTCAATCTCAATAAATGTCTATACTTGGATTAGAGGTGGTCTGACTCTGAATTCTTTGAGATGGTTCCACCAAAACACATCATGAAACCCCAACAGTTTTGGGGATGGCAGAGTCCCCACGGCAACAGTGGGGAAGGAAGGACAGAGAGTGACAAAAGACAGAAGCTAAACTCTTAGGGTTCTCACAACTCTGCGACACTAAATTCTATGATTCTTTGGTTCAGGGGAAGGATCAGAGACTGAGTTAGGGAAAAACAATAAAGGGAGCCTGAAGTCAGACTCACAGGGCCTGAGAATGTAGGAGACAGGATTGTTTCATCTCTGTTTCCTCCTCTGTACAAATTAAAGTTAGAGACCACATGATTTCTAAGCCCCTTGACAATTTTAAATCCTTTACTCCTATGACAGAAAGAAGTTCTTTCTGTTAGCTTTGGGGGTGATAGGATGAAGTGGGGGAGACTCTTAATCCTGTGATATGCCCTCTTCTGGAGTCTCTGGCTCTCTGTGAGTGTGTGAGGAGGAGGACAGAAGAGGGGGACAAGTCACTCTTTTCTCTGAAGATCAAGAAAAGAGAGAGGGGAGGGAAGGAAGCAGACCTGGGAGATAGCAAATGTTCTCCATAGAAAGGCAGGGACAGGGCAAGGACTAGGAGATCCTGGGGATGCCTAAAGCACCACGTGGTTATGGGGAGCCAGGACTGGGTTGGAGGGAGCCTGGTGCTGGGTGTGTGAATGCGGGGAAGTGACTGCTCTGGTCTCTACATTCCAGACCCGCCCTCCCCAGCAGGCCCCTGGACTGCTCCTACACCTATCCTGTCACCCCACCCCACCCCCACACCTTGCAGTTCTGAAACACTAGGATGAGCAGAGAGAGGATGAGCATGGAATGAGAAGGGAGGGAGCCAGATTCCAAGGATTTGAGAGGGCATCCTGACCCTGTCCTGCCCCGAAGTCCTCCAAAGACAGCGGCCCCATGGGAACTGGTCCAATTAGCACACACCTGTCCCTGCATCCCTGCACACACACTCACCCCCAGGCGAGCTGCCCCTAGACCACTGGGTGGGAACACAGAGTGAAGTGCAAGGCCCGCGTAGCCTGGGGTAGTGAGCTCTGGGGACGCGGACGCCCGTGGGAAGATGCCCTCCGCCTCGCTCCCCTCCCTCCCTCCCTGCCGCAGGTGCAGGCGGCCCAGGGCAGGGTGGGGGCCGCAGGGTAGCGGAGGGAAAGGAAGGAAAGGCCGGGTCCCAGCCCTGTCCCCCATCCCTTCCTGCCTGGGGTGCGGGGCCTGCTGCCCCAAGGTCTCACCTGTGCCTGCCGGGCTCGGGCCGCTGCCTCCGCGCTCCTGCCGCCCCTCCTCCTTCTCTTCCTCCGATGTCGCTGCAGCTGCTGCAGTAGCCTCTGCCCGAGCTCCGGCTGGCCCTGGGTCCTCTGGCCGCTGCCGCCACCGCCGCCGCCGCCGCTGGGCTTGGGCCTGGGCCGCATGCGCCGCCGCCGCAGCAGCAGCCGCCGATACGCCGCTGGTCCCCCGCCCCCAGCTCCGTGCGCTCCCCTCCGCCCGCCGAGATCCATGGCAGCGGCCTGTCCCCTCACCCCTCGCCTTCGATCGGCCCCTGGGTTCCTCTGAGTCCCCCAACTTGCACTTGGCTGGGGACCCCCTCATGCCCTACTCAACCTGACATGTGACCCCTGGAATTCATCTGGCAGTCCCCTCTGCTCAACTCCCCAGCACCACTGACTCTGTCATCCAAACGTGATAGGGGACCCCCGCCCCTCTTTGTATTCCTTGTTCATTGCACCAACTCACACTAGCCTGGATCCCCCAAGCCAGCCCCTCCCTCCTCACCATCTTGACCCCCTCAGCTGCACGTGACCTAGAGCTCTCCCCTCTTGTGGCCCCCCCACATGCTCCTTTCTCACTCCACTCCCACTAAACTGAGTCCCCTAAGCTAACACTGAGTTTCTTCTTTTTAGCCCTTTCCCCCCACCATCGCAAAACCCTCCCCTCCAGTGTGACCCCCTCAACCACGTGCGACTAGAACTCCCAGGACTTTGTCCCCCAGGTTCCTCTTACTCTCAACCCCTCCTCCACCCCAGCCTTCACTAGCCTGGATCCCCCAAGTTCAGCCTGAGGTCCTTTTATCCTATCCGTCTTTCCCCACCATCAAGACTCACTTATCCTTCCCCCACCTTGAGACCTTTCACACAAGTCCCAAGTTCCCACCACCAGCACCACAGACCCAGAAGGAGACCTTTGTCCTCAGTCCTCACCTGCTGGAGCCTCCCTAAGTCCAACCTGTTACACAGTCCCGCCAGCTTGCTCCCCGATTCCCTTCAAACACCCCTCTCATCTCCAGAAGCATCTCCCACCTTCCTGGCTGGGATCACTAACTTCCAGTTCTTAGTGCTGAGCCTTCAAAGCACTTTCACTCCTCTTTCTAGATTAAGACTTTCCTAACAGCCCCCACCCCCCAAGGGGCGGGGCTTAATTTTGGCCGTAGAACTGATGGAGTAGATGTAGCGCTGGGCTTGGAATCAGGAAGACCTGAGTTCAGATTCACCCTCAGACATTTCTTACTAGCTGTGTGACCCTAGGCAAGTCACTTAACCTGTGTTTGCCTTAACCAAGAAAACCGCACACCCAGTACTGGCATGGTCCACAGAGTCACAAAGTGGGACACAACTGAACAACAAGAGGAGAAACTGAGGCTAAAAGAGGGGCAGAGGTCACAGACAGCCTCTGTCCCTGTACAATCATGGCCCAAGGGCACAAAAGAAATAAGGGTAGTGCGCTTCAGCAGTCCAGATCCCCCTTATTGTGAGTCTCTCCCCTCCAGCCCTCCCCTCCCTTGTTAGTCTCCAGGATTTATCTCTCAAGTGAATGTAGAGGCAGGCCTGCAAAGAACTTGCGGGACAGAGAAACAGGCACAGAGATTCTCAAAGATACACAAAAACAGAGACACTGATTGGGACAAATTCAGGAGCAGACACCCAGAAACCGATCCAGGCAGGTAACAGAGACACCGACTCCACACACCAACAGAGCAGCTCATGGACACGTGAAGTTAACATTCAGAAGCAACAGTACGATCGGCTGGGATGCGGAGTGATACACAGATGCGAGTTACTGAATTAATTAGGCAGGGCTGGACTGGGATTCTGAAAACCTTGGCTTGTCATGACTAACTTTAAGTATGACTTTGTGAGAAACTCATCTTTCCCTCTTCCCTCTCATTTACAGCTAGCTCATCTTTTCCTCCCCAGTCGCTGTTCTCTGCCCTTCCCAGTCTCTGCTCTCTTCCCTCTCAAGTCTCTCTTCTATGCCCTCTCAAGTCTCTCTTCTATGCCCTCCCATGTCTCTGTTCTCTGCCCTCCCCAGTCTCTATTCTCTGCCTTCCCCAGTCTACTACCTGCCCTCCCATGCTTCTGTTCTCTGCCCTCACAGCTCTACCATGCCCTATGGAGCCTCTGAAACTCCCCTTCTTCCTGGACCTCTTCTATCTTCTTGCACTGAGAAACCTGGCTCTCTCTGAAAAACAAGGTATCCTTGGCCACCATCTCTAGTGATGAGTGCTTCCCTTATGCCCCCACTATGTGGCACTAAGCTAAGAGAGAAGTAAACACGCTCTGCTTTTCACTGCTGCTTCCAAACCATCCTTTTGTCCCCAGCACCCTTTGAGGCTCACTCTCCATGTCACGGGTCCAGATCCTTGTAATATTCATCTAACGGGACTTTAGCCTCTCTTGTTTGAGGAGTTTGGTGCCTAGCTTAAGGTCTTCCTCTCAATCCCAATTCTTGACATCATACTCAGAGATAGCAATATATACATTGACATTCCCTTGGACACTTTGGCCTCTCAGATCCTCAACCTCTTCAGTTCCCAGGACTTACACCTTCACTACACTCTGAGGACCCACAGGGTGGGCACTTGCACCTAAAGGTTCACAATCACCCACCACTATGCCATCTCCATAACCCTCAGCACTGAAATTCCCCTCTCTGATCATTGCCTTCCATCCTCCCCAGCCCTATTCTTCATCCTCATCATAACCTCCAGTGTTTCCCTTTCCCTCTTCTCCCAGTTAATTTTCCCAACTTTAACTCTACTTTCCTTCCCTTCACAGTCTTGCACCTTATTATTTACCGGTTAAATTTCACACTTTCCTCCTCCTTTGAATCCCTTACACCTTTGTCATTCTTTGCTGAACCACAAACTTGGATCATCTCTTCTATCCCCCTCTTCCACTCCTCATATGCTACACACTGTTAGAGAATGTTACTCAACTATGCTGGCTGGAAACCCTCATGATGTCTGATCAGGACTGGACCATCCCTGTCTCTCAGAATCCTTTTTTATTTTCTCAATGACTTTTAAAAAAAATATATTGCCAGTAGTTTTCTCTCTTCAGACTCTCCTCACTCTCCCACTCCTACCTGAGTCTCACCTCTACTAAGAAAACCAAGGTCATTCACCATGAGTTTTTTTCTTCTCTATTCTATGCTTCAAAACTTTCCTTCACAACCCCACACTCTCCCATCTCTTGCTCCAGTCTGTGAGAAAAAGATAGTCCTCCTCCTAACCAAGGCCAATGTCTCCACAATCTCTTCCTTAATCCTACCCCTCCCATGTCCAGGAGCTTTGCCCCTTTGCCCCCCTCACCTCTTCTCTCCACCATCTACAAAAACGTCCAAGACTCTCCATTCTTGAAAAACCTTCACTTAACTTTGCCTTCCCTCGAGCTATCATGCTATATCTCTTTTCCAATCATAGCTTAGTAAAAAGGTCATCCCTTCATTTCCTCACCATCTCCTTTCTCAACCCTTTGCAATTCAAAAATCTATCTTATCACTCAAGTGAAATCACTCTTTCCAAGGTTACCAATGCACTTGTAATTACTGATTGCAAGGTATTTTTTTCCCCTGGGCCTTATCCCTCTTGAGCACTTCACTGCTTGTGACACCATCAACCATCCCCTTTATTCAGGATACTCTTTCCTTGACTTTTCCAACACTGCCCTCTCCCAGTTTTCCTCCAGACCTCTTCCTTAGTCTCCACTTTTAGATTTTCATGGTCTTCTACACTTTTGCTGTGGAAATTCCCCCAAGGTTATGTCCTGGGACTGATTCTTATCCCCCAACTCATGCTCTTTTTTTTTTTGGCTTTTTTTTGGAGGGCAAGGTCACATGGCTAGTAAGTGTTAAGTGTCTATGGCCGAATTTGAACTCAGGTCCTCCTGACTCCAGGGCTGGTGTTCTATTTACTGCACCACCTAGCCACTCCAATTCATGCTCTTTCTTTGTGATCTCACTCCCATAGGTTCAATGATCATCTCTACACAGAGGATTCCCAAACCTCAATATCCAACCCTAATCTCTCTTCTGTACTCCATAATACCAGCTATGTGCTGAACAGCTCCATGTGGACGTTGCTCAAGTCTTATAGCCCCCAAAGAGAAGGCCTTTCCTTCTATCTACATATATCCCTCCAACAAACTTGTCTGTTTCTGTCCAGGGTTCCCTCATTCTTCTTGTCACCTAGGTTCAAAACCTTCAGGACATCCTGGATGCTTTCCTCTCCCTCTCCCATCCCCCACCCCATATTCAATCACTTCCAAACCAAGCCAATACAAGACCTCATATGTGAAAAGCACTGTGCTAGTTGTTCGGGATAAAAAGACAAAATGCAAACGAGTCCTGCTGTCAAGAGCTTACATTCTACAGGCTTGTAGGGAAGGGGAAGGAGAGGAACATGGAAGGCGGGAAAGGTAGGCTGGAGTCAAGTTGTGATGGGCTTTAAAAGTCAAACTGAGAATCTTGCATTCGATTCTGGAGGTAAGAAAGAGCCCCTGGAAATTATTGAGCGGGGGAGCGGCAAGGTCAGACTTACACTTTAGGAATATCTCTTTGTCTTGGGCTTTGACTGGAAAAAAAAAAGTTCTTTGCAGGACAGGACTGTTTGGTTTATGTCCTGTTCTCAGTTCCTTGTATACAGACTAGCTGAACTGAATGGACTCGCATTAAATTGAAGTCGCTTCTTTGCCTCAGTTTCCCCACCTGTAACATGAAGGATCTCTCTGTGTGAGCTTACGTCAGACACACCCCAAGGAGGAGGCTGTATCTAAATCGAGGACCTCTAGTTAAACCCTGATAGTTAGAGGCCGGCAAAGCCCGCCCATCTGTGGGAGGGCTGGAAGGGGCGTGTCCAGAGGCGGGTTCTCCTCGCTGGCCCGCCTCCCTGGGGGTAGGGGCGGGCGGCCAGAGTTCGGGGCTTTAGATCCGGGTCTAGCATTTCGCAGTGAGGCGCGGAATTCTCTGTGTTTTCTGTCCCCCCAGACAGCAGGATCCCCGACCCTGGCAGCATGAAAATCGCGATCTTTGGAGCCACCGGCAGGACCGGGCTGGCCACCCTGGCTCAGGCTGTGCAAGCAGGCATGGGACAAGGGCCCTGGGATCTGGGGGTGCAGGGTCACTTGGATGGGGTACAACGTGGAGACGCAGGGAAGGGCTGCGGGGCTCTGAAGGGTTAGAGGAAAGTGGGGGGCGTGTGGAGATTAGGACAGGGCTGGGGGGGTATGGAGAAAAGGCAAGGGAGAGGGCACAGGGAGCCTAGGGGGCATGGAGATTACCACAGGACTGGGGTGGCATGGAGAAGTACAGGGAGCCTAGGGGGGCGTGGAGATTAGAATAGGACTGGGGGGGGCATGGAGAAGAGACAGGGGGAGGGCACATGGGGAAATTGAGGGTTATTAATATTAGCACAGTGGCAAAGTACAGAAGGTTGGGGGGTCGGGGTAGCATTGCTATTTGTCCTTCCTTCTTAAAGAGGGCCATGACACCAGGGAGGTGATGCTGTGATATGCAAGGGAACTGGATTGAAGTGAGGGAGCTGGGGAGAGGGCAAAAGGGATTCTGGGGAAGAGACTAGATGAGGTCTTAGGGAATTTGGAGGACAATGGAAAGCAGGAATAGGCACAGGGAAACATATATGGGCGTGGGGCACAGAGGGTTCTGAGGGAACCTAGAAATGAGGTGTAGGATAGGACTCTGAGGCACCCGGGACTGGGGCTCTGGTGGAGGCCTGGGAATGAGGACTGTGGGAGATATGGGGATGGAGCCAGAGCCAACAGGATTCTCTAGGGCCCAGGGATCTTTGTGGGGCACATGGAGGTAGGGCACAGAAATAAAGCTGGGTCATAGGGAACACTTGGTTTTCTAGGGGGAGAGACTGACTATGAGCAGAAGTCACCATGGGAGCCCTAACACTGTCTCCAGCATGGGACATAGTAATTTCATAAGATCAGCCTCTGGAATGGGACAACCCAGGACTAGAGTTCTAGCCTGGGCCAGGAGGAGAGGCTGGATCTGGAAGGGGAATAAATGCTCCTTTTGGGAAGGCCTGGGAGAGGATCTTGGGGGCCCCTTCAAATGACACCAGCTCCCTGCCTGGTCTGGTTCTCACAGATAGACCACCTAGCAGCATGGAGAGGTGGTGAGAGAGATAACAGAGTATCTGAGGGTGCCACAAGGGTGGGTGGGGGTGCCTCTGGCATCCTTCCCCCAGCCTGGGCACCCTTGAAATGGATACTCCCCAAGCAATACTGCAGCCCAGAGAATCACCCCTCCCAGGCCCCAGTGTCCAAGTAACCCCTTTTGTGACATGTGATAGGGAGAGGAAGCAGAAAGAAAGAGGAGATATTTTTGCTGACTAGGATTTCAGGAGTAAGGGAGCAGTGTGGGGAGGTGAGGAAGTTGGGAGTTGCTGAGTCATTCCTCTCCCAACTTCCTCCTGCCCCCAGTTTTTCCCCTCCCTGCTGCTCACCATCGGAATTACACCAAACACAAGAGGATTTGGTAGGCTGGACATATTGATGTCCCTGGGCGTTCACTTTCCAAGTCTCTATAATAAGGAAAACAGCCTCTGTTGTAGAGGAAGCCTGGTGTCTTGGAGCTAGAGCTGGAGCTCCAATGTATACTCATCAGACAGCCCTCAGAGAAGTCACTGAGCCTCAGTTTCCTGCTTTGTAAAATGTATCTTGCCTCCCTCACAGAGCAGTCTTACCCAGGCATTAACCCCAGTCTGGAAACCTGACCCAGGAAAGCCTACTTGGTGTAGGAGACAAGGAAGAGAATTTTGGATTTGTAGTGTTCAGTTCAGATCCTTGCCTTTTGTTTTGTACTTGCATTATTTACCTCTCCAGGGAATTATGATCATGGGATCCTAGAACCAATCCTGAAAGGGACCTCAGAGACTATGTAGTCCAACTCCTTCATTTTACGGATGAGGAAACTGAGGCAAACAGGTTAAGTGATTTGCCCAAGGACACTTGGTAGTAAAAGTGTCAGTGGTAGCATTGGAACCTAGGTGCTCCGACTGCAACCTTGCCTCTCGTGTACTGGTGTGCTGAAATTCTGCATGAAGTCTTTTCTAGACCTCCCTCATCTGAGTGCCTTTCTTCCAAGACCACTCCTGATTTACCCTCTCTGAGTCTCATTTGTACATCACCGTTTGCGTGTTGTCTCCACTATCTCCACACCAGGGAGCCCATTGATTTCAAGCTCCCTGAGAGCAAGCCTTGTCTTTGTTTCCTTTGCATCCTTAGCACAGTGCCTGGCACATAGAATGTGATTCATGAATTCTAGTTGGGTGATATTGGACCATTCTAAGATGCAAAGTCCCAGGTTCCTGATCCTTAGACGACACCTGACCTCTCTATTTCTCTTGTTGTTTCTCTTCCATCTCTAGGTTACCAAGTGACAGTGCTGGTGAGGGATGCCTCCAAGCTACCCTCTGATGGCCCCCAGCCAGCCCGGGTGGTGGTGGGTGATGTTCTGAAAGCAGACAACGTGAATGAGACTGTGGCAGGACAGGATGCTGTCGTTATATTGCTGGGCACCGGCAGTGACCTGAGTACTGAACCTCCCCTGTGCCCCCGGCCTGTCCCTGTGCCCCGGCCCCCTCATCCACCGCCACCCCCACCACCTCCACCGCTCCCACTGCCTCCACCCCCTCCAACCAGTGACCATCACTCTCTGTCCTCCCCTCCAAGGTCCCACCACCGTGATGTCAGAGGGCACCCGGAACATTGTGGCCGCCATGAAGGCCCATGGCGTGGACAAGGTCGTGGCCTGCACCTCGGGTGGGTGGAGCGGGGACCTTGAGCCTTACCCAGGCATTAACCCCTGCCTGGAAACCTGGCCCAGCCTGGAACCTTAGCTAGCACAGAGAAGTATGGGGGGGGGGGGGAAAGGCTGGAAAAGATGGAGGGGATCTGAAAAGGGGCATGCGTGGTCTCTCAAATCTGGACTGAAGGGGTGCAAAGCACAGCAGCCAAAAAGGAGAGCATTCTGGAGACCAGGCCAGCTGACTGAACCGGGGGTATTTAGCTGGAATAAGAGGACAGGTAACTATCTTCCAGGATTGGCTACACCTGGAATCAGGAAGACTTTCTCAGTGGTTCTCAACCTGTGGGTCGTGACCCCTTTGGAGGTCGAACGGGGTTGCCTAAGACCATCGGAAAACACATATTCCGATGGTCTCAGGAACCAAGACACTGCTTCTCTCTCCGTCTCCAGGCAGGTTTGCTCACATGCAGACATGCCCACGTATGAGTATTAAAGGGTTGCGGCGTTAGGAAGGTTGAGAACCACTGCAAGTTTAGACACTTAGTAGTTGTGTGGCCTTGGTCAAGTCCCTGCTTCTGTTTGCCTCAGTTTCCTTACCTGTAAAATGAAGATAATAATAGTGCCCACCTCCCAGGGTTGTTGTGAGGACCAAATGAAGTACTGTTTGTAAAAGCACTTACCATATTGCCCGGCACAAAGTAGCTAGGATATAAATGTTAGCTATGCAAATTATCCTTACCAAGTGAAATCGTATTTGTAAAGCACTTATATGGCGCCTGGTATATAGTAGGTATTTCATAAATGTTATCATGTTGTCATTATTAAGTGAGATCATATTTGTGAAGCCTTGCACGTAGCATAAAAATGTCAGCTATGATTCTTCTTACTCTTTTGGGAAGAGGAATTAGACTTATTCTATCTGCCCCAGGAGGGAAAAATTAGGAACCTTAGGTAGAAGAAGCTTCAGAGAGGGAGATGCCACTCAACAATGGAGCAAATGAACGAGCACAAATTTCCTAATGGAGATATGAACAAAACCTGAACAAAAAGTCTGAAACTAGCGGACACAAGGCACCCTCATCAACTTTCTAGCTAAATTTACATGTCACCTCCTGTGATGGAACGCAAACTTGAGCCCAATTATTTAGGTGTTAAGATAGCAAAGGCTTTTTGTCTTCCTACATTTCTATAATTTCCTTATTAATTAAAAACTGCTTTTTAAAAAAGAGATTCTCTAGTTGCGGGGAGAGGGGGAAAGAGAGAGGGAGAGAGGAGGGGAGGAGAAAGAGGGGGGACCGTGAGACAGAAAGAGAGAGAGGGAGAGAGGGAGGGAGGAAGGGAGGGAGGGAGGGAGGGAGACAGACAGACAGACAGACTTCTTAATGATGAGAGCTGTCCAGAGGTGAAATGGGCTGTCTCCAGAGGGAATGAGTTTTTCCTATCAGTCTTTAATAAATGATATATGACCACTCCTCAGGGTATTGGGCCAGGATTGTCTACTCCTTTCTGTAACTCTGTCCCCTTCTTGCTCTTTCTGCAGCTTTCCTCTTGTGGGACCCAGCTCAGGTCCCTGCCCGGCTCCAGGCAGTGACCGATGACCACATCCGTATGCACAAACTGCTGTTGGAGTCAGGGCTACACTATGTGGCTGTGATGCCCCCACACATTGGTTTGTGGCTTTGGGAGGGTGGGCCCTGGATTCTTCCTTGTTCATACCCATTTATGTCCCTTGGGTGAAAAAAAAAAAGAATTCTTAAACTCATCCGGTGACCTCTTAAGGTCTCTTCCAATTCAGATTTGGTGGTTGGTTCATGCCCTGGCTCTGCCCTGAGTCAGGTGTGTGACCTTAGGGCTTTAGTTTGCCTAACTGTAAAGAAAGAGTGTTGGGACAGCTAGATGGTGCAGTGAATAGAGCACAGGCCCTGGAGTCACGAGGACCTGAGTTCAAATTCGGCCTCAGACACTTGACACTTGCTAGCTGTGTGACCTTGGGAAAGTCACTTAACCCCAATTGCCTTGCCTTCCCTTAAAAAAAAGTCATCTAAGAGAGAGTATCTGAGTTGATTTTGAGTCTGAGTCTAAGCCTTGGTCTCCAGGAGATGTCTTCATTCAGAACTCAGAGAACATCCATCCATCCCTTTCTAGACAGGACAAGAGACAAGGGAGAAAGGGAAAGTTGAACTTCAAAATGCCTTCTTTTCCTCTTCCCACTACAGCTGGGGACCAGCCGCTGACAGGGGCTTACAATGTGACTATGGATGGACGGGGTCCTTTCAGAGTGATCTCCAAACATGACCTGGGACACCTCATGCTTCGATGCCTCACCACCACCGAGTATGATGGACATAGCATCTACCCTTCTCATCAGTATACATAGGAGAACGTGGCATCTGTACCATGAGCCCAACCCCCACCTAGCTGGTCCCCGGGGGAGGAAGAGCAGCACCTGGTCCTGTCCTTTGGCAGCAGGAATGGCCCGTTGCTCAAGGGGGCATTAGCAAACAAACTAATAAAAGATGATGTAGTCCCAAGTGCTGGATTCCTGGCCTTCCCTGTCTTCCTTCTCTTTGTCTCTGTCTCTCTGTGTCTCTCCCCTGCCCTTCTCTCTCTTTCTCTCCCTCTTTGCCCACCTAGCGCCCTCTGGTTTCTTTTTTTTCTTTTTCTTTTTTGATTTTTGGAGGGCAATTGGGGTTAAGTGACTTGCCCAAGGTCACAGGGCTAGTTTTGTGTGTGTGTGTGTGTGTGTGTGTGTGTGTGTGTGTGTGTGTGTGTGTGTTAAGTGTCTGAGGCCGTATTTGAACTCAGGTCCTCCAGGGCCGGTGCTCTACTCACTGCGCCACCTAGCGGCCCTGGTTTATTTCTAATACTTGTTCTGCAGCTTTGGGTTTTCAGAGGGGCGGCGGCTGCCTCAGGTTCTAGGAGACAACCCTGTGGGTCTTTACTCCTAACACAATAACTCCCAGTAACCATCTGTAGGCTTAATTGGCCTTTTAGAAAAGGTATTGATGAAGATAGCATTATATACAGTAAGTATGTAACATTTCTCCACTAAGCTTGGGGTTCACTTTCCCACAAATACAAAGTCTATGGGAAGAATAAGCTAATTACAACCCACCACTCCTAGTCCTGAAGGCCATGGTAATCCTCACCTCCTGAGTTCCTAGGTGGTGATCCTCTTCCACTGGCAGGGTAAGGACCTCAAAGCTACTTTGTTGCTATAAGGGTCGCTCTGTCTGCGTCTGTTCTTGAGCTCTCCATGGTGCCTCACATTCTGTGGAACCAAGGAACTCTGCTGGATGAAGTGTCTCCCTCTGGGCAAGACGAAGGAAGAGATGTGGCTGATGACCTACAAGGTGACAAAGGTTACTTAGTTTCCATAAGGGACTGTCTCTCTGTGTCCACATCTGCCTAGAATGTGTGTCCTCAAGCTCTCCATGGTGCCTCAAATTCTGTGCAACCATCTACTAGATGGAGTGTCTCCCTCTGTGCAAGTCCAGGGGAGAGATGTGGTTAATGGAGCTGGGAAAGGGAAATCGCTTTCTCTGCCCCAACCCCTCCCAGCAGGGGTCTCAAGCCACAACCCAGGATTCAGCAAAGCCTCAAAGTCCTTAGGGTTTCACTTTTTGATATCCCCTGAGGCTAGCTAATTTGTTTTCTGGTCAAACCCCATTGTTCTCTTCTGGACTCAATCTGAAAAGTGGGGTTATCTCTACAGTCAGTTTAACACCTCATTAATGCTTTGGGTATATATGGGGGTAGGAAATAACAATAACTTTCTCCTTCCCTATGTTTGTCTCTCTTCATCTGACGGACTTTCCTTCCTTTTCTGACGCAATGCACCTGTTTCTCCTCTCGGTCTCTCCTTGTCTTTCCTCATCTCTTCTTCCCTGTTTTTTTCTTCCTGGTCTGTATCACCTCCCTTATTGGTCTCTGGCTCTGTTCTGATACCCTGGTCTATTATCATTTCATTTGTCCGGTGTCTATATCTCTTTCCCTCTGTCTCTCCTTATCACTGTCTGTCTATCCTGTGATTTCCTAGTCTATCGCTTTGCTGGTTGTTCCCTTTGTCTCTCTGTGTCTATCTGTCTCTCCTTTCCTCCCTCCTCTCCGTTCCCGTCTGTCTCCCTGTTTCTCCTCTTGTATCTCGCCTTCCCTGTGTCAACTCTTGTCCATCTCCCCTCTCCAGTCCGTCTCTTCTTCCATCTGTTTCTCTTATCAGTCCCCATTCCCTCAGGTACCTGGCTGTATGTGTGCATGCACGTGTACGTACACGTTTGGGGTGTGCGTACACGTGTGGGGTGTGCGTGTGAGAGAGAGAGAGAGAGAGAGAGAGAGAGAGAGAGAGAGAGAGAGAGAGAGAGAGAGAGAGAGAGAGAGAGAGAGAGAGAGAGAGGGAGGGACGGAGGGAGGGAAGCCCCGCCCAGGACAGATCTAGTGCCTCCAGTCGGGGAGTCCGAAAAGGCAGGATTCTGGTCGCCTAGGCGACCCCAAACTTCCTCCTCCTCCCCCGCCTCTGGTCCTTCTGATTGGCTGCAGGCGGGGCTTTGGACTGCCGCCCCTTTACGCCTGCGCTGTAAACACCTCCAAGTGCGAGTAGGTGGGGTAGGGCGGGGTTCTCTTTCCGCCAGCTCCAGCGAAAATAACTCTTTTCTCCTCCCCACCTCGCCTCCTCCCTCTGGGCTTTTAGATGACCCAGGGAGGAGGGGCCCTCACCGACCCTGGGAGATTGAACTAGGAAGCTAGTTAGTTTGGCAGTCACGCAACTCAGGTCTTTAAATGGCTGGGAGCGGAGGTAGGGAAGAGCAGGAATGAGAGGAGACAAGCATCACCTGTAGTCGGAACGGTAACCTCACCCAGCCAATCAGCGCGTGGCGCGGGTGAGGCTTTAACCAGTCTCTGAGAGCGGCCGGGCTGTTGGCTGGGCTGCCTGGGTGTGACAAGCACAGGTTCCAGGCCCCTTCCCCGCCTCCAGTCCGGAGCCATGGAGCCCGGATCGGTGAGCTGGAGTCGGGGTGGATTGGGTAGGAGGAGAAGGAGGAGGCAGGGAGTCCCAGTGGATCAGAGCTAGCAGGAGGAGGCAGGAAAACTTCATGGACTGGAGGGTTGGGAAGAAGACTGGAGCTCTAGGAGAATCAGACCAGGTTTTAGAGCCCTGGGAGATCAGAGTGAGAGGGGGGAGGGAGATGGTGGTAGTGATGTAAATTCAAGCTCTGGGAGGCGTAGTGGTCTGGCTTTGGGCGCCGATGGGGAAACCGTGGCTAACAGCCCTTTTTAAATGGCTGCGTGCTGTAGTGAGATTGGGATTGAGACCTCGGTACAAATGCCAGTCTTTCCTCCAATACTTAACTAGCTGTGTGTTTATGAACTTGCATCTTAACCTTTGAGTCTCAGTTTTCCCGTTGGTGAAATGGGGATAATGATTCTTATACTGAGAAATTTAGGGCGTTATTCAAACGTGTGAGTTATTATGGACCAGACTAGAACTGCCCGGAGGAGGCAGGGAGACCTCCGGGGATAGAGGCGGGGTCAAGGAGAAGACTGGAGATCTGGGAGAATCAGACCAGGTCTGACCCTGGGAGGTCAGAGTCAGAAGCTGCCTTATTTGGGAGAGAGGTGAAGGAAGTGAAGGGACCTCTTTCTCCTGCCCTCATCTCTTAAGGACCCAGGTGCTTGTGTCTTTGCTTAAGCTCCCCAGTTCTCACCCAAAAGAACCTCGGAATTTTTCTGTAGCTTTAGTTTGGAGTGGGGGTGGGTGACTGGGGAATTTCGGGGAGTGGGGAGGTACATGTTTCTGTGTGATGGGTTTTGTTGTGTTTTTTTTTTCTTAACAGTTTAGAGAGGGGCGGAGCAGCCAGGAGCCCCAGAAGGCTGAAGATGGAGTGGCCTTCTGGGAGTTGTAGTCCCCTACCTGAATGGTTCCATGCTCCCTCCCCAGAAATAGAAACTGCAACTAACATTCCCCAATAGCCTCCGGGAAAGGAAAGGGCTACGCCTTCTGGGCGTAGGTTTGGAGAGGATCAGACACTCTCATTGGAGCACAGGCCAAAATGGGGGTTGTCTGAACATTTCTAAGACGGGAGGGGTGGAGCAAGGTAGTATGCTCTAGTGGGTGCCTAGTCCCGAGGGTGGGGCAGCCCCCAGGGCACATATGAGGCCCTTTGCATATCTTTGCTAAACTAGTCCTTTCTCTGGCTTGTCCCCAGAGAATCTAGAGTACTGGTTTCTAGTCTTGAATTGTCAGTAAATGACTTCGGGCAAGTTCCTTCCCTCTCCCCATCCCTCGGTTTCCCCCTCCGTAAAATGAGAGGCACCCTAGTACAAAGTGAATCCCCAGGCGATCAAAGTCCTGAATTATCAGAATGATAGGACCTAGAAGGGACCTTTAAAATCATTTTACAAATGAGGAAACAGTTCCAGAAAGGTCTACTTACTACTGGGTGTCAGAGAGACCGGAGTTCAAATCCAACTATCTCCAAGTCTCTGTGGGCAAATCACTGAACCTAAATCTCTTCATCTGTAAAATGGAAAACGCTTGGACTAAATAGCTTCCAGTTTGCTTGTTCCTTTCCAGGTATCAATTCATGATCCTGAGTGAGGCTATTCCCTCTACTTGTGCATGCAGGTCAGTGCCTCCTCAGCAATTTATAGTCTGAGAGTTGCCAAGAGCACTAAAAAGTTGTGACTCACCCAGGATCCCACCATACTGTCTGAGGTAGGATTCAAACCCAGGACTTTCTGGTTTTGAAACCAGCTCTGTCTACCCATTGTTCCAGTCTCTTCTCATACTATAATGATGTCAAATCAAAATCCTCGGTGTTTCCCAAATTAGTCTTTGAGGATAAAACAAAGGGCATCTCTAGGCTTTCCTGGCCAAGTCCAATCCATTCTGCCAGTATTCAGAAGTGGGCCCTAACAGAGTCTCCAATCCAACCCCATCATTTTATAGAGGGAAGAAAGGGGGATTTAGAGTTGGTAAGAGTTTTAACAGGGACCCCATAGCGAGTCAGTGGCAGAGGCTCTTCTAGGGCCCAAGGCTCTCTGGGGACCCTTTGAAGTAGGAACCCTGTAGGATGCATGTAGGACATCCTAACTCCTGTCCCCTTTCCCATCAGGGGACCATGGTGGTTGGTGTGAAGCGCAAGTACCCAGATGATCCCCAAGATCCAGAAGAGGTAGAGGCTGGGAAGGAGTCCCAGGAGCAGGCCCCCCTCTCCAGGTCCAACCTAGGCCAGACCCTACTTCGCCTTTCAATGGACAAATTCCAGCTTCGCCCTCCAAGCCTCCTGAGGCAAGTGCTTATCACAAACACCCTGAACCACATTAGGGAAAAGATGTACCTGGAGAGGAGCCCAGCCTCTCCCCAGGAACCCAGATTAGAGCTGCTTTTACCCTTGACTGCCCAATCTGCCAACAACTTCCTTAGGGAGCTGGAGGTGATCCTAGGCTTAAGAGCCACAGGGGACTGCTGTGCGCCCCCAGATCTGAGCTGTAGCACTACCTCTGCCTCTAATCTGTTGAGTGACTGCAGGCAAATACCTTCCTCTCTTGGGGTCTCAGTTTCCCCATCTGTCAGAGTTGAGGAGGAGGATGAGGAGGAGGAGGAGCCTACCCTGGGCAGCTTTGAGATCATGAGCGACAGGTACCTTGGAGACCTGGTTCTCGATGACTTCTTCCCTGACATTGACACTTCAGATGTGAAAAGGGATCCTTGGCCCTCACCTTCCGCCATTGCTTCCTTCTCTGGGGCAGCCAGCTCCCTAGGGCAGCCTGGGGCTGAATGGGACTGGACTGAACTGGACCAAATCTTGGAAATCATCAAGGGGTCATAAGACCCTGGGGAGGCAGGACCCCAAGTCCCCTAATGAAGAGCCTGAAGCCTTCCCTTCAGACACTGGCTTACCTCTGGAGAGTTTCAAGACAGTTGTCTCCAGAGACTTCCTATCTCAGGAACCTGAGGCAAAGCTTCCTAGTGACATGGGAAAGCCTCATTTCTTCAGACATTCTGCTCCGGTCTCAGTGCCTGCTGATGGCAGAAAAACAGAATATATGTCTCTTTCCTGATGGCTTGATGGAACTCTGCTCCCCCTGCCTTCATCCTCCCACAGCCAGAGCCGCTGTCATGGAATCCCTCCTCCATTCTACCCTATCACATCCGCACAAAGCACTCTGAGGTTAGGGTTCCTACTAAATTAGCCTTGTGTGTCTCCTAGGAGCCTGGTCTCCAGGTACTCCCCGGTTTTTCCCTTAATTTGGCTTCACTTCAGATGAAGAAGCTGGCTTCAGGGTTGAGTAATTGCCAGGGGGAAGAAGGGGGCAGGGCAGGGCTGAAGGCCAGGAGCCTGGGCCTCTGGGGAGACAAAGTCCAGATTGCCAGGAGGAGGGGCTCTAGACCAACCTCCCCCCCCCTTCCCTTCCACCCAACTCCCAAGGTTGACAGGTATGAAAATAGCAAAAAGTAACATCTTCTTCCTCCTCCTCCCCACCCAGTGCCTGGCCATAAACTGTGAACCCCCCTCTTCAGTCTGCTCCCCCTCCTTTGTTCACCCCCTTCCCTACCAAAAGTGGCCTTCATGAAGTGCAATAGGGATAAAGGAATCTTTATCCGTGGTCATGCTTTTTTTTTTTTTCATATTTTAAAAAGGTCTATTTCACTTGGTTGGTTTTTGTGTGTGTGTGTGAATAAAACTTTCAAATTCCGTAATGTCCCTTTAATCCATTCTTTTTCCCATCATGCTTTTGGCCTGGAACCTCTGGTGCGTAGGAACAGGTGGCCTGCCTTATAGGGCCAGGGGTCAGGTGTTTCTATTTTCTCCACCAGGCCCTCCCTGCCTTTAGGGCTACTCCTGGGTGGGGTGGTCAGTTTAAACTTAGTCTTGGAAGTTGGGAGAGGCCTTAGACTTCATTTTTTTCCCACCTCTCCATCTTAGGGGGAAATTTAGGCCTGGAAGGGGAAGAAATTTAGCTTAAGTCTTCTGTTCTCAAAGGATGAACCCCTGGGGAGCCCCTGCAACCCTTTTTGGAGGTCTACAATTTCAAAATTATTTTCATAATAATATTAAGATGTTTTAATTTCTGACATAGTAATTAGAGATTGTTATTCAACAAACCAAAGCTCTTTGGGAGAGTGTTTCTTCAATAACTTCTAAGAATGGAAAAGGTTCCTGGAACCCCAAAGTTTGCCATATTAGGTGTAGTAAATACAGGAGGAGGAAGGGGACTTTGTGGAAGGGTCAAGACAGGATCTGACTTGGTGTCTCCCTTCGAACTCAACTCTGCTTTATTTGAGAGGAGGGGTGTAAAGGGTTGGCTGAGTTCTGCTCAGGCTCAGCTCCAGGAGCTGGCCCTCAAAGCAGGATCTGCTACGGGGAGTTTTCTCAGCTGTGAGGAGATCATGGCTTCCTTCCTGGCTGTACTCAACCAGCCCGAGAGTTCTGCAGGATTCTCTCCTTCCTCCAGACTAAGTTTGGGGGAAGAGAAGGGCTGTGTGTGTGTGGTGCAGGATACAGTCTGGACACTTCTGGATGAACTCCTGAGAGAGCTGGCTGGCTGGGCCCCTTCCACCTGCCCCACCCACCTTGAGGCCCTGCTTGCTCCTCTCTTCCTGGCCCTGAGACACCGTTTTCTCCCCCTAAATAAAGCCCCCCCCCCCCCGTGCCCCAGCTTCGGAGCCACTGGCCGAGCTGGCTCATTTTCTTGTAACTTTAGTTTCTGTGGCCTGGGCAGGCCTTCCTCTCCTTCCCCCCACCCCGTCCCGCTGTTCCCTCTGTCTGGGCCTCTCTCATCTGCTCCGCAGCTGCCAAGAAGTTAGGGAACGACAGGGCTCGGCTCAGCTGCTTGGAATCGCCCAATGGCAGAGCCCTAGCGACCTCTCAAGCCTCTGAGCCTCATGCAGAGCAAGGACACGGGTCCAAAAGAGGAAAGGGTTCCAGGAGTCTGGGCCTGCAAAGGCCTTGGAATGATGGAGCATCTAGTTCGGCTCTGATTTTACAGTTGAGGCCCAGGAAAGGAAAGTGACTCACCAAGGTCACAGGTCTGCCCCGCGAGAAACCAAGCTCTAAATTCAAGCTTGGGGCCTCGGAGCCCCCGGGCATTTTCCATCCCACCGGCGCACTGGACCACTTAGTAGGTCAGAAATCAATTGTCCTGCAGGCCCAGACTCTCCTCCAGGGTTTCTCCTCACCACCCCCGGAACTCGCTCTAGGGGCTTTTTGCGGCGTCCGGGTCGGAGAAAGGGGATGGGGAAGGGGGACCCGGGCTCTGCGATTTCCCCCAGGCCCTTTCTGTCCAGATTCCGAGGGCTAGAGTGTCGGTAGCAAAAATGCGGATGAAGTGGAGTGGGGGTGGGGGATTAGATCGACAGGTGCATGTGGCGGTCTTGTCAACCCAAGCAGGATGGGGAAGACCCAGCCCCTTTTGGAGAGGAAAGGGGAAGAATCCCCATTTTCCAGCTCCTTCATCCAGCCCTTCCTAAAAACCCAGGAACAGACCCCCACCCTCGCCTTCCCTAGCCTGGAAAGCGACAGCTGAGACGGAGTACACACGCCGGCTGGCCAACCAGGGAGTGCCCCCGTCCCGGGCCTCCAGGCCTCGGGAATCCAGCTCCGGGAGCTCCCGCCCCTGGGTGGCCACGCCTCCCCTACTCACCCCGCCCCCTCGAGGAAGCTAACCAATCCCTAGCTCCGGGGGCGGACCCTCCGAGGGGCGGGGCAAAAGCAGAGGAAAGTAGCAACCCCCCCGACCGCGCGCCGGGCCAGTGCAGCTTCTAGCGACCCAGGGGCCAGCCGCGGGAGGAGCGAGAGAGACTGAGAAAGAGCGCGATGCGGTCGCCACTGCCGCTTCCTGATTGGCTGCTAGTGGCATCGCGGACCCTCTGATTGGCAGCCGACAAGCCGGGTATGTAAATGAGGGAAAGAGGAAGGGGGGCAGGCTTTGAGGGCCGGAGAGCGGATCGCCGTTCCGGGCACGTCCAATCCCCGGGCGGCGTCCGATGCTCGCGCCGCGGCCTCCCGGGCGCCAGACCCGGCCCGGCCCGGGCTGCTGCCGCTGCCGCTGCCGCTGGCGCCTGCTCGGGCTCCGGGTGAATCACGCCCCAGCCCCGGGGAAGGGGAAGGGGAAGGGGGCGGGGCGCGGGGGCGCCGGCTCCCTGGCTCCGGCTGCGTGACTCACCCGCCCCCGCGGCCGCCACAGCCGTGCCGGGCCGGAAGCGGGAGCGGAGGCCGGGCCGGGCCGGGCGGGGAGCCGAGCGGGAGCCAAGGGGGCCGGGCCCGGCGGGGAGCCG
>CM053596.1:17150621-17195057 GCA_028646575.1 Pseudocheirus occidentalis | reverse complement strand
AGGGAAGGGAAGGGAAAGGGAGGGAAGGGAAGGGAAGGAAAGGGAAGGGAAGAAAAGAGAAGAGAAGAGAAGAGAAGAGAATTATCAAGCCAAATATATGGGAAAACCAATGTCCAGACAAGAAGAGAGAAAGAGAATGAAATTCTCACTCATATGTTGTTGGAAAGGGACAGAGAAAGAGGGAGACAGGGACAGAGAGATATGCTACAGAGAGACAAAGAATGGGTGAATGATGCCCTACCCCCTTCATCCAGGGCTAAGGCTACAACAGAGATAATGACTTCCAGTGAGCTGTAGCTTTCTCTCCATATCTCTATCTTTGTCTCTTTGGTGTCTCTCTCTTCTGTCTGTCTCAGAATCTGCCTGCCTCGGAATCAGTCAACAAATGTTTATTAAGCACCTGTTACAGGCCAGACTCTGTGCTAAACAGAAAGGACATGAAGACAAAAGTGAGGCCATCAAGGAACTTCTGTTCTTTTGGGAGGAGAGAGCAGGTCAATCTATAGATACATGCAAAATAGGTATAAGCTGATGTGTGTGGAGAGGTCGTGAGCAGTTGGTGAGATCAGAAAAGGTTCCATGTAGCCAACGGAGTCTCTAAGGAAAGGAAAGGTTCGGAGAAGCACAGATAAGGGGGTGGGGGCATTCCAGGAATGAGGGACAAACTCTACAAAACCCAAGGCATGGGCAATTGAATGCTTTATGTGAGGAGCAGCAAGACAGCCATTTTGATTCAGCCATAGAGTATGTGAACAAAAACAAACAACCCCAAACAGAGTATGTGAAGGGAAGGTGTGTAATAAGGCCAGAAAAGTGGGACAACTGAGATTTTAAAGAATTTCAAATGCCAAACACAGACATTTTATTTTTTCTAAAGGCAATAGGAAGCTGTTGGAATTTGTTGAGAAGGGACTTAATGTGGTCAAATCTATGTTTTGGGAAAATGTCTTTGGCAGTTACATGGAGAGTGAATTTAAAATTAGCAAAGCACTTCACGTGTCTTGTCTCATGTGATTGTCATAATAACCTTATGTTGGTCCTATTATTATGTCTGTTTTACAGATGCAGAAACTGAGGCTGAGAGAGATTCAGTGAGACTGGCTTCTACAGCTACTTGAAGCAGAGAGGAGAATTTAAGGGGCTAGTGTGATTGTTGGGGCCAGGAGGGATGAGTACCTAAATTAGGGTGTTGGTTGTGTGGGTAGTTTTGGGAACAGATGTAAGATGCTTTTAAGATGTTGGCAGCAGATTGGATGTATGGGGAAAGAGACAGGGAAGAACTGAAAAGGATGCCAAGGTTGTGAACCTGGGTAACTTCAGAGATGGTGGCCACTTCTACAGTGTGAAGGAATTTCAGAAGAGGGAAGGATTTAAGGGGAAAGACACAGAGTTCTGTTTTGGACAAGCTGACTTTGATACGCCTGAAGACTATTCAGGTCAAAACATCTGATAGGCAGTTAGTTGGTGATGCCACAGTAGAGCTCAGGAGAGAGTCTAGGGCTAGATATATAGATAAGGGGAAAATCTGCATGAAAATGATGATTAAACCCATGGGAGCTGGTGAGGGGAGAGAGAAGAGAAGAAGGTCCAAGAAAGAGCTGTGGGGAGACAACCACAGTTGGGAGCACAATTTGGTTAATGATTTATGGAAAGAGATTAAGGAAGATCAGTCACATGGGAAGAACCGAGAGAGGAGTGTCACAACATCCTCAAGGAGAGAGAGAATACTTAGTAGCAGTGGGTGGGTTAACCTCGTAGAAGGACCTCCCTTTCTGACTCTGTTCTTATGACACTGTGGCCATCTTTTCTTCTTTCTTGTTTCTTGGCCTGTCTCTCTATGATATTGTGTTCTTTTCTTGCCTGCCTGCCTCTCTGTATGATGTTATGTCCATTTTTTTTTCTTGTTGGTCAGTCTCTGTCTCTGTTTCCAGTAGGGGGTCATGGGTTTCCCAGATTACAGAGGGTAACATTATATCCCTCCACAATCTGGGAAATTTGTTACTATGTATTTATTTCAGTGTCTGTTTCAGGCCTCTTTTTCATTCTGGCCTGCAAGGGAGAGACAGATAGATAAGGTGAAATTTCTACCCTCAAGAAGCAAATAGTCTAAGGGAGGAAAGAAATGAGGAGCTAATTCAGGCTCTGTATACTAATTGCTTTCTTCATGAGACAGAAGTCAAGGGCAGAGGGGCGGCTAGGTGACACAGTGAATAGAGCACTGGCCCTGGAGTCATTAGGACCTGAGTTCAAATCTGGCCTCAGACACTTGACACACTTACTAGCTGTGTGACTTTGGGCAAATCACTTAACCACCAATTGCCCTCCAAAAAGCAAAACAAAAAAAAAGGTCAAGGGTTGGAGGAGTTAAGAGGTGGAATGGGAGAGGCCATGAAGGTGGTGGGCTCAGGCTTCTGAGAGGAGGTGGTCTTTAAGACAGAATCCTGGGATAAGTGAGAGTGAAGGGTCTGGGTGTTTAGGAGGAGAGAGACTGAGCACCTCAGAACTGTTCCATCTTGTCAGGGGGCAGGAAAAAGGGGCTGATTCTCTCCCCCAAACTAAAATGTATGTGGCACCTTTCAGTCCACAATCAAATCTTTTCCATAGCTACCTGGCTCCAGCAATCCCACTCCCTCTTCCCACCCCTTCACTGTGTGCCTCTTCTTCAAGAACAGAGTACAGTGTCCCAACCAGCCTAGGGAGCCCTGAGAAGAAAGAGCTGCCTCCCTGCTTCCTCTCTAATTATATGGCTATTGAGAACCAGGGATCCTGGGTTGAAGGGCAGCAAAGAACATTCCGTTAGCTGTCAAGAGAACTTTGGGACAGATGGGTGGTGCCTTCTAGGCACCTCCTCTTGTCTCCAGTTGGGTCCCAGGTTACCACAAAGAGACTGTAGTCTCTAGGTAAGCTTTGAGCCTGCTGTTCTACCACCCCCAGCAGCGATGACTGGCAACTCAACCAGTCTGAGAGCCAGCACTGTACCTCAGCTACCCCCAGCAAGGTACTCCTGGCTTGGATCCCCCAGCTCCCACTCTGGGCCAACTCTGGGTGGGGCTATTTCTGAGGACCCTTCCAGAAAACTAAGTCCTTGGATAAACCCAGGCAGCTGAGGAGCCCTCAGGGTGGGAGAAGCATGTTATACAACCACTCTCAGTCTCTGAGGTCCAGGTGCCTGCTGGCCTGTCTGCTTGTACCATCTTCCCTCCTTTAGCTCTCCCATGTTCCTATTGCTCCTCAGCCTCCTTCACTATCCCAGTCTCAACTTGAGGAGATGCACTGCCTGCGGTCTCCCCCTTGATGACATTGTGTCCAGCTGTGGTGTCTTTTTTTGTGTCTGTCTTGCTCTTTCCCCCTGTCTCTATTCAACACTGTATGGCACTCAGCCAGTTTCTCTTGCCTCTGGGTTCATTGTGTGACTCTTCATCCTTTGTCTCTCTGGGATGGTGTCTCTGGCTCTCTCTGTATGGGTCTCTCTGGGTTTCTGATGGAGCCTTTCTCTCTCTGTCCCTCTTTCTGTGTGCCATTGCAGATGCCAACGGGACAGGACTGTCTTTTGATGCTTCTCTGTTTCTGTCTTTCTGTCTTCCAGTGTGCTCTCTGTCATTCATTCATTCGACAGACACTCAGTAAAACAAGCAGTGTGAAAAGAATGAGCTAATGGAGGTAGAGGAGAAGGGAAGGGAATAAGCATTTATCCCACGTGCCAGGCACTGCGCCCAGCGCTTTTAATCTCATTTGAGCCTCACAACAGTCCTGGGAGGTGGAGGCTATCATTAGACCTGTTTTGCACATGAGGAAATGAGCACACAGAAGTTCAGTGACTTGCTCAAGGTCTCACAGCTAGTAAGTGGCTGAGCTCAGCTTTGAACTCAGGTTTTCCTGACTCCAGGCCCAGGGCTCTGTCTGCCATGTCACTAGCTGCCTGCTGTTAAGTCTTCTCTCTGGCCCTCCCCTCATCAGGGCACCTGCTTTTTTGTTGGCTTGCTTTATTCCCCTCTCTGTTGCCAGCACCCTAAGACCCAGGAACACTGAGGGAGGAAATGAGGCACAGGGTACCGCCAGCAGCCTGAGAGGACCAGAAATGGCACACCCAGACCCCTGGGGGCTTGCCTGTTCCTGCCCCCCATCACCACCAGTGGCCCCTTCCTGGAGGTAGTGGGGAGTGAGGAAGCCATATGGTGAAGGCAGGCCCAGAATCCAGGTCTCCTGCCTCTCCTACAGGACCCAGCCAGCTGGTCTGGCTGCTGCTGCTGCTGCTTCGGGGGAGGTGGCCTGTTTTCCTGCTTTGGAGGAGGCTCGTGGGAAGTGGGATGGGGGGTGGGGGAGACGAAGGGCAGAGACAATGGAAAATGCTTTGGAGAATCTGCAGTTGGAAGGAATTCTTTCCTGGTCTGACTCCTTCCACCCCCACCCCCCATTAGGGGTCTTGGTTGCCAATAATGAGCTCTGTATATATCCTCTCTCCTCTCCCATCCCCCACCCCTCTTCAACTTGGCTCCATCCCCTGCCTCCCTCTCTTTCTGTCTGTTCTTTCCATTCCCACCTTTCCAAGTAGCTGACGTTTCCCCTTGGCTCCCGCTGCTCAGGCCTTGCTTAACACACCTTCCTTCTGTCTCTCCTCTTCCCTGACCCTTAGTCCACAGCCTTTCTGCCTGATGCAGAAAAAAGTGCCAGCTATGGGACTGCAGGGGTGGGGGAGAATAAAGGAGCCCTGGTGTGGCAGTCAGTTCCGTCTCCTTTCCCCCAGTAGCAGTGGGGGTGAGATAAAGTGGAAACTCTAGACTGTCATCAGCAAACCAATACCCATTCCTTAAGGACCTTCCATATGCTAGCTACTGGGAATACAGAGTCAGAAATAAAGCAACCCCTGACCTCAACGAGCTGCCATTCTAATGGTGGGGGAGGAGGCAGGGCAAGGTGTACACATATGTAGATACTGAATGCCTTTAAAGAAAATGTGACATCATTTCAGCAGCAGGGGGAGATTAGCCTTGACCCTGCCACTAAAATGAGCTTTGTGACCTTGGGCAGGGCAGCTAGTTAGTATATAGATTAGCACCAGACTAGAGACAGGAAGACTGTCTTTGGGAGTTCAAATCCAGCCTCAGTCAATTACTAGCTGTGTGACCCTGGGCAAATCACTTCACCCTATTTGCCTCAGTTTCCTTGTCTGTCAGATGATCTGGAGAAGGAAATGGCAAACCACTCCACAGTATCTCTGCCAAGAAAACCCCATATTGGGTCACGAAGAGTCAGACATAAATAAAAACAACCGAACAGCACCTTGGGCAGTCACTTTCCTCTCTGAGTTTCCATTTCTTCCTCTAAAATGGCAGTGAGGAGTAGGAGAAAGGATACTGACATCAGAACTCGGGACCTGAGGCTTAGTCCCGGCATGATGCTTGCTAGATTTCATGAGCCTCACCAAGCCTCAGCTTCCTCATCTAGAAAAGAAGATTGTCACATGGAATGGTGAAAATATAGATGGAATAGATAGATAGATAGATAGATGATAGATGATAGATAGATGATAGATAGATAGATAGATGATAGATAGATAGTAGACAGACAGACTAGTTAGATGGATGGATGGATGGACGGATGGACGGACGGATGGATGGGTGAATTAGATAGATAGATAGACAGTTAGACAGACAGACAGACAGACACACCAGACAGACAGACTTTGGAGTCACAAAGACCCGAGTTCATTTCCTGCCTCTGACAGATCTTAGCTGTGAGACCCCAGAGAAGTCACTTAACTCTAAGTGTGCATGGCAGTTCTCAGGTTGCAGAGGGATTGCCTTCCTACAAGGGGTATGGGAGTTTCCATAATCAGGTATTCCAAGCATTGATGAAGTCACAGGTCTGAACCAACCCTCTCCTTCCCGTCCTTCTTAACAGCTTGGGAAGCCTTAAAGGGTTCTCGAAATGAGAGCTATGTCTATAATACTTAGGATGGCAATCTTAGAGGTTGCATCCAGCCTCTTCATTAATTCAGTCACCTAGCATTCGAGAAGCATCTATTATGTACCAGGCACTGCCCAGCGCAGGGAATACAAAGGCAATCCTTGCTTTCAAGGAGCTTACAGCCATTTTACAGAGGAAGGAACTGTAACCCAGAGGGGGAGCTTGCCCAAAGTCACATAGTTGGCAGGATTTGAACCCAGGCCTTCCTGACTGCAAGTCCAGCACTTTCTTCACTAACTCCACCTCTCACCCCACGTGGCTTCCTTGGGGTGGTGGTGGTGGTATTTAACTTGGGCTCTCAAGGTTGCTGAAGATCAAAGGGGAAGGTGTTCCAGGGAATGCAGAATGTTTTGATCAAAGGCACTGAAGTGAGAAAGTGTGAAACTCCTGAGGGATCCCTGGCCTTGATTCCAAAGAATCAGACTCTCAGAAGAGGAGAAAGTCAGAGGGAGTGGCAGAAGCAGTTAATAGCTCTGGCATTAACAAAAACCAGCCCTTGTTTGGTGGCCTGGGGCAGGACGCTGGATTTGAGCTTGGGTTTGAACCCCAGCCCAGATATTTACTTCTTGAGTCTCTGAGCCTCAGTTTCCTCATCTGGACTAGGTGGGGTGTCATACTGGATAATCTTGAACCCATCTTCTAGGATCTCTCCAGGTAGATTGACCTAGAACCTGTCTGGTTGGGTCCTGGGGGCAAAGGGGTATGTCCTGAAGGAAGCAGCTTGGACCGGTGGAAAGAGCATGAAATTTGGTTGGCAGAGGATCTGCCTTTAAGCCCCACTTAAAAGGAAAGGGTCAGACTCGATGGCCTCTCAGGTCCCTTCATGTTCTGAATCTAGAATCCAGTGATGGATCTCTCCTCTCTCCCCTGCATCTGCCCACAGACCATGGAATCCCAGGTAGAGGAGTGGTGCCGGGAAGTGGGAGAGCTTCAAGCCCAGACTGCAGCCTTACCTCTGGAACCTGCAAGCAAGGAGCTGGTGGGGGAGCGGCAGACAGCAGTGGGCACACGCATTGTGCGCCTCATTGAACCCTTGAAGGAACGGCGGCGTCTCCTGTTGGCCTCCAAGGAGCTGCATCAAGTAGCCCATGACCTGGAAGATGAGATTGTAAGTGGCCTGGGGTGGGGAGGGGGGCGGGGGGCCCCCAGGGAGGGAAGCCGTGGCATGGGGGGTGCTGGGGGGGTCTACATGGAGTGAAGCAATGGCACAGGGGGGTCCTGGGGGGTCCCCAGGGAGGGAAGCGATTGCCTGGTCGTAGATTCCAAGCCCAGTAGGAGTCAGCAGTGGAACCTAGGAGCTTAAAAGGGGCTCAGCCCCTGTTTTATGCTGCATTGAGAGAGGTATGGCATCACACTCAGACCACATCCAGAGTATCGTGTTCAGTTGTGGGCAAGCCATTTTAGAAAGAACATAGACGTGGTAGCTGTCGGCAGATACCTGAAGGACTGTATCATGTGGAAAAAGCAGCAGACTTGTTCTCCTTGGCCCCAGGGGATGGAACTGGAAGCCTGGGGCAGAGATCCGAGCTTGATGTAGGAAGCACTTCCTAGTGGTTAGAGCCTGTCCCAAAGCGAGAATGGCTGCCTCAGGAGATAGAGGGCTCTCTCTTCCTGGAAGTCTTCAAGCAGAGGCTTCACCCATTGGTTAAGGTCTTGGGTGGACTGAACAGTCTGTGAAGCACCTTCCAACTTGGAGATTCATTGCAGGGCTGGGGTGGAGGTTGGAGGGAGGAGGGCTGCCTCCTACCTTCCTTACTGTTCGTCCCTCCTCCTATACCAGGCATGGGTTCAGGAACGATTGCCTTTGGCGACTCAGACGGACAAGGGAAACAGCTTGCAATCTGTGCAGCAGCTGATTAAGAAAAACCAGGTGGGAAAGGGGTCTTGGAAGAGGGGGAGGGATGAAGAAGGGAACCTCTGGGGCGGTGTGATGATTGGCAGGGGAAGGCAGGCATGGTGTTGGACTCAAAGAGAGATGGAAGCCACCTGTACCTAAGGATCCCTAACATTTGACTTAGAAAATCATGTATTAACATTACCTCTGTTCTATTTTATTTTTGCTTAATTTGTTAAAGATTTCCCAAATGCGTGAATTTGTGCTCAGGAATGTTGTAATGCGGACTGATGGCTGTGTTTGATGCCTCAGTAAGGATAGGACAGGTGAGGGGAGACTTGATGGGACAATAACACAACTGTGCTCCTAATTCACGGGGCAGCCTCTAGCCATACTTCAACTTTCCCTTTTATAAGCTAGAGGAGACATCAAAGCTGGGAGTCCAGCTTTGACCCTGGGCAATCTGCTTAACCTCTTGGTGCCTCAGTTTCCTGTTCTGAAAAAAAGAGGTGGCATCAGGGCTTGGGGAGTAAAGTCTGTTGTCCCGGACTTGGAACCAGAAGTGCTGTTGTAATCCCAGCTTTGACCTTGGGGATACCTTGCACTTCAGCTTTCACATCTGTAAGATGGGAAGGTTGTACGAGATGACTCCCAGTTCTAAATTTGTACCCCTCTGCTCTGGAAGTGCATAGGTTCTGGGGACCCTACTCCACAGTCCTGGTGCAGGGATGCCCTGTGGGGGTTCCCCTCCCCCTGCATTAGCCTAGAGGGATTATGGGGGCTGGAGAGTTTTCTAGGAGGTACCCACACCTCTGCCCACCCACCCCAAGCCTGATCTGTCCTGGCATTTACCCATAGTCCATCCTGCTGCAAAATGTGCTCTGAACAACCGCAGCAACAACAATTCTTTGCGTTTATTCAGCATTTTGTCACTTCTAGGCACATGCAGAAACCACTGTGGAAGGTCATCATTGCAGAAACTTTACCCCACCCTCTCCATCTTACAGATGAGAAAACTGAGGCTAGGGGAGGTTGGAGGGAGGTCTCTTGACATAAGAGCTTTTGAGAGGTGCCAAACTGAATGATGCATGACTTCCAAGGGGGAAGGCTTCCTGGAGGAGGTGACCTTTGGAATAGGCTGAATTGAAAGTGAGAAGTCCTGGGCTTGAGTACCTACCTGCTATGTGACCTTGGGCAAAATCTCTTCCCCTTTCTGGGCCTCAACTTCACCCTCTGTAAAGAGAGAATTGGACCTGATATTAATCTTTAAGGTCTATTGGGGGAAGAGGAAATAAACAGGGTCACACAGCCAGTTAAGTGACTGAGGCTGGACTTGAACTCAGATCCTCCTGCCTCCAGGGCTGGTGCTCCATCCACACTCTTTTGCAATCCTCTCATGCTATATTCCCTCTATGAACCTCTTCCTCTGTAAAGGTTAGATGACCTGGAGCCAGGTTATCACCTGGTCCTCTTCTCTTCCCATGGCAGAGCCTCCGTCGGGACATCCAGGGACACCGAGGCCGGGTGGAGGAGGTGCTGGAACGAGCCGGGGCCCTGGCCTCCCTTCGAAGTCCAGAGGCCGAGGTGGTGAGCCAGGGCCTGGAGCGCCTTCGGGGGCTGTGGAGCTCCCTGCAGGAGGAGGCTGAGCGCAGGCAGCAGATGCTGGACGCTGCCTTCCAGGTGGAGCAGTATTACTTTGATATGTCAGAAGTGGAGGCCTGGTTGGGGGAGCAGGAGCTGCTGCTGATGAGCGAGGAGACGGGCAAGGTTTGCTGGGGTCTGCCAGGGGGAGATGACCCCCCCATTATAGCCCCTCTCACAGCTTCCCAAAGGAGAGAGGGGGGGCTCAGGATAGCAGAGTGGTCATGGCTGGGACTTGGAATCAGGCAGATCTGGGTTTCAGTTCTGCCTTTGACACTTTCTAGCTGTGTGCCTCTGGACCAGAGCCTTGTCTTTTCTGACCCTCAGCTTCCTTCTCTATCCAGTGAAAGGGGTTGGACTTGATTGTGTCTAGACCTCTGATCCTTGTGAATCTTGTCTGGGCCTCAGTTTCCTCATCTGTCAAACGAGGGCCTTTAAGGTCCCTTCCCTCTCCCCTTTGGAGGTTGCAGTGGGACAGTGGTTTGGTCCCCACACACCCACTTGGTGTCCCCTCTGGGCCCACAGGATGAACAGAGCACACTTCAACTCCTGAAAAAGCATTTGCTGCTAGAACAGAGCATTGAAAATTATGAGGAAAGCATTGCCCAGCTGTCCCGCCAGTGCCGTTCCCTGCTGGAGATGGGGCACCCAGACAGGTGAGCCGGGTCATTGGCCAGCCCTCAGAGAGCTTGCACATAGAGGGGGAGATGTAGCCTGCTTCCTGGGTAGAGAGAGACGGTAGCTCAGGCCTGTATGTGTGTGTGTGTGTGTGTCTGTTCTGAGGTTGGAGACAAAGACTTTGCCGCACATCCTGGGCAAAGCCCAAGGCAGGATGGTCCAGTGAATAGGGAGCAGTCCCCGGAATCAGGAAAACCTGAATCCGAATTCCACCATCCTAAAGACCTTTAAGCCACCAGCTGTGGGCCCTCTCTGGACTTCAGTTTGCTCCTCAGGACTTGATGGCCTCTGGGGGTCCCTTCTATCTCTAGCCAGTTATGCTCTTGTGCCCCAGCGAGCAGATCAGCAGACGCCAGTCTCAGGTGGACCGCCTATATGTGGCCCTGAAGGAGCTGGGGGAAGAACGCCGGGCGCGCCTAGAACAACAGTACTGGTTGTATCAGCTGAGCCGCCAGGTGGATGAGCTGGAGCATTGGATTGCAGAGAAAGAAGTGGTGGCCGGCTCCCCAGAGCTGGGCCAGGACTTTGAGCATGTCACAGTGAGTACAGACTTGGGGTGGGGGAGCCTGCTGGGGATCCCCAGGAGGAAGCTAGGGAGGAGAAGTGGAGGGTCTGAACATAGTCTTTGAAGAGGCAGAGGATGAGAATGAGCAGGGCCCCAGGGGTCTAAGATCAGGTAGGGGAAAGTATAGTGGGCACTAGGGTAGCTGACTAATGCCCAAGACACTAGGCTTTGTCCCTTGGTTGCTAAGAGAAGAGGATTGAACCTTCAACAGAGCATTCCATCTCACCTGAAAGAGAGCAGCTATGGGAGAATTATTGCCCTGAGAGGGTCCTAGGATAGGAATAGAAATTGAGTCAGGAAGAGCTCAGAGGGCTGCTGCTTCTGCCTGGATATTGGGAGGTGGTGGAGCCTGGGAGATCATAGAGCTGGCAAAGATCCTAGAGATGACCGGGTCCAATCCCACCCCTACGTCCCCACTCAGGTCCTGCAAGAAAAATTCACAGAGTTTGCCAGCGAGACAGGTAACGCAGGTCGGGAGAGGCTGGCTGCGGTGAACCAGATGGTGGACGAGCTGATCGAGTGTGGCCACACTGCCGCCGCCACGATGGCCGAGTGGAAGGATGGGCTCAACGAGGCCTGGGCTGAGTTGCTGGAGCTCATGGGCACGCGGGCGCAGCTGTTGGCCGCCTCTCGGGAGCTGCACAAGTTCTTCAGTGATTCCCGGGAGCTACAGAGCCAGATTGAAGAGAAGCGGAGGCGGCTGCCCCGCCTGACAGCCCCCCCAGAGCCTAGGTCCAATGCGGGCAGTATGCAGCGGGCACTGAGGGCCTTCGAGCATGACCTGCAGCTGCTCGTGTCCCAGGTGAGGCTCCTAAGCTCAGCTGCACAAGCTTTTTGAAGGCTCAGGTTCTTCTGTAAAGTGAGAATAATGGCGTAATATTGATAATAATAAATATTAATGTGTTAAATGTATAATATTAATACTAGTGGAATAATGGTAACCCCCATTACCTACCTTCCAGTGTTGGCATGCCAGAGAGTTTTTACTCTTAAAGCACCAAAGACATGGGCTTAGGGGCAGTAACTAAGCCTGGAATAAGGAGGATTTGCATCCAGATCCTAGCTCAGTGATGTCCTAGCTGTGTGACCTTGGATAAACCACTTCCCCCCAACTCCCTGTCTCTCACATGGAGGTGGAGGGGAGGAGAGAGAGGTGTGGATTAGCTCTCCATCTCATGATCTCAGCTGTATAACCCTGTTACTCTCCCCATCTGGGACTTACTTTGTTCTTCTGTAGGATGGAAATAATGGTATCCCTCCTTCAGGAGTGTGACTTGTGGTAGTTGTTTTTTGAGGTAATCAGGGTTAAGTGACTTGCCCAGGGTCACACAACTAGTAAGTGTCTGGGGCTGGATTTGAATTCATATCCTCTTGACTCTAGTGCCAGTGATCTATCCACTGCACCACAGCGCTGTGCCTTGCTTAGAAGTTAATATCTTTAGAGAAGCGTTGGATAAGAGGGACCTGAGTTCAAATCTCAATCCTGCTATTGGGTTGTGTGACTGCATACAAATAACTTTCCCTCTCTGGCTTTATCTCTCTCCTTTATAGAATAAGGGAGGCGGGGTTAGTTATTCTCCAGGGTCCCTCCCAGCTCTCTGTCCTACAGTCCCATAAGAAGATATTCAGGCATCTTGATCAGTTGGATGGTAAACAGGCTTCGAAGAGCCGCAAATCCAAACCTAGACAGAAATGCCTCAAGGTCAAGGGCAGGACCCAGAACTTTGGAGCCTCCAAAGCCAGAACATCTGCTACCCTACCTGTTCCGACTGGCTGCAGCCCAAGGAAGGTGGTTTTAGTGGCCAGGTTGAGGCTGTAGAGTAGCGATCTCCCCGGAAGCCTCCCGACTTGGACCCACTGAACTTCTCCCTCCCCGGAGGAGCCCGTTCAAGGATGGCTGGGGATTTTGCTACGTCAGTGTCTCCCCTAGTTACCAAGTCAAGCTCTCTGTGAAGAGCCCCAGCCTTGTTTTGGCCAAAAGAAGGGGAGAAGAAGGCATTTGTCTGTACCTGTGTTCTAGGACGTTGAGTTCTGCAAGTGTGCAGAGAACAGTACCAGGATCCTGGGGGACATCCCAGTCTGGCAGAGGGATGAGGCATTAGCAGAGGTCACTGGAATACCCAGAGTGCTAGAATGAATGCATCAGAGAGGAACAGACCAGGGGACTGCATAACATGCAAGAGAAAGTCATATTATTAACCTGGAACCAGGCAAGAAAGACTAATGACAGCAACAGTAATAATGGCCAACATTGACTTGAGGCTTTACAATTATCTCCTTTAATTCTTTAATAACCCTCAGAAGCAGGTACTGTTATTATCATGATTGTACAGGTGAGGAAACAGAGGCAGGCAGGCTAAGTAGACCAATAAACATTTATTTAGTGCCTGCTATGTGTTAGGCAGTGTGCTAAGTTCTGGAGATACAAAAAGAGGCAAAAGACAGCCCTTGCCCTCAAAAAGCTTGCAGTCTTATGGGAGAGACAACATGCCCACAATCATAAATTAATTTATGTAAGTTATACATATATTACATATAATATATATAAATTATATATAATCTATATACATTATATATAATATATAAATTATATAGAGGATAAGTAGGAGATAACTGATGGAAGGAAGGCATTAAAATTTTTTAAAATAGTATTTTATTTTTCTCCAGTTACACATGAAGACAATTAACAATTAATGCTGATTTTTTAAAATTGTGAGTTCCAATTTTTTTTTCTCCCAACTTACCACCTCCTCCCTGAGACAGTAAGCAGTTTGATACAGGTTATACATGCTCAGTAACACAAAACATCTAACTGTATCAGTCATGTTGTGAGAGAAGACACAGACCCGAAGGGAAAAAAATACATGAAAAAATATAGAAAGTGAAAAAGAGTATACTTTGATTTGCATTCAGACTCCATCAGTTCTTTCTCTGGAGGCAGATAGCATTTTTCACCATGGGTCCTTTGGAATTGTCTCGGATCATTTTATTGCTGGGACTAGCCACATCATTCACAATTGATTGTTGTTAACAATATTGCTGTTATGAGGCAGCTAGGTGGCATCTGACCTCATATACTTGACGCACTAGCTGTGTGACTTTGGGCAAGTCAATTAACCCTAAATGCCTTGCCTTCCCCCCTCAAAAAAACCCCAGAAACAATGTTACTGTTACTGTGTACACAGTGTTCTGGTTCTGCTCATTTCACTTTGCGTCAGTTCATTTAAGTCTTTCCATGTTTTTTCTGAAATCCACCTACTTATTTCTTACAGCACAGCAATCATACACCACAGCTTGTTCAGCCGCTCCTCAGCTGGTGGGCCTCCCTTCAACGTCTAGTTCTTTGAAAGCCCCAGAATTAAGAGGAGTTGGGAAAGGCTTCCAATAAATGATAGGGTTTTAGTTGTGACTTCAAAAGAAACCAGGGAGGTCAGTACTCAAAGTAGAGAAGGGACAGGCTTCTAGGACTTGGGGATAGCCAGAGAAAGTGCCCAGACTCGAGAGAGAGCAAACCTTGGGCTTATTGAACAGACAGGAGGCAAGGGTCACTATATCAAAGAGGACAAGTCAGGGAGTAAGATGTAAGAAGACTGAAAAGGTAGGTTAAGTGACTTGTCCAGGGTCACACAGCTAATAAGTATCTGAGGCTCCAGCCCCAGTTCTCTATCCACCAGGACTTCTTGGGAGACATTTGGATTTAAGGGCTTTAAGGAATAGAGAGAAAATGTTCCAAGAATAAGGAATAACAAGACGACTCATTTATGTAGCATGATATATGTGTTATTTTGTTGGTCCTCACAACAACCTTTCCCATTATGAGGTAGGTGATGTTATCCCCATTTTAGAGAAGAGAAAATGGAGACTCAGAGGTTTTAGGTAGTTTGGCCAGGGTCACATGGCTGATAAAGAAGTAGAAGTGATATCAGAACCCAGGTCTGTTCTGACTCTGGGTACCATTTGAGTGGGCACAGTGGGCAGGGGAGCCCAGGACGTACAGTGGGTCACACAGCAGGGCAGGGTCAGAAGTGGCATCGGAGCACAGCTCCCTGGACAGCCGGCCCAGGGCTTTGTCAGAGTAGGGGCCCTGTGCTCTTATCAGGTACGGCAGCTACAGGAGGGAGCAGCTCAGCTGAGGACCGTGTATGCGGGGGAGCACGCTGAGGCCATTGCGGGACGCGAGCAGGAAGTTCTGCAAGGCTGGCGGGAGCTGCTGGCCGCCTGTGAAGATGCCAGGCTGCATGTCAGCTCCACAGCAGATGCTCTACGTTTCCACAGTCAGGCTCGAGACCTGCTAACCTGGATGGAAGGCATTGTGGGCCAGATCGGGGCTACTGATAAACCCAGGTGGGGGCCCTCCCATTCTGCCCCTGCTGACCAGCGGCCAAACCCAGGCAGGGAGTCAAGGGCCAGAGGGAGGGCCTGGGGTCAGCCCATACTGCATCCAGCCTTCCACAATCAAGCAGAGAATCGCAGAGCTGGACTACTCCCCAGCCACCAGCTAGATCAGTTCCCGTAGGAGCCCTCTGATCTCTGACTGATAGTCATCCAGTAGTGATAGGGAGTTCCTTCCCATCTCCTGAAGTAGCCGGTTTTTTATCAAGGAACTTCTCTGATGACTAGCGTGCTTTCTTTACATCAAGTGGCAATTAGCTTCTCTTTCCTGAGTCCCTCTCTCCTCCCTGTCTCCTAGGGATGTATCATCAGTGGAGGTGCTAATGAACTATCACCAGGGCCTGAAGAGTGAAATTGAGGCCCGGGGCCCAGAGCTGGCCTCCTGCCTGGAGCTGGGACGTTCTCTGCTGCTTAGCAAGAGCCCTATGGCAGATGAGGTGGGGAGGGGCCGGGGGGGCGAGGGGGACCCCCCACTGTTGCACCAGGGATTGGAACACTTGGGGAAAATGGGTAGTCCCTGGGCACCTTGCTCCCTCCCCTGATTTCCCCCCCAACTCACCCCCCTCCCCTGCAGATCCAGGCCCAGCTGGACAAATTAATATCTCGGAAGGAGGCGATGACAGAGAAGTGGGACCAGCACTGGGAATGGCTGCAGCAGAGTGAGTGGACCTCTGAAGCCCCCTGTGCATGCCTGCTGCATGCTGGGAGAGTGGGTGAAGACAATGATAGAATGTTGGGGGTTGGAGATATTCAATGGTGGGCAGGAAAGGGGTCAAAACACAACACGTATTGAACAGGAAAATCTTGTATTGGGGGAGGGGATTCTGACCTGGGGGAAGAAAAGGGCTGAGGCTTTCTAAGGGGTGGTGGCCTATGTTAGCTTCATCTCAGCTGGGCACAGGTCAGAGTAGAAGATGCCGGCCACACTTACATGCAGCTAACTATAGGACAGGTCCGTGGCCTTATCTCCTGATGCCCACTGGTAGTCACTGGCAGGCTCTCTTTCCCAGGAGATGCCAAATGAGGGAGACTGGAGTGGATCAGGCACCTGGAGCCCTATCTCACCCCCTCTGGGGTGGGGGCAGGGCAGGGGTGGAAGTCAACCCCCCCATCCTCTCTCTCTCCCACCTGCCCCGTTGCCCCACGCAGTGCTGGAGGTACACCAGTTTGCGCAGGAGGCAGTGGTGGCCGACGCCTGGCTAAATGCTCAGGAGCCTCTGCTACAGAGTCGAGAGCTGGGCAGCAGCGTAGACGAGGTGGAGCAGCTGATCCGGCGGCATGAGGCCTTCCGCAAGGCAGCCGCGGCCTGGGAAGAGCGTTTCAGCTCCCTTCGACGCCTCACCACGGTCAGCCCTCCTCCACTTTCCCTCCCCCGCCTCTACATGGTTCCCAGGGGCAGGGCCGCCTGACAGCCTCCCTCTTCCTTCTCTAGATCGAGAAGCTGAAGGCTGAGCAGAGCAAGCAGCCCCCCACGCCCCTTTTGGGCCGCAAGATCTTTGGGGATCCTACAGAACTGGTGGCCAAGGCAGCGCCCCTGCTGCGGCCCGGGCCCTATGAGCGGGCCCTGGATCCACTGGGCAGGAGGAGCCCAGAGCCCCTGGCCATCCCCAACCGACTAGACTCGCCTCTGGTGGAAGGCCGAGCCAGGGTGGGCTACGTGCGGCAGGAACTAAAGCCTGAGAGGTTACAGCCGAGGCTTGACCGGCTCCTTGAGGGTCCAGGAGAAGCATTGTCTGGGCTTGGGCTTGGGCTTGGGGCTGGGGCTGGGGCCGGGGCCGGGGCGGTGGCGGGGGCGGAGGAGGCCGTTGGACCTCGGCGGGAGAGGCTGGAGTCCCGAGGGGCAGCCCCAGTGGAGGTCACAGTGGAGCGAGGCCGACCGGAGCGGCAAGTCTCTACCGAGTTGGAGGTGGGCCGGGTAGAGGAGCTGCCCCGACGGAGAGCAGAGAGGCATCCGGAAAGGCAAGAGTCCATTGAACCCGAGTCTAAGCCCACTGCCAGCCTCACCCTGGGCCGCTATGAGCAGCAGGAAAGGCGGAGGGAACGCAGAGAGAGGAGGCTGGAGCGCCAAGAGTCCAGTGAGCAGGAGACGCCCCGGGCGGACCCTGCTAGGGGGTGAGTCCGGCCCCTGTGGGAGTGAGGGCCCGACTTCCCGGTCTGCCCCGCCCCCCCCCCCCCCCTCCAATTGTGCATCCTTTTTTATCTGAGGAATACACTAGGCTCTGACACTAGGCAGTCTGAGAGGCTGGCTCCAGGTTTCCCCGGGGCTGTTCTCATTTGGTCTAACTGGGCACCCCAGCCCATGCCTTCCCATTTATCCCAGGACTGGGATTGAGGCTCCGAAACAGAGACTAGAACAGGGTTTGAGGGATCTACCTCCCAGGTGCCGTAGGGCTGAACTGGCTGTTTGGGGTCACATCTTCAAAGTCAGGATGTCTGAAACCTGGGCAAGTAGGTATTGCTGCTGGGTAAGGTCAGGATGGGGTGTTTCATCCATCCATGCCTCAACCCACAGACGTTTATTTAAAAGGTTACTGTGTGGGGAAGCTAGGTGGTGCCGTGAATAGATTACCGGTCCTGGAATCAGGAGGACCTGAGTTCAAATCCCATCTCAGACACTTAACACTTACTAGCTGTGTGACCTTGGGCAAGTCATTTAACCCCAATGGCCCTGCCATCCCCCTCCAAAAAAAGAAGATACTGTATGCCAGGCACTGGGCATACAAAGTTTTCCATTATTTTTAGAGAAAACATCTCACACATTTAAATAGATTGAAGACAGGGAGATAGAAAGCATTATCAATTGCTTGTTATGGGCCAGGCTTCAAGGGCTGAACAGCAAAGACAAGCCAGCCCACTAAATGCCGGTTAATTTAGCTCGCTGGCAGCAGCTGGGGGAAGAGGACAGAAGGAGGAGAGGCTAAGTTCTGAAGGAGGCTGGATCCCACCCCTGAGCACAGGCGGCTGTAGCTCCCTCAGCCTGTCCCCTCATGTCCACCCCTAACCCTCTGCTACAGGAAGGCCACCCTGGCTGACATCGTTGAGCAGCTACAGGAGAAGGAGTCAAGCACGGGGCCTTCAGCCAATGTCACTGTCACTGCCACAGCGGGGGTAAATGCGGCAACCAAGAGAGACAGGGCTGAATGGTGCAGGGAGGCTTCGGTGCTCAAAGGCTAATGGTGCCCCTATACACAGTGCCTGGGCTGGCAGAGTGAACTGCTGCCTAGGCGGGCCTGAGCATGACAGGGTTTGCTCTGTGGGCCAGATCTGTCTCCCCTACAGCACGCCCTCTCTCTTACTCCCTCCCGGCTGGATGGGCGCCCCACCCAAGTCAGAACACTTGATTTTGGTTCATCTGTCTCCCCTCTCTCCCACCTCAGTTTTCCCATCCGTACAAAGAAGGGGCTAAATTGTATGATTAAAGGCCCAGGCAATCGTGATTGGGAATGGGGAGAGGGCGCCCTGCAGAACCCCAAAGTCCACGAGGCTTCTTTTGCTCCTCCAGCCCTCGCTCCCCCAGTCCCGGGAACTTCCACCTTCGTTCCCAGAACGGATGCCCCGACCTGACCGACCCCGTGCCCGCGACAGACCCAAGCCCCGACGGCGTCCTCGCCCCCGGGATCCCAGCGGGGAAGGCGGTGGTGCCGGTCGGAGGTCTCGTTCAGCCCCAGCCCAGGGTACCAGTGCCCCGCCCCCTCCGCCGCCCAGCCACACCATTCAGCGGGAAGGCTTTTTGCTCCGAAAGAGAGAGCTGGAGGGACCCAACCGTAAGGCGTCCAACAGGTGAGCCGGGGGCTGGGGGGGGGGGGAGGGGGAGGCCGACGTAAGTGCACAAGATGGTCAGGTCAGGGCATCTTGAGCTGCCCGGCCCAAGTGGGCAGAGAGACCCCTAAAAAGGGAAGTGGTGGCCTGAGGTGAGGCCTCGCCCCCAACTTCCCCCACCAAGTTCTGGAGTTTCTAAGGTTGGCTCATGGGTAGGACCCATGAATCTGAGCCCTGAGTTTTTATCCGCACCCCCCACCCCAGTCTCCTCTCCCTCCATCCCCTCAGTGTTCAGTCAGTCACTCCATGCTTGTTCGTCTCTCTCATGAAGCTCACTCCTTCAGGGCTGGCTGAGCAGAGACGACCCTGGGCCCTGACACCCCCTGAACGCCCCACTCCTCTCAGGAAGCTTGGGGAGACAGGTTTCAAACCTGACTTGAGGAAACACTTCTAATGAACAATGTTTCCAAGTGGACCAGGTTGGGCCAGGGTTGTAGCAGAGTCTGGAGTGACCCCCCTTCAAGTGGGTAATCATGGAGTTTCCTTTGTGCATGCTGCTGGGGTGCCTCCCACCTCTAAAATTCTGTAATTCTGAGCAGCCTGCAAAGGCAGTGAGCTGGCCCTGCAGGGTGCTCACAGGTAGTGGTGGTGGTCTGATGCTGGAATGTCACAGACAAGATGCCCTCTGAAGGTCCCTTCTAATCTTTGTCTGTGCCTCTGTAAGGGAGATTAGGATTTCCATTCTGACTCCCACCGAGCATGCAATTCTCTGTTCTAAAATGCCTCAGGGAATCCTAGGTTTAGATTGGGGAAGATGTAGCTGGTGATTTGTGCCGGACTGATGGGGAGCAGGGAAGCCAGTTTAGAGGGCTGACCCAGCAACCAAAGCAGACAGGGAAGAGCTCAAGCTGGGGCCTGCTAAGATCAGGGACTGATCAGGCTGGCAGCCAAGGCCTCCTTTTCGCTCTCTCTTCCTAGGTCGTGGATGAATTTGTACTGTGTGCTCAACAAAGGTGACTTAGGCTTCTACAAAGATGCCAAAGGCCCATCATCGGGTGGCACTCATGGTGGAGAGCCCCTGCTCAGCCTGCACAATGCCATCTGTGAGGTGGCCAATGACTACAAAAAGAAAAAGAATGTTTTCAAACTCAAGTAAGCTTGCCAGCCCAGCCCAGAGGTGGGAGCCAGGATTCCTGGGCTCTAACCCAAACTCAGCCCCAAGTTTGCCAAGTGACCTTGGGAGACTCACTTCCGTTTTCTGGCTTCAGGCTGCTTATTTAGTCATTCCACAAGCATTTATTAAGTGCCTGCTATATGAAGACTATGGGGGGGTGGGCGAGATACAGAGCTTGACTCAAGTCTAGCCCCTACCCTCAGGAAGCTTACAGTCTAGTAAATGGACAAAGTACACACAGGTTACCATGATGCATGATATTTCATAAATGCCCTTGAGGAGTTCAGAGGATGTTCTGAGACCCATTATACCCCTGGGGTAACTGAGGAAATCTTCATAGAAATGTGGTTCTTGAGTTTGGCATTAAAGGCCGGGCAGAGTGGTCAGTTTGAATGGGATGGTTTCCCAGGCTCTGGTTTGGAGCGGTGGGTAACTGACCAAGGGGACTGCCCCTGGCACCCCTGAACTTATGTCTCCCCATCCCTCCCTACAGGACTCAAGATGGCAGTGAGTTTCTTCTCCAGGCCAGAGATGAGGTAAGAGGCAGCTTTTGTTTAAGAACAGGAGGACGTAGAGGGAGTTAGGGCAGGGCCATTGACTCAGGTTCAATTCAACCATTGGATCCAACAAAGACTTATTTCCCATCAGTCTTGGGAATACAAAAATGATAAATAATATAGGCCATACCCTATAGGAGCTCATATTCTAAAGGGGGGAGGCAAATGGGTGCCTTTTACACTTGGCATTTAATAAATGCTCTTTGAATGAATGAATGATCCAAAATGTGCTCACATAAGATAGACTGAGAAAGGAGACCAAGGGAAGATCTGGACAAAGCAATCTGCATTGGAGGTGGGAGAAATCACTTTCAAGGTTGTTTGTCCATCATTCTAGATCAAGAGCTGAGTTTGAAAGAAAAGGACCCTGGGAGGGGAGTCTTTAAAAATGCCTGGGGGCTGGATGAGGCAGGACAAGGTTGGGAAAGGGTTTGTTGGGAAAGGGTTTGCCTAAAGCAGAGAGGGTGGAGGAGCCCAAGACTGCAAGGGGAGGTTTTATTCCAATTATGAAGAGCCTCGAATGCCAGACTGGGGAATTAATATGTTATCCCTTTATGTGAGAGGGACTCACTGAAGATATTAAAGAAGAGAAGAATGACATGGTGGGACACGTGCATTAGGAAAAGGATGCTGCCATTTTTGGGTTGGACGCCAGACTGGGGGCAGGGAGCCTGGTTAGAGGTCTGTGGAAATAGAGTGCCAGGACAATGCCCAGCTGCTCTTCTCAGTTCTTTTTTTTTTTTTTTGGAGGGCAGTTGGGGTTAAGTGACTTGCCCAAGGTCACACAGCTAGCTTTTTGTGTTAAGTGTCTGAGGCCAGATTTGAACTCAGGTACTCCTGACTCCAGGGCCGGTGCTCTACTAACTGCGCCACCTAGCCGCCCCCTTCTCAGTTCTTTAGGAGTGTCTGTGACAGATGACTGGGGGGCAGGACAACTTAGCCTTGCCCCCCTTTTGTCACTCCTGACTCACTGTGTCACCTTATTCCCCCTTCTGGCACATCGGCTGCAGTTGGGTAGGAGGCATAGGGGGTGAGAGCAGGGCTCAGGCTAGGCCACCATCACCAATGCCAACCTGCCACCTTTCCAGGAGGAGATGAAGGGCTGGCTCCAGGCTGTGGAAAGCTCAGTGGCGGAGCATGCAGAGATCTCTCGTTGGAGCCAGACGCTGCCCACCACATCTTCCACCGATGAGGCTAACCCAAGGCCAGAGGGCCCAGCCCCCCGAAGAGCTAGTGGCCGCCGGAAGTGACCCTGCCTCCGGGTCTCCAGCGCTGCTACAGACCCAGGCCTTATCCCAGTGGGTGTGCCCATGCTGAGGGCCCTGACAACCACACAGACATGTCTTCCCCTCCACCTTCCCCACCTCCACCTGCCTGGGCATGGAGACACTTCACCCTTCTCCCTTTGTGATGTGGAGAGATGCCTCCAGGCCTGAACCTCTCTTCTGCCCAGTGGGCTTAGAGAGACCTGGACACTGAAAGAAGGGGGACTCTGCTGGGAGAAGGGTCCTGGTGTCCTCTCCCAGGATAGGGGAGGGGACCCCTTGCTGGAGGCCTGCCCTCACAAGCCATATTGCTGTTCCTGCCCCTTCCCCAGGGTCTTGGGCTTCTTCTTCTTTTTTTTTTTTTAATGCAATAAATGAGGTGGGGGGAGGGGACTAGGGGAAGTAGTTTGGGTCAGAGCTGGGGAAGGGGGAGGGGAGAGCAAAATGAGCCAAATCTCCCTTCCCTTCACTCTTCCTACCCTCCAGGGTCCCTGGCCTCGAGGAGGGAGCAGGAAGGCCCTCAGATCTGTGGGAGCAATAAATCCCGCCTCAGTCCCATATTTTTTCAGGGGACAGGGAGTACAATGCTGTAACGAGGTCAGGGTGGGTGGACAGAGGCCTGGGGGGCAGTGAGGCCTATTTTCTCCCCAGGAATACAGGGACCCCCTATGGGGCAGCCAGCCCAGGGTGCTGGGGGATGCGGGGGTTCCCTCCTCTGCCTTTACCTCACTTCCAAAGCTGCCTTGTTCTGCCTAAGGGCCCGATCGGGTGAGGGGGGAGAAGAGGGGACCCCAGAGCCTGAGCCTCCCACCCCTCTCCCATGCTCAGTGCCACCTGGTTCCTTCTGGTCTCAGTTTCTGTTTGCAAACCTCCATCCTTCCATCGGCCTCCCTCTCATCCACCTGTAGAGACTCCAACCGCTTTCCATAGGATTTGGGGGGGAGGGTCAGAATCCAGACCGTATGCCTCTTGATGCCCCAACAAGTGGGAAGGGGAGCTCCTGAGGCCTGCCAGTCACCGCACGGCCGGGTGCTGCTGCCCCTGCATGCTTCAGGCCGAGCCCTGCCCCTCCATGCTGGATACCCTCCTCTAGCCTCAGGAACAGGGGCTAGCCCAGGGGGAGCCCCAGGCTGGGGGGAGGGGGAGGGGAGGGCAGTGGCCCTGGCGCACTGTATGCACCTTTAATAAACCCTTGCTCCGTCCAGTCTCTGCTTCTCCATTGCTGCCCCTTCTTTTTGGATTGGGGGTACCTGGGAGATGGGGTTGGGGGTGAGGGGTGGAGGGTGGGGATCCAGTGTGTCTGCTTGGCAGGAAATAGTAAGACCTAGGCCTCAGGCCAAGAGCCGAGGCCCAGACCATCTCCCAAGCCCCAGGGCTGGATGTGGAAGCCCTATACCCCCTGCCCAGCTCTCTGCTGATCTCAGAGGCCCCAGGCCCCAGACCCCAGTTAAGCAGCTTGCCCTGCTCAGGAGCGCTCCCTGGGAGCACTGGGCCACTTCCCGGGGTTGGAGGGCCAGTGTCTGGACACTGGAAGGTTTTCCAAGCATTTCTTCTTCCACAGTCACAGAAGGTAGGTCATGCCCATCTTATCACCCATTTTACAGAGCAGCAGACTGAGCCTCCTGGGGAGCTCAGGCACCTTGTCAAAGCCCATAGGGGTGTTTCAGTGTCTGAGCTAGGACTCTGACATTTCTGGGAACCCAGGCCAACAAGGCGTGAGTCCGAGGCGGGGATCAGGCTGTCTGGAGGCAGCCTATGTTTGAGGGGTAGGGAATTGTCTTTGGTGTTCTTCCGGCCCTTTAAGAGGCGGGAGCTGCTACCGGATGGACGGGGCTTCTGACCAATGGTCGACGCGCTAGAAAGGCTTCGGGCCAATCGGCGGGGGTGTGGGCGGAACCAGGGCTGAACCCGGAAGCTGGCCTGGCTTGGCCCAAGCCATGGCGGCGGCGGCCGCGGTGGGGATCTCGGTGGCCGCTGGGGAGCCGGCCCAGGGTCGGAGCACAACCGGGGAGGTCATCCACCTGAACGTGGGGGGCAAGAGGCGAGTCCGGGGAGCTTCCGGAGAGCGCGCGCGCCCTTGCGCCCATTTCCGGGAGGGAGAAACTGAGACCGGGAGTGGGGGGGGCGCATCTGGGGGGGGTCTCTGCCCCGTCCCCACCCCTGAAGTCCCTTCCTCCCTCACAGCCTTCTCTCCCCCCAGGTTCAGCACCTCTCGCCAGACTCTCACCTGGATCCCCGACTCTTTCTTCTCCAGGTGATGGGGAGGGGGGCACCCCCTGCCTTCTCTTCTGTGCCCCCTGGGAACCCCCCCATCTTCGGGACCCTCCCCCCGTCCCTCCTCTCGGGAGCCCACTCCCCCCACCTCACCTCTCATCTTGGGGACTCCCCTCTCTGCGCCCCCAGACCCTCACGCCTCTCCCGGGACCCCTCCCCCTCTGCACCCCCAGACCCTCACATCTCTTTCCTTCCCCACAGCCTCCTCAGTGGGAGGATTTCCACCCTGAAGGATGAGACTGGAGCAGTGAGTTTGTGGGGCTGGTGCTGGGAACGGGAGAGGGGATGGAGATGGGGGGGGCTTGCCCTCCTCCAACCAACCCCTCTGCCCATCTCCCCCAGATCTTTATCGACAGGGACCCCACGGTCTTTGCCCCCATCCTCAACTTCCTGCGCACCAAGGAGCTGGACCCTAGGTAGGCTTCCCCTGGGAAGGGGTCTGGGGGTGGGATGGGCTGACCCCTGCGGGGTACGGGGCCCTGGCCTCGTCCTGACCCGGCCCTGCCTCATCAGGGGTGTCAACGGCTCCCTTCTCCTGCATGAAGCCCAGTTCTACGGGATCACCCCTCTGGGTACGTCCACACTCCTCCCCATCCCTTCCGCCCGAAAGGATTTATTAAGTACCTAGTGTGCCGGCACTGGGCAGGTGTAAAGAAAGGCGCAAGTGCAGCGTTTGCCCTCGGGGGCTCCCAGTCTGTGGGGACTAGAGGAGGACAAGGATTCCCAGACTCTTCCTGGGGGCGTGGGGAGCTCCCCGTTTGGACTAGGAAGCGAAAGCTGCCCAGCCGAGGGAAAACATGTACTGGGGGGAGGGGGCGTGGCTGGAGGAACTTGGGGAGAAAAGGATACAGGGGGCCCGAGTGTACCCAGAACCCTTTGTGGAGAAGGGTACCTTCTTCCATCCTGCCATCCCTCCAGTCCGGCGCTTGCAGCTCCGGGAGGAACTCGACCGGTCATCCTGTGGGAATGTCCTTTTCAACGGATACTTGCCCCCACCAGGTGGAGCCCGGGGAGAAGGGGGCTTTTGGGTGGGGGGCTTCCTTTCTTCCCAGGGTATAAGGGAGCCATCCATGGGCCTAGGGAACTGGATGGTAGAAAAGAAGGGCCACCTCCCAGTGCCTCCAGCCCTTTGCCTCATGTGTCCAGGGGCATGATGGGAGTTGTAGTCCTGGGTGGGTGGAAGGAGGGATGGCGCTATGAGGCCCCGTATCCTCAGTTGGTAAGCCTCAGCTGGTACTAAACCTTTCAGTAAGAGATGAGGTGGGTGTATTTGATCCCAGGGGTAATAGGGAGCCAATGGAGATTCCTGAGCATGTCCATGGGGGAGAACTTGTATCCACCACTACCACCCCCTTCCTTTCTAGTGTTTCCGGTCAAGCGGCGAAACCGGCACAGCCTTGCAGGTCCCCAGCTTTTGGGTGGCAGGCCAGCCCCTGTTCGCCGCAGCCACACTATGCCCCCCAATTTGGGGAATGCGGGGCTGCTGGGGAGGTTGCTGGAGGACAAGGCGCCCACACCTCCCTCAGGTACATCTCTGAATGTTGATGGTGTGTCTGCCCCTGAGATACCCCTGCCCTGTTTCTAAGCCCCTCAGTCTGGTGGGGATCAGCTGCTTCCAAAGGCCCAGATCTCGGGTACCCCCTCATTCCCTTGTGGCCCCCCAGGGACTCCAGATGAACCAGGCATGGTGAGGCTGGTCTGTGGTCACCACAACTGGATCGCTGTGGCCTACACGCAGTTTCTGGTGTGCTACAGGTATGGCTGTGGGGGGGCTATGGCTGGAGATGGGGCCAGGGGTGATCAGAAATGAAGTCAGGGCCTGGAGATCAGAGATTAGGGGCTGGTGATCAGAAACAGGGAGTCTGGAGTGTGAGGATGGGAATCTGGTGCCCAGGAGAGAGCTCAAGGAGGGTAAAGAGGGGTGATAAGGGGGTTGGGGAGCCTGGGATTTTGGGGGTGTGGGAGGCATCAAGAACACAATGTCCTGATAAGGAGCATCCTAGTAAGTAAGGTCAGGGAGAAGGAGATGGGGGCAGGAGAAAGATGGGAGAGGGGTGTGGGAGCTTGGGACAGGGACCTAGGTCCATGGCAGAGAGAGAGATGGGGAAAGAGAGAGAGAGTATGTGTGTGTGCACACATCCATGTATGCACATGTACATGGTTGAGTCTGGGGGTGAGTGCTGACCGTCACTCCTCCCCAGGCTGAAGGAGACATCAGGCTGGCAGCTGGTGTTCTCAAGCCCGAGGCTGGACTGGCCCATCGAGCGTCTGGCGCTGACTGCCCGTGTTCCTGGCGGTGCCCTGGGCGAGCATGACAAGATGGTAGCGGCAGCTGCTGGCAGTGAGATCCTGCTTTGGGCCCTGCAGAATGATGGCAGTGGCAGTGAGATTGGTGGGCACCCTCCCATCACCTGTGAATACTTCCCTGCCTGAGCCTTCTCCTCCCTTGGCCTCAGCCTCTTGTACTTCTGGGCCCCTTCATCATCTGCCTTAGCTAGGATGCACTTTCCCAGATCCTGCAGATCATGGTCGTCTCCCAGGGGCCAGGCACCTTCCTCTATGAATAATCCAAGCTTCCTTCTGCCCTTTAGATTCCTGAGGTGTGGGTTTCCTGGACCCCCTTCTGACTGGCATTGAGGGGCCCCTGCTCCCTGCCCTGTTTCCCTCCCACCTTGGTCTTGTCTTTTCCTCTTCTAGCCCTTATGTCCCCTATTGCTCTCCCTGGTCCATCTCTTAAAGGGAATCAGCCCCCAGGCCCATGGGTCCTGTAGTCTCATGCTTTCTCCCATGTGTCCCTGGGGCAGGCGTCTTCCAGCTGGGTGTCCCCGTCGAGTCTCTGTTCTTTGTGGGAAACCAGCTCATCGCTACCAGCTCCACAGGCCGCATCGGGGTCTGGAACGCCGTCACCAAGCATTGGCAGGTTTGGAGGAGAGGAAGCATCTCAGCCACCTTCTGACCCTCCAGGGTCCCCAGACCCACGCCAGGCCCCGGGGTGGGGTGGGAGATGAGGATGGCGTGAACGGGCCAGGCTGTGGGGCTCACCCTGGGCCATTGGAGGAGGACTGGGAGGGGGAGTGAGCTCCAGCTGGTCTGGAGTGGGCAGAGGACCAGGAAGACAGGAGGGAGTATCTGCAGGGCTCTTCAGTGTCCTCTGATGGACTTGACAGTCTCCAGGAACCCTCTTGTCTCTGAAGCTTCTTGGAAGGAAGGAAGGAAGGATGAGAAGGAGGGAAAAAAGGAGGGGCAAGAGGAAAGGAAAGAGGAAGAAAGGAAGGATTGTTATACCTCCCTGCGTGCCCCCACCCCATGCCCACCCCAGCCTTCTCTTGGCCAGGTCCAGGAAGTCCAGCCCATCACCAGCTACGATGCCGCTGGCTCCTTCCTGCTGCTTGGCTGTAATAATGGAGCCATCTACTACTTAGGTGAGGCCCAAGGCCCCTGACTTCTCCCTGCCCCCACCCACCATGGACTTCTGCCCAGTGTTGGGTTGGATGAGATTGTCTCTGAGGCCCCCCCCCCCCCCAGGCCCTGTGGCTGTGCTTCTGGGCAGGGGAGGGTGGAGGAGCCTTTGTAAGTGACCTCTTTTCCCCCCTTCCCCCCAAGATGTGCAGAAGTTCCCCCTTCGGATGAAGGACAATGACCTGCTAGTGAGTGAACTGTACCGGGACCCCAGCCAGGACGGGGTCACTGCCCTCAGCGTCTATCTCACACCCAAGACCAGTGAGCTACTTCATGACCTGGCCAGCTTGCTGTCACCTCCAGGCCCCTCTCTGCCTGAAATTTGCCCTGCCCTGCCTCTTCTGTCCCCCTCCCACCATCTCCTGTTTCTCTGTCTCTTCCCCTGTTTCTGCCTCTTCTGTCCCCCCCTAACCGTCTCCTCTCTTTCTCTGTCTCCCCTTGTCCCCCCACCTCCCCAGGCCATCTCTGCCTCCTGGTCTCTGACACTTTGCACCCCTGGCCCCAGGTGATAGTGGTAACTGGCTGGAGATAGCCTACGGCACCAGCTCCGGCGGGGTCCGTGTCATTGTGCAGCACCCAGAGACTGTAGGCTCAGGGCCCCAGCTTTTCCAGACTTTTACTGTGCACCGAAGTCCTGTTATCAAGATCATGCTGTCCGAGAAGCACCTCATCTCTGGTACGTGGGGCTTGGCTCCTGTCACTGACCTAGAGAAATCTTAGACCTCTTAGGTCAGTTTGCCTGAGTCTGAAACCCGCACGCCCATGAGGAGGCTCAGGGAAGAGAGTCAGGCCAACGGCACCCAAGGGCAGAGGGTAAGGCCCTTGGGGGGCTCAGGAGATGGGGTCAGGCAGCCCCCAAGGATAGAGGGAAAGGGTCCTCATGTCCCCACTCTCTTACCCCTACCATTGGCCTTTCCTTTCCCTCTAGTCTGTGCTGATAACAATCACGTGCGGACATGGTCAGTGACCCGTTTTCGAGGCATGATCTCCACCCAGCCAGGCTCTACCCCTCTGGCCTCCTTCAAAATCCTGGCACTGGAGGCAGCTGACAGCCATGGGGGCTGCAGTGCTGGAAACGATATTGGTGATGCCCTTTTGCAGGCCCAGCTCCTTATCCTCCCGCCCTGGTCCAGTCTCCCCATGCCTAGCTGTCGCCCCCTCTGTCCCTTCCCCATTGCACTCTGCCTCCATCTCTCCATCCTTCATCCTCCTGTTCCATTCTCCATTCTCCTGATTCCTCCATCCCCTCTGTCTGCCTCCTGTCCATTTGCCCTCCCCTTTATGACTATGGGGGATATTGCAGTATTGCAGTAGGGGGATCCTCCATTCCCTAGCCTTCCCTCTCTCTCTCTCTCTCTCTCTCTCTCTCTCTCTCTCTCTTTCTCTCTCTTTCTCTTTCTCTTCCCCCCCCCTTTCTCTCTGTCTCTTTGTCTCTATCTCTCTCTCTGTCTCTGTCTTTCTCTCTCTGTTCCTCCTCCCACCATTTCTCCATTTTCCTGTGTATTTAAACTTCTTGCATTAATAACGTTTCCTCAGCTGGGGGGGTTCCCAGGTCCTATCCCTCACCATCCCTCATCCCCTGCCTGTGGTCTAAGCCTGGGGAGGGGAGGGTCCTAAAGAGATCAGACAGGGATTGTGAGTCTCAGGGACAAGTTGTGACCCTTCGGGTCCTGTCCAGGCCCATACGGGGAGCGGGACGACCAGCAAGTTTTCATCCAGAAGGTGGTGCCTAACTCTAGCCAGCTCTTTGTACGGCTGTCATCTACTGGCCAACGGTGAGGAGCCCCTGCCCACCCCTCATCTTCTCCCCTCTTAGTCCCAGACCACGGCATTAGGGAAAACTGAATTCCTTAGGTCATGGGGAGCCTGGGAACATGGGAGGGAATGAAGGGGAGAACCCAGGAGAGGGGGGGATAAGGAGGGGCAGAGCTGGGCCTCTGGGGTCCCAGGGAGAGTGAGCCCCACCCCTTCGCATTGGACCAGGGTGTGCTCGGTGCGTTCTGTGGATGGCTCTCCCACGACGGCCTTCACAGTTCACGAGTGTGAGGGTTCCCGGAGGCTGGGCTCACGGCCCCGACGCTACCTCCTCACTGGCCATGCCAACGGCAGCCTTGCCATGTGGGACCTCACCACGGCCATGGACCGGCTGGGCCAGACTCCAGGTAGATCCGCTGCCCCTCCCTCCTGAGCCACTCACTCTTCCCTCCCCCAGACAGCTGGACTTGGAGTTAGAAAGACCTTCGGTTCAAATCTTGCTGCCTTTGGGATCTTGGGCATGTCTCTTCTTGTCTGAGCCTTAGTTTCCTTGTCTATAGGATAAGTGGGCCCAAGGCCCTTCAAGCTCTAAATCTGTGCTCTTGTGGTCTCTATGACCCTCAGCTCTACTGACCCTTGACCCCTGTTTTCCCCTCTACTCTGCCCCTGGCCTCGCCCCCTGGGAGCCTTCACTTTGTCCCTGTCCCTGCAGCGGGAGGCCTGACAGAGGAGGAATTGTTGGAGCAGCTGGAACAATGTGAGCTGGCCCCTCCTGGGCCGACAGTGCGGAGCCTGGCCCCCAGCCCCTCACCCCGGGTTTCCATCTGCAGGTATTTGAGAGAGGCTGTGAGGAGCCCACAGGGTAGGAATGGAAAAGGGCACCGGTGTCACCTGAGGGTGCATCTGCCCTTAGCTCTAGAAGGGATGGGGGCCTCCAGGGTCCAGCTCCCAAGGCTGGGGGGTGATGTGATCACTCGGGTCTCATCTCTGATCACAGGGTGGGGGGGATGATGCAGAGGGAAGCTAGGTGGCTCTTCCTATCTCTACTGATCTTCAATTCTGCCCCCACTTACCCTCAATCCTACAGCTTCCAATCAGAGGCTAGCGTAGACTCCAATCCAAGTCGTCAGGGGAGCCCAGTGCCGCCACAACCGGAGGCCCGGAGGCGGGGGGCTGGTAGCTTTGTGGAACGGTGTCAGGAGTTAGCCCGCAATGGGCCTGACCCCCGCCGGCCCCCTACACCAGCTCCCCGCCCTCACCCAGGCTCTGGGGGGCCCCTGTTACCCCCAAAGGCTCCACTCAGCGAGACATCCTTCTGAATGCCAGGTCTTCCTAAGGGAGGATGTGTGAAGTGCCTTCTGTCCATTGTCCTGTTCCCTCTCTGTCCCCGTGGGGTCAGGGCTGGGGTCCCCATGGAGCTGTCACTGTTACAACCTTGCCACAAGATGCCAAAGTCACCCTGCGCTCTCCCCGAAGCACACCAATAAAGCATTCCCCTGGATGCCTACATTGTCCTCATCTCTCATCTTGGTGCCGGTCGCTCGGCTACTTCCTGCCTCAGCTTGAAGGCCTTTTTATTGTCCAGCTCTCTTCCCCACAACTGCTTCTTGGCAGGAAGGAAAGAGGTCTTGTCTGGTCTGTGGGAACTTCAGATACCAGGTCTAAGATCCAGCTTGGATTTGTGGGGGATGAGAGGCCTGAAAGAATGGGCATCACCAATTGATAAATAAATACTGAGGACTTTGGCTACCTTCCAGAGAGCAGGGGACAAGCCACAGGAGTATAGGGGTCCCAATTTTCCCAAAAAAAGAGAGCTGAGCTTGCAAATCCTAGGTGTGGCCATTTGACCTTGACATTCTAGGATGTGTTGTTATTAATAGAATTGTTGGTAAACACCCAGGAAAGAAAGTGGTGATCCAGCAAACCATCACATTTCAAGAACTGGGCATGCTGCTGCCAACCTCATTTCCCTTTTTGATGGGAGTTAAACTTGTAGGTTAGGGAAATGCCATGGACTTTACCTGGCTTGAGGGACAAGGGCTTTCATGCTGTTAGAGACAAGTGGGAGATGTGTAGGCTCTAGAGGAGTGGCCCTGGGATCTACAGTGGTGGCACAGTGCTGCAAGAAATAGCTGTGCATAGCTCGACAAAGGATCAATTTAATAAGATGAGATTAAGCGTCGCAGTTTGTCTGGAAAAGATCTGGAGAAGGACAGGTAGGTGGTACAGTGGATAGAGCACCAGTCCTGGAGTGAGAAGAACCTGAGTTCAGATCTAGCCTCAGACCCTATGTGACCCTGGGCAAATCACTTAACCCTATTTGCCTCCTCAAAATTGAGAAGGAAAAAGATCTGGAGATTTCGGTGGATCGTAAGCTCAATATAAGCAAATCCAACCTCGAGTTATAGATGGGGAAACTGAGGCACGGAAAGTTTAAGTGGCTTGCCCAGGATCCTGCAGCTAGTGTTCAAGGTGGGATTTGAACCTAGGTCTTCCTGATCCTGATTCCTGTTCTTTATCCACTATCACCCTGCCTCTTAAAATTGTACCCAGTGGGATTTTTTTTTAGCCCAGAGACTTAAACATTTTTTTTTTAGTTCAAATTCTCTCCCTCCTATTCACCCCTCCTTTACCATTAAAAAGGCAATAAAAATTAAACCCATTATACATATATATAGTCATGCAAAACAGATCACCACATTAGCCGTGTTTCAAGAAAAAGAAAGAGGAGAACATTTATTTCAGTCTGCACCTGGAGTCTATGAGCTTCCTATCAGGAGAAAGATAATAGTACATTTCATCTCGAGTCCTCTGAGTTTGTCCTGTGTTACTTTGTGGATCAGAGTAGTGGTCTTTCACAGCTGATTATAATTTTGCTGTGATTCTATAAATTTTTCTACCGGTTCTTTTCACTTCCTTCTGCATCAGTTCATACAAGTCTTCACAGGCTTCTCTGTAACCATCCCTCACATCATTTCTTATAGGACAAGAGTATCCCATTCCATACATATGACACAACTTGACTGGCCATTCAGTGGGATAGGTGATCATCACCCCTGTGGCATTTTACTCTTATTACTGTCCTGGCCAGGCTTGACTAGAGCTCATGATGAATGAGATAAAGTGCTCCTAGACCACTGCACATTTAACACAAAGGAAACTCAAGGATCACTACCATAGAAGTAGTCAGCAGGGATACAGCACTGTCGTGGGGCAGTGCATCTGGGAGACATCTGTTCAGAAGGGTGTGTCAAGTGCCCCCACAGTAGAACAATTATCATATCTGAGGGGTGTGTTTACTTTGGGACTTCTTTATGCCCCTGACTTTGTCAGTGGCTTGAGCCCTGATTCCCTGGATCAGTCCAATCTTAGGGACAGCTTTCTTGTCTTTTAAATTTAGCAGGGATTCTGGCAGGAATGTTCTTCCTACTAATCTGGATCAGGCTACATTTGGAGGATTGTGTTTGGTCTTTGAGTTCACTTTTTAAAAAAATTCAACAAAACTATATCACAAATATTAGGATATAAATGCACTTGTGATCATACACAATGTTAAAGGCTAAGTTCCTATAACATGGTAGCAGTGATTTCTCAATCCTGGCTCTACCCTCCCACTTTCTCTTGCACTTTCCCCCTATCTTCCAAGCACCAATGTTATGGAAGATATCAGTAAGTTGGAAACTTCCAGAAGAGACCAAGAAAGTTGGCTCAGAGTCTCCACATGGTACCAACATGGGGATTCACCAAAGGGATGGTTCTCCCAGAGGAGAGAAGCCCCTATGGAACCCTGAGAGAGCTATGTGCCAGTGTCTGAAAGGTGACTGTTTAGAAAAGGATTGGATTTGTTCTTAGCTCCCCAGAGAAGAACTAGGAACAATGGGTTGGTTTCCAAGAGACACATTTAGGTAGGATGGAAGAAAAATCCTAGTAGAGCCACCTAGAAGTGAAATGAGCTAACGAGATATAGTGGGTTCAATTTGAGAAATCTTTTTTAGGTGACTGTGTGCTAAAGGCTGGCAACTCCTTCTTTAAGCCAAGCTGGATAAGAGAAGGGGATGGTGGAATAGGAAAGGGAATAAACATTATTAAGGACCTACTGTGTGCCAAGCACTTTATAAATATTTCATATGATCCTCACAACTCTGGAGGGCGGGTACTATTATTATCCCCATGTGTATAGTTGAAGAAACTGAGCTAAACAGGGGTCAAATTGCTTACTTAAGAGTTACACAACTAGTAAGTAGCTGGGTTTGAAGTCAGCTCTTCCTGACTCCGGACTCAGCACCTTCTGCAGCCTTCCTGTTAAACATCTGTGAAATAAGTTATAGACAAGATTCCGCTTCAGTTATGGGTAGAAGAACTTGATGGCCTCTGATGTCCACACCAGGAGATTCTGTGATCAGGGATGGGATCTGTATTATGAAAAATAATGAGAGATTAACCAGAGTTGAATTTTTAGAATTTAAAGCGAGAAGGAATCTTAGAGATCCTGTCATTGGGCAGATAAAGAAAATGAATCCAGCCCTTTTTATTCCTCGTAGCTCTGGTCTAGAACTCACTGGGATTGGAAGTTTGAGGGATGAGATGAGAGGCTGGGATGGAGGTAGATCCTGGATCATAGGTTGCTTCTCAAGGGACTGCAATAAGGGGTCAGGACCTTTGCAAACGGACAAGTTCCATCACCAGTGTTCTATGGGCCAGTCTCACTGACACCCACAGGGAGCAGAAGTATATCTCCTGTTGCCCACTGGGTTATGCATGCTGGGCTAAGAGGAAGCTCTCTTCTAGTCCTGCTCATTCTTTTACCCTTCTTGGAGCTCAGATGGAACGAACTGCTTCAGGATGTTGTGAGTTCCCTAGTACTAAAGGTGTTCAAGAAGAGAATGCTAGTCTGGGATGCTATGGAGATTTCTACACAGGATGGGGTGGACTAGCTGCCCTCTGAAGACCCTTCCCCTTCTGAGATTCTGCAATTCTGGGAAGTCTCTTCTCTTCCACAAAGGTGGAAGGGATGAAGACCAGTCTAGAACACAGAGTGCCTAGTCCGTAGGCACAGCCAACATTTGAATAGAGGGGATGTCCTAGTCAGAGCTGGAGTCCTTTATTTATTTGCAGTAGTCACATTTTAGGCAAAAGAATGACAAACTGGAGTAGGTAACAAGGAAGGTGACAAGAATCATGAGACTGGAGAACACCTGTTACCTTTTGTTGGAGAATTGATTCAGGACTTTGCACATTCTTACTAAGCCAAGGCAATTTGTCTTCTCATGCCCATAAGGGAAGAGCTCTAACACAGATGTGTGAAGACGTGCTACAGGCAGGTCCTTTTCTAAAATGGGACAAATCTGAACATTTTATTGTCTTTCTCATTGAATCAAGAAGACAAAAAGATAAGTGAGGGCAGTGTGGAGTTGGGAGCAGCTGGAACAACCCAGGAACAAGTAATACAAGAAGAGTATAAAGTCCCAACATGTTGAGCAGGTGTTTTCTGTTGTTATGGAGAAAGGGGGAGGGGGAGATAGAGGGAGGGAGGGAGAAAGAAAGAGAGAGAGAAAGAGAGAGAGAAAGAGAGAGAGAGAGAGAGAGAGAGAGAGAGAGAGAGAGAGAGAGAGAGAGAGAGAGAGAGAGCCGAGTTTTCCTTGGAAAGACAATTTTCCATACTCCTTCAGAGTAGCAAAGTCTAGTCTGACCATAGCCTGCTAGAATGCCATGTTCTAAAACCTGGAAAGACTTGTATAAACTAATGCAAAGTGAAAAGAGCAGAACCAAGAAAACATTGTACACAGTAACAGCAACATTGTAGCAATGATCAACTATGAATGACTTAGCTCTTCTCAGCAATACAATGATCCAAGACAAATACAAAGGACTCATGATGGAAAAAACTCTATCCACATCCAGAGAAAGAACTAATGTACTCTGAATCAGATCGAAGCATACTATTTTCACTCTCTATTTTTTTTCATGTTTTTTTCCCCTTTTGGTCTGCTTCTTCAACAACTGTGACTAATATGGAAATATATTTTATGTGCTTGCACATACATAATCTAAATCAGATTGCTTATTGTTTTAGGAAGAGGGGAGGAGAGAGAAAAAATGGAACTCAAAATTTTGTAAAAATTAATGCTAAAAAATTTCTTTACCTAATAAAATATTAAAAATAAATTAAAATGTCATCCAAAAGAATAGAATGTATGATCTGAGACCTTCAAGAAAGTACAATGTCAAGTTCTAGTACAAAAGAAAAAGATAAGCCAAGAACCCTGTTTCCACCCATTCAACAGAAGGAAATGGAAGTTCCTCAAATATAGTATTTAATAAACGCTGCTTAATCTATTGAAGAGAGGCTGGAGCAGAACAAGTGCACAAGGAAGAAATCCATAATAGAAGAAACAAAATCTTGGAAAGCATTGAGACAAAACTTTATAAGATATCTCAAAGAAAGGAAAGTACCAAAGTGATGCTTAAAAAAAAAGAAAAATTCAACAATATTAGTGACTCCACCCAAAATGGTGACTGCAAAACTTCTTATCAACAGCTGCCAATTCCCATGTTTACTTCCTCCTTCTTAAAAAAAATCTTTACTTCATTCTAGCCAAAAGACCAAGAAACATTTTCTTTTTACAGTTTTTATCAGAATTGCTTCTACACATATTGAAAACAGCCATGAAGAAAATATGAGGAAATAGGGAGGCCTGTAAATTGTTTTCTTTTGTTGTTGTGCAGTTCTATCCAATTCTTGGTGGCTCCATTTGAGGTTTCTTGGCAAAGATACTGGAGTGGTTTACAATTTCTATCTCTAATTCATTTGACAGATGAGGAAATGGAGGCAAATAGGTTTAAGTGACTTACCCAGGGTCACACGGCTAATAAGTGTCTGAAGCCAGACTTGAGTGTAGGTCTTCTGATTCCAGGCCTGGCACTCTATCTACTTCACCACCTAGGTGCTCATTATTTTCTACATTAAACTATATCTTTGAAGTTGCACTATTGGTTGAAAGGGGAGAGAATCCAAGATTCCTCTGTGTTTATTGGTCCACAACAATAATAACCTGACTTGGTTCAACCTGAAAGGTTCTTCTCCAATGAGGAGTTTCTCATACCTATGTTATGATCGTTATCAGAGTTATTGGTAAATGAAATCACAGAAATAATTCCATCTTTCCTTTAACTATTAATATTTTAATATAACAATGTTACATATTATATAAGAATTAATTTAATATAATCATTAATTTTGAAATGGTTTTAAAAATTTTATTTTAAACTTAAAATACAAAATGAGAAAAGAAAAAAACATTGCCATATACACAACAGACCATGAGAAAAGATTCAATATCACATTAATTATTAATATTAACAAGGCATAGAAAACACAGTGATGTCTGCTCATGAAAAGCATTCACCACATCCTGAAGTATGTCCTCTGCAAGGTCCAAGTGGAAGAGAAGTTCCCCTTCCAGGCCTTCTGAGATATTGTCCCAAAGTTGCACGAGCTTTCTGGGGATGTTGTGATTTCTTCAGTGTTGGAGATCTCTGAACAGGGGTTAGGTGGCAATTTGTCTGGCGAGTTGCAGGGAAGGATATGTATGAAAGTAGAGGTCAGACCAGATCCCCTTGGAGCCCCCTTTCCTATTATGAGAATATGAAGTCTAGAAAATTCAATTCAATTAAACAATTATTAAAAACTTGCTGTGTTCAGCACATGCCAAGACTTGGTTTCCTAGAAGGCATATTTAAACTACCCAGAGTGCAGCAAAGGCCTCCTAGCCTTTGGTGCATTTGGGGCACTCTATGACCTAGAACTAAGAGACTCCTAAAGCATTAGGGAATTCCAAGACCAGAGGGACCTAATAGAACCAGCTACAAAGAATTTTGAAGTTAGAAGGTCCATCAGTCACTTGACAAAGAATTCCCACCACAACCCACCCTACAAATGATCATCTAGCTGCTACAACAAAGACCTCCAGTAGGTCTTCCTCTTCCTGTCCCTTCTATCCATTACCTCCTCAAACAGTCCATTCCAATTGTGGGCAGCTCACTGTTAGGAAGGTTTTGCGTTTTTCTTCTGATGTCATACCTATACTTGCTCTTCCATTCTGCTCCTAGTTCTGTCTTTTGGAACCAAAGGGAATAAATCTGATCTCTCTGCTACGTGTCAGTCTTTTAAATGTTTGAAAACAGTTCTCTTCTGCCCCCCACCCCCAACTCTCCAATCTTTTCTTTCCCAGGCTAAACAGCTACCAATCTTCAGAGCGTGAACTCAAGGTCTTTCACCAGCCTGGTTGCCTTCCTCTGGGCACTCTCGAATTTAACAATGTTCTTTCTAAATTATGGCACTCAGCTGTCATCTCACCAGGGCAAAGGATGGCAGGACTATCACCTCCTTATTCCTTTTCCTGGAAAGCATGCCATTTGATGCATTCTAAGATCACATTAGCTTTGGGGACTGCCATATCACAGGCAGGCTACCTAGAACCCAGGAAGTGGTGACCCAGATCTCTAGTGAGTCTAGAACACAGCCTAGAATCCAGGAATAAGAATTCGAGAAGGTAGGGGGTAACCCAGAAGTGCCATTGGGGTCTAGTAAGAGACCCGCTCCGTTTTTCTCTCTTCTGCTTCCCATGGACCAGGATGAAGATGCAGTTGCTTAGCAACCAGAGGGTGCAGTTGTGATGACTCAAAGGAGGAGGAGCCAGGGGTACAGAATCCTCCCTGTGCTAAGAACCTGGGGTGGAGGGGGCGGGGCGGGAAATAGAGTCCTCCTAGAGTTGGGGGTGGGGTGGGGTTGGATTCCTCCCTATTTTAAGAGGAGGGGCTGCCGAGGGGCTGGGCTTCCAGGCCCGGAGGTGGAGGGTTTTGGCCAAGCCTGAACAGGCTGACCTGCCTCCCCCTCCCCACCTCCAAGCAAGGAAAGGAGGCGGCGGTCTGGGGTGGCAGGGCAGACTGGGGCAGGGACGAGGAGGCCCGTTTGAGGGTAGAGGACTTCGGAGTCCTGGTCTGGAAACAGCAGGTATGGGGGACTAGGGACCACACACACACACACACACACACACCCGCCCCCCCCCCACCCAGTGCGGGGTGCAGAGCGCACTCACGGGGCCTCCCTCCCACAGGCTCTGGGGAGCCCTGGCGGTGGCTGCAGGTGGGGACCAAAGAGGAAGAGGAGGCACCAGCTAATGCTGCGAGGAAGAGCAGGGGCCGATGCTGCGCCTGGTGAGGCGACCCGCCCCCTCCCTCTCCTCCCCTTCCCTTCTCTCTCTTCCTTTTCTCTTTTCTCTCTTCCTGGGGCAAGTCCCATTGTCCAAGTGTGTGGCCGTGTGTACTTTTGTGTAATTGCAAGTATTCTTTGTGTCACTATGTATGTGTGTACCTCTGTATGTCTATTTGTACTAGTGTGTATAAATTGTGTATGGATGTGAATGCCTGTGTCTCTGTGTCCCTGTATACATATACTTTTGTATGTCTGCATGTGCCTGGGGTGACTAGGTCCATGCCTGTCTGCTGTCTCTGTGTGTAGTTTGCTCTCTGTATGTATGTATTGCAATTTGGCATATGCCTATCTCCATCTCTGGCCATCCCTGTGTTCTCTCTCTCTCTCTCTCTCTCTCTCTCTCTCTCTCTCTCTCTCTTCTTCCTTCCCTCCCTCCCCCTCTCTCCATCTCTCTCTGTCTCTCTCCCCATGGGCACCTAGAAGTAGTTATGTGTTCATGTGTATGTCATGCATCGGATTAATTTTGTGTCCTTTTATATTTGAGTATTCTGTTTCATATATGTGCACTTCTGCATTTCTTTGTCTACTTTGCATAATTGAGTGTGTACCTGTCTGTGGGCATCTCTCTGTAATTGTATGTGTGCAGACCTCAGTGTCTCTCCTTGCATACGGACATGTGTACTTGGGAGCAATGGTGTGTTTATATCTGTGTCTCTGTTTATTTGGTTCTGTATAATTCTTCATGTGCATAGCTGTCTCTAGGTATCTGTGTCTGTATCAGTGGGCAACCCCGTGGCTGTGGGGATGTCAGAGAACACTCATTCATTCCACAAACACTTCCTCAGGCTCTACAAGGGCCGTAGGCTATGGGAATGTGAGATGCAGCCCAGGCCTGGCTCTAAGATAGTTCCCAGACTGGAAGAGGCTTTCCATCACGCACAAACCCAAACAATAATTTGTAGCACTGGAAAATAAGGAAGGAAAGGATATAATGGTTCGTTTTACAGAAGCTTGGAGGAGCCCAGAGTTAGTGATTTGTCCAAATATACACAGGAAGTGCCTTCAGGTAGAACTAGAACTTGGCTCTCTTGCCTCTCCAAATCCAGGACCTGGTCAGGGTCAAAGGAGAGGGACTACCACAGGAAAGTAAGTGAAGGAGAAGACCTTGTCTAGACTGGGGTGGGGGTGGGGGTGGAGAATAGTAATGAAGAAGAGAGAGGATAAAGATGAGAAGGATCCCTCCAGGCTTCCTGGAGGTTTCGCCTCAGTTGGCCTTTAGATGGCAGGGGTTTTTTCTGTGTCTATCAGGAGAATCCCAGCAAAGAGCTTCAATGGGCCTTAGCCACCATGCAGACACTCAGGCTTTCAGCAAAGTCCAGCGGAAGCCTCGTGTGCCAGAGAAGCCCTAGGGGCGGCTGGAGGGAGAAGCTGCTCCTCTGTCTCGCTGGGTTTCCCTCTGGGTCGTGTCTCGTGTCTCCGAGGTCCTTCTTTGTCACGGTGTCGGGTTTTTCTCTGAGTGTCCTCGGCCTCGAAGGGCTTTCTGTTGCTCGGTACCCTCGCTCTGTTTCTAGTGTCTTTGTCTTTCAGCCTTCACTGTCTCTGGGTGTCTCCGTCTGTCTTTTGTATCTCTATGTATCTGATTCTCTCTTTTACTCTTGGGGAATGGAGAGGGGGTTGGGGACGAGGGGAGAGACTGGGCATGATCTTGAGCATCCGGCTGATGGGGGAGAATCTGGGGATGGGTAGAGATAGGGCCTCTTTCCTGGCCCCGCCCTCTTTCAGACCTTCCTCAATTTCTCCTGTGATTTCTTCAGGAGGAAGGGAGGTTGCGGATGGACGAGCCCCCGGAACCGGAGAGGGAAGAGAGGCTGCTGGCGTTGCTGGGCCTGGTAGGCACAGCACTCAACCTGCTGGTCCTCGTCTGTGTCTACGTCTACACCACCCTCTGAGCTGATGTCACCTACTTGGGGCGGGGCCCGGGAAAACCCTCTAAGGTTTTCCTCAGAGTCTGTGGACCTGGAGGCGGGACCTTTACATCTGTTGAAGACTGGGTCTGCATGGAGGGCGCGGGGCCGGGGAGCAGGGGTGGGACTTGGAACCCCTTTCTGAGGGAAGAGCCACTGGTGGCGGGAGGAGGGTCCTGGAAAGAAGGGGAGGGGACCTTCCCACCTACGGAGGGCGGAACCCTCGGGACCGGGGGCGGGGCCTTAGTCTCAGAAGGTGGAAACGGGTGGAGGGAGGCGGAGCAGGTAAGGAGAGAGCTGGTTGAAGTGGACTTTAGAGTCCCGGGCTGGAAACAGCAGGTACGAGGGGCTGGGGACGATCCTTAGGTGCTGGTCGAAACACCTCACTCTATTTGGGGGCAGAATGGAGGGAGTACTACTGGCTGGAAATGCCTTGACCTCAGAACCTCCTACGTGGAGATTCAGTAAGGAGGAAGGAAGGCCTTGGCCCCAAACACTCAGCTGCAGAACCTGCCAGCATAGTCTACACCAGCATGGAAGCGGATCCTCAGTTCAGTAGGGCTATCCCTCCTCTGCAGTCCCCGTGAGCCAAAATTCCCGCGCGGGGTCCTGGAGAGCTCTAAATCCGACCGCGAGGGTTTTCCATTTTTCCAGAATCTGAGGTCGGAGGTGGGGAGGATGGAGTTTCTCTTATCGAGAATCCTTTTGGGGAGTCTGGGGTGGGATCAGACGGGATTCTCTTTGGTACTACGGTATTTGAAATAAACCCGCCCTTGGCCATGGAAGAGCCAGCCTCCTCACTTCGCCCGGGGCCTGGGGCCCGAGTTTGGAACCTATTTCGGGATTTCCTTAACCCTCTGACTCCTTGCTCAGGTCTGCTACACGTAGGGGTCCGAACAGGATGGGGCTCATGGACCCCTGCCCCCAAAAGATCCATGCGAGATATGCTCTGCCACCCACCAGTGGGCAGTCCAGGGTACCCCCCCTCCTCACTCCCTGAAGTCCTCAAGGGCACCTGTCTCAGACACCCCGCCCCGGTGACATCCTCATTGGCTCTTTCTGGGGCCCCCCAGCCGGCACTGTGCTCTTATTGGTCAAACCTGGGTTCCCCCGGCCGGCGCCGCACCCCTATTGGTCCAAAGTTGGAGCCCGGGCAGAGGGGGAAAGTTGGTCTGGTAGAGCTGGCGGGGAGGGGAGGGCGGGGTAAGGGGAGGGAGGCCAGGGCGCGGGAGACAGAGGGGCCAGAGCCAGGGACTGGACCGGACGGGGACAAGGGCAGGGACAGGGACACAGAGGGACAAGATGCTGCCTCCCAGCCCCAACTGCCGCCTCCACCACCGCCCCCTCCTCCTCCTCCTCCTGCTGCTGCTGCTGCTGGTTCGCGAGCCGCGCCCAGGCCAGACCGTCGGGGCTCCAGGGACACAGGGGAGTAGAGGCCGGGGCAGCCCAGGAGGCCAGGCCCGGTAAGTCCGCTCACTTCCCTGATTCGTTCCCTTTCCTCTCACTCTCAACCAGCAACCCCCGGGAAGGGGGGGAGGGTCTCACACGGACTGAAGTGGGTGGGGGGATGCCAAGAGAGGAGGGGGGCTGATAACTCAGGCCCCGCCCCTGCGTCCCAGGTGGTACCATCACTTATTCCCCCCGGCGCCCCAGCCGCAATCAGCCCCCCCCCCCAATTAGTGGAAAGGGAAGAAGAAAGGAAGGGGCTAGGGAGGAATGCTGACCCCCCCCGAGAACAATCGCTCCCCCCATTACCAGGCAGTGCCAGCCCGCCCCCTCAGTCTGTAGTCAGTTCCCTCCGTGGTCCCCGCAAAAGCGGGGAGGGAGGGACACAAAGCCCCCAGTGTATGCACAGGGAGCCCCCTCTTCTCGCAATCCAGGTGGTGGCAGCACTGGGTCCGTGCCCCTAGCCCCATTAGAAAGGGAGGGAGGGAGAAGGGAGGAAAGAGCCTCACCTGACTCCCTCTACCCTTGGTCCCGGACTGCCCTCAGTTCGCCCGGGGTGGAAGCCCAGGCCCATCCTCGGGTTTTGGGTGGAGAGAGAGCCATGGCTGGTCAACCCCCCACCCCGCCCCCCTGCCAGATCGGCCCCCGCGCTCCGCTACAAAGGGCCAGGGCTTCGGCTCCCGCCTCTGCGAATCCGCTTAGTAACCCGAGCTCAGCCTCGCAGTGCCGCGCCGGGGGCGGGGCCTGGAAGGGGTTAACTGGCAGGCCCGGGGGGAGGGGGCTTCTTCGAGGCTTTTTTCTCTAACGCTCCTTCTCCAGGGGGTCAGCAAGGGCCTGGGACTGGCAAGCAAAGGCTAGGTCGTACTGATCCCCACGTCACCCCACTTTTCTATTCCCTTCCCATATTAGGGGTCTGAGCGCCCGTGGGTCTCGCAACCCCCTCCAGGGGAGAATGGAGCGGTCTTGGAGGGGTGCGGAGGAGGGGGTGCGCCTGCGCAGGGACTGGAGGTGGAAGGGGAGGAGGGACGCAAGGGGTTTGGGGGCCCCGGGAGCCTGGCCCCGAGCGCGGAGCCGGGGCCTCCGGGAGGGCGGCGCCACCTTGTGGAGGCAGGAGGGAGTGCGTCTACGGGGCCTCAGGGAGCTGGTGGAGGCTGGAGGCTAGCAGCTGAAGCCGTGGGTGGTGATGCCCAGCTGACCCCGGCCTCTCCTCCCTCTGGCGACCCTCTGCTTCCAGCCCTGCAGCTGCCTGCCGCCGCTGCTGCGCTGGGCGCCCTCCACGCCTGGGCCCCTGTTCTAGAGGTGAGTGTTGGCCAGGGGCGGAAGCTGGACGGGGCGGTCGGGGGTTGCGTGGGCAGGGGCAGAGCGCTAGGGGCACCCTATCTGAGCTTTCGCCGCCGTCTCTGGAGTGGCACTGGGCGCCGCGAGGGGTGGATGGAGTCGACGGCGTGGGTCCTCTGGTCCACGGAGCCCGAGGAGAGGGAAGCTCTCGTTCACGTTGCCGTGGTCTCTCCCCTGCAGCTCCCTGTTCGTCTCCGCAGTGCCCACCAGGGGGGCAGTGTGGAGCTCCTCAGCTGTGCCCTTGTCGGTCAGGCTGTCGGGCTGTTCGGGTTCCCCGGGCCACAGTGTCCCCCGCCCCCAGCCCCATGCCAGTCGCCCGCAGAGAGGCCTCCCTCACTTGGCAGCAGCTGACGTGAGTGTGGGTTGGGGGCTCCTCTCCTGACCCCAGGTGGTGCTGCCTCTGCCTCTGACTGTCCCTTTGTTTCGTTTTTCACTCCTTGCTGGACTTGCTGTCCCATGGTGACTGTGTTGCGGGCCGTCCTCCCCCCCTCCCTCACTCTTCGTCTCGGGAGTCGCTGTCTCCCCGTGGGTCTCGACTGACTGAGTGTTCTCTCCCGGTGTCTACTTCCATCTCTGTCTTCTTCAAGAGGCTTCATGGTGACTGGGAAAGGAGGAGAGTCCCAGTCTTTTTATATTAGCAAGTACTTAACCTTCTCTGGCCTCAGTTTCCTCATCTGTAAAATGAGGGGACTAGGCTAAATTACCTCTAAGGGCCTTTCCAATGCATAGATCTATGCTTTAGAATGTTATTATCTTGTGTCTTTTTCTGTGGAAGGCCTGGAATCAGTCCCCACTGTCTTCCTTTCCCCCAAGTAGTGAGGTCTGTCTTCTCACTGGGGCTTTCTCTCTTTTCACCTCTCTCTCTGATAGATGTGTCTGTGTCTGCTCTCCTTCATTTCTCTGTCCCTGACTCTCTTCCCAACCAAAGCTCATCTCTCTCTCTCTCTCTCTCTCTCTCTCTCTCTCTCTCTCTCTCTCTCTCTCTCTCTCCCTCCCCCTCCCTCTCTCTCTCTCTCCTCTTTCCCCTTCATTCTTCTATGTCTCTGACTCAGAATCTCCCTCTCTGTCTCTCTGTCTCTGTCTCTTACTCTCTGCTTCATTCTTCCATGTCTCTGACTCAGAATCTCCCTCTGTCTGTCTCTCTGTCTCTGTCT
>CM053596.1:17092500-17150121 GCA_028646575.1 Pseudocheirus occidentalis | reverse complement strand
TCTCTGACTCAGAGTCTCCCTCTGTCTGTCTCTCTGTCTCTGTCTCTCTGTCTCTGTCTCTGTCTCTGTCTCTCTCTCTCTCTCTCTCTCTCTCTCTCTCTCTCTCTGCTTCATTCTTCCATATCTCTGACTCAGAATCTCCCTCTATGGTTCCATGCCCCCCTTCTCTCTCCCCCTCTCCCTTTCCTTCTCTCTCCCTCCTTCCTACCACATGTTGGTCTCTAGTGCCTTCCCTGTGGGTGGGCTCCTTGGAGTCTCATCTCTCTGTGGGTGTCTTTGCTACCCCCCCCCCCAGTCTTTCTGTATCTCCATGGTTCTGCGAGTGTGTCCCTATCGCCCAGTCTCTGGCTTGTTCTGTCTTTCCTCCCTGTCTAAGCTTCTTTCTCCTTACTCCCTTTCCACCTTTCCCAGGCTCTGTCTCTCTCCATGGTTCTGTCTGTATGCCACCTACGTCTCATGTCTCTAAGTTGAATTCTCTGTCTCTTTCTGTCAATCACACTGCCTTACTCTGGCCCTGTGTCTCATCTCTTTCTCAGTCTCCTCCGCTCTCCAGGTTTCTTTTCCCCAAAGTCTCCCAGTGTGAGACAGTTTCTCTCAGTCATCTGTTGTCTCAGATTGAAGTCTCCAGCTTTGGGTACCAGTGACCCTCTTCTCTCCCCCTCTCCCCAAGTCTCTGCCTCTCAGGTTCTCTATCTCGTCTGGGTGTGTCTGTAGTTCCCAGGCTCACTTTCAAGGTCTAAATAAATCTTTGCCTACCTCCCCCCTCCCCCATCTATGTGTTTTCCCCCTTTCCAGGGGAATGGGCGGGGTTGGGATGAGGACTGAGTTGGTCTTCTCCGTCATAGTCTACCGCTCGGCTCCCAGGTCTCTCAGCCTCTTGGGAGTCCTATGATTTCTCTCCCGTGCGCTACCTGCCTTTCTGTGTCACTCACTGCAGATCTCTGACTGCCAGGGTCAGCTGGGCATCACCACCTCTGTTTCCCGAAGGTCTCAGTTCTCCCTTTCCACGTTTCTACTGCCAGGGCTCTGTGTCATCTGCTTCTCCGCGGATTAATCGCCTCTCTCTCCCGGTCACTAGGTCACTCTTTGCTTGTCTCTAGTCTCTGCGTCTGTCTCTGTCTCAGGGCTCTCGGGGTACCCTCATCCTTCTGGCAGTGCCTGCAGGGGGCGCCTGACTTAGCCCCAATGGGGAGGAAGGGGGGACAGTTCGTGGGTAGGGTGGGGTAGGGATCTTTCTTCATTTTGCCCCAGGAGGAGCCAGGGGGCGCCCTCCCGAGCCTGGGCTGATCTCCCTTCCCCTCCCTTAGGCTGCAGGAGGCCCGGGCACTGCTGCAGCGCCGCCGACCCCGAGGGCCCGGATACAAGGGCCTTCTGCGGCTAAGCCGCCAGCTGGAGAGAGCGGCCGCTGCTCCTGCCCGGGCCCCCGGTAAGTGCTTCGGCCCCTCCTTTCTCTTTCCCCGAGGCCGATAAGGCCGTCTGGTTCCCACGCCCTGCATTGTCCAAGGGGAAACCCCTAGGGACCAGGCGTGCTGGTGGAGCCGCTGTCCCGGGCCTGAGGTGCCCTCTTGCGGGGCTCTGGCAACTCTTTCCTCCAAAACTCAGGGGACCCATGGGTGGGGGTGGAGTGGCGAGAGGGGTCTAGGGTCCAGGCTCTTCATGCCCTTCTCTTAACTCTCTCTTTTCCCTCCCCCAGAGCGAGAGCTGAGGGACCCCGGCATCCGACCCCTCTCCCAAGGTGGCTCAGTGACAGCAGGCGTGGGGGAGGGAGGTAAGGTGCGGGCGGGGAGACAGATTGTCAGGGAAGATGTTGTCCAGAGCCACTGACCCACGGGGCGGCCAACCCAGGGAGCGTACCCCACCCCCACTCATTTAACCCTTTCCTGGTCGCCACCGGGAGGAGCTCGGAGTCCGAGCCTCTCTCCAACTCTCAAGGGAAAAGGCAGGCGCGAAAGGAAGAGGGGTCCCTAACGCACCCCGCTGGCTAGGGAGCGAGGGGCGTCTGGCGGAACCCCCAGTCCAGACAACAAAGGGGATTGTGAAGCGGCGGCGCCGGTGGAAGGGTCTGGTCTGATATTTCGGGACTGGGGGGAAGAGAAGAGGAAGTGGGTGTGTGTGTGAAGGAGAGACCGGGTGGCGCAGCCACTAAAACCGGGAACCCTGCCTTCACCTCCGGGCTGCTCCACCTTTCACCAATGGCCCTGTCTTCAGCCCTTGAAGCATCTGTAGCCCCAGAATCTTCTCCAGCTGCCAGTTTCTTCCCTCAGCTGTAGCCCTCTCGGTCCCCAGATGTGCCCTCCTCAGAGCTCTGTCCCGCCCCCGGCTTCTTAGTCCAGCAGTGCCCCGTCTACTGGACCCCAAATGTATCCCCCCGCCTACCCCCACCGGGCCTTTGTCTCCTAACTGTACCTAGTGATCTTTCCAGCTGTGTGGGCCCGCTCAGAGCGGAAGTGTGTGTGTGGGGGAGATTCCAGGTGTGCGCCCCTGGGTCAGAGACTTGGCTATACGTGAGCCCCAGGAAGCGCCTGCGGGGTCCCAGGCGCCCCCCACCTGTTCCCCACCCTCCCAACCACTTGTTGCAGCTGGGCCGAGCTGGGCTTGGCCTGGATTGGGTGTGGGGAGGTGGGGGGGAAGGAGGGAGGAAGGGGAGGGAATGAGTTGAGGAAAGCAGTGTGTGTGAGTGGGGAGGGGGGCGGTGATCGGGCCCGCGCTCTCCCCCGCGTCGCGCACAAACATTGGTGTTGGCACGGAGCCCGGCCCCACGCGCCCCCGCGCGGTTGCCAAAGAGCTAGGAGGGGGTTGGCCCGGCTGGGCTGGGCTGGGCTGGGCCGGGCCGGGCCGGGCCAGGCTGGGCCGGGTTGGGCGGGGGCGCATGGGGCCGCCCCCTCCCCGGTCCATCCCCCTCCCCTCTGTTCTCCTCCCTTCCCCTCCCTAACCCTCCCCTCCCCTCCCGCACTGCGCAGCGCTAACTGCTGTCTGGGCTTGGGCCCCTCGGGCGGGCAGCAAGGCAGCTCAGTGCGCAGCTATGGCGGGCGCCCGGCAGCCCCGGCGCCTCGTGCTCCTAGTGCTGTCGCTGCTGCCGCTGTTGCCTGGCCCGGTTGCCCGGCCCGGACCCCGCGAGCGGCTCCGAGTTCTCTTCACCCCGGCTGTGTGCCGCCTGCGCTGCACCGGGAATCGCTGCGTGCCCCACTGCGTGCGCGCCAACACTACCAGCGTGGAGAGCGGCTCTCCTGGCGGGGCAGCGCCCGCGGGGCCAGGCTTCCGAGTCTGTGAGTGCCAGTCAAAGGACTGGGCCGGGACTGGGGGACAAGGAAGGGAGCCGGGAGCCTCACAGAGGAGGGAGCTGGGTGCCCCTGGATGGGTCAGTGATATTCCCTAGGGGAAAGGCACAGAGGAGGGAGTCGGACACCGTTTGCCTTCAGGCAGGGAACTACCCAGGAAAGGAAGCACGATGGAGGGGACAGGGAGCCACAAAGTGGAGGGACACGAGAGAGTCAGTTTCCCTGCTCAGGATGGGCGCTGAGCCTCCAAAAAGGGAAGGAGCCTTCTAGAGCTGCGAGGAGGGCAAAGGGCGCTTCCTAGATGAGAGTCTAGCATCCCCAGAAGACACAGGGGAAGGAATGAGTCCAGGGAACCCCTTCAAGGTGCAGACTATGGGACGTTGGGGGGGAGGGGGGAAAGGGGGCTGCCGCACCTCAGAGAGAACCTTGAAGGAGGAGTTCTAAGGTTCTACTTCTAAGCAACTCTTGGGGGCCCAGGAGGAGAGCATGGCTCTCGGGCCTGGGAGATGGAACTTCAGGTGCTCCCTTTAGGTGCCAGCTAGGTTTCGGGTCGGGTGGGGAGTGACGACTGCGCAGTTCCTGGGAGACAGCAGGGCTCTTAGACTAAAAGGAAATCCAACTGCATAGCTCCCCACCCCACCTGTTCCTCTCAGTGGAGGGCAGGGGAGGGGATGAGGCAGGTTTGACCCAGCCTGGACACTGGACACCTGCCCTTGCTGGTCCACCATTTCTCCCCAGGCTTCAATAACCCTCAGCGGGACGTCGTTCAGTCTAGCTGGGCCTCGGATTGCTGACTGAGAGGAGAGGGGAGCCTAGCTCCCCTATCCTGAGCCTCGACCTCTACCCCGACTTTGCGCGTCTCCCCATCTCCTCACTTGCCCCCGGGGGCGGCCCCCAGCCTCAGAGACTGCGGCAGCCGGCGAGGAGGGAGCTGGGGCCCCCCGGGCGCCGGGAACAGGCCAGGCCTGGCCCCGCTCCAGACCCGGCCGGCGTGAGCTCATCTCCCGCTCGGCCCCCGCCCCTTTCCCCCGCCCCTGCCTCACAGACCCAGCCCGGGGGGCCTCAGGGGAGCCAGGCATTCAGGCACACGATGCCAGCTCTCGTGCCAGGGGCTGAACCCTGAGATGGTGCCAGGATCCCTTGGCCTCTTGCCTGGGGTGGCAGACGCAGTCGGGATGCTTGCAAAGCCGGGCCTGACCTTACCAAGACCCCGGCATCCTTGGCCCCCCGCCCCTCCTCTCCCCCTCCTCCCAAAGGGGCGGGAAGAATTGGCACTACCCCCAAGGAGCGCCCCGCCCATGGCGTGGGCCTGGCCCGTGGGAGCGGGGCTCTGCTGGCGCCAAGAACAACGGGGAAGAATTTCCACCGGACCCCTCCCGCTCCTACACCAGCCTCTCCCCCTTCCCTTCTGTGAGACCCTAGCTTATAACACCAATACCAACTCTGATCTCCAGAACTGAAATCTCTGCCCGCAAGACTTTGGCTGGCGTGCCGTCTGCCTTCTTGCCCAGAGAACCCCTGACTTTCCTTCCCCCTTTTCTCTGTGAGATCCGCCCCCCCCCCCCAGCAGCAAAGCTCGTAGTCCTAGCGCCTCCTCCCCTCCCAGAGACCTAGGACCCCAGAGTTCCGCCTCCACTCCGGGCTTGGCTGGCCCCCGCCCGGCCCCACCCCACAGCTGTCTCCAGCTGTTGCCGCTGGCGGCTTTGGGGGCTCCCGTGGGGGAAGAGGCCGACGGGGTAGAAAGGGGAGAGAGGAGGATTCACAGCAGGACCCGCCCCTGGTCCCCCGGAGCGCCAAACAGCTGCCCACAGCTGGGCACAGCTGGGCATGGGGCTCCAGGAAGGCAGAGGCAGAGACGCCTGCTTTTTGGGTGGGAGGATAGAGCTGCACCCCTCAAGGCCCCCACGCTGAGCCAGGGGAATGCGGAGCCGCCCTCCTTCCCCCCCATCGCGTTTGTTTACCCAGCCTCACCACTGGCGGCACCGCGCCCAGATGTCCCTGCGTGCGGGAGCTGGGCCCGATGTCCCATATGGGGATCACGCGTTCCCCCTCCCGGGGTGCAGCTGGCGGGGAGAGCTGAGCCGTAAAGTGGGGTGGGGGAGGAGCAGCTGAGGGAAGAGGACATTTGGATTGTGTGGAGGGGGGAACTGTTGAAAGGGACGTTCAGCTTCTTTGAAGGGATGGAGAGCAGGCATGCCTCCCCAGGCAAGGGAGAAGAGCTGAGCGAAAGGAAAAAGAGGGGTTCTTGGACAAAAGGAGGGGAGAAGCGAGAGAAGGAGGCTTCTGGGTTTTGCTGGCAGAGGGAGGCGGGGGAGGAGCGGACGCGTGACCCGTCCCTGCCCCTTCCATCCCTTCATAGTCTTGTGTCCACTCCTGTGCCACAACGGGGGTGTGTGTGTGAAGAAAGACCGCTGCCTTTGCCCCCCGGACTTCGCAGGCAAATTCTGTCAGCTGCCTGCCTCGCGCACACGCCACGAGGCCCCTCCACCTCCCCCACCTGGGGTCACCAAGTCCGTGTACACGCTGCCTCTGGCCAACCACCGGGAGGAAGAGGACGGTGAGGGGGGGGGGAAAGAAAGCACGCGCCCCCAACTAGGCAGCCCTTCTGGGTCTGGGGAACGGGGCGGGAGTGCAGTGGAGGCAGTTCCAGGCAGTGAGTCAGGGGGCTTGACTTCTTCCTTGGATCTCCTCCATACAAGGTGTGGACTTGGCCAGGGATCTCTTCTCTGGACCTCAATTGCGCTGTGTGTAGGGCGGGTAGGATGCAGTGGGGAAAAAGCTGCATTAGAATATTGAGGTCCTTCGGGCCTCAGTTTCATCATCTGTAATGTGGAGGGCTTGGACTACAGGATTTCCAAAGTCCTTTCCAGATCGAAATGCTCTCTTCCCAGCTTTCACTTGTGTGATATTAAGACCAGATCGATGCTTTCGCGTGGTCTCTTCCCAGTCCACACCTGTTAAATTTCTTAAAAGTCCTTCTTTTCTATTCTTCTGACTAGAATCCTTGTCCCTGCCATTGTCTTTTCTTGGGTTCCCGCAAACCTACTCTTCCCGGTATGACTTAGGCTTCCCCTCATAAGTTGTCTCCCGTGGGTCCCCCACTCCGGGCTGTGTTGTCCCCTCATCCTAGCTCCGCAGGAGCACTCACTGTACCATCCCGTCCCCCCCCCCCCTTCCCCAGGCGTGGCATCCCTGGTGAGCGTGCACGTGGAACACCCCCAGGAGGCTTCGGTTATCATTCATCAAGTGGAGCGTGTGAGCGGCCCGGGGCCCAGCCTGGGCCCCGAGGAATCAAAGGCTACGGGCCAGGACCAGGCTCGGGCCTCGGGGGTGCCGTCGGACCGCGCCGCCTTGTACACGGTGCTGGCCCAGAGCAGCCCCCGGGGTGAGGAGGAAGAGGGCGGCGGTTACACTGACGCCTCGGGCTTCGGCTACTGCTTCCGACAGCTTCGCGATGGCGAGGTGAGTCCTGGAGCTGGGTCCCGAGAAGGGTAGGTCGGCGCTGGCACCTGGGTGAGCTGAGTCCCTCTCTTTGTCCTCTGCAGTGCGCATCCCCTCTCCCAGGTCTGCGAACACAGGAGGTCTGCTGTCGAGGGGCTGGATTAGCCTGGGGAGTTCACGACTGCCAACCATGCTCCGAGCATCTCAGTAAGAAGGAATCTGGCCCCTCTGTTCCCTCTGTCCCCCTCCTTCCTTGTTCCCTGTCTCCGTCCTTCCTCTCTCCCACTGGCCAAGAAGGCTCAAGCACTTTGCGGAGTGCCGGGGCTAAGCCTCCTGCTCCAGTTCCATCTTTCTTCCTTCCAGTGGGCGTTATCTGTAAAGTCACTCCTTTCACTTTTCCTCCCCTCAGGGCTGGGGGAGTTCTCTTCACATCAAGCCCCGCCTCGACTCTAATCTCAGTTTCTCTGGCCCCGGGCCGGACTAAACTACACCCTCTCCTGTTTCCCCAGGCAGCGTAGGGCGAGTGGGATCCTCAGACGCAGCCTGCCCCACAGGCTTTGAAAGAGTCAACGGCTCCTGCGCCGGTGAGGGGACATGAAAAACCGTCCGGGAAGGGAATGGGGCTGGTTAGCGCCTGGAGAACTGGGACGGGCGCAGGGCCACCGGACCCTACCCCCTCCACGAGGCCGGCCTGCCCCCATTTTCGTGTCCCCCTTCCTAGATGTGGATGAGTGCGCTGAGCCAGGGCGGTGCCAACACGGGGAGTGTGCGAACACTCGCGGCGGCTACACGTGTGTGTGCCCCGATGGCTACCTGCTAGATTCATCCCGGAGCAGCTGCATCTGTGAGAGACCCCACCTTGGCATCCTTTGCTCCTAGCTCCCGGCCTTTGTACTTCAAAACCGCCTACCCCTAACCAAACCCTCAACTCATAAGCTCCGCCCCACTCCTTTCCAAAGACCTAGCCTGCCCCCTCTTAAACTTTCCCAGTTCAGATCCAAGCCCACCCTTCCGAATGCCACTGTGTGCTCAGTACCAGGATTCTCCTCTGCTCGTCCAAAACCTTGCCCCCTTTCACCTCTGCTCCAAGCCCCGACCCCGTTCCCAAACCCTGTCTCCCAGCTCACTCCAAGCCACTCCGTTCCACCCAGTCTCTTCCCACTCCGTCTCCCTCTTGCCCAAATTGTCCCTCTGACCACAGCCTCTGGCCCCCGGCTCTTCTCTAGCCCAGCATGTGATCTCAGAGGCAAAGGGTCCCTGCTTTCGGGTACTCAGGGCTGGAGGCTGTTCGCTGCCCATCCTGCGCAATATCACCAAACAAATCTGCTGCTGTAGTCGGGTGGGCAAGGCCTGGGGCCATAGCTGCCAGCTGTGCCCACCTTTTGGCTCAGGTGGGCCCCAGGATTCCCCTGTGTCCTGGTCCCTATATTCTCCTTCTACATCCCGACATCCCCTCCCCCTTACCTCAACCTCCAGCATTTTCCAAATCCTCTGCCATCTATCTTATTCTGACTGCAAATACCACACCCTGAGGGGATGCCCTAACTTGTACAGTCACACAGCTTACATTCAGTCCTGGTACCCTGGGTCCCAGGTCACCCAAATTCCCATCCACATCCACAGTCCCCTTCACATCTCACAGACTAGACCCTCACAAAGCTATCTGAACCTCTTTCCCCAACAGGACCCCCTAGGATCCATGCTCTGTACACCTTTGTACCCAGAACCTCAGCACTCTCCATATCCTAAACTCTGACTCCATACCTCTACAAGGCTTCCTGTCTCGGCCTCTCCATCTTACTGACTTGCTTCTCTCTGTCTCTCTCAATTTGTCTTTATGGCACTTCTGCATTCCCTGACCTCCCCGCTTTCCCATCTGTTGTACAGAGGGTTTCAGGGAGATATGCCCAGCTGGCCCTGGCTACCATTACTCAGCCTCCGATCTCAGATACAACACTCGCCCCTTGGGCCAGGAGCCACCACGAGTGCCCATCAGTCAGCCCCGGGTACCTCCACCTGTCACCCCAGCACCTCCAGTCTGGGCCCCTACAGGTAAGCTCTGGGTCTTTGGGCCTCTCCATCCACTTTGAACTCTGATACAGGCGAAGATGGATACTGCTGGGAATAAGAAGAAAGCATGGATGGTATCAAGTGCTCCTCATGCCATAATCTTGACCTGCCCCTTCACCTATTTCCCTGCCCAGTTGTCTGGAGCCGGCCCCCTACCTCCCGCCCAGAGCCCAGACCCAGACCCCGGCCCCAGCCCCAGCCTAGACCTGAGGAACCCCTACCCACTGTCCCCATCCAGCCAATCCCTGAACTCCCTGAAAGAGGTAAGGAGCCACAGATTATGGATCTGGAATGGGAGCTTTAAAGGGAGAAGGGGAAGCTCTTGGGAGAGAGGAGGAGATTCTGGGGTAAGAAGAAGATTTGAGGGGAGAGAGAAGCCCATTCACTGGGGGAGACAGAAGAGGGTTGTACTTTAGGGGAGACTGAAGGGGAGGCCAGTCACCAGGGCTGGGGCAACATACTGATCCTTGGCTGTCCACTAGGCCCAGCGGCAGGGGGTGTGTGTCAACGGAACCCCCAGATCTGTGGCCCAGGGCGCTGTATTCCCCGCCAGGGTGGTTACACATGTGTTTGTGACTCGGGTTTTTGGCTCAGCACCCATGGCACACACTGCATCGGTGAGACTGGGGATCAAAGCGGGAAGGATGGGGAACCCTGGAGGAAGGAGGGCCCATCACCCGTGACCCCTCTGACTTTACGTCCCCTCCTTGTCCAATTCTCTGGGACAGATGTGGATGAGTGCCGCCAGATACCCCGGCCCTGTGCCCATGGGCGCTGTGAGAATTCAGCAGGAAGCTACCGCTGTATCTGTGCCCCTGGTTTCTATGCTAATCCACAGGGCACTGAATGCCAGGGTGAGTTTTTGTCCCTCTCTTTCTCCCAAATCTGACAGGAAAAACACTTTGCCCTCTCCAACTGCTCTGCCCAACTCTGTCCATAGGCACAGATCTTTGGGTCTGCATGGGGTACAGGGAGAAGCAGGTAGATGTGGGGATGCCCATGGGTGCATCTCTTAGCCACTGCCCCACTTCTGATTCCTGGCTCTTCCCCAATCCTTGTGCCCACAGACGTGGATGAGTGTGTCCAGCAGCCGTGCACCAATGGACGTTGTGAGAATACTCCTGGAAGCTATCTGTGTGTTTGTCCCGCTGGGTACAAGGCTGCTCCCCATGGAGCTGGCTGCGAAGGTAAGGGGGTGGGAGGAAGAAACAGCTCAACAAAGGTAACAGAGGAGAGAGGCTGGGGGCCGACTGAGCTTGAGCAAAGTAGAAGATTGGGAGTGACCTTTGATCACTTTGATCACACCCCACTTGGGTGTGCTCCGAGTTGAATGTCAGGGGGTGAGTTCTTGAGCTGACCAAAGGAATCCCACAGGCCCTTTGGGGGCAGAAAGACTTTGTTTGATGTCCATGTGGTGGTAAAATGGACCCTTAACATCAGTTCTGTTTCCCTTCTCAGATATCAACGAATGTACCCAGAGCCCAGGGCTCTGTGGCTGGGGCCACTGTGAAAATCTGCCTGGTTCTTATCGCTGTTCCTGCCCACCTGGCTTCCAAGGCCCTGAGTGTGAAGACATAGATGAGTGTGCCCGGGATCCCCCTCCCTGTGGGCCTGGCCGATGTGATAACACAGCCGGGAGCTACCACTGTGCCTGCCCTGCTGGGTATCGCTCCCATGGGCCTGGTGCACCCTGTGTCGGTATGCCCCTTCTGCTCCCCGGTGCTATGGCCTGCTCTCCCCTCCCTATGTTATGTGGTAACGTCGAGGTTGTCGAATCCAATTCACTCATTTGACAGATGAGGAAACTAAGTCTTATTGTGGACTTGCCCAGCATCATACAGCTGGCATCAGAGGCAGGACCTGAACCTGGGTCTCCCAGACTCCAAAGTCAGCGCTCTACCAGTTTCTCACATTGTTTCATTTCTTCCCTGACCCATTTCCTGATATTCCTGAGTTACTGGGTCAGCCCTGCAAGTCCTCTCCCATTTCTCAGCCATCTATAAAACAGGGACTTAATAGACTTGGAAACTCTAAGGGCCCTTCCAGTTCTGAACTCCTGCTGCAAAGGAGACCACAGAGGAGATCCTGGCACTTGCTTAGCTGTGTAATCCTGGGCAAGTTCCTTCAGATGCCTGAGCCTCAGTTTCCCCATATGTAAATCATAGATAACCACCTTATAATGTAGTGAGGGTAGAGCCTGGTAAAGTTTAAGAGTCATAAGCTGTTTTTATTCTAAGTTTTTCTTTTCTTTTTTTTGGAGGGCAAATTGGAGTTAAGTGACTTGCCCAAAGTCACACGGCTAGTAAGTGTGTCAAGTGTATGAGCCGGACTTGAACTCAGGTCCTCTTGACTCCAGGGCCAGTGCTCTATTCACTGAGCCACTTAGCCGCCCCTCATAAGCTATTTTTGTAAGGGGCTTCCCTTGGTAAATATGGGAGCTGAGATTCCAAACCACATGTCTTGGTTCCAAGCCCAGTTTCTTCATTACTGTCACACTGGCCTCAATATTCCTATCTGGAAGATGGTGGGGGAGGGCAAAACGTACTTAATAGTTGTACCTTGAAGGAAGAGAGATTTCAACCAGTAGAGACAAGGATGGGGGGTGTTTCAGGCAAATTCCTGGAGTTGGAGACTGGGAGATGGAATAGCATCTTACTGGGAGTCTGGGATCTGGCTTCGAACTCCCTGCTCTGTCCCTGACCCTCTGTGTGATTCTGGGCTTTGCCTCGATGAGCCTGTTTCCCCATCTTTCTAGAAAATGAGAGGGATGCTCTAGAATAGTGTAAGGGGTTATCTTGTTATGATGTAGGGAAGGGGGCGTGACCAGCCTCAGGAAAACCCTGCAGGGTGTGCCCGCGGGTGGGGGTGCGGGTCGCTAGGCTCCGTACCCCACCTACGCCACCTCATCTCCCGCAGACGTGGATGAATGTCAGCGAAGCCCCCCTCCCTGCAGCTATGGACGCTGCGAGAACGTGGATGGCTCCTACCTATGTACCTGTCCCACCGGCTTCCGGCTCAACGCCGCGGGCCAGGCTTGTGAGGGTGAGGGGGCTGGGCTTGGACGGGGAAGCGGGGCTTAGGCATTCCAGGGGCGGGACTTAGGCCCTTCTCTTGCTCTGTGTCTTCCCCTAGATATTAATGAATGTGAAAATCACGTGGCCTGTCCGGGGCAAGAATGCGTCAACTCGCCAGGGTCGTTCCAGTGCCGAGCTTGTCCTGTCGGCCATCGATTGCTCCAGGGGCGCTGCGCTGGTGAGACTGGTGTCCCCGAACTTTTTTCACTCCTATCCCACCCAGCTGGCCCCTGACGCTTCTCATTCTGACTTAGGGCCCTGAGACACATTCTACCCCCACCTTCCATCCCTCTGATAGGGAAGAAAAACCCTCAGCCTTCTGATCTGAGGACCTTGGGATCACCCCCACCCCCATTCCTCCGACGGGGCGGCCCTGGTACATCTGTCCCCTGATACCTCTCGGTTCCTCCCGTGGGAGGTTCTGGAGCACCATCTCTCACCAGGACCCCAGACCTTCGACCCTCTGACTGAGGTACAAGCCCGTTGTCCTGCATCTCTTCTGATCTGGGAAGCACAGACCTCACGACACCGTCGGTGAACTCAAACCCCGAGATTCCTTCGCTCACTCCGTTTGTACTTTAGGCCTTCTCCACGCCCCTGTCCCAAATTTTGAGCTCGCTGAGCCTCACACCCAGGCGTTCCTCGTTTTCAGACGTGGACGAGTGCAGTTCAGGCGCCCCCTGCGGACCTCACGGCCACTGCACCAACACAGACGGTTCTTTCCGTTGCGATTGCGAGCCTGGCTACCGGCTCCCACCCGGCGGGCGATCCGGTCCTTGCGCAGGTGGGAGGGGACACGGGCAGTGTCTGGCTGGCCGGCAAAGGCCGAGACCTCTCCCTCCCTAACCTTCACCCTCTCTCTGCTTCCTTCCCTAGACGTGAACGAGTGCCTGGAAGGAGACTTCTGCTTTCCCCACGGGGAATGTCTCAACACCGACGGTTCGTTTGCCTGCACGTGTGCTCCAGGTTACCAGACTGGGCCCCGCGGATCTTCCTGCATTGGTATGCCTAGAACAGAAGCGACTTTTGGAAGGACCCAGCCTGGAACGTAGTGGGGCGGTATTTAGAATGTGGGGCATTGCTGAAGGGGATGGGGTCTAGTGAGGGCGATACTGACAGAACAAAGGTCTGGGACTGGGACTGAGAGTGTCAGAAGGGATTGGTGGAGATGATTGTGTGGGATAAGGGAGGAGGGCAGGGGTGGCCCAGCCTTGCACATCCTTGCTGTTGTCCTGTCCCCTAGACGTGGACGAGTGCCGGGATGGAAGCCTGTGCCAGGGAGGCCTTTGCACCAACACCGATGGCTCCTTTGAATGCGCTTGTCCTCCAGGATACCGGGCTAGTGCAGACCTGACCTCCTGCAGCGGTGAGCGCCCATGCTAGCCCCTTTTCCCTCAGGTCCTGGGCTTTTAGCATCCCCCAGTGACTGACCTCTTCTCTGGTCTGTGTTGTGTTCCTTAGATGTGGACGAATGCCGTGAAGGAGGGTCAGCCCTGTGTGGGACCCAGCGCTGTGAAAACTCCCCAGGCTCTTACCGCTGCGTCAGGGACTGTGACCCGGGTTACCACGCGGGTCCTGAAGGCAACTGTGATGGTGAGAGGACCCACCGATTGGGAGGAGCTTGGACACCTTTCTGTCCTCAAGATAGCCTATGTCCTTCTCCTGGTGTCCAGCAGTGCAAGTGGGCAAGGACTGGGGGGCAAAAGGGCTGGGACTGAGCAGGTCCCGCGGCCCTGGCCCTGACAGTTCTGTCTCAGAGGGTTCTGGCGACCTGTGGTGTTTGGTCAGAATTCCGGGGGCAGGGGGACAAGTAGTGATCGCCCTGTGTCGTTGGCTTCTGCATGCTCTGGCTCTCACAGCTGCCGGCCGCTGATCAGTCAGTTGGCCAGGCACGGAAGCCGGTTCCTCTGCCTTCTCTTCCTTGCTCTTCTTTTCCTTGCAGACGTAGATGAGTGCAGAGAATACGGACCCGCACTGTGTGGGGCTCAGCGTTGTGAGAACACCCCGGGCTCCTACCGCTGTGTCCCCTTCTGCGACCCAGGCTACCAGCCCACTCCCACCGGTGGCTGCCAGGGTAATGAATGTTTGTGGCATGAATGAATGAGACCCCAAGTGTGCCGAACAACTGGAGGGTGCTGGGCAACTCCTTGTTCTATGACACAGTTTCCCCATCTGTACAATGATGAAGGTAGACTAGGTGGTCTCTAGGTCCACTTCTAGTTTTAATTCTTGGGGCAGGGGAGGGGAGGAATGGCTGAACAATCTTCCTCCTGGGGTAGGGAAGGAAATAAGCAATTTTATAGTGTCTACTGCATGGCAGGCGCAATTATTATCCTGTCTTCCAGTTGAGGAAACTGAGGCAAAGCTTGAACCCAGGGTCCCATAACTAGTAAGTATTTGAGGTCACATTCAAACTCAGGTTTCCCTGACTTTCTTCACTGGGTTTGTAGTGGGGAGACCCGGGTTCAAGTTCTGACTCAGCCTCTCACTGTGAACTTGGGCAGGTTACTTGGTCACATCAAGTGGGCAGTTTGCACTAGATGACAGAGGTCAATTCAATTAATCGAGCATTTATTAAATGCCTACTGTTTGCTTGGATGCAGAGTTTGTAAAAACATGAATGAAATTATAAAGACATAAGTGGAACTTCCTTCTGGAGCTAATTCTGTGGGTCTCAGAATACCTGATTCCCCTAGGCCAGCGGTTCTCAACCAGTGGGTTGTGTTCAATTTGCAACAATGAAAATGCATCCTGCATATCAGATATTTACATTGCAATTCATAACCGTAGCAAAATCACAGTTATGAAGTAGCAACAAAAATAATTTTATGGTTGTGGGTCACCACAACATGAGGAATTGTATTAAAGGGTCTCAGCATTAGGAAGGTTGAGAACCACTGCCCTAGGCCAGACTCTTCTGTGTTCCAGACTAGCTCTGGTCTCAGTATCTTCCCTGAGGCCACCACCCCTCATCTTATTTCTCCATGCCTCCCCCAGAGTAAGAACATGCAGAGAAAAAACACAATTACTGCTTTTTGCTGATGATATGATGCTGTGCTTAGAGAACCATAGAGAGGAAATGAAAATAAATGGTAATAATGAACAACTCTGGCAAAGTTGCAGGATTAAGATAAATCTGCATACATGGTCAGCATTCCTATATAGTGATCATCCACAAAACCTGGCAGGGAGAGCTAGAAAGAGAAATTCCATTAACACTTATTACAGAAGCTAAAAGATACTTGAGAGTGTATCCCAAGGTGCATCCAAGACCTAGATGGATCTAAGTATAAGGCATTCTTTGCTTGAAATAGATATACCTAAATAACTGGAGAAAGATTCATTGTTCGAGGGTAGGTCAGGCCAATAGAATAAAAATGACAGTGGGAAGGAAAGGGGTCTTTCAGTACCAATCTCAAACTATGCTACAAAGTAGTAATTATTAAAATGATTTGATGTTGTTATCCAGTTCTTCAGTTGTGTGTGACTCTCCATGACCCCATTTGGGGTTTTCTTGACAGAAACACTGGACTGGTTTGCCATTTCCTTCTTCAGCTCATTTTACAGATGAGAAAATTGAGGCAAGCAGGGTGAAATGACTTGCCCAGGGTCACACAGCTAGGAAATATCTGAGGCTGAATTTGAACTCAGGAAGATTAATCTTCCTGATTCTAGGCCAGGCACTGTATCCACTGCTGTTCTAAATGATTTGGTACTGGTTTTAAAAAAAAAGGGAGGGGGAGGTCTATGCCTCCTCCAGGCCTCTCCCTACAATAGGGTCTGGATAGGGCTCGAGACTTCCAGTCCTCTAGACCCACTGTTGCTCATAAGATCCTTTCCTTTTTCTTTTTATCTTTTTTTTTTTTTGGAGGGGGGAAGGCAGGACAATTGGGGTTAAGTGACTTGCCCAAGGTCACACAGGTAGTTAAGAGTGAGGTGTCTGAGTCTGAATTTGAACTCAGGTCCTCCTGACTCCAGGGCTGTTGTTCTATTCACTGTGCCACCTAGCTGACCCCCGATAAAGTCCTTTCCTAGTGGGGTTTTTCAATGTCCTTAGGTGACTCCCACATTTTAGTCTTGGGTTTTCTGCCATCCTAGAAAGTTCCCTGAGGTTCAATAGATTTCAAGCTGGGAGGGACCTTAGAGGTTGTTAAGGCCAATGCTTTCATTTCATAGAAGAAAAAACCCCGGCCAAAAGAAATTAAGTGACATGTGACCCAGGCAGAATCTGAGCCTAGGTTTTTCTTGCTGCATCTGTGCACTATAGCCCACAGGATCATGTGATATGGGTGCTGTGTGGGGCGAACCCTTTCCCTCCACATACCAGGACCCTAGGAATATGAATGAGTAGGAATTCATGTTAAATTGCTGATTTGATTGCAGATGTGGATGAATGTCGGAACCGAACCTTCTGTGGGGCCCATGCCATGTGTCAGAACTTGCCAGGCTCCTTCCAATGTCTGTGTGACCAGGGCTATGAGGGAGCCAGGGATGGGCGCCACTGTGTGGGTATGATGGGCCGGAGGGGCTGCTGGGGGGAGGGAATCCTAGGGGGGATGTGGTCATGGTCGGGTATCAAAGTGACTGGTCCCTCGGCTCCTTCCTTTTGTACTCCCTGGCAGATGTGAACGAGTGTGAGACCCTTCAGGGCGTGTGTGGGGCCGCACTGTGTGAGAATGTAGAAGGCTCCTTCCTCTGTGTCTGCCCCACCAGTCCTGATGAATTCGACCCCATGACTGGACGCTGTGTTCCCCCAAGACCCCCTGCCGGTGAGTGCCACTCCTCTTTGTTTAACTGATGGCCGCAGCAGGCGCCTGTGGGTCTGCAGCCTGGAATGGTTAAATCCACTTGTTTAGTTGGTTCCAAAGGGGTCTGTGCCGATTGTTTAGGCCCCTTTTCAGTCATTTCAGTCAGGTCTGACTCTCCATGACTCCATGGCAGAGACATTGGACTGGTTTGACACTTCCTTCTCCAGTTCATTTTACATAGGAAGAAACTGAGGCAAGCAGGATGAAGCGACTGACCCAGGGTCCTTCCATTGCACCAGGGTGACACAGCTAGGAAGTGTCTGAGGCTGGATTTGAACTCAGGTCTTCCTGACTCTAGGCCCAGCCCTCTGTGCACTATGGCGCCCCCTAGCGTCCCCTTAGGGCTCTTAGCAATTAAGATAAAGGAAAGTTAGCGTGTGTGACTGTTCCCTCCCTGGACCCTTTCCATCTGTAAAATGGGGGAAGTGGCCCTTCCAGCTCTAAAAGTTCACGATCCAGAGAGTTATTACAGCTGTTATTGGTGCATTATTGGCACCTGTCTAGTCCAGCTGCACAAACATCTTGATGTGCCCCTGAATACAGAGAACGGGCCATTGGTTAAATTAGAAAACCAAGAGCAGGCTGAGACCCAGGCCTGACCTGCTGCTCTTCCTGACAGGTGGTAGACCTGCTGTAGCTTTTTTCTGGGACCTCAGTGAGAACCTCCCATTTTCTCCATTCTCAGGGTTGAGTCCTCAGCTGCCCTCGAGCCCAGGGCTCCCTGCCCGACCACCACCTCCACCAGCTCCTCCTCGGAGGCCCACTGCGCCAAGGCCGGGCCCTGGCCCTGGCGCTAGCAGTGGACGAAGGGAGTGTTACTATGACACCGGGGCCCCTGATGCCTGTGACAACATCCTGGCCAGGAATGTCACCTGGCAGGAATGCTGCTGTACTGTGGGCGAGGGCTGGGGTAGCGGCTGCCGCATCCAGCAGTGTCCAGGCCCTGAGACAGGTGTCTGGGGATGAGGAGACTGGCAGGGAATGGGGTTGGGGGGTCAGACCCGGTGAGGAGGTGGGAAGGGGGCACTGGGTGAGACAGAGAGACAGAAAAAGAGACAGAGACAGAGAGAGACAAAAAAAAGAGAGAGGATGAGAGAGAGACAGAGATGCCTGAGTCCCCAGGGCTAGAAATGGTGTCTGAAGACCCAGGTTTGAGTCCTACCCCAATAAGTCGCTAACATACCTTCTCTTTGCCCAGTGGAGTACCAGTCTCTGTGCCCACATGGCCGGGGTTACCTGTCCCCACCGGGAGATGCCAGTGTCCGCAGAGGTGAGTCTTTTGGCACAGTGGAAAAGGGTAATGGATGACGAGTTTGTATCCCCCTCCTGCTTCTTCCTCTTTGAATGCCTTGGGCAGGTCGCTTCTCTTTGGGGGATAGTTTCCTCATCCCTAAAATGAAAAGGATGGCTCCGATGACCTCTAAGACCCCAGCTGACTCTGAGCCCATCCATCCCACGAGCCTGACTCTACCCTGATTTCTGACTTGCCCTTCTTCTCCTGATGGCCCTTCTCTCCCGGCTTCTGGTTCCTGCCAAGGCTGATTGTTAATTGCGTCTACCCCATTCGTTTCTCAGTTTCTCTCTGGGCTTGGATAGGATAAGGTTGGTGGAGGCTAGCCCTGCTGACCGCTGAGCCTTCAAACCTTCCCTCCCACAGATGTGGACGAGTGTCTCTTGTTCGAGGACCAGGTGTGCAAGAGTGGGGTGTGTGTAAACACAGCCCCTGGTTACTCCTGTTACTGCAGCAATGGTTATTACTACCACACCCAGCGACTGGAGTGTATAGGTAAAACCCCTTCCCAATGCGGAGGAGCCTTCTAGGAGTCTGGCCTCTATGATGCCTTCAGTAGCTGAGAAAAGAAGATTGGGCAGGAGAGGGCTTTGGAAGGGGATGGGACTAACCTTCCCCAGGAAACCTGCTCAGAAATTTAACTTCCATTCCTTCTGATGCAGCAAGGGCAGTGATAAAACGGGAACGGGGAAGGGATCCCAGGGGGTAAAGCCGAGGTTGAATGCCACCAACTCATCCTTCTTGGGAGACCTCACCTCCATCCCTCCTGCCTGAGGAAAGGTGATGAGCTGGGGGGTGGAGGTGGCTTCTCCTCATCAGCCCTGTGTCTCCCCAGACAATGATGAGTGCACAGATGAAGAGGAGGCATGTGAGGGTGGCCAGTGTGTCAACACTGTGGGTTCCTACCATTGTACCTGTGTTCCTCCACTGGTGCTGGATGGCTCCCGGCGGCGTTGTGTGACCAATGACAGTCAGAGTCTGGGTAACTCATGACCCTCATCTCATCCCGCCCCTGGGGGAGAGGGAGGGACAGGTTTCCTGGGTGGAGAATGGAGGCTGTCCCCTATAGAGTCCTCCACTCACCATAGTCCTCCAGGGCTGGGAGGGAACCCAGGTCTTGGGTGTGGGGCTCATTCTGGGAGAATCAAAGAGCCAGGCAGGGGTCATGGGGACCAGACTGGGGACTAGATCTGGGAGGTAGAGAGGAGAGGAGACAGTTCTTTCAGAGGAACTGGCAGTGGGTAGGAGGGCGCTTATGAGGCATCATATGGGAGGCAGTGCCAGGCAAATACCTTCCTTCCTTCCCTTCCTCTGAACCCTATTCAGATGACAACCTGGCTGTGTGCTGGCAGGAGGTGGGACCAGACCTAGTGTGCAGCCGCCCTCGACTAGACCGGCAGGCCACATACACAGAGTGCTGCTGCCTTTATGGGGAGGCTTGGAGCATGGATTGTGCTCTGTGCCCAGCCCGAGACTCAGGTACTGCCTCTTTCCCCCTAAGCCCTGGGGTTTGCCCATGCCCTGACAGTGTGGTAGGAAAGCAGAGAATTTATTTCTGGATCACACACAGAAAGCCAGCCAGGCTTGGGCAAGGAACAGCCTGATTGGTTGGTCTGTGGCCTTGGGTACTACCTGCCACCTGGTGGCCATTGCTAGAATTACAGGCATGGCTCCTAAGAGGAAATCCCACTCTCTCAGAGCAAGAAGGTCAATATTCAAATCACAGATTTAGAGTTGGAAGGTTAGAGACCCCCTCAATATACATGTAAGGAAACTGAGAAGAAGACAGATAAATATGCTCCCTTGTCATGTGGGCTTTAAGTGGCAGAACCCAGTTTTGAACACAGGTTAGTATTAATAATTATTAATCATTAGTATTATTGGTTATTAATATATAATTACAAGGGGCAGCTAGGTGGTGCAGTGAATAGAGCACCGGCCCTGGAGTCAGGAGGACCTGAGTTCAAATCCGGCCTTAGACACTTAACACGCAAAAAAAACTAGCTGTGTGACCTTGGGCAAGTCACTTAACTCCAACTACCCTCCCCCCCAAAAAAGCAAAAATATATATATATAATTACAGCATAACATGTTACTATAACTAATAATGCAGACACTATTTAACTTTGATATTTTATCTTATTCATTATATTTAGTGTTTATTATAATATTTATTACATTTGTACATTTATTATTTAATTGTTAATAATGAGTCATTCAGTCCTTAGGAACTGTGTCAAAGATACTGGAGTGGTCTGCCATTTCTTTCTCTGGTGCACTTTACAGATGAGGAGACTAAGGGAAACAGGATGAAGTGACTTAGCCAGGGTCACACAGCTAGTAAATGTCTGAGTCTAGAGTTGACCTCAGGAAGATGAGTCTTCTTGACTCCAGGCCTGATGCTCTGTCCATACCCATTAACAATTTAGTAATAATCATCAATAATATTATTAATTGTTAATGTGCTGTTATATCACAATAGTACAGTGTCGTGCTATAATCAATCTTCTTGAGGCTACTATTGGTTATATTAGCATTAATATTATTGACCTGGGTTCCGAACTGGGACTCTCATACTAGGGTTCATCATACTAGGGTTCCTATTTCATCAGCATTAATATATTTCTCTCACAATAACCCTGTGAGGTAGAACACATCTTCCCCCCATTTTCATGGATGAGTGAATGAGGAGCAAAGGTGGAGTTATTTTCCCAGGGTCCTACAGAGAGAGGACACAGGATGTGAGGACGAATGAGCCAGCCTCTGAGGCAGGAAGACATGAGGACTCATGGTCTGTTTCTGATAACCTCCTGGCTAGGTGATCCTGAGCCAGTCACTTGACCCCTCAGTCCCTAAGATTAAATTCAATGTGGGTAAAAGACAGAGAACCTCATGGGTCTGCACTGGCTGAGGGAGGGTGTTAGGGACCTGGGAGTTAGGTACCCAGACCAGTGCCATTACAGTTTGGCGCCCAAAGAAGAACCACTTGGCTAGGTATTGGAGGTGAGATTTGAACACAGGTCTTCTGACTCCAGAATCTGTGTGACTACTATCATCCCACCTAGTTCATAAGATCAGAGGATTTTGAGTGAGAAGGGGTCTTAAACATCTAATCTGATGCACCCATTTTATAGAGGTGAACACTGATGCCTTTGGAAGGGATGCCTAAATGTATGCTAGTCTGCGACAGAATTTTTCATTCTATGAGATGGCTATTGGGGAGGGGAAGGGAATGGATCCTGGGGGAGATGGTGGCAATATGAAAAGCCAAAAGACATTGATAAAAACTTATTTTTTAAAGAGGCAGGAGAAGTGTTAGGCCTCAGCCTAGCACTCAGACTCCTGGATTCCCAGCTCAGGCCCCAGACAGACAGAAAGAGCTGAGGCCTTGAAGGCTGATCTGGACCTTTGGACTCCTTTTACTCCTCCAGATGACTTTGAGGCGTTGTGCAACGTCCTGCGCCCACCAGCCTATGGCCCGGCCCGCCCGGGAGGTTTTGGGATCCCCTATGAATATGGACCAGACTTTGGACCAGGCTATGGAGGTCTCCCCTATGGACCGGAGCTGTATCCACCCCCACCCCCACCCGTCCCTGGGCTGGGCTATGACCCTTATCCACCTCCTCCAGGCTCCCTACCTTTTCCTGGCCCAGGTAGCCCCTATGGCCCACCACCCTTTGAGGTACCTGACTTTGACTCGGTTGCTGCCGGGGCCTATGGGGAGCCGAATGGGCGCCCACCTCTGGACTCTACTGCCCGATGGCGTTATCGGCCCCGAGACACCGGTGGCTCCTTCCCAGAGCCTGAGGAGGAAGAGGAAGAGGAAGCAGGAGCCCCCTATGCTGGTGAGCACCCCTGAGCACAGATGCCAGCATGCTCATGGCTCTCAGACTGCTGGATGGCACTACACTGGCCTTCTCTCTGGGGTCCTAGGCCCCTGACTCATGCAAGAGAGGGACCAGGTCCACCCTGACACAGGAAGGGCCTCCTCCTTCTCCTCCCCTTTATGGGAAACTGATCATTCCCTGCCACCCCCTCAGCTGCTCTCCACCTTCTCCTAGAAGTTCCTCTTCCCCTCCCCCAAGGACCAGAGTCCTTCAGTATCTAGGCTCTATCCGGATCTCTGCTCCCTTTTTATTGGCCTAGTCCAAGGGGGCAGCCTTGACACCAAGAACAGCCTGCACAGGAACCCCAGCCGGCTAGGTCTGCTTTCCGTTCCCACATCATCGGCAATGAGTCCCAGAGAAGGCAAGGAAGGTGCCCAAGGTCGGAGCAATGGGACCTCCCCGTTTTTTACAAAAGCTCTGAAGGGGCATAGTCAGTCACTTAACATTGGTCAGGTGATTGCTTCCCCGGCCCAGGCCCTTACGGCTCCTCCCCCACGTCTGTCTGATGACCAAGGCTGGGGCATCCTGCACACACACACACAGACGTGCTCTCACATCTTGGACGGCCACTCTGTAAGGGGGAGGCCCCATGATGTTTCCCCCCCCCCCCTCCAGCTGGTCGCTATGAGCCCTTTGAAGGGCTGCAGGCTGAAGAGTGTGGCATCCTGGACGGCTGTAACAACGGGCGCTGCATCCGAGTCCCCGAGGGCTACACATGTGACTGCTTTGATGGTTACAGGCTGGATATGACCCGCATGGCTTGCGTGGGTGAGCTTGGATGCGGGACCTAGACAAAGGAGGGCGGGAAGAACGAGCACGGCGAGCTGAGGGGCAGAATCACCGTCCCTCCCAGCCCCGCCCACCAAATCCTGAAGTAGGCAGAGTGTGGAGGGCCAGACCCCTGAGGGTCTTGTCTGGGTTCCCTTCCCTGGGCACCCAAGAGGTCTGGCTCCCTTAAGGAGGTGGTAGCTTCGGACTCCTGGGTCCTAGAGGCAGCTAAGCCCTGGGTGAGGAGCCCTGAATGTCTCGGTACTAAATCCAGCCTCCACTCTCCTCCTTCAGACATCAACGAGTGTGAGGAGGCGGAGGACCGGACCTCGCTGTGCGTCAATGGGCGGTGCCTCAACTCTGACGGCTCATTCCGATGCATTTGCCGTCCTGGCTACAGGCCGTCACATCAGCCTCACCGGTGTGTCCCTGCTCGCCCCCAGGCCTGAGCTGGGTCATCCCACCTGCTGTGACCCTGGCTGAGCCAGAGAAGGTCTTGTGGAAGGACCTAAGCCCAAGCCCCAGAGAGCCTACTTCCATCAGGGGCTGGGCCCATTCAGCATGGCCCCAGGCCAACCCCATCTACTGCACATCCCTTCCCCACCACACTCTGCATGCGAGTGTCCCACCCCGCACCCACGCTTTGCCTCACTCATCTACTAAAACGCACGGGACACATGACTGGACGGAGAGATGGGCAAAGGGACAGAGATACCACTCCAGACAATGCCCTCCACCTCAGCCCAGGGTCCACAGCAATCCTTTTTCTCTTCCCCTAAAGGAACTGTGAGGCCCAGCGGCATGAGCACCTGGGTCCTGGCTTACACCCTCCCCTCCCTTTCCCCGACAGCTCTCTTCCCTCCTTTTCCCTTTTTCAATAAATTTCCTTTTTCTACCTGTTGTCTCGTGGATGTTGCCCAAGCTCAGGTCAGAGAGAGAGAGAGATTGACCCTTGATCCTTTTAGCCAGGAGAGAGTCACCCACCACCTTGCTGCCCACTTCTTGGGGCATGTGTTCGGCACCTTCTCTGTATGGTTTTGGGCGGCTCTTGGAAGCATCTCTCTGCAATGGAATGTGTCTCCACTGAACTCATTCATAGTAAACACCTATTGGGAGTTATCACCACCATCATCATCATAGCTAAGGTGGCAAAGTGGATAAAGTGCTGGTCTTGGACCCAGGAAGCCTCATCTTCCTGAGTTCGAACCCAGCCTCAGACACTTAGTAGCTGTGTAACCCTGGGCAATTCACTTAACCCTGCCTGCCTCAGTTTCCTCATCTGTGAAATGAGCTGGAGAAGGAAATGGCAAACCACTCCAGTATCTTTGCCAAGAAAACCCCAAATGGGGTTACGGAGAGTTGGACATTCCTGAAACAATACAAGGACAACAACAGATAGCTCTTACTGTATGTGAGGCACTGCTAAGCTCTTCACAAAAAGGATCTCATCTGATCTTCACAACCACCCTGGGAAGTAGATGCTAATATCACCCCCATTTTACAGATGAGGAAACTGAGGCAAAGGTGAAGAGGGAATATCAACTACAAGTGGATTTGACTGGAAGAAAGAATACACTCTGTGAGGTGGGAAGGGAGAATTGATCCATATTCTATTTCATCTCAGCCTTAGATGCTACATTGAGTGTGAATTCACATACGAACAAAAGTCATGCGCCACCCATACCTTCACCCCACAACCCCTCCATTTTAGTCTTGGCTTGTAGCCTTTTCAAGTTAAATAATGTACAGTCACTGTGGTGGCTAACCTTAATGTCGTGTTCATCCTCGTTGAAGGTGGCTGACAATATGGTTAAAAACATCATGCTAAAAATAGGAACAAGTACCTAGCCCTGCTTCACACTACTGATGCCAGAGAAAGTTGGAGAGAGTATTATCCATTATTCAGAACCTAGGCAAGCATGCCATTATGGAACTGAAATACATTGCAAGGGGCTTGGTCATGGTGTACAGACCTCTGTTCTGCTCCTGGTATTTCTCCTGGAGTATGCAGTAATGCATCTGTCTTACTGACAGATGAACTATCCTGCTGGTAACCCTTGTGGAGTTCTTGGTTTTTGGTTAGCAGTTTCTGAATTTTCCCATCATTTTTGTCAGACCAATATTGATGTTTTCCAGTGTTCTGGCCCAGATGAATAAACACAGTACTGTACACCTAATCTCTGAAGGCTGCCACGCCTTTTCTGCCCCACTGTTGCCAACTATCTGTTGGCTCAACGTTCCTTCCAACTTAGCAAGGAACTGTTCTTGCTCAGAGAAGTGCTCTAATCTGTTGACATTAAGTCTTATGACAGTCTTGCTTGCTTTTGTTGAATGCAAATGTTTAGGATAAATCTATGATTAGTCCAGCTCTCCACATCACCTCCATTACTTTCACATCCTGTTTGCCTCTTCTCCTTAGTCTAATATATGCTAATGTTTGCTGCAAGGTTGCATCCATGAATTTTGTGTGTGTGTTTAGGTAAATGGAAGACAGTACTGGTGATGAGAAGGTCATGAGATGCATGAGTCTTCTGTTGTAAGTGACCATTGCTGTTGATGTTTCCAACTCCATTCCTCCCCAAGGACTCCGTGTCATGTCTGGTAGTCTGAGCCTTCTCTAGCATTAAAGTCTCCTAGAATTATAAGCTTGTCCTCTTTCAGCACACTGATGATAAGGGTCTCCAGGTCTTCATAATTTTTTTCTTTGATTTCATCAGAGTACATCATGGTGGGAGTATGGGCACTGATGATGGTGGCATGGCTTTTTCCTGCAAGTGGAATCTCATTGTCACGAGCCTGTCATTCACTCCTTTTGGCAGGCATACAAACTTGTTGACTAGATTAGTCTTGATTGAAAAACCCAGACCAGCTTCATGGTGCTCCCATTTGCTGTGGCCACTAGAAAAACATGATGACTTTGGTGAGCCAGCTTTGTTTCACTCAGGATTGGTATTTGGATTCAATACCTGCTGAGTTCTCTCACAACAAGAGCTGTTGGGTCTTTCAAGTCTATTAGATTTTGTTTTGTCCGTAAGTGTGAGCACATTCCATATACTAATGGTGGGTGTAATCACATCTTTGCAAAAGTTTTTACTGATGATAAGTTGGAGCTGATGATATAACTGGGAGAGAAGTGTAGAAAGAAGAGAGAAGCAGAGGGGGCGACTGGGTGGTGCAGTGAGTAGAGCATCGGCCCTGGAGTCAGGATCACCTGAGTTCAAATCCAGCTTCAGACACTTACTAGATAATTTTAGTAAAAAGTGCTTAGCACAGTGCCCGACACCCATCATCACTTAAGCTTTTCTCTTCCCACATGTAAAAGGAGGGGTCATTATTCTGCAGAGTGTACTGAGAAGGAGGGGCCAAAGAGGTAGGAGAAAAACCAGGAGAGAACTGTGCTTAAGGCTACAAGAAAGTCTTTGGGCCTTAGCTTTATTAAACTGACCACGCTTGTTCAGTAACTTTCCTCCAACCCCGACCTCCACAGCCAACTATAATACATATAATATAGGCTGAGTGCTTTCTAGAGGGGCAGACCCAAAACTAGGCGAGGGGTCTAAGGCTGATAGGATTGAAAAATTCTTAGAAGAGAAGAAGGGCATTTGGGTGGATAAATAGAAATTCAGTAAGAAAAATTTGTTTCATTTAGGCATTCATCTCTTGCCTCTGAATTGTCCCAGACTTAATAGAAAGTCGTCCCTTCCTTCCCTGGAGTCAAGATTTCGATTTGGATGATATTCTATAGAATATTTAGTCCAGATCCTGCTCTTTAGAGATGAAGAAATGAGGCACAGAGAAATTAAGGAGACATTGGAACCCAGGACTTCCGGACACAGAGACCAATGGCTCATCCAGCTCTCCATCCCCTCTGCTCCCGACCTGAGGGGACTGGGACTGGTCATTGGTTTCTCACAGTTCCTAAACAAAACAGGCTCAATTTAACTTCATTATTAGGGGAGTGAGGTGTCATCCACTCATCCTCAGGCTATGTTCTGCTTCTCATGAAATGTAGAGGGACAGCCTTGGGGACCCAACTTCTCATAAATTACAGGACATTTTTGCATGGTCTGGTAAGTGGTGGAGCACCGCCCCCTGGTGGCCATAGTCCTGAGCCCAGTGAGTCTCTCCTACCATCTCCCCAGGCTCAATCGGCTAGACCATTGTTGCTTTCCTGATAGGGATGGCTCTGAGGATCCCTTGGTCCTCCTAGGTCTCCCACCACATTCAGAGCCGGGCCTGGGGTGGGGGCGGGGGAGCCTGTCTGGGGTAGGAATCAATGAATACAAACTGAATGCCTACTGTATGCCCTGTGAAACCACCGAAAACTTACCTTCTAAAGGGGAGATAACGATCGATCGATACACACACACACATATATACAAATACATATATACATATTTCTGTATATATCTATATATAATATACCCTGATAGTGATAGCTAACATCTATATGGTGATTTAAGAATTTTCGTTTCAACTATTCCCCATTTTATTATCACTATTTTACAGATGAGCAAACAGAGGTTGAGAGGGGTCAAGTGAATCGCTGAGGTTCACATAGCTATATAAGTGTCTGAGGCACAGTTTGTCCGGCAGCCTTCCTGACTGCACTCCTGCTGCCTCAGAGTTGAATAAAATGGTTTGGCAGAGAGGGTGCCAAATTTGGGACAGGGAGATACAAGAAGTTCCAACATGGACTCATCCTTCAGTCCCTTTTCCTTTAGCTGGTGTGGGTGAAAAGACCTGTGAAATCACACAGCGTTGGGACTGACTGTCAGCTCTGTTGATGCTGCTCTGCGTGAAGAGGACCCTTCCTGGCTTTCACATCCCAGTTCAGCTCAGATGTCCCCTGGCCCTGCTCCCCTACTGTGCTCTCTGTAGCATACTCCCCATCCTTGCCAGATTCCCCTTCATTCTAGACTTCTTCCATCCTTCCTGCACTCATGGAAGTTTGGCTTCCTTTGGGAAACAAAGGGAAGCAAAGAGAGAGAACACTGACCCCTGGGAAGAGCAAAAACAGCTTGGGAAAAAGGGAGATGGCCTGTCCAAAGGGATGGAAGTGGCAGAAAGATACTCAGGAAACAGCACAGCCAAGCCTGGGCTTCAGCTTCACGCCCTAAGGTAAGCCGTAGGCCCCACCGATGTCAGGTGCATATGGCAAAGCAGCACTTTGCAAACTTTGAAATACTAGGTAAATACTAGCTAATATCAGCCATTATCAAGTTTCTCCCAGTATCCTGTGTCCCAGAGCAAGAAGGCTGTCATAGGGCAGGGACACTTGCTACTATTTCTGCACTCCACCAGCCAGAACTGTCACTAGCTCTCCTTTGAGGGGAGCTTTGGGCTGGTTTGATGATAGAGGAGTGTCCTACATGGTCGCCATATGCACCTGACACCAGTGGTGCCTACAGCTTACCTTAGGGCGTGAAGCTGAAGCCCAGGCTTGGCTGTGCTGTTTCCTAAGCATCCTTCTCCTACTTCTATCCCTTTGTACAGGCCATCTCCCTTTCCTAAAATGTGCTCCTTCCTTATCTTTGCCTCTTGCGATCCCTGACTTTTTCCCAAGCTGTTTTTGCTCTTCCCAGGGGTCAGTGTTCTCTCTCTCCCCTGAGCCCAGATGACCTGATAGTGACTACTCAGTGTGCCCACTCTGTCCCCCAGGAGGATGTAAGGGCATTGAGGGCAGGGGGTATTTTATTGTTGTCTTTGCATTCCAAAGCACCTCAGTACCTTGCACACAGCACATGACTAATGAATGTTCAGCTGAATCTGGAATCAGCTCAGGCCTTGGAAGAGACAGAAGATTTGAGATTGTTGGAGATTTTTTGAGATGTATCTTATTAAGTGGCTACTTGGGGAGCGGATTTCTCTCTCTCTCTCTCTCTCTCTCTCTCTCTCTCTCTCTCTCTCTCTCTCTCTCTCTCTCTCTCTCTCTCTCTCTCTCTCTCTCTCTCTCTCTCTCTCCCCCCCCCCCCGCCCTGGCACATACTGGCTGTGTGACTCTGGGTAACTCATTCACCCCTGAGAGCTTTAAGACTACTGGTTGGGGAAAAGGTGTTGACATTGGTAGAAGAACTTTCCTGGTCCAGGAGTTCCCTATTTCCCTGTGGTGAAATCACAGGTCCTGTCCTTAGATCATTTCTCCTTACAATTTCTGGAATCTTGTAAGTATCAGACAAGGACAGGAAAAGCAGGCCTGAGAGGAGAGTTGTCAGGCACTTTGACCATTAAAGTCATTTGAGTAAGGTCATTTCATGTAAAATTGCAGGGAAACCAAGGAAAGCTGCTTTCCAGGAAACATGCCTGAAGGAAAGGCAGTGTAGACAGTCGGCATCCAGCTACAGGCCACTCAGTTGCATTGAGGGATCCTTCCTCAGGCCCAGTGGCCACAGCGGGTGGTGGACAAGCATACTATGGGAACCATGAATTGCATCCTTCAGCCTCACCTGGTGATCTACCAGAAGGCAGATCCTCTCCCCAGAGTCGGGGAGGATGGAGAAAACGAGTCACTAAAATGAATCAGGGAGAGGGTTTGGCTGGCCATGGATGTCTGAGCCCCAGCCTGTGAGGAGCCCTGCGGGGGAGGGAGGTGCACAGAAGCAGGTGGGGCAGTGAAATTTCGGGTTTTTCCAGGAGCAGCGGATGGGAGCTCAGAAGTCAATGCCCAAAGCCTTCCTTTGGAATCTACTTAAGTGAAAGTGTATTTAATTCACAGGGAGTACTTCTTTCAGGTTAGCGCCATTGAGATAATGCATGTAAGCAGCCCCACCAAAGGAGATGAAAATCATAATGGGAATGAGGGCACGAGTGAAGCACATTCAATCAATTATGAATTGCCATGGGAATCTATTTATACCCTAGTTAGAACCTGGGAAAGGCGCTAACAGGATAGGGAGGAACTTGAGGCTTGCACCGCTATCTGGTGGTGGATGCTGATATTGCGCTCTGAATAGCTAGACCCCAGGAGATCAACGTGCCGGTGGAAGACCATGGTTTCTGTGGAAAGTAACAACCGGGCATTACCTCTACGGTTCATAACCTTTATGGGCCTCAGTTTGTTCATCTGTAAATTGGGGAAGCAGGACTAGATGACCTCTGTAACATCTTCCATTTCTTTTAAAAATCTTCCTTCCTTCCTTCCTTCCTTCCTTCCTTCCTTCCTTCCTTCCTTCCTCTTTCTTTCTTTCTTTCTTTCTTTCTTTCTTTCTTTCTTTCTTTCTTTCTTTCTTTCTTTCTTTCTTTCTTTCTTTCTTTCTTTCTTTCTTTCTTTCTTTCTTTCTTTCTTTCTTTCTCTTCCACTTTTCGGTTCATGCTTCCACAGGCTCACCCTCTTTTGCCAATCTGGGCTCTTCCCAATGGCTCTTCTGTCTCTCACTTCCTCTTTTAGTCGCCAAATCTAATTGTCTTTTGTCATTCCTCATCCTTCCCGCGCCCTTTCGCACTGCGTCACCTTTTTGTCTTGGATACTTTCTCTTCTCTTGTTTTGTTTTGTTTTGTTTTGAAAACTCTTTCCCGTTTTCCCTCCTCCCCGTCTAACTGTTCCAGTCCTAGTCTCCTTTGATGTATCTTTATTTAGGCCTCAGTCACTAATCATGAGATTGGAAGCTCCTTGAGGACAGGGACTGTCTTTTGCCTCTTTTTGTACCCCCAGCAATTAGCACAAAGCCTGCACATAGTAGGTGCTTAATACATGTTTTTTTTAAAACTGAATTAATATGTCCAAAGGGCTATAAAAATATGCATACCCTTTGATCCTGCAATACCATGTCAAGGTCTGTATCCCAAAGAGATCATACAAGGGGGGAAAGGACCCGTATGTACAAAAATATTTCTAGCAGCTCTTTTTGTGGTGGCCAAGAACTGGAAATCAAAGGGATACCCATCAATTAGGGAATGGCTGAACAAGTTGTGGTATATGAATGTAATGGAATACTATTGTGCTATAAGAAATGATGAGCAAGCGGACTTCAGAGAAACCTGGAAAGATGTATATGAGTTGATGCTGAGTGAAGTGAGAAGAACCAGGAGAACATTGTACACAGTAACAGCCACGGTGTGTGATGATTTTACTTCTCAGCAATGCGAGGATCTAGGACAACTCCAAAAGGCGGAAAATGCTGTAACGTCCAGAGAATTACCGAGTCTGAATGCAGATCGAAGTATACTATTTGTCTCTCTGTTTTGTTTTCTTTTGTTTTGTTTCTTCTTTCTCATGGTTCATTCCATTGGTTATAATTCTTTGCAACATGACATGTGAACATATCTTTAATGTATATGTAGAGTCTATATCAGAGTGCATACCATCTCGGGGAGGGGGGAAGAGAAGGAAGGAGAGAAAATTTGGAACTCAAAAGCTTGTGAAAGTGAATGTTGTAAACTAAAAATAAACAAATATTTTTTTTAAAACTGAGTTAAGTCCATAAGCATTTATTGATTAAGTATCTACTATGTGCCAGGAGCTGTGCTAAGCAATGAGAATACTTGAGAAGGCAAAACCAGTCCCTGCTCTGACAGAGCTCATAGTCTCATGGGGGAGACAACATATAAACAACTATGTGTAAATAAAATACACTTGATATAAAAATAGAGAAAATAAGCTCTGGAGAAGTTGGAGATAACGGGGGTCGGGGAAGGGCGCTGTCTCTCCTTTCTCCTTTTTTTGCTTTTTTTTTTTTTTGGAGGGGAATTGGGGTTAAGTGACTTGCCCAAAGTCACATGGCTAGTAAGTATGTTAAGTGTCTGTGGTCCGATTTGAACTCACAGCCTCCTGACTCCAGGGCTGGTGCTCTATTCACTGTACCACCTGGCCACCCCCTCTTCTTTCTCTGTATGATTTTACTTGGGGATCTAGTGGCCTTCCATGAGATGATTTTCAGATCTAGTTAATGAGCCCTCACTTTCCTAACCTCTAGCTTGCATCTGCTTGCTGGACCTCTAAAACTGTATGTGCTGCAGGTTTCTCAAATTCATTCAGTCCCAACAGAACTCATTATTTCCCCCATGAAACTCTCCACACTCCCTAAGTTTTCTATTCCTGCTGCCAGAACCACCATCCTCCCAGTCACCAAAACTTATAACCTAGGTATCCTCTCTCCCTCCCTCTCCCTCTCCCCGCCTCACTCTTTCCCTCTCCCTCCCTCCCTCTCCCTCCTCTCTCCCTACCCCCCTCTCTCCTCCTCCTCCTCTCTGTCTCTCTGTGTCTGTCTCTCCTCCTCTCTGTCTCTGTGTCTGTCTCTCTCTGTGTCTGTCTCTCTCTGTGTCTGTCTCTGTCTCTCTCTCCCCCCTCTCTGTGTCTGTCTCTCTCTCCCCCTCTCTGTCTCTCTGTGTCTCTCTCCTCCTCCTCTCTGTCTCTGTGTCTGTCTCCCTCTGTCTCTGTCTCTCTCTGTCTCTGTGTCTCTCTCTCCCCCTCTCTGTGTCTCTGTCTCTGTCTCTTTCTGTCTCTCTGTCTCTGTCTCTTTCTGTCTCTGTCTCTCTGTCTCTCTCCCCCCTCTCTGTGTCTGTCTCTCTCTCCCCCTCTCTGTCTCTCTGCGTCTCTCTCCTCCTCCTCTCTGTCTCTGTGTCTCTGTGTCTGTCTCTCTCTGTCTCTGTCTCTCTCTGTCTCTGTGTCTCTCTCTCCCCCTCTCTGTGTCTCTGTGTCTGTCTCTTTCTGTCTCTCTGTGTCTGTCTCTTTCTGTCTCTGTCTCTCTGTCTCTCTCCCCCCTCTCTGTTGTGTCTCTGTCTCTCTCTGTCTCTGTCTCTCTCTCCCCCCTCTCTGTGTCTCCCTCTGTCTTTGTCTCTCTACCTTCATAGCCAGTACTGTCCATTCCGGTTTCCCACAAGATCTTTTGTATACATCCCCTTCTCCTTTCTTGACTTGCCACCACCGTGTTGCAGACCCTCACACCTTATATCTGAATTACTGAAATCGCCTGATGGTTGATCTTCCTTCCTCTAATATCTCCCCACTCCAGGCTACCCTTCATTCAGCCATCAAAATTATTTTTCTCAAGCCCCAATCCAAGCTTGCCATTCCTACACTCAATAAACACTAATGATTCCCTATCACCTCCAGATCAAATGCAAAGTCCTTTGTAGAACCCCTCCTCTCCCCCCACCGTTTTTTATTCCTTGTTGCTTTTTGCTGTTAGTTCTCGGGAAGAGGACCATGACGTCAGAAAGATGATGGTATGATTTGCAAGTGAATTGGACTGAAGTTAGGCAGGGCTGGGCCAGGTCACAAGCGTCACTCCCTCCTCTGGAGCCATGTGGGTCCAGTGGCCAGACATCGATCAGGATTGGAGATGGCCCCGATTTTCCACCTTACAGTCCCTCCCCCCCCCCCACCTCAGACACACAGACTTCGACCCAATGACACTCCTTGCTCCTCTATGAACGAGACACCCATCTCTAAGCACTGGCCTTTTTCTGGCCATGTTATCCGTGCCTGGCACTCCTTCCTAGTCTCCATCTCCCAGCTTCCCTGGTTCCTTCAACTCCCACCTTCTCCAAGAAGATCTTCTTCCCAGATCTCCCTCAATTCTAATCTTCTTCTCTCCATTAATTTCCACTTTACCCCGTCTATGTATTGCACGTTGCCCCGTGCCCCATTAGACTGGAAGTTCCCAGAGAACAGGGATTTTTCCCTTTCTTTATCAGCACTTAGCACAGGGCTTGACCCACGTAGAAGATGCTTATGTTGACTATCTAACAGCATCTTAACGCACCCTCTCCATTCAAGCCTCGCTGCCTTTAGATCATCTGTCCCTGTCCGGTACGTGACTACAGCTAGAATGCGTCCTTAGTGCTGCCCAGAACCGAGCCCAATGCCCCGAATGAGGTCGGATGAGGGCAGAGGAGAGTGGAACAATCACCTCCCTATTCCTGGAAGCTTTGCCTCCTTTAACGCAGCTTCAGATAGCGCTCACTTTCCTGGCTGCCTCGTCCGGGCTGACTCACACCAGCTTGACGCCCAGTACTCCTCCCTGCCCCTCCCCCCCACCCCCCACTCCAGTGTTGTTCCAACTGCATCCTCTCCATTCTTCCACCATCTTGTCATTGGGAACTGGATTTTTGTTTCCCAAGAGTAAGATAGACATTCACGCCTTTGGAATTTAATATTTCCAGCGCCCCGGTGTCTTCTCCATCTCTCTCCTCTGGGCCCTTTGCAGATTTGATGAGTGCGCTAGCTATGCCCTAATCCAAGCCAGGTCCAACCAGCGAGAATTTATTAAGCACCTCCAATGTCCCAGGCGCCGTGCTAAGCTCTGGAGATATGGTAAAGAGGCAAAATAGTCCCTGTTCTCAAGGAGCCCACAGTCGGAAGGAAGGAAGGAAGGAAGGAAGGAAGGAAGAAAGGAAGGAAGGAAGGAAGGAGAGGGAAGAAGGGAAGAAGGAAGGAAGCTAGCATTTATTAAACCCCAACTATATGCCAGGCATTGTGCTAGGCACTTTCTAAATTTTATTTCATTTGATAATGGGGGAAATGCCATTGAAACAGCTACATACAAATAAGATATAGACAAGATAAATTGGGGCTAGTCTTAGAGGGAAAGCACTGAAATGAAGGAAGCTTGGGAAAAGCTTTTACAAAAAGTGGTATTTGAGCTGAGACCTGAAGGAAGCTAGGGAAGCCAGGAGGGAGAGAATTTCAGATAATTAAACAGATAATTTGGGGTCAAGCACAGACCCCTGTGCCACTCCACTGCAGACTTCCTTCCTCACTGACATTGGACCGTTAACCATTCTTTGAATCTGACCATCTAACCAGTCCTGAATCTTTCTGACTTCGTTATTAAGTGATTCCGATCTTTCCATCTTTTCCCGAGGTGTGGTATTTTCATTGTTCAGTCATTTCAATCGTGTCTGATTCTTTGTGACCCCATTTAGAGGTTTCTTGGCAGAGACACTTGGGGGGGGGGTTGCCAGTCCCTTCTCCAGTTCATTTGGCGGATGAAGAAACTGAGGCAGAGTGAAGCAACTTGTCCCGGGTTACACAGCCAGGAAGTTGGATTTGAGGCTGGATTTGATCCTAGGTCTTCCTGGCTCTAGACCTGGCATGCTATCCACCTGGCATGCTATCCACTATGCATTCTAAAAACAAGGCATTTGCACTGTCACTTTCCATAATCTTTTAAATATTACTTAAATATACTTTATGGAATCTCAGTAATCAGATCTTCTAGTTCTCTTGTCGAGGAAAGATGTACGATTAATTAGGATAAAGCTAGGTGGCACCATAGTGGATAGAGTACCAGTCTTGGAGTCAGAAAGACTCATCAAATCTGGCCTCAGACACTTCCTAGTTGTGTGACTGTGGAAAAATCAAACTCTTTGCCTCAGTTTCCCCATCTGCACAATGAACTGGAGAAGGAAATAGTAAACCACTCCAATATCTTTGCCAAGAAAACTCCAAATGGGGCCATGAAGAGCCCAACACAATTGAACACCAATAAAATGAATTTACTTCGTCTTACAACAAATCTTTAAAAAACATTAATGTGTAATGTATCCTTTTGCTTCCCTCACTTGTTTATATGATTTTACACTGAGTTTCAAAAATCTTGATATGTTCTTTAATTCTTCATGATGAAACCGTGCACCACTTTGGATTTTTAGTTTTGGGTTTTTTTTAAACAAATATTCCATTACTAGCTTTGATTATATCCCTCAGATTTTCCTCTTTCAAAAATTTATTAAAATGGAAAATAACATTTAGTGCACAAAACAATATATGAATTTATGAGATTGACTATCATGACTTTTCCTGAAAACTTTCACAACAAAAGCTGTAACTCAACTAAAATTTTCCAAACCTGTGTTCCAACAGGAAATAGCTATTTATGATTTGGCAGTAGTGGTGACATAATGCATTATTTCAAAGTACAATTCACTTGTTTACAATTCTGTAGTGCAAATCTTGCCCATATTCACTTTTTTTTTTACATTTTAATTTTCTTTATTATTCAAAAAACATATCCTTTTTATTTACTTTTTTGACTCTGTGTCTGTGCCTTCAACACCTTCACAACGATTTTCTGCTCCTCAATCAGGAAAGCACGCTTGATCCTGTCACGGACACACTTAGCACACATGGAGCCACCGTAAGCCCTGCTGACATGCTTTTTTGTCTTTGATAGCCTCATAAGAACTTTAGGTCTCACTGCACGAACACCTCGAAGTCTTCCTGGGCACACACCACAGGCTGATTTTGGTGCTTTTCCAACTTTCTTGGTATAAAGGTAAACAATTCTGTTACCTGGGGTTCGTGACAGCCGAGTCTTGTTGGAAGCTGTATTGTAGGACAGCCTACGGCGGTATGTCAGAAGCTGAACCATTTTTTAATTTCTGTCAGGTCCGTCACCGGAAGAGAGAAAAAAAGCCCATATTTACTTTTGACCCAGTTTCAGTGTCTAAGTATAGGAACATGCAACTTGAACTACACTCATGTTCAATGCAAGAATTGACTCATTTAATAGCTTTTATAATGTATTTTCAAAATCTCTTCTCAGCTCCCAAAAATAGTGATTAATGATGCTTTATTTCATGGTGTTTAATAAAAGAAAGTGCTTCTCTTGAAAATAGAAATCAAAGGATCTATGACCTGAAAGAACAAACTTCAGCTATTCATAACATGCTGAATTAACACTTCTCATCACAAAGGTCCCAAGAATGCATAGGATGGATATATACGATTCAATTACATAGTAGGATCTATGGATATTAAGGGCACGATTCCTTAGCATAGACTTTGTCAAGGGATCAAACAACTAAGGTAGAGTTTGCCACTTATCATTTTAGAAAAGAGCACTGTTTCTCTCCATGGCCTGTGACTCCCTAGAAAACAGACTTTGCCTCAATTATTGCATATTATAAATTACATTTTTACAGAGCTACTTAGTACCTGACGTAGAAAAAACAGTAGCAAGTAATTCATTCTTTGCTAATCATTGAACATGAAATTATAAATACAATGTGCAATCAACACAAATCTACATTTGTCATAACACGGATAGTAAAGGACAAAATAAAACTAAAACATGATGAAAACTTTTTTTTGTTTTGTTTTGGTTTTTTTGGGGAGGGCAGTTGGGGTTAAGTGACTTGCCCAAGGTCACACGGCTAGTTTTTGTGTGTGCGCCTGTTAAGTGTCTGAGGCCAGATTTGAACTCAGGTACTCCTGACTCCAAGGCCGGTGCTCTATTCAATGCGCCACCTAGCCGCCCCTATGATGAAAACTTAATGGATAGCTATGTGGTGCTGTAGCAGATAAAGTACCCAGTCTGGAGGCAGGAAGATTCACCTTCCAGAGTTCAAATCCAGCCTCAGACACTTATTAGTTATGTGACCTTGGACAAATCACTTCACGCTGTTTGCCTCGGTTTCCCTATCTGTCAAATGAGCTGGAGAAGGAAATGGCAAACCACTCCAGTATCTTTGCCAAGAAAAGCTCAAATGGGGTCACGAAGAGTCAGAAATGGCTGAACAACAACACTCAGTTGCTATATACAATCAGACACAGTTGTGTCATGTACACTAAAAGTCTTCAATAAATAGATATCTCAGATCAATAGAAGACTACTCTCCATTCAGAGCCATCATCCTACAAGATAGGTTGCTGTACCATCTGCCCCTGTTTTCTCTATGTCTTACTTTTGTATGGCTGGTCATTGTTTTGTATTTACCACCCACTTGAGATGCCTGATCACACTGGGCTTTGTGGATTACTGTCCTCTCTATATCCCTGTCTACATCCATAGTTCCCATAGTTATACCCAAGAAGCATAATCATATCTGCTCTAGACACTATCATTTCAATCTCCACCATAGGCAATATTGTTTAACATCCACTTCCTGGATCATTCTTGTTGTTCAGTCATTTTTAGTTATGTCCAACTCTTTGTGACCCCATTTGAGGTTTTCTTGGCAATTCTGGACCATAATAGCTATTAAATCCTTGGTTCCAATTTTGACCCTGACTCAGCAATGACCCCCAGTAACACCTCATCTACCAGCTGTAGCATCCCTTCCCTCTGTCTGTTGTTGCTATTGCTGCTTGGATATCTACCTCTCTGGGCTATACAACTTTGATTTTATAATTCCCAGAATCCAGTCGATATGTTTTCTAATAATTCCCTTAGTAGCACAGTGGATAGATTGTTTGACCTGGAGTCAAGAAGTTGTTCAGTCATTTTTTGGTTGCTTCCAACACTTTGTGATCCCATTTGGGGTTTTCTTGGAAAAGATATTGGAGTTGTTTGCCATTTCCTTCTATAGCTCTTTTGACAGATGAAGAAACTGAGGCAAACAGGGTTAAGCGACTTCCCCAGGGGCACACAGTTAGTAAATGTCTCAGGCCAGATTTGAACTCAGGTCTTCCTGCCTTCTGGGCTGGTACTCTAGCCCATGCCACTCAGCTACCCACACTTATCCCAGTTTAGCTGCCAATAAACATTTTACCATCAATCTACTGACTCTGCTTAAGTTGATTGTGGAGCCTTAGTGAACTCCACGTGCTCATTCTGACTTCTGTGCCAGTGGGTCTACTGGGGACAGGTGGTGTGGAGGGAGAATTGAAGAGAGAGAATTGATGGTGGAAGAGCACTCATACATTTTCAATGGAATTTATATCAGGCGAGCTCGCAGGTCATTTAGCATGTTCATCTCTAATTCATGGATATGTTCTTTTAGCCTTTCATGATATATGTTGTGGTGCAAGACCATGCTCCATCTCAATGTGGGAATTTATGTCACTCCAGAATAATTCTATTTCTCAGTATATTAATATGATTATCAGAGTTAATCATTCCCTTAATGAAGACAAAACTTCTAGGTACACTGGAAGTAAAAAGAAAATTTCAAAACATTACATCTGATGAAGACGTCCAAATCTTATAGGCTCACCTGGACAACTGTTTTGGTATACCCTTAAATTGGAAAAGTGATTTTCATTAGTACAGATGATATTTTTCCAGTCTGTGGTACTCTGATCTTGCTTATAATAAATGTCTTTTTCTTTGTAGCAGTGGTTTTTTTTTCTTCAATGAGGTAATCAGGGTTAAATGCCCAGGGTCACATAGCTATTAAGTTTCTGAGGTCACATTTGAACTCAGGTCCTCCTGATTCCAGGGCAGGTACTTAATTAATTAGGCTATTATGCCACAATATTTTGTCAATTTATGGTGCTCGTTTTCTTTTCCCCTCTGTAACGTTCATTTGTACTTTAGTGTGACTGAGTCTCTTTCATAATGGGCTTTAATGATTCTTGAAATGCTTGGCTTGTACACACCAACAACCACTGAAATATCTCTAGTAGTCATTGAAGTGTCCCCTGGAAGAGTTCCAATTTTGAACATATTTTTGGAGTAACACCTAATATTCAAAATCATAGAATGAAAATACATCAAAAGAAAGCAATTTGAACAATGTGTTCATAAAAACCAGCATTCATCTGTTAGAGAACTAACCAAAGGTGGACCAACCTGTTCAATACACTTTCATTTGGTCAAGATCAGACATTCTGGTCAGCTTAATGTTACTAAAAGCATACATGCATCACCATTGCTGTCACAGAACAGAACCATCTCAAAATTATGCTTATCCCAAGTTGTTCACACACCACCTGGTTCACCTGCGCCAGGTGCATTGAATCACACCCAACCAGGTGTTCTCTTACTTATCTTGTCACTTTTTGTTGTCATTTCTAGTTCACAGATTATCCTTGATGCAAAGAGCCCAAGTAAAATAAGAGTTGAACAGATTCTCATCCTGTTGACAAAGAAGTAATCCCATTTGTGCTGAGCAAAGGTTCAGTCCCTTCTGTGATCCTCCTTTCCTTTCCCAAAATAATTAAAAAACACTCTTTTTGTTGTCCTTGGCTTCCCTCACTAGCCATGAGATCATTCTGAACTTTAGTATTCCTGACACTTTCCAAAACTAAGCAATAATTATGAGGAGGATGAAAGCTAACATTTGTATAGCACCTACTATGGGCCAGTTTTGCAATCATTCCCTCCTTTCATCCTCACAACAGCCCTTGGAGGTAGGTGCTGTTATCCTGACTTTACAGACGAGGAAATTGTGGCAGGTGGAGGTTAAGTGACTTGCTCAGCATCACACAGCTATGTTAAGTGTCTGAAGCTAGATTTAAATTCTGGGTTTCTTTGTTTTCCACTCCAAACTCAGAACTCTATTCACTATGCCAACCAAATATTTTTTTTCAATGATCAAAAATCAGTTTTCTCTGTCTGCCACCTCCTCTTCACCATTGGGGGTGGAGGGTGGGGAGAAAAACCTCCTATAACAAGCATGCAAATCTCTTTATTGTCTGTCTCCAAAACTGCACCCTGAGACTCTGTTAGGAGGTAGTAGCATGTTTCATCATCAGTCCTCTGAAGCCATGGTTGACTAGACTTCTTTTGGAACCTCAGTCTTCATATCTTACCCAGGTTGAAAGTGCTGTGACCTCTCTTTGGCTTGATCCCAGTGCTGATCTGCATAGATGCCTTAACTGGTTCCATTTTCCAGACCGGGGCAGGTTCACTCCTTCTTAGCTTGTGAATTCTGAGCTAGAGTAGCCACGCGTGGTGAGTCCACTCTAGCTCAGAATTCACACACTCAGGGTATCCACAAGCCTTAACCTCCCCAGCTGCAAGGACTGTAGACACGCATGTGCCAAGAAGACCAGCTACTAACGAGAGCCCTCAGAGATTGCTTATTTGTTATTGTTGTTATAGCATAAATTGGCTCTTCAAGCTCCCTATTATGCTTTCTTACATTGGTTCTCCTAATGCTTCCGCCATCTGTGCTCTCATTGATGTGGGCACACGTATATACACAAATCATTTAATGCCTTGTATACTTTGCAAGTTTTGATCATTTCCTATTCCTGTCCTGTAGGTGGCGAGCCAGCCTTCTGGGGCTCTGGGAGCCTTCTAGCCCTCTCACCATTGTCTGAATACCGAAGGAGCAAAGGAGCTGTCCATTAAACGCGCCTTGTAATCAACCAATTGGTCCACCTTCTTTTCCAGCCATACATTTTTTATCATCTCTCCCTGGCGCTCTATTAAGCATTCTGTCTATAACCATCACCTGCCTCCTTTTCCCCTCAACGCCTCTTCTTTGGAATCTGACCCTGAGCCCCTTACGTCTTACAGGGGAGCTTTTGCCTTGTCTACCATGGAACCATGCCTTTGAACCACCTTCAAATGTACTCATTCACACCATACCATCGAGCACATACCTCCCCCCAGTTAGGACTGAACCTTCCCTACCCCAAAATTTTCAAGGTCCACTTTTAATTTTGTCTTCTCCCATTAAAATGTAAGCTTCTTGAGGGCAAGGGCTATTTTCTTTGCCTGGATTATTTATATTCTTGATGCTTAACACAGTACTTGGCACACAGTGGGTGCTTAAAAAGTCATCTAAATATCTGTGCATCTATCTAGCTCCCTCTGTTAGGATAGACCTTAAAACACTCCCGGACATTTCTTCATTTCTGTAACTTCTGCTTGGCCAGGATTTGTTTTCTTCCCCATTTTCTTGCCATTTCTGGGCACCAGACAAAAGCTGTAAGCGTGCATGTGAATTGCCTGGGTGTTTAATGTGAGAGCATTTGCTTAAGTTTATTCTAATGTCGTATTATAAGGGAGACATTTGAAAAGAACCACCACACTTTAAGGTAAAGACATCAGAAAGTGACCGAGTAGCCAGATGCTTCAGAAACGCTCTGGAAAACCATGAGTGGATGCCAGTTTGGTGCCTGGCCATGGGCTTTCAATGACCTGCTTAAAATGATCTAGAAGGGCTTCACGTATGTATTGGCCAGGAAGAGCCTGGCAAGGTGGTGAGCCAAAATTGTGTTGGATTGAGAGAGGGCTCTGCCAGCACCATTTTCCTCTGAAGCCTTTGAGAGTATGATCTACCCAGATAGTCTCTGGGAGCACCTGGGAAACATCAGAATTGGAAGAATGTGGGGACAGAGCTGAAATTTTATGCCTTACTAGAAGCAGTAGGTCAATTGTTGCTTAGGAGTTTTAAAGATGATATTGTTCATTTAATTTTTACTGTAGTAGAGTTTATTTGGGAAGCCAGGTGGCTCAGTGTATAGAGCACCAAGCCTAGAGTAGGAAGATTTATTGAGTTCAAATCCAGCCTCAGACACTTACTTACTGTATGACCCTGAGCAAGTCACTTAACTGTGGTTGGCTTAGTTTCCTCGTCTGTCAAATGAGCTGGAGAAGGAAGGGGTAAACCATTGCAGTATCTTTGCCCAGAAAACTCCGAATGAGGTCATAGAGAGTTGGACGTAGCTGACAATAGCAAAAGCATCTATTTAGGTTACATGTGAAGGAATAATCCTAATGCATATTTGGAAGTTGGGAAAGAAGTCAGAATCACCAGGAGATAGGGGCACAAGCAAGGTTTGGAATTATGATGGAGTTAAATTGTACCCTTAGAAAAATACCCTACCCTTGTCTTCTTAATAAATGGGAGAGGTGAGGGGGAGAATTAAATGAAATGAAATATTAAAAAACAAAAACACCATAGACAGAATCCTAGAAACAAAAGCAATGGTGATTCCTAATAAGCAAATGGCTTAGGACTGCAACCTAGGAATCATTTGTAACTGAACAAAAAGAAAGCTGGAGAAATTCGAACTGAGGATAATAGGGAAGGTGGGAGGGGAGAAGGGTTTAGGTAGGGAAAGTCCCCTTCTCTCCAGTCTCACATATCTTGAGGTATTGTAAAGGTAAAAATGACAGGCTTTGGCAACAGATTGGAGAGGGTGAGAGAGTGAGGAGTGAAGCATGATACCTAGGTTCTGAAACTAGGTGATTGAGAAAATGGCAGTGTTCTCGAAAGCATTAGGTAAGTTAGGAGGAGAGGTGGATCTAGGGAGAAATAAAATGAGTTCAGTTGAGCCATGTTGAATTTGGTGTCTCTGTGACAGCTAGCTTGAAGTGTCTAATAAACAATTGGAGATGAAAGACTAGAAGTCAGGAGACAGGTTAAAACTGGACATAGATCTAAGAATCATTTGCATAGAAGTGATCATTGAATCCATAGGAGTTGATGAAATCACCAGGTAAAGTAGTATAGAAGAAGAAAAGATGGCCCAGGATGGAGTCTTGGGGGATACCCATGGTTAATGGGAATGACCTGGATGAAGATTCAGCAAGGGAAACTGAGAAGTGGTCAGACAGGAAGGAGGAAAGCCAAGAGAGTGGGGAAAAAACCTAGAGAGAAGAGCATATCTAGGAGAAGATGATCAATAGTGTCGAGCCCACTGAGAGATCAAGAAGGATAAGAATTGAGAAAAAGTAATTGATTTTGGTCATTAAGAAATTACTGGTGACTTGGAGAGACTTTCAGTTGAGTGATGAAACTCCACCACGTACCATTCAGAATCAATAACTGGCTTAAATTGGTTAATTGGAATTGTGTTCATTGTAAGTGGTCCCTTTCCATTTTCCCCATTCTAATTTGTCATTGATTTCTAAATTTGCTCTAATTAGTTAGTGGTCTGACAACTGAAATGATCTCACATCAGTAATCAGTGATTTCCTTTCCATTAAGATTTGGCCAATTTCACTTCCGGGGCAGATATTTTAAAATTCAACTAACTCTTCCTTTTTTATTGTTTAAATTATTTTGCTACTCTCCTTTGTTTTAACATCACCAGCAGTTCCCAACACATTCTTCCATTCCTTCTTCCAGATAGACATCCTATATAATGAAAAATAAAAAAGACAAAAAAAGAGTTACAAAAAAACCAACCAAAAGGTCAACAAAATATGACCTTGTAGTATTCCACACTCATAGTTGCCCACCTCTGCAAAAAGGGGAAAAAAAGTGCTTTCTCCTATATCTTCATTGGGATCAAGCATTGTCATTATCATTTCAGAGCATTTAGATTCAATTGTTTTGTTGAACAACTCTGTTTTTAAAAAAAAATCCTTTCCCTCCTCCCCCCCAATTATATGTGGCCATTTTCTCCCTAAAGACATTTTTCATGGATAGATATGAGTTTCTGAGTAATCTACAAGCCTTTGGTATCTTTCATTTCCCTCTTTCATTTCATGATCCCAAATCATTGTCCAGCATATTTTTGTCATCTGCTCCTGTGTCTACCTTTGCATTGATGTCATTGACTATCAGGGTTATATTGACTTTATTTGGAAAATGTCCTCAAGGGTTTCCATACCTCTCCATCATTTAAAAAAGGTATTGATGTATGCACTGCAACGAACTTCATGGAGGGTTGTCTGTTTGGGCTAATGCTAACCATGAATACTGTCAGGTGGGATAAGTCTTCAGTGAGCCTGGTTAAGTGGGGGAAGCTGAGGCATGAGCTCTGTTGAGGAGTGTTGGAACTATTGTTTTAACAAGATGAATTGGGGCTTTAGGACTTGGGGGCATGCCTGAGTTGGAATTAGATTCCTCTTGGAATGTCATTGGGTAAGGCAAATCTCCTGCACACACCTCCCTAGTCTTATCTCAACATTTTAATCATTTTTTCTCTTCTACTCAAGGGGGCTTTAGAAACCTACTAAGGTCTTTTCCAACTCTGGGGTCTTTGCTTTTTCTTTTGGTGAACCTAATTCATAGATGGAAGATACAGAGTTGAAAGTCAAGGCTTCAGTAGGGAGGAAAGGGGAATCCTAGTTCACAGATGTGGGGCACAGAGCAGAGATTTTTCATGGAAGAATTTATCAAAGAAGTTTAATCAGAGAGAGGGTTCCTACCTGGTCCACCAAGACACAACACTTATGGACTCAAAGACACAGAATTGGAGAGAGCTGATTAACATTTTTTCTTCCACAAAAAACAATATGGCAGGAAAAGCTGGTCAAAGTTTTCTTTCATTAGCATTGTCTTGAGGTCTAAACAACCCAGACTGTCTGGAGTGGGTTTCAGATACTTCGAGATTGGAAAGAAATGAGTCACTCCTAGAACATCTGACAGTTAACAAGAAGAGGCTTATTTAGCCCTAACGGTGAAGGCTGTTTAGAGCAATGAAAGGACATGAGGCAAGAATGCAGCATTGATTCTGTTTGGCACAGCTTCCATCCTTCTGTGTTGGTCATAATGGTCTGCCAGTCAGAAATCGGAGAGAGGGTCCAGGTGACTAGTCAAGCCCTGGATTTTATACTAAGGGTTTCAGAAAAAAAAGTAGCCTGAGCCTTTAGTTCTCTGATCCAATTAAATATCAAAAATGATTTCAATACTGTTTAAGGGGGAAAAAACTGGTCTAGCTTGTACAGTCTTTGGATAGTAACTTGGTTCACTACATCAATTTCCCCCCCCCCCAATAATTTCTTATTCTCAGCACTGTTACTGTCAGTGGCTTGAAATGCACCCAGCTTCTCCTTGGGCTCAGATCTAGATGATTTGATGGGGATCTGCTCTAAGAAGAAACTGGAGTCCCTCTTTCCTCTCTACCAAAGCCTTGACTTTCAACTCCGTGCCCTGCATCTATGAATTAGAAAGAGAAGCAAAGACCCCCAAAATGGAAAAGACCTTAGCAGGTTTCTAAGCCCCCTTGAGCAGAAGAGGAAGATGATAAAGATGTTAAGATTGACCTGAGGAGGGTGTAGGAGATTTCCTTCCCTAATGACATTCCAAAGAGTGACCTAATTCAAATGTAGGCACGCCCTCAAGTTTTAACACCCCAATTCATCTTGTTAAAAATAATGGCTCTAACATTCTTATTCCACCTCTAGTCTTCCCCAAGGATAACCAAGGTCCAACTCTTTCTACCGCCCCATCCCTAGAACCAGAAACCATAGACATCCCAGGGAATAGGGGAAGGGGAAGGACCTGGAAGGTAAGGCCAGGTGAATAAAGAAGCATATCTGGCATCCCTTTTTCTAAGGGTGATGGAGGAAGATGAATTCTCTTGTATTCTCTTGGATCCTTTTCCAGAATCTTGGGTAACCCATATCTTCCTGTTATAGCAGAAGAGAAGAGGGACTCAGACCACTGTTCTATTCATTCTTCACTTAGAGTTGGATCCATAGAAGCAGAAGGAAGAGGAAACTAGGAGAGTCCCAGGGAGATGGAGGCAGTGGACAGGGACCAATTTTGACCAGGGATGATACTTTCCTGTATTTACTACTTCCACAGTCCCTTCCTCTAAAGCAGGAGTTCTGAACCTTAGTATTCATGACCCATGGGTGGACAAGGGACTTGTCAAGGAGGTACAAGGACTATTTGTTAAGTAATATTATAACAGGGATTTGAGTATGTTGAGTCTCCCAAGGTGGAGAGCTGTAATGGTAATGGGAACTTGCAGATCTTCCCTGCCACTTAATAGGCCAAATGTAATCAAACAGAGCTGTCATGAGAGCAGTTTGTTGAATGAGTGGAGCAGGAAGGGTGGAGCAGAGCCTAGAGGAAGCTGGCAGTCAGAGCAGTTAATATAGTGGGAGTGAGAGGACACAGGCAAAGAGACAGCTAGGTTTGTGAGTGTTTGTGGGAAGGCTTTGGGATGGTGTTGCCCTCTGCAGTGCTATTGTGTATAGATTGTTGCTATGATGAAATAATTTTTCTAGTGTTGGGATTTGACTTTCTGGGGTCTGAATCAATGTTTCATTTCTATCGTCTATATGGAGATTCTGTTGTAATCTGTGATTCATAGTTGATTCTGGTGCTTTGAATATCATGTTGGTGCTATTAGAGCCTGGTAGTCTACTTCTGGGAGAATCATGATTACATGGAAAGGAAGTACTTTGGAAAGACTGGGGTGTGTGCAGAGACATCTGAATCTACTCTGGGTCAGGTAACCACCCAGGGAACAAGAGGCACTTTGATTGGCTCTGGGGAATTCCAAAAGGACCAGTGACCATAGCCTTGGACACTTTCTTCTTGCCCTCATTCTCTTGGATGACTTCTTCACTGATGGCATCTAGTGGTGGATAATGCCATAAAGCCAACATGTGACCTCAGGAAAATAGGTCTCCATCCCTCTGACATCTACTACCTGGCACCAAGTATACCATGTTTCACTCCTCTCCTGGAGTCTTCTGCTGTCCTTAAGGAGGTCAGGGCTGTCTGATCTCTGTCATTGGTTTAAACCCCCTACTAGTTGTGTTCCTCCAATTTTGGGGTGTTTCTAGCACCCCAGTTCTTATTTGCCACTTGACATTCAGATTCATTTTTACAAAGAAATATTTACTTCAAAGGTATAGCAAAAATAAATTCCCCTAGAGCCTGAGGGCCTAATCCTCTATTTCCCTTCTACTCTGTCCCTAGGAAGGGAAAGGGGAAATGGTTTACAGTTTAGGTCAGTTTTTAAATAGCATCAGTTCTACAAAGTTCCAAGTACAAAGTCCCCTTGGGCACAGATACCAGCACCCCAGCTTCTTACTTAGGCCCTTCCTGGTGGGCAGGTAGCAACGTGTGGCCAGGAATCCTGACTCCAAGGCCACCACGACTCCAGCTGCTGAGTGTGAGGACCCCACTGCCTTCACCTAGAACTAAAAAGGACAAGCAAAGCAGACCAGGGCCCAAGGGAAGAAAGGGAAAGTGGCCCATGCCCTGGGTGAGCCAGACTTTCAACCCTGGATGCTTCTGGAAAGAGAAAGTAAGAGAGAGAATAGGAAGGAAGCACTGATATAGGACCCGCTGTGTGCCAGACACTGTGCTAAAGAACTCTCTTTTTAAAAAAACGAATATCATTTCATTTGATCTGCACAACCACGGTGGGATGTAGATGATACTATTCCTTTTACAGTTGAGGAAATAGAAAGAAGTAGAGGTCAAGTGACTTGCCCAAGGTCACACAGTTATTAATTATCTGGGGTGGGATTCAAATTCAGGCCATCATGACTCCAGGCCCAGTGATCTATTCTCTGCACTCCTTAACTGTCTCAAGACAGATGACTGTGCTTCCCTCAGGTAGGTTCACTCAGTTCTGGTCATGTAGCTCTTGCCTGGGTGGTAAACTAATGCAGAATGTTTTCTTGCGCAAAGGTCATGCTGTCTCCTAGAGGGGTGCCTCCATGTTAATCAATCTATTCATGTTCTGTTACACTATCATTTGTGCTTTTCCATTTTAGGCAAAGGAAATTAATACAGAGGTTCCAGCCTTGTGTGTTGTAAAAGGCCAAGAGCATGAGCACCTGGGCATCTGAGCATTTGGGCATCTGGGAGTCCTGCTAGCGGAGTGTATGGGGTTTGCATCTAGCTTAGCAGCAACACCCCAAGGAGCAAGGAGTAACCTTCAAAACCCAGGCCAGCAGGACCTAAGATGAAGACTCATCTAGAAGTCATGCTGCCTCGGGATGTGAACTTGGTGGCACCAATGTTGCCTAGAAATTGTGCTAAGTGAACCCATTCCACAGACACTGAGGTAGTATGGGGACAATGTGCCCCTGGATTGCTGGGGGAAATATCTGTACGCTTATTCTCACTGTATCTTCAAAGAAAACAACCTTTTGTAAAAGTTAATTGACATTAAGTAGGTAAATGGAACTAAGACATTAACCACTGGTGGCTAACGTTGAGGGGAAAGAAGGCAACAAACATTCCTTAGATGCCTGTTGTGTGTCTGTTGTGTATTATTCTAAGCACTTTACAAAAATCTCATTTGTTCTTCAGAGCAACCTTCTGAGGTAGGGACTATTGTTATCCTCACTTCATAACTGAGGAAACTGAGGGAAACAGAGGTTAAGTGACTTGCCCAGAGTCACATAGCTAGAAAACATCTAAGGCTATAGCAATAAGACAAGAAAAAGAAATTGAACTAATAAGAACGGGCAATGAGAAGACAAAATTATCACTTTTTGTAGATGATATGATGATACATTTAGAGAACCCTAGAGAACGAACTAAAAAACTAGTCAAAATAATTAACAGTTTCAGCAAAGTTTTAGGAAAACAAAGTCACACAAATCACCAGAATTTCTCTGTATTACCAACAAAATCCAGTAGGGAGAAATAGAGAGAGAAATTCAGCTTAAAGTAACTTCAGACAGTATAAAATATGTGAGAGTCTACATGCGAAGACATATATAGGAACTATATAAACACAATTACAAAATGCTCTTCACACAAATAAAGACATCTAAATAACTGGAGAAATGTTCATTGTTCATGGGTAGACCAAGCCAACATACCAAAAATGACAATAATACCTAAACTGATTTACTTATTCAATGTCATACCAATCAAACTACCAAAAAATTACTTAATAGAGCTAGAAAAGAAATAACAAAATTCATCTGGAGAAAAAGAGATCAAGAATATCAAAAGAATCGATGGGGAAAACTGTAAAGAAAGATATTCTGTCAATGCCAGATCTCAAATTATACTACAAAGGTGTAATCATAAAAAATTTGGTACTGGACAAGAATTAAAGTGGTTGATCAATGGAACATATTAGGTACAAAATATACCAAAGCAAATGAGCTTTGGTATCTACATCTACAAAAAGCAAATGAACACAGCAATCTTGTGTTTGATAAGCCCAAAGGTCCTAACTACTGGGGCAAAAATGGGTGGGAAAACTGGAAAGTATTCTGGAAGAAACTAGGAATAGACCAAAATCTCACACCATATACTAAGATAAGCTCAAAATGAATACATGATTTGACATAAAGGGTGATGTAGATAAATTAGTGAGGTAGTAAAGAAATTACCTGTCAGATTTATGGGTGGGTAAAAAATTCAAGACCAGACAAGAAGTTCAAGGGAAGTAAAATGAATAATTTTGATTACACGTAACTAAGAAGCTTTTCACAAGCAAAACCAATGTATCTAAAATTAGAACAGAAACAGAAAACTGGGAAAAATTATTTGTGCAAGTTTCTCTGATAAATGTCTTATTTCTCAAATATACAGGTAAATGAGCCAAATTTATAAGAATAAGAGCCATTCCCCAATTGATAAATGGGTAAGGGATATGAACAACTTTCAGAGAAAGAAATCAAAGCTATTGCATCAATAATCATATGAAAAATCCTCTAAATTACTAATATAGAAATGCAAATTAAAATAATGCTAGGGCACCACCTCATACCCATCAAAATGTCTAAGATGATAGAAAAGGAAAACAACAAATGTTAGTGAGAATGGTGGAAAAATAGATGAACTGCTGGGACTATAAACTGTTTCAACCAGAGCAACTTGGAACAATGCCCTCAGAGACATCAGCTCATGAAAGTCTTCCCACAATTTTTTTTGAAACCATCCCCTTTATAATTTCTTATAGCACAATAGCATTCTGTTGATTTCATATACCATAACTTCTTCAGTCATTGTCCAATTGATACATATCATCTCAGTTTCCAATTCTTTGCCACCACTAAAAAAGCTGCTGTTCCCCTTTCTTTGATTTCTGTGACCTACTGTGGATTCACTGAGTAAAAGCATACAGACTCAGATAGAAAATTGAAGCTTATTTTTCTCTTTCTCTCTGTCTCTCTCTCTGTGTCTTTCTCTGTCTCTCTGTCTCTGTCTCTCTCCTCTCTCTGTCTCTGTCTCTCCTTCTCTCTCTCTGTCTCTCTCTTTCTGTCTCTCTCTTTCTGTCTCTCCTCTCTCTCTCTCTCTCTCTCTCTCTCTCTCTCTCTCCTCTCCCTTCTCTCTCTCCCTCTCTTTCTCTCTCTCTGTGTCCCTCCCTCCCTCTCTTTCTCTCTCCTCCCTCTCTCTGTCTCTGTCTCTGTCTCTCTCTCTCAGTACGTGGCTAATGCAGAATTTTGTTTTGTATTTTTATATTTGTATACTTGTAATTTCTATTTTTATTTGTTGTATATATGTGTATATATTTGTATTTGTAAATTTATGTTAGTAATGGATTTTATTTTTCTTGCTTTCTTGATGGACATGAGGGAGAGAATTTGAAACTGAAAATAAAATTGAATTTAACAGAAGAAAATGTTTGAGGCTGAATTTGAACTCAGACCTTTCTGACTTAGGCCTAGTGCTCCTTCCACTTTATCACTTCAATGCCTCTGAACATAAGCAATGTAGATATCATTAGATATCCTAAACCCTCCAGGGTACTCCAGAATTGTCTAGAACATAACTGCTCCACTATATTCTCTGACCAAAATTACTCTTCTTTATTTTATTTATTATGTACATATATATGATCAACTCTATATTACATTTCCTTTCATAACTGATAAAAGGTATGGGAAGACTGACTGCAAGCCAAGGTGTATGGATGGGAACCAAAAAAGTTTAAGCACCTCTTCCTTAAATCCTGTGCCTGCTGGGATAATAGTGAGGCACTGTGAATATGTCCCTTAGATTTTCTCAGTTTGGGTTAATTCCCAGTACAAATTAGCCCTCCTGGGCAGGAAGAGGATATGTGAAGTGAGACATGAGGTCAACAGAGCTGCAAGGCAGGTCCACATGGCTTTATCCTCTCCTATTTCCCCCCCCCCCCCCCGCTTTGCTTGGTCAGGTTGATAATTCTTTAGCATCCCCCAGTTTTTTTCCCACATGGAAGGAATCAGACGGATGGGAAGCACCTGGGGCTTGTGCAGCCTCAGGGGATGAACAGAAAGTTGTCGGAAATATTGTCAACTGTCAGGCTGCAGACAAAGGTTTGCCAACTGTTTTGCGCCAAGCTTACCAGGAGAGGTTGAGATAAGGACATGCAAGAAACTGGCTGGAGATGCTGCAAGTGTGAAGATATTGATGTGAATTTGTGGGAGTCCAGACCCACGAGGGAAGTTCATGGTGATGCTGGAGACCTTCTGGTGACCACCAAGAGCAGAGATTTGCTCATTGAGTGTCCAGAAATTTGCTACCATTTCTCTCTCTCTCTCTCTCTCTCTCTCTCTCTCTCTCTCTCTCTCTCTCACACACACACACACACACACACACACACACACACACAAAACTGATAGTATTTCACTTTTTTCCAATTACATGTAAAGATAGCTTTCAACATTCACTTTTACAGGATTTTGAGTTCCAAATTTTTCTCCCTCAATCCCTACACTTTCCCCTCCCCCAAAACAGCAAGCAATCTGATATAGCTTATACATTTACAGTCATATTAACTATACTTCCACATTAGTCATGTTGAGAAAGAAGAGTCAGAACAAAAGGGGGAAACCACAAGAATGAAAAAAAAACTAAAGAAAAGTGAAAATAATATGCTTTGATCTGCAATCAGACTCCATAGTTCTTTCTCTGGATATGGACAGCATTTTCCATCATGAGACCTTGGAACTGTCTTTGATCTACTGGTCTTGGAACTATTGAGAAGAGCTAAGTCTGCCATAGCTGATCATCACACAGTGTTGCTGTTACTGTGTACAATGTTCTCCTGGTTCTACTCACTTCACTTCAGCATCAGTTCATGTAAGTCTTTCCAGGCTTTTCTGAAATCAGCTTGCTCATCATTTCTTATACAGCTGTCATTTCTATAGGAGTCAGAATGGGGCTCCCACTCCCCAGATGAAACTGTCCCTTTCCCATCATTTTGGATGAAAAGTAGCATGACAGAATGGATGGGGCACTGGACCTGGAATCGGAAAGCCTTGTTGTCTGCCTCAGCCACTTACTGGATGTCAACCATCGGGGAACCACTTTGTACCTCATTTCATTTATCTGTATGACAACAAGGTCAGGCTTGCTGGCTTCTGAGGTCCCTCCCAGCTCCTCACTCTCTTCTCCTATGATTGTGGTCTGGGGAGGATAAATGATTACCTTGCTCTGTAAATGGCTTCCAGGAAGATCCTTTACCTTCTGTAAAAGAGGAAACTGAGAAGTCAGCTTTTGTCAGGAATGGAGATTTCAGAGCCTTGCCAGAGAAGTGACATTGAAATTTTAATGTCTCTTCTTATTTTTGACTCAATCCCATAAATGTATTTTAATCGATACTGCAAGTGTGTATTCCTCTGAGCAACCTGAAGTAGGGAAGGAGATGAGTAATTGAGGGGGGTTGGTCTAGAAGACCTCCAAAGTCCCACCACAGCACACCCTTCTCCTGTTCTGGAGGGCTTAGCTTCGCTGGACACATTTACCTGGTCTTACCATCTTCTGAGGAGTTAGGCTGAGCCAAAATGAAATATTGAAGGATAATGATTTTTACATTTAACAGCGTTGGGTGAGCTCAATGTGCAGACCCTAGGAATCTGGGACCATTTCCTGGTACTTTCTCAGAGATCTTGATAAACAGCCTCCACCTGTCCTTCCAGGAGCTCCAGGCTGGTATGGGACAGGAGCACCACCTGGTGGCTTAAACAGAGCTTGCACCTTGAGGTGCTACTGAAGTCCTGTATGCAAGCTTTCCTTCTCTCACCCAGTTTCCAACCTCACTAGTCAACTGAGATTGCTCTTCCCAAAATTACCAATGACCTCTTAATTGCTAAATATGGTGGTCTTTCCTCAGTTTTTATCCTTCTTGACCTATCTGCTACTATAGACACTACTGACCATCTTCTCCTCCCAGATATTTATTCCCTCCTTTCTGGGCTTTCATGGTATTATTCTCTCCTGGTTCTCCTCGGGTTTCTCTGATTGCTTCTTCTCAGTCTTTGTTGATTCATCATCCTGGTCGTTCCCCCTGTGAACACTCCCTAGATTCCCTATTCTTCTCTCTCTGTGTTGTCTCTCTTGGTGACCTCATCACCTCCCATGGGCTTAATTACCATCATTATGCCAATTACTCCCACATTCCTGTATCCAGCATCAATCTCTCGGCTGACTTTTAACTCTTCACCACCAATTGTCTGTTAGTCAAATCAAAGCAGCTGCAGACATTTTCCCCAACATTAACCCCTCTTCCAAGCCTCCCTATTTTTTTTCTGATATATCTTTCTTTTTGAAAAAAAAATTATTGGGGATGGGTAGGTGGAGCAGTGAATAGAGCACTGGCCCTGGACTCAGGAGGACCTGAGTTCAAATCTGGATTAGACACTTAAAACTTACCAGCCATGTGACCTTGGGCAAGTCACTTAATCCCAATTGCTCCTACAAAAAAAGCAAAAAAAAAAAAACCACAAACCCCATAATTATTCATTTATTTTTCATTTTCAACATTTGCCTCCATAAGTTTGATATTTTCTCCCCTTCCCTCCTCAAGACAACATGCAATATGAGATCAAGCCTCCTTATTTTTTTGTTGGAGGCACCACCTCTGTCAATCTCCCAAGGTCATCACTTTGTTGTTATCATGGACCTCTCGCTCTCATTCACCCCACATATCTAGTAAGTTGCCAGGCTTGCTGTTTCTACATGCAGAACTTCTCTCTTTTTGTTTGGTTTTTTGGAGTGGGAAAGGCAGGGCAGTTGGGACTTGCCCAAGGTCACACGGCTAGTAAGTATTAAGTGTCTCAGGCCAAATTTGAACTCAGATCCTTTTGATTCCAGGGCTGTTGTTCTATTCACTGTGCCAACTAGTCACCCCTAGTACTTCTATTGAATCCAACCCTCTTTACACAAAGCTACCACCTCAACTCATCCCCTCTTACTTAAATTATTGTGGCAGTTTGTTCACTTTAGCCCGTCCTCCAAACAGCTGTCAACTTGATTTTAAATGTAGATTAGGTATGGATTTTACTGTGTCACATCCTTATTCAATAAATTCTAGTGGCTCCCTATTGTTTCTAGAATCAAACATAATAAACTTTAAACCTCTTCCCAACTAGGACCCAAGCTTTCTTTCTAGTTTTATTACAGTAGTATGTGATTCAATCAATCTGGTCTTCTCTGTGTTCCTCATACAAGACACTCCATCTCTCTCATCCATCTGCTTTTGTACTGGCTGTTCTCCATGCCTAGAATGTATTCCTTCCTCCCCCATGCTAAAAAGAATTTCTGCCTTTCTTTTAGATGTAGCTCAAATAGCTAACCTCTGTATGAGACCTTTCCTTATTCCTCCCAACTGCTAATACCTTCTTTTAATCACCTTGCTTTTGATTGTTTTTTTAAAAAATACATTTATTTATTTTAAAATATATTTACGATCTGTACTACCTCTCCTTCGTTAAATAACAATCAAAAATGAGAAACAAAGTCTTCATCATAGACATTTATATATGATCTAGCAAAGCAAATTCACACAGTGGCCATGGCCAAAAAATGTTACATCTCTCTATCCATTTTAAGTTTATCACTTCTGGGCAGCTAGGTGGCACTGTAGTGGGTAGAGCACAGACCCTGGAGTCAAAAGGACCCAAGTTCAAATGTACTAACCATGTGATCCTGGAAAAGTCACTTAATGCTGATTGCCTCCCAAAAAATAAATACACAAAATAAAACTATAGGAGAGGAAAAAGGCTCATATCACTTCTCTACCAGGAAACGAGTGGTATGTTTTACCTCCAGCCTTCTGGACCCCTAGTTGATCATCACATTGATCAGTATTCTTAAGTCTTTAAAAGCTATTTTTCTCCACAACATCATTGTCATTGTATTGTCATTGTTTTTGTAAGTGTCTCCTAATTCTGCTTGTTTCATTCTGCATCAATTCATAATGACCTTCCCTGATCTTTCTAAAACCGCTAATTTCATCATTTCTTATGGCACAATATTCCATTACTTTCATATATAATTTGTTTAGCCATTCCCCAACAGGAGGATAGTGCCCTAGGTTCCAAGCTTTTACTACTATAAAAAGAACTGCTATAAATATTTTGGTGCACATGGGTCCTTTTCCTCTATTTGATATCTTTAGGGTATAGGTCTAGGAAGTAGTTTTGCTTGGTCAATGTGTACACACAATTTAGTGACTTTTCAGACATAGTTCCAAATTGCATTCCAGAATGACTGGACCCATCCACAGCTGTGCCAACACTGTCACCATTTGTCATTTTCCAATTTTTGTTGTCTTTGCCAGTGTGATGGGAATGAGGTTGAACCTTAAAGTTGCTTTTATATTCATTTCTCTATTTTTTAGTGATTTAGAGCATTTATTCAAAAGACTCTTGATAGCTTGGGTTCCTTCCTTTGAAAACTAGCTCTTCATATCTTTTGATGATTTGTCAATTGGAAAATGGCTTTTAGTTTTATAAATTTGAAACTGTTCCTTGTATATCTTGGATATGAGATCTTTATCAGAGTAACTGCCAACAAAGATTATTCTCCATTTTCCTCTTCTAATTTTAGCTTTGTTAGATTTATTTGTGTGAAAGCTGTTGAATTTAATATTATATTATAAATATTATAAAATTATTATCAAAATCCTCCATTTTATCTAGTGTAAACCTTTCTAGATTATTTAGCCATGAACTCTTCCATTATGCATATATCTGAAAGACAATTCATTCTTTGCTCCTCTAATTTATTTATGATTTAACTTTTTATATCTTTTATATCTGTGTGGAGCTTATCTTGGCATATGGTGTGAGATGTTGGTCTAAATCTAATTTCTACCATATTGTAGGCCAATTTTCCCAGAAAATTTTGTCGAACAGCAAATTCTCTCTGCAGTTCTTCCCCTGGGGTCTTTGAGTTTATCAGACACTAGGTTACTGTGCTTGTTTTTGCTCATTATATACCCAATCTCTTCCAATGACTGGCCTCTATTTTTTAAACAGTACAAAATGGTGTTTAATGATTACTGCTTTGTAGTATAGTTTGAGATCTGGTATTGTTAGACTTCTTTCCTTCCCATTTTCCCTCCCATTATTACCCTTGATTCTGGACCTTTGTTCCTCCAGATGAATTTCACTTGTTTCCTGGCCTTGCAAAAACATTTTTGGCATATTTCACTACCTTGTATTTATTTTCTTCATATTTATCATGCATATATTTACACATGTAATTATTATTTCCTCCTTTAGAATATAATCTTCTTGAGAGTAGCTATCATTTCAGTCTTTGTATCTATATTGCCAGCACCTAACACAGCACCTGGTGTATAAGAGGCATGACAGAAATACTTGTTTGAGAATTGAAGTAGGAATTATCTACCCATTCCACTATCTTTCTACTCCCAGTGCCTATGTAATATCAGGTACCTCCCTGGAATGGAAAATTCCTTCTAACTACCCTATTGCACTAGACCTTATTTGGAGGCAGCTGGTTTAGCAGTGGCTAGAACCTTGGGCTTAGAGTCAAGAGGAGCAGAGTTCAAATTTGACCTCATATATTTCCTAGCTGTGTGACCCTGAGCAAGTCCCTTCACCTCTGCTTGCCTCAGTTTCCTCAGGTATCAAAAGGGGATCACAATAGCATCTACATCCTAGGACTGTTATAATAATCAAATGAGATAACTTTGTAAAATGCCTAGTAGAAGTAGGTACTATGTAAATTCTTGCTATTATTATTAATTCACCAGTAAAGTTACTTTAAAACTCATGGTGTCAGTAACTTTGAAGATGGGGATCTTTTAGGGAGAAAGACAAATGTCCCGGGTTCAGTTGTATTAGAGAATCTTCCTCACTCTACACTGAGGTCAATCTATCAGAAATGTTTATCCTAGTTTGAAAGTCAAAGTCTCCCATCAGTCCCTGTACCAGAAATGCAGGATCATGAGAAAACTGCCTTAGAGCTAGAATGGATATTGGAGGTCACTGAGTCTGACCTCCTCGTTTTAAAGATGAGGAAATGGAGGCCCAGAGACATGATTTATCCAATGACAGACAGGCAGAAAGCTTTTCCCAAGCATCCTTTATCATTGGGAGACAGAGCTTCTTGCTGTCTGGGAGAGGCCTTAACCTCCAGGAGGCAGTTCCAAAATGTGTAGACTTCTGTCTGAGCTCCTTGAGAGTAAAGGTTGTTTTGTGCCTTTGTTTGATATCCCCATCCCTTAGCATAATGCACATAGTAGACATTTTTAAAAATGCTTGATTCTGTCTTTCCAGGACACACGTGAATTGAATGAATGAATGACAATACATTGATCAGATGCTTACCATGTGGTTCCTGTGAGAGAACCAACTCATCCTTTAAGGTCCAGATGAAGTTTCACCTCTTCCAGGAAGCCCATGTTGATCTTTCCCTACTCTTCCCCAAATTTCATGCTATGGGTTTTTGCTCAGTTGTGTCCAACTCTTCACAACTCCCTCTGGGGTTTTCTTGGCAGATATACTGGAGTGGGTTGCCACCTCCTTCTACAGCTCA
>CM053596.1:17054386-17092000 GCA_028646575.1 Pseudocheirus occidentalis | reverse complement strand
CCTCTTGCAATTTTCTTATTCTTCATAAACTTTAGTTTGGAGGAAAAAAAAATTATTTTCTCTGAACTTTCTCATTTGGTAGGCAAAACAGAGACTGAAGGTGACCCTAGTGGAAGGTAAAGGATTTTGAACTGGGAGTTTGAAGGGTCAAGACCGGAGGTGTGAGTTCTAAGCCCTGGACAGTAGCTTAAGGAACCAAAGAGATGTTGATTTTTGGGGGGGTTGTTCCCAAGGTTGTATCCAGTCCATGAGTCCTGTAAACTCTCCATTAATTGACAATCAACTTCTGCTCACGAAACCATTCTAGCTGAAGCAGAAAGGCACACAGAGTTAGAAACAGGAGCAGCATATGTCCAACAAGTCAAACATCTTGACCACCACCTCCCTTCAGGCACTCACGGAGACTGCCTAGGACTTGGACCTTGGGGATATGGGGAATGGGTGTTGCCTCAGTCAAACTGAGACCTGTTAAAGACCTTAGCTTGAAAAGGTCAAGGTTTCCTACTGCATCCTAGACCATCTCCAGTCATCCTGGTTGATATCTGACCAGTGGACCCAGATGGCTCTGGAGGAGAAAGTGAGGCTGGTAGCTTTGCACAGCCCTACCTCACTTAAATCCAGTTCACTTGCATGTCATGGAAACACCTCCTTGATGTCATGGTCCTCTTTTAGAATGAAGGACAAACAGCAATTCCCCAATATACCAGACTTGCCTGCAGCCCAGGGTCCTCAGCCTTTGAACTGGGAAGCAAATCCTGTGGAGATGCAGGCCAGCCACTGCTCCTGCAGGGGCTGCAACCACAGTTACTGAAGATCCAGAAAAGAAAGGTCTTATCACAAAAGTCCTTGGCCCTGCCAAATGGATCAGCTTCAGAAATCAATGTGATCTTATCAGTGGAGATAATACGCAAGAAGAGTTATGATCATCTGCATTGCCACCTAAGGGACCTTTGCCCTAAGGATCCTGACTTGGTGTGTTGTCTCCCCCACTAGAATGTGAGTTCCTTGCTTGCCTTATCTGCTTCTATCCCTAGTGCTTTGCATATGCACAATATGCAAACACATATTAAATCCTTCACTCACTCATTCATTCATTCAAAAGACCCAACAACTTCAGACATGGCTGCTAACAACCTACAATCACTGTTACAGTCTCCTGGGGGATTGGTGCTTAAACCTCATCAGAACATAAAACCATTTGTGGGGCTGCTGATTAGGCATGTTACATTTCACCTCGGGTCTGCACTGTCTCCGTCTTCTGTCATGTGTCTTCTGCCAAGGGAGGCAAGTTTGGAGCCCCTCCTTTTGTTAGTGATCATCTTCTTTTCCAAGTTAGTTACTGAGGACTCCTCTTTAGGCTCACAGTCAACTCAAAAGGACCCAGGACCTTCAGAACTCTTGAAATCACAAAGCTATGTCCAAACATGTCCAAGTACTTCTTGGGATAGATAATCATTGACATACAATCAGGAAACTATGAACACAAAAGAAGCCATCCAAAACCCAGGCTCTGGTTTGCCCAGGCAAGATATGTACTCATGGCCTCCTGTGGCTGGGCAGGGTGAGGGATCAGGCAAGTCACCCTTCCTCCACCCTTCATTGGAGGGGAATATTCAGCCAGAGAAATAAGCACTGAGGGTGAGGTCACTCTCTTTTAAATACCCACTTAGTCATCGGCTCTTCCTGCTTGGTAGCCAATATGGCGACTCTATTATGATCTCAAAATACCAAACTCTTTCAATGTCAACTCACCACATGAATGAAAGCAGCCCAGAAGATCTTCATCTCTAAAGGACCCAAGCCTTGAGTCACCATGGTCCTGGAGCTCTGGGTGGACATGCTTTGGGATCACCCTGAGAGGCCAATTCAACCTGCTCTCCATTTGTATACTCAACACTTAGAATATCATAAATGCTTAATAAAGCCTTGTTGATGGATAACATTAATTTAAAATTTTATAACATTTAAATTGTTGTGTGAGTCATTCTCCTGTATACAGTAAGTGCTTAATCAACGTTGTTAGATTGAATTAGCAGCACCACCCCCATCATCGTTGCCACAAGGAATAATGAGTGGATAGAATGGTAACTGAAGATGAGGAACACTTAGGCTCAAAATCTGCCTCCAATATTTACTGTCTATGGGACTATAGGAAAATAATTTCTCAGTCGTGTGTCGCTACGTGGCGCAGTGAACAGAGCACTCCCTCTGCTGTCAGGAGGGCCTGAGTTCAAATCCCTATCAGACACTTAACACCTACTAGCCATGTGACCTCGGGCAAGTCACTTAACCCCAATTGCCCTGCCCTCCCTCCTCCAAAAAAGCAAAATAATAATAATAATAATAATAATAATAATAATAATTTCTGAGTCTCAGTTTCTCCATTTGGAAAAAGGAACAATAGCACCGAGAGTAGCATGTATGACCTCTATCAGATTGCTTACCATGGGGAGAGGGAGGGAGATAATTTGGAGCTCAAAAAATGTTTTAAATGAATGTCAAAAATTGTTTTTGCATGTAATTGGGGAAAATATAATACTATTAACATGCATGTTGCTTAAAATGATACATGCAGTATCTACTTTATAGGGCTAATGATGTCTATCTAGGCACATGTTTTTGCACATGTTTTTCAGCTACTACTCCTTCCCCAACTCCTACCTGCAGCTAGCTTGGAGGAATACCTAGCCCAGGTTCTACGGGTCCAAATATCTCTTAGTTGGCTGACCTTTAAGAATCATACAGAAGCTCTGATTATTTCATTCTTTGTGACTGTGACCCTCACCTAGTTCCTAGCACAGAGTAAGTGATTAGTAAGTTAGATTTTGTTGATTGACTGAATTATCAAAGATGTTTATTGAATAGCATGGTGTGATAGTGATAAAAGATCCTCCCTCGTCCAGCCCACCACCATGGGTGTGTCATATGATCCCCAGAGCTACACACTGTTCAGTCAGTGGGAGAAGGGGGAAACATCCATGAATGAGAAGAGGCTTGCTAGTGAGGATATAGGTAGAGAGAGATGCATACACTTCAGGAAAGCACAGCCTGGTAACAGGACCTTTTTTCTGCTTTTGATGTTTTCCTGCCGCCCCCTCTGGGTGCAAGGTCTCTGCTGGGCATTTAGCTCTGCTGGACTCTGGCGGCTGCCTGCATCCAGAGCTCTGTGCCTCCTTCTGCACGAACAGCTTTGCTGAATGACTCTATCTCTGGCTGGTGGGTGGTTAAGGAGAGAGAAATCCTCTTCCCAGCAAAAGGCAAGGAGTGATTCCCTCTCACAAACTGGGTTTTTCCCCAGCTGCCTTTCTTGTCTGCTCCTGCAGAAAGTCACACTCTGGGACGGTTTCCTACCTCAACTGCCTCTCTAGAGAGTAGACACGTTGCAGTCCGAGTTGTACCTTCATCCTGACATCATATTATTTAGATCCTCTTCAAATATGAAAGATAAATGATATGAAAGAAAGTCTGTTGCTATTTAAAGGGTCCCCAGGAGCCCTGGGTCAGACAACGGCTACCTTCCTTCCAGTACTATCAAGTTTGATAGAAGAACTTTAGACTTTATCAAGAGACAGCAAAACTGAAGTACTTTTTAATACTTTGGGAAAGACTTCAACACTTCCTTGCCACCAGTGTAGCACAGACCCTGGTACACATTAGGCACTTAATAAATGCTAGCTGCCCGACTCCTTGTCTTTCTTACCCCCTCTTCTACCCCCCCCCCCGCCTTAGGTTATGAAAGGGGAAAGGAGGAACGGAAGGAACAGTCATTAAACATCTTTGTGTCGAAGTCAGAGTGTTAAGTATTTTACAATATTCTCTCATTTCATCCTCACCACAGTCCTGGGGAGGGGGGTAGCTGCTGTTATTGCCCCCAATTTTACAGTTGAGGAAACTGAGGCAGAGAGAACTTCAGTGGCTTGCCCACATCAAAGGGAGAGATCAATGGCTCAGGGATGTAGTGATTATAGGCAATTAGCTGTTGCAGTGGACAGAGCACCAGGTCTAGAGTCAGCAAGACTCATCTTCCTGAGTTGAAATCCTACCTCAGACAGTAGCTGTGTGCCCCTGAGCAAGTCACTTAACCCTGTTTGCCTCAGTTTCCTCATCTGTAAAGTGAGCTGGAGAAGGAAAAGGCAAACTGCTCCAGCATCACTGCCAAGAAAATCCCAAATGGGGTCCAGACATGATTGAAGAACAATTGAACAACAAAAATAGTGATTATATGCTTTATATATATGTAAAACAGTTTGCAAATCTTAAAGGGTTACATAAATGATGAATTATTTCTGTTCATACTGTTCCCGTTACACTTGCTTCCAGATAATTGGTCCTTTTTGCAGTATTGGCATTATCCCCGAAGAGAGCTTCTTAGAATTTTTAATAAAGGGATCATTTTGAAGGGTCCATATGTGTGTGGTGCTTGATTCCACAAAGTATCTACTACGTGTGTAATATGTGACAAACCCCGTGCAAGACTCAGTGGTTTCAAAGATGAAAATGAAAGTTTCTGCCTTCAAGAAATTCACATTATATTGGGGGAAATAACAAGAGCACACAGATGTTAGCAGTATGTGTGAGTGTGTATGTGTGAGTGTGTGCATGTGTGAATGAGTGTATGTGTGAACGTGTGTGCGTGTGCATGTACGTTCGGTCTGCTCTGGGAAGGTTCAAGGAAATTCTCCTGGAGAAGATGTCATGGGAATTAAGGTCTGAAGGGTTCCAGGATTCCAGGAGTCAGCAATGAGGACGGGGTGTATTCTGGGCATGGAGGAGGGGCTACCAAAGGCACCAGAAGACAAGGAACAGAACCTCTTGTGTGATGAACAGCAAATAGACCAGTTTGACAGAGAGTAATGTGCAATAATCCTGTAAAGAAGAGCCAAGTGACCAGGGCTTTGTATGCTAAACAGTCATTTACATATGTTATCCTAGAGATGACATGAAGGTTAATTCAACAAGACTTGGCAACCGACTGGATCAGAGGGGTGAGGGGAAGTAAGAAGGTGAGGACAAGTCTGAGGTTAAGAAACATTGACAGGAAGGACCGAAATGCAGTTTGGGGTGTGTGTGGAGGGGGGGGGGGGAGGAATCTGTTTTGGATATAAGGCAATGTGTGATGGAAGACGTGAGCAGTGATTTTCAGGTACAGTCAGGGACATTCTCATTCCTCTCCAATACTGGCTTATCTCCTTTTTTGATTCTCTTTCCAGGTTCAAAGGCAGTCAAGAGGGAATATTATCAGTAAATCACTAAAGTTGTAAAAACTCTCTTCTAACAGGCTCTTCTCTACTCAGGCATTAAGTTGGCTAAATCCTTTTTCCCATTGGCTGGCTTCCTCAATCTTGAATCCCGAATTTATGGGCTTGGAAAAAATCACTGTTAATGCCATGTGATTTATTATTAGGATCAAGTAACATAGACACACAGATAAACATTTAGGCAAAATAATAGGAGGCATGATGGGACTTGGAGCTGGAGGCACCTCTTTCCCCTCTTCTCCATTCTCCTCCCAGTTGATCTAGGAGAAGAGGAGATTGCTGAAGAAAGGAACTGAAGTTTAAACTCAGGGAGGAAATCTTGCCAGCACTGCACTCTGAGAAAAACAGGGGAAGAAAGGAGCTATAGACTTCACTCTTACCAGCTGCCACAACAGTCAGTTTGGTTTGGTTTGGTACACCAGTCTCTCACTGCCCCACCCTCCCCTTCTCTCCCTGGAATTTCCAGATAAATTTCCATTTATCTGATTACATCTGGCTCTAACCTCTCCACTTCCAAAAACTCAGATGGAAGTCCCATCATTGAAAATCAGAGAAATCCCCAAACAGAGCTCTCCTGACTGTCCAAGAATAATCTAACCCAGTAGTGTCAAACTCAAATAGAAATTTATCCCTGCTGGCCACATACTGACTTAGAGAACCACAAATCAACATTATTTATCTTTTATTATAGTTTTATTTTATTTATATATCATACATTTCTATTTCATATTATAATTATATAATTATAACATCAAATGGTATATAAAATATTTGTTATATATAATATTTATTTAAAATATTTATATATTTTAATTTGGCTTGGGCCATGCTGGGTAGTTTTGTGGGCCACCTTTGGTCTAGCCCAAAGATTCTCTAACATCATAGGAAAGTCTTCTAAAGTCCCTGTAATACTGCGTCTCAGTCACCCTAGGCTATAGACATGTGGAATTTGGTTTGTGTATGAAAATTCAGTCCAGAATGTCCAATAGGCAGGACCAGAGCTCAAAAGAAAAGGTATGGCTGAAATTATCTGCACAGAGATGACAATTGAAAGAATTCCTAACTACAACAGCTGTTTAGTTGTGAAATGAGATGGTGTATGAAGTGGAAGGTTTTCTACACTTGGAGTGCTTCCAGTAGAAGCTGTATATTATGGTGGGGGTTCCTTTTAGGTATGGCTTAGATGGTTGCTGAGCTCTCTAGCAAGCCTCAGATTCTGTGATTCTGGACACCCATAGGAGCTGCTGCAATCACTAACAGAGATAGAAGAGAAGAAGTCCAGGAGAGAAGCTTAGGGCACACCAACAGTCAAAGGATAGGACATGAAAGATGACCCAGCAAAGGAGACTGAAAAGAAGTAATTGCTATTGTAATTGTTTGTCCTTTGCTGTCAAAGAGAACATCAGGAAAGTGATGCCATAACTCGAAAGTAAATTGGATTTAAGTGAGGCAGGGCTGTGCTAGGTCACCAGCATCACTCTCTCCTCTGGAGCCATCCGGGTCCAGTGGCAAGAAGTTGATCAGGAAGACTGGAGATGGCCCCCAACTGGACAGGTAGGAGACCCAAGAAAGGGTAGGAGAAACTAGTAGAAAGAGAATCAAGAAAACCCAGAGAGGAGACAGTGCCCAGGAGGGGGTGACTGACAGTGTCAACAAAGGCAGCAGAGAGGTCAAAAACAATGAGGACTGAGAAAAGGCCCCTAGGGTTTGGTATTTATGGGATTATTGGAAATTTTGGAGAGAGTGGTTTGAGTAGAGGGAAGAGGTTGGAAATCTGATTCCAAAGGGTAGTAGAGAGAAGAAAGGAAGTCGAGCCAATGGGATGGGAATTTGGCAGTGAAAGGGAAAAGAGATTTAGGATGACAGACTGAGGGAATATCATTTCGAGTGAAAGCTTTTTAAGGATGAGGGAAACTTGGTGGATGTGTTTGTTGGCAATGAGGAAAGGACCAGCAGATAGGAAGAGATCATAGAGAGAAAGCAAGAACAAAGGGTCATAGATATAGAACTAAAATGGATATTAGAGGTTATCAAGACCACACTCTCATTTTGCAGAGGAGGAAACAGTGTCAGAGGTTATGTGACTTGCAGAGGGTCGTATAGCTAAAAAGTATCTCAGGAAGGATTTAAATCAGGTCTTCCTAACTCTCCTACACCATGTTGTCTGTGAAGATCTTATAATGGGAGTGGATGGGATCAAGGGTACAAGTAAAAGGGCTGATTGGTTTTCATCAAAAGAAAGGCAAAATCTTTCATCTTTATCTTCATCAGTGGAGTGAAGGTGAGAGGAGGGAATGATGTCAAGGTTTTGAGATACAGAGCAAGGGAGAGAGGGAGCAGGATGGAGAATGGCCTCTTTTTTTCAGTCAGTATGAGGTGAGATCCTTTGCTGAGAAGGAGAAGGTAAAATGTGTGTCTTGAGAATAATGCATCGGCAGCTCTGTGAAGGACAGATTAGGGAAGGGAGGTATTGTAAACACGGAGGCCCCCTGCTCCTCTACCCTCCTGTCTCCTCTGTGACCTTGTTCTATCAATCATCCCTTCTCTCTTATCTTCTGAGCCAATAGACAGGCTCAGATTTCCCCAATTCTAAAAACAACAACAACAAAATAAAACAATAAAAAAAACCCTCTCTCTCCTGTCTTTCCTGTCCCTTCAAGCTATCTCTCTCCCTCTGGCCTCCCATTTCTGCCAAGCTTCTAAATTGGAATATTATAATGCACTTGGATGGCTCTCCTTCCTCATGAGCCACTTTCTCCTCTAATCCCTTTCTAGCAGTCCAGCTTCTGTCACCAGCTTTACTGAGGCACCTCTCTCTGAGTTATGAAGCTTCCCACTTCATCTGGGGGCTCACTCTCCTTGATCCCTCTGTAGCCCTGGGCACTATCAGCCACCTCTGCTCCCAGAAACTCTCTCCTGCCTCGCATTTCTCCAATATCATTATCTCCTGCTTCTTCTCCAGTCTGTCGAATCTTTCTCTGGACTCCATCATGCCATTAATTCAAATAAATTTAATAAGTACTGTTTGAAAATATATATTATTAATGATAGTAACAGGAAGCATTTTTATAATGTGTTATGGTTTGCAAAGTATTTCACAAACATGCTCTCATTTTATCCTCAGAACAACCATAGCAGAGAGGTGCTATTATGTTCATTTTACAGAAGGTGAAATTGAGGCACAGAGAAGTTAAGATTATCATGTATTCCTGGGTTCAAATTCAGCCTCAGACACTTAGCATACACACACACACACACACACACACACACACACACACACAAACCAGCCATATGACCTTGGGCAAGTCACTTAACCCCAATCGCCCTACCTTCCCCCTTCCAAAAAAGCAAAAAAAAAAAAAAAAAAAAAAGATTATCACGTATTTTATTTTTGTATCAACTTCATTTTCCAATATATTCTTTCCCTCCTCTGCACCCAGAGAACCACCCTCTATAACAAAGAACAAAAAAGCAACTGGGGGAAAAGAGTTTGGCAAAACCTCCCAACACATCAACCAGTTTCAACATTATTTACTCTTTCTGGGAGGTCTATTTTCTCATTCTTTCCTTGGGGCCAAACTTGGTCATTCTAATTACACAGAGTTCCGTATAGTGGTCATTTTTTCCGACCATACTGTTGTAGTTATTGTTATATTGTTTTCCTGGCTCTGTTTAATTTTGCTCTCATTAAGCCCCTACTTAAGTACTACTTGCCCTACTTAATGCGCAGCCTTGATACAAAGGCAAAAAACAAAGCAATCCCTGACCTCACAGAATTCATACTCTTTGGAGAGGATACAATAATCTGTTCAGGGACTTCTCTGTACTGTGACATACAGTGACAGGAACTGGGAACTCACGGATGAAAGTGAACAGATCCTGGCCTCAGGGAGATTACATTCTATCGGAAGAAACAATGTATCCGAGGGAGAACAATCCTTTTCCCTTCAATCTGCAGGACCTTGTGTCCCTTCCTGCATGCCTCATTGTTGACAGTTTAAAAAGAGTGATCTGATCCCTGGATCTCTTCCTTCTTGTCTCTGGAACAAGTGGCAAGCATCCCTGTTTTTGTGTGGTGCCCTTTCCTCAGGCCAGCAGAATGGCCAACTGCTGAAACCTGACAGCTGGCACAGGCATTGGCCGAGGCAAGCTTAAGATTAGAATTTGAGGGTCTCACCACTTCTGCTTTGTTTCTTTCCTTGAGAACAGGTGACTTGAATGGAGATGCCAAGATGGGGGGGTTTCAGCCTCAGAGGTAACCGTGTGAATTTGAGAGGTTAGGAGACCCCCGGCCTCCTTGGCTCATGCTGGCTACACTATGGGAGATGCCCCCTAAATCTACCACAGAGCTTGCTCGAGGAGAAGATGGCCACCAAAAAGAGGTCTATGACCATCATGGCCTTTCTCACCAAAAGATATGAACCTTAAGGAAGACAGGGTGGGGCCAAGGAAATGCTTACTTTTTCGATGCCTTATGTTATCTAACCAGCCAGGTGAATGCGTCAGGAGTTACATTCTGCTCGTTCAGGATTCTCTTCATCTTGTTTTGGTGGGTCTCTTGGGTTTTTGTTGTAAGCCCATTGGCTCTGGGTTCACCATTCCAGCCCTCACACCATTAGCAAATCTGGTCTCCGGAATTCAGGTGATTCCATCTCCTATTCCTCCCTCCCTCCCTCCGTTTTGGGTAGGGGAATCAGTCTCGAGAGGTTGGGGGTGATCTAACACTTTAATTCCCAAGCCAATGTGTCCCCTCATTACATGTACACATTGTTTCTTCTGATGGAATATAAGTTCCCTGAGGTCAGGGATCTATTTCAACAGTCAGTCACCTAGTTAATATTTATTGTGCCAGGAACTGTCCTAAGTACTGGGGATACAAAAAGAAGCAAAAAATCAGTCCCTGCTCTCAAAGAGCTTGCAATCTAACGGAGATAACATGCAAACAAATATATACAAAGCAGGTTCTATAAGGAGAAATGAGAGATAACAGAGGGAAGGCACTGGAATGAAAGAGGTGTAGGAAGGTTTCCATTGCCTAATACAAGGTCAGTAGTTGTAGTGGAGGAGGAAGAGCATTATGGGCATGGAAGATGACCAGTGAAAATGGCTGGAGTTTAGAGATGGACGGTCTTGTTCATGAGACAATCAGAAGTTTGGTGTCACTAGATGTGTCGGTGGATAAGTTGTAAGAAGATTGGAAAGGGAGGAGGGGGTACATTATGGAGGGTTTGGGATGTCAAACAGAGGAATTTTATATCTGAACCTGGTGATAATCAGGAGCCACTGGAATTTATTTGAGTAGGGAGGGTAACATGGTGGGAGAAATGCTTTAGGAAAATCACTTTGGTGGCTGAAGGGAGGATGGACTACAGCAGGGAGAGATCTGAGGTAGGCAGACTCCCTCTCTGCCAGTCAGATTTTGTAATAGTTCTGTGAGAAATATGATTTTAATATTATATTAATAACAAATTATTAATTTGGATTCCAGGCTTTTTTCTCTTACTTCTTCATTTCAGGCCCAGGCCCTGTAAAAAGATTGTTCTCTGAACGGTATGGCTGATTGATGAAATTGTCCTAACTCTTACAATGTCCTACATGCTCTTCAGCCTTGGCAGGATGCCATCAAACTAGGAGACCTCACTTCTGTTTGGATTGTAAACTGAATCCAGTCTAGTTGAGTTCTTACCCAGAGGAGAAGAGCTCCCATCCCATCCTTGTACCCCTCCATTAGAGTTTAGAGAACCCCAGTTCATGAAGGAGAAAGCCAACCAGAGTGGTCTGGATGGAGACAGACTCCCTAGTCCAGATGACTGATGGCGGCTGAATCTCATGATCAAACCATATTCTCAGCAGGAGCAGCTGAAGACTTCTACCCCACTTCCTCATTAAATGTCCACCAATCAGGGTTGATTTTCAGTTGTCAAGGGAATTCCTTTTCAAGGATTATTTAAAGCTTTCAGGTCCTCCATGTCTTTTGTCTTTGCCAAGAACCCCCCCCTCCAGACCATAGATTTATTGATTAACTAGTCTGATTGATAAATTGATTATTAATTACCCAGAAACTGTCTCTTGGGGTTTTTCATTTGTCTCAGTACAGGTATGAATTACATCCCAAATATCAATTTGACCAGCTGATTCTTTCTCAGTATCAGTATCAATTTGCTAATTAACATGAATTAGCTTTGATGAAGAAATATTTAATGAAAAGGTATCATAAGACCCAAACTAAAATAACCTCTGGAACTGGAAACCTCCTCTCTTCTACCGTTTCAGTCCCTGGGGAGAGTGGGCTCAAAATGAAAGTGGCTCCTAAAACATTGTCCTCGCCCAGTTTATTCCTGGGTGTGATGTGGCAGATGGATGAGTCATTCCCTAGTTTGTAGGGTTTAATGTCTCAGCTGCCCTCAGTTAGTTGTTGGGCTGGGTCAAGTGCTGGCTCTTCACCAGCCTCCCCTATTGCTCTTGGCAGACTCTACTTTGGACTCTACTTACTGAGCCTCTGGAGGCTTTTCTGACCTTTTGGAGATCACAAGGTGGTAAGAGTTTGGGATTTGGGAGGTTGGGACCCAGGATTTTATAAACATGGAGGCTCCCTCCATAAGCACTACCCTCTACCAATGGAGACTGGCAACTGCTCTATACCTTCCAACTGGAGAGTTTTCTGGGAGCACTTAGGGTCTTAATGAGGGTCACATGGGCAGTGGGTGTGAGAGACAGGAGGTGGGCCCAGCTATTCCTGCCTCTGAGTTTAACAATTGCTCTCTCTCTGCTTGTCTGAAGGAGAGGCAACAGTGGGGGAAGGGAGGTCCATTTTCCATACCCTACAAGTAGGGGCCCCCAAAGTTCTGTCCTGGATGATTTTTCTCTTTGTCTCTATCTCGGTTCCTATCTTTCCCTCTTCCTTCCCCTTCCCCCAATCTTTCTCTCTTTTCTTCTTCTTCTTCTTCTTCTTCTTCTTCTTCTTCTTCTTCTTCTTCTTCTTCTTCTTCTTCTTCGTCTCCTCCTCCTCCTTATTTTTCTTCTTCTCTTTTTCCCCTTCTTCTCTTCCTCCTTTTTCTTCTCTTCTTCTCCTCTCTCTTTCTTCTTCTCTTCCTCCTCCTCCTTCTCTTCCCCCTCCTCCTTTTCCTCCTCCTCCTTCCCCCCTCCCGTCTCTCTCTCTCTGTCTCTGTCTCTCTTTCTCTCTGTCTCTGTCTCTCTCTCTCTCTCTCCTCCCCCTCTCTGTTTCTGCCTCTGTTTTTCTTTCTTTCTCCCTCTATCTGTATCTCTCCCCTTGCCCTCCCTTGGCGGTATCTATTGTTCCCATAGGTTCAGTTATGATTCCTATCCAGATGCCTCTCAGTGCCTATTCCCAGTGTCCCATTGAACTCTAGATCTACATAGCCAGCTGTCAGACATCTCTGCCTGAATGTGCCACAAGCATCTCAAACTCAACAGGTCTAAAACTTGTGGAGATGGAAGACCTGGGCTGGAAACTCACTTTTGATGCCTGTGGGCTGCATGATTTTGGACCTTTTGACCTCCCCCTGTTAAATGTGGGTGTTGGACAAGATGACCCCTAAGGTCCTTTCTGACTTTTGACCTAGGATCCCTATGATATCCCTCCAGACCTTTCCCTTCCTCCAACTTTTAATACCATTGAGTCACTATCATCATTTCTAGCCCCAGGCTCATAGCCTCAGTCATCTTTGTTGTTACTTCCTCCCTTACCCCCTAAATACAGTCGGTCGCCAAGTCCTTCCAACTTTACCTGGATGATTTTCTTCCCATTTGCTTTCCTCTCATATGACCACCAGCCTTGTTTGGTCCTGATCTCCCACCTGGACTAGTTTAAGCACCTCCTACCTGGTCTCATTGTCCCTCGTCTTTCCCCTTTACAATTTAGTGACCATAACTTTTCTATAGCACATGCATGATGACTATGTCACTTCCCTGGTCGAATTCCTTCAGTGGCCCCCTATTGCTTCCAGGATAAAATACAAAGTTCCTAGTACCAGCATTCAAGGGGTTCTATAACACGATCCTCACCTACCTTTTCCAACCTTAGTTCACATTCCTCCCTTTCTAGCACTTGGTCCTAGACACTCCAGACTAGGATCTGATCCCCCAATATTAGGAGTGGCCGATTTAGGGTCAGAGATTTAGACCTTTAGAGTCAATCAACCGATCAATCAATCAGCAAATGTTTATTATGCCCTCAAGCAGCCTTCTGAGGACACATGTTTATATAAACTAACAAATACAAGGTTAGGAAATTGAAGCACTAATGCCTTGCCCAAGGTTACACAAGGAGTAAGTTAGAGAGGATTTGAATCTAGGGCTCCTGACACCTGATTCAGCACTAGTTTTTGGTCTTTTTGTAGGGGGGGGAAGGGTGATTGGGGTTAAGTGACTTGCCCAACGTCACACAGCTAGTGTTAAGTGTCTGAGGCTGGATTCGAACACAGGTCCTCCTGATTCCAGGGTTTCTACCACACCAAGTGGACTTTTGCCTCTGCATATTCATCCAGGATGTTTCTCCTTCCTCATTCCTCTTACCTTGCCCTCTCAGATCCTTCTTCTCTTCCTTCTGAGCCCAGACCAGGTTCCTCCTCCTCCAATAAATCTTCCTTGATCTCCCTTCTCCAAATGCTCCTGACACACTAAAGAGCTCTCCATTGCCTAATAGAATTCCACTGGGTATTGAGACAAAAATTGAGGAGCCATTGATTAGGTGCTACTGCCAGTTATACAATCAATGATGCAGAAATAGGTAAAAAAAAAAACCCACAGTCTATTATGCTAAGAGCACAGGCATCACTGAACAAAAGATTCAGTGAATATCAGTGTCAGCAACCTTCTATAGGTTTTGGTAACATAAGCAAGATGGATATAGGGGAATTTCAGAGAGTATGATTTCTAGACCAAAGAACAGAAGGACAGAAGAGGAAGATCTGTCACATGTAAAATAGGAGACTAGCCAGTTTAACACTGAAGCTGGAGCTGAAATCTCAAGCTTGAATTTGTAGGCAGGCAGAACCAAAACTAACCAGCTAAGTCTAGGGCTATAATTGATATCCCAGCTTGATTCTGCAGACTCTAGCTAATTATACAACCTCCTTATCTTAAGGAAATGGCAATAAGAAAGGTAAGCCAGACAGAATCATGCTTATTTGGGTACACGGCATACTATGCCCACAAGTAGACTGTAAGCTTCTTGAGGACAGAGACTGGTGCTTTCCATCTTTGCATTCTTGGCACTGAGCAAAGGGTCCTGCATGTATTAAGTATTTAATATATTAGATCTTCGGTGGGTTTGGGGTCTGGACACACCCTGGCTGAAGTCCTTTTTTCCCTAAACATCTCTCCTTAGGAGATTCAGTATTGACTCTTTATTCTTGGCAAAAATCCCAGGTGCAAGAGAAAGTATCTGATGAGTCTTTCTGTCTCTTTTCCAGAAACCTGTGATGGATGGCAATGTATTCCCCTGGATGATGCTTCTTCCCTGTGCCCTTCTAACCCTGGAGGATACTCCCTCTCCTGTAGCTCCTTCCTCTGACCAGTCAGTTCCTATTATACCCTCTATTTTAAGGAAACACTGAGATGAACCATATTTGGTCCATTTCTCTCCTGGCTTTGGCTCTGCCCCTGACTCTCCACACTTATTTCTCTACCACCTTCTACCCCCACCCCCTCCCAGTACCTTTTTTCTTCTCCCCTTTCATCTACGGTTCTTCCTCTATTCAAATATAAAAGTTCCTTGAGGTTACCAACTGTCTTCCTTTTTGTTTGTTTGTATTTGTAAGCACGCTGCCTAGAATGAAGTAATCACTTAAGGAATGTTTGTTGACTTGACTATGTAGATTTGGAGTCTAGTTTGTAATGAGGAATCACAGGGAATCCTTATGGGCATGTGGGCAATATTTGGTAAAGAACTTTATTCTGTTGAATTTTATCTCATACTGACTAAGGGGTACAAGAAAGTTTACTGAACTCCCCAAAAGGTAAGAAGTCCCAGTGGAGAGGATCTTCCGCATTCCAAAGCAGAAAGGTCTTCCTTCCCATCTTTCTCCTCATACCCCAATAGGAGACTGCCAGAGGCTAAAGAGCCGAGATGAATCTTTCACTCTTGAGCAGCAAAAGAACTCAGTCTGGGCTCACTGGCACTACAGCAAATGCCTCCATGGTCCTGAAGCCTCTGACAGAGGACAGTTCAGATTGTCTGGACGCCTCCATCATCCCCTCACTAACCAAGAGGGCGGTCTACCCCAGGGCCAACCAGCTTTGCTTGTTCATTCTTTATGTGATGCTAAGCGTAAAGGTATCATGGAGTGGCAGACAGGGCCAGCCTCATAGCTTTGAAATCATGCAAGTCCCTCCCTTGGCACAAATGACTTGTGTGACCTTGAACAAGTCACTTGCACTCCAGCGCAGCTCTCGGTCTTTGAGTTCATATTTGCATTGACAGAGGGAGTTTCCTCCTAGGGAGTTTCCTTTACTGATTAGACAAGACATTGAGCTAAGGGGAAAGGAGACAAGCATTTATGAAGCCCCTACTCTGTGCCAAGCAGTTTATAAATACGATCTCATTTGTTCCTCTCATAACAACCCCAGGAAGTCGGTGCTATTTTAAGGTCCATTTTACCAACCAGTAAACTAAGGCAGATGAGATTAAATGACTAGTCCAGGGTCACCCAGCTAGGAAGAGGCTGTGGTTGGATTGAAATAGCTGCCTGTGGGTGCTAAAACCTGTGCCCCTAGTTTCCTTCTCGAAGGCAACTTCCAGAGGCTCCTAGATGGGAAAATCTGAAGGGATTCTAGAAGTTAGCTTTCATTTTATACGTGAGGAAAGTTCAAAGACTGTCTAAGGAAGCGAAGAGATTTGAACTCAAGATCCCGGACTCATCTAGAGCACCGGACTGCCCTGCTATATCCCAAGGAGCCTGCTTGTCCCACTATCCGTGCCAGTCTCCTGTGCCCCTTCCCCAGGGTTGCCCTTCAGGTGTTTGCAGCCAGGAAACAGGTAAGTCTCCTCTCTTCCAGGTAAGTATCTTCTGCTCCTTCACCGGACCGAGCAGCACATCTCTTGCCTTTCCCCTGTTGAGCTGGGGAAACGAGAGGGCCTCAGTTTACTCATCTGTAATGAGATGGTGGGTGGAGATGATCCCTGAAGTCCCTTCCAGCCCCAAGCCTGAGCTGAGCCTGCCCCATCCCCCGAGTATTCAAGCAAGGCTGCGTAACCTCTTTTTAGACATGCTCAAAAGGGCACTAAAATTCGATTTGAGGCTGTAGGGGATGATCCCCTGGAAGTCTGGGTTCTTCCCATAGAGTTATTCCAGCTGGTCTTGCCCGGGGATGCTGCGCAAGCCCCCTTTCTTCTTGCAGCCTCTGTTTCTTTGCGTATATACGATCCGCTGTGCCTTTCCTGGGAGGGGACAGGGGAGGCCCCGACCCTCTGACTCCCCTACAAGAGGGGCCCCAGCTTTCCAGATGAAATCTACACTGGGAAGCCGGAGGTGGGGAGCCGGGTGGGGCTTCTGGGGCAAACTGAGCCCTCATCGGCCCACACTAGCCCCAGGCGCCCAGGAAGGTGGGGGCGGGGAGGAGAGCCGCGTCATTGCAAAGAATCAGCTCCTTCCCAGAGAGCTCTCCGGGCGCAGTTCCCTCCCCGCCCCCTCAAAGTGCTCGCTACTCAACCCAGATTAAAAAAAAAAAAAAAAGGAGGAGGAGATTGGACCGGGAGTAGAGGAGATGGGGAGGGTGGGCAGAGCCGAGCTGGGGGGGCAGTGGGAGGGCGAGGCTGAGCCGGGCTCTAGTAGCGCGGGGCCCTGACCACTGTTTCTTTTTCCCCAGGCACTCTGCAAACATTTATTAAGCGCTCGTTTTGTGCCCCGCACTGTCCTAAGCGGCCCCACCCGCAAACCCCGACCTGCCAAGCATCTTTGCACCTGGCCCACATCCATCCGCCGGGGACCGGCGGTTCCGAGGGCCGGGGGGGAGCTGGTAAAAGGAGGGGTCGTCAGCGTGAAGGGGACATTAGGCGAGGCCACCAAGGGGCGGGGGTCACACCGAGCTCCAACGAGGCCTTAGAAAAGGACAAAGTCTCCCAGAAGAAGGGGCAGGGATCACTCCGCATTTGTAGGAGACATTAAGAAACGATATAGCCCCTGCGGGCACAAGTCAGTAATGTTCATTAATAAAAACAGTAGCGCTTAACATGCGAAGCACTCTAACAGATACCTCGTTTGGTCCTCACCACTCAGGGAGGTAAGGGTTATTATCCCCACTTTACAGATGAGAAAACTGAGACAAACAGGATGAAGTGATTTGCTCAGCTTCTAAGTGTCTGAGTCTGGATTTGAACTCGGGTCTTCACACCAACGTCCAGCCCTTAATCCTCTGTGTTAATTAGATGAATTCGTTAAAAAATGACGTAGTGAACAGAGCGCCTGCCCTGGAGTCAGGAGGACCTGAGTTCAAATCCAGCCTCAAACACTTAACACAGAACTAGTGTGACCTTGGATGAGTCAACCCCAATTGCCCTGCATTCCCCCCTCCAAAAAGAAAAAAAAAAATTGATGAGGTTTCAGGGATTGGGTAGGGCAGCTAGGTGGTGCAGTGGATAGAGCTCAGAGTTCAAATCTGGTCTCAGATACTTTCTAGCTATGCAACGACCCTGGGCTAGTCACTTAACTGTTTGCCTCAGTTTCTTCATCTGTAAAATGAGTTGGAGAAGAAAATGGCAAACCACTCCAGTATCTTTGCCAAGAAAACCCCAAATGGGGTTACAGAGAATTGGACATGACTGAAAAACAACTGAACAGCAAAGGGATTGGGAGTGGGGGTGGGAAGGGTGAGGGGTGCAGAGGGATGTCTCAGGAAGTCTGAGGGAACATTAGGAAAGGACCTGACTACAAGGAGAAAAATGTCACACTCCAATGGAAGTTAGATTTTTTTGGAAAGCAAATGGACCACTCAAGTTAATTTCCACTGAGGAGGAGGAAAGAAAGGAGAGACAGGAAGCTGGGTACAGGCACCTGGTGGGTAGCGGGTTGATCCCTGGACTTCTGGGGCACTGGCTCTCTTTCCCCAACCCCCATTCCCTTCTAGTTTGACTAGTCCTGTTGATAGGAGCTTATATATCTCTGCAAATAATCTACTTCCAAACAGTTAACGACTTTAGGTAGTCCTTCTTTCTGTTTCTGGGTTCTTTCTTCCTTGGTGAATAAGGGGTTTGAAGAGGAACCCAGACAGGAAGTTAGGAGCCCTCTAACCGGATTCCTTGTATTTTGGGTAGGGATATATCCTTCTGTAAATCTCAGTTTCCCCATCTGTGTGGACTTTTCCTGACCCTTCCATTTTGTGGACATCTTTCCTCTTGAAATTATTTTGCATTATCTGTATACATGTTATTTTCCATCAGAGCTAGTGCCTACTATGTGCCAGGTGCTCAAATAATCTTATTGATCCTCACAGCAATCCCAGGAGGCAGGAGACATTATTATTATTCCCATTTTCCAGCTGCAGTAACCGAGTCTGAGAGAGGGTAAGTGATTTGCCCAAGGTCACACAGCCAGTAGTGTCTGAGGCCAGCAGTGAACTCAGGTCTTCCTTTCAGCCTAGTGATCTATCCTCTGTACCATTCCACTTAGCTGCCTCTAAGGAGACTGTAAGTTCCCTGAGGGCAGGGACTTTTTTTTCTTTTTTTGTATCTCTAGCATCTAGTACCAACCTGGCACATAGTAGGCATTTGGAGCTTAATAAATGCTTGTTGAATTAACAGTAAGTTTTCATTTTCTTAATGACAGGAGTGGACAGTTAGTCAAAAAGCATTTATTAATGCCAAGTGCTGTGGTAAGTGGTATGGATGCCAGTCATAGGGGAGGGCCAGAAAGCTCTAATCTTGAGCAACCTGGTCCTAGAGAAGCTAATGCTGGCTGGATCCAGGTGTGTGACTGTGAGCCAGGCCCTCCTCTCCCTCTCAGGTTCCTTCTGTGTCAAATGGGTTGATGCTGCCTGCCCCACCTGCAGGGCTGCAATGGGTTGGCAGAGAGGGTGCTGGGCTCTGAGGCACGTCCTAGATGGGTGACCCTGCACCTCCCACTGTAAAATGAACAGAATACTTCTCCCGGGGTCCTCAGGAAGAAATGTGTCAGCAAGTCTTCAGGTTCTAGAGAAATGTGGATTCTTTTTCATTAAAGAGCTCTGGAAAGGGGCTGGCCCTTGATCTTTCCTTGCATATTTCTTTGGTACTTGCATAAAACTGGTCTTGTGGCATGTGGAGAAGTGGCCATGCCCTCCAAAGCAGAGCCAGGGCAGGCGGGGCGTCATCACATCTGGCTTGTGTGCGGGCATTTTAGGGAATGCCAACATATTTTGGAAGTTGCCATGGGTAAACAAGGTCAGCCCCAATCGAGCCCTAGGCTCTTCCTGCAGCACTGCCTCAGCCTCCCCATCTACGAGTCTGAAGGGATTTCAGATCTATGCCCCCACTGCCAGATTTCACAGATGAGGAAGCTGAGGCCCTCAAAGCTCAGTGATTCACCCCAGGAGGAAGAGGCAGGGCTGGGCTTTCAGCTCCAGGTGCTCTGGACTCCAGATCCAGGCTTCTGCCCGCTGTCCCACACTGGACAGTTCCTCCCTCTTCCCCCTATAAAGACAGAAAAGTACAGATGGAGTGCCCACTGTGATGGGGACTGGCTTGTATACTCCACGTTAGAGTTTACAAGGTCCTTTCCACGCCCTCACCTAATCCTCACAAAAGCTGAAGTAGAGGATAGACATTGTTACATCCATTTTTCAGATGAGAAGTGTGGCTGAGTGACGGGCCCAGGGACGGTGGGTACTAAGCCTCAGAGGGCAATGCTCCTGATTCCAGGGCTCCCACCCAGCCCCCAGCACTAGCTGTTTGACCCTTCCTTTGTAAAACAGGGATCATGATAGCACCTACCTCTCAGGCTGCTGTGAGACCCAATGAGAAAGTCCTCCTTAAACCACAATCTGTCGTTTACGAGGTGGCCTGGAGCCCCAAGGGCCCTCAGAGACCAGTTAGTCCATTTTGGAAACAGAGTCATGGAGGGTAATCAATTTGGCTGAAGCCATATGGGCGGTAAGCCTTGGTAGACAAATCTGAACTCAGTTCCTTCGTGTCCAAGGCTGGCACTCTAAACACTGTCCCCCCTCTACCAAACCACTTACTCAACCTCCTAAGGGTGTCCAAGCTCTCTAGGGCAAAATGGGGCTAATGATTTTCACAAGCCTGCGGTGATTTGGAATGGGGTGACCTTTTCACATCAGACAGGGAAACTGAGACCCAGGGAGGCCCTTGTGTCACACAGGGGAGGCTCACTCTGTAGATGTGCAAAGGATTTCTTCTCAGGTTCCTCTGACCAGTGGAGCAGGGGAAGGGAATAAAGAGCAGGGGAGGTCTTTTCAGGCCCCTTTGCTAGGTGGCACACAGGACAGCCCCCTGGCTTTCCAAGCAGCAAGACCTTAGTTCAAATCCAGTCTTGGACTCTTACTAGCTTTGGTGAGCTTGGGGAAAAGCACTTAAAACTTTCTCAGTCTCAGTTCCCTCATCTGTTAAATGTGGTGGCACCTACATCCCAGGGTTATTCTGAGGCTTGAATGAGGTGGCATCCACACCTAAGGACATGGCTCCACGGCTGGCTCTTACATGAAGCTTTCTCTGGCTCTCTGCCCCTTTCCTCCCCTCTTCAATGACTCCTTGAGGGTAAGGGCTGTTTGATGCCCCTGAAACAGTGCCTGGTGAATGGCAATGCCAGGGATGTTTCCTAAATCTCCCCAACCCCCTGGGCCCCAGCAGCATCACCCAGGGACTTCTGGGTTTCCATTCAGACCTTTTTCCACCATGTCATGCACTGTAAAGTAGACCCTCCTGACTTTGGTGGTCAAGGCATGATCTTGGGGTCCCAGGAACCTGGTCCCCTGCCCCCCAGGCCTAGACACACACAGACAGGATCCCCCCACCCCCCCAAACTCCTTTATATTCCTTCTTTATTGGCTCTCATTGTATAATACAAATCTGCAGGTTTAGATACAAAAAAAAATCTGGAGATAAAAGATAGAAAAGTCCAGGCGGTGATGGGCGCAGCCCCTGTGCCCGCCGGGCATTTGCTCCCTGCTCCCCTCTTCCCTCAGCAGCGGGCACAGAAGTGAGGTAACAGCAGCTTTCCCTAATCTGCCCAGGCTCTGTGCAGGCCCCATGCTCACTTCACCTCTCCCTGTCCCTCACCCCTAGCCCTGGCTAAGAGGGGGAGGCCTGGACATCACGTGGGCATTGGCAGTGGCAGTGGGCTGGGCTGGGGGGGAGCCCCTTGTCTTGTGCTCAGGCATGGACCCCAGGGGCAGGCATCTTTCCCCTCACACACACCACCCCTCCACCCCCAGGCTAGGGGAGCAGGCAGAAGAAAATAACTCTTACTTGTGAGGGGAGAAAAGGGAGGGGAGACACACAGCCCCCATTCCCCTGAGGGCATCAGAAGAAAAGGGGGGAGGGCAGTGCTAGGCCAATTTTGTGTTCTAAGGGGCAGTGACATGGGTCCATCCCTGAATTACACTCCCTTTCACCATCCACGACCCGAATAGGAACTCTTCCCTTTGGACAAACGTGGGGACAAGGGACAGGAGAGGGAACATGGAGCTAGGTGGATGGAGGGGGGAGATGGACAGAGATACTCGGGCTGGAGAGAAGGGTGCCCGCAGGCTTAGGCCCCCCAGGCTACAGTTCAATCTCAAAAGTCTTATGAAGGTCTCCGGAAAAAGGGTTTGATGGCCGCTCAGGCTGGGGCTTCCCCTCCAGTGCCGCCCACTGAGCCTCAAAGGGGTCCGCCTCTGGGGCTGAGGCTGGCCCAGGCTCAGGGGGCCAGGGGGCCCCATTGGGTCGAGGGGGTGGTGGTGGAGGGCAGGGGGCACCCTTCCCAGCCAGGGCCGCAGGCTGGAGCGGGGTGGCCGAAGGGGCAGCAGCAGAGCAGAAAGCATTGGCGACCATTTGGGAAGGTGTGATGCCCACCACGGGCACCCGGGGCACTGGCTGGTAGCCCAGGCCTGGGTAGGTGGGCACAAAGGCAGGCTGCATGTGGGGGGCAGGCAGGAAAACTGCCATGGGGGCAGGCGCAGCAGGGAAAGGCTGGAGAGCTGGCGGCAAGGAGGCAGGTGCAGCGGGTGCCCTGGGACCTGGCAGCCCCTGCTGCTGCTGTTGCTGCTGCTGCTGCTGCTGTTGCTGTGCTTTGGCCACCTGGGCCACCTCCTCCAACCACCGCTCAGCCTCCGAAGGTGTCCTCTTGTGCCCCAGCGGTGGTGCGGGCAGACCTGGCTCAGTCCAGGTGGAGGTTCCTGGGGAAGGCGAGCAAAGGCAGATGGGTGCACCGGGGGCAAGGCTCAGGGGTCACCTCCCTGCCCCACCCCCAGGTGAGGCTGTGGCATTACCTGCAGTGGAGGGCTGGGGTCCTGGCAAAGGGCCGCCTGCATTGGCAAAGGATGAGCTGATCTGTGTGCACAGCGCATTGATGCCATCGCTGTCACCAGCCCCTGGGGCCTCCATCTCCAGCACTGGAAGGGAGAGACAGAGTTCAGTCTTTCAACAAGCATCTATCAATGCCCTCGAGGTGCCAGGCTGGGGACACAGACAAACAGGGCAGAGAGAAAGGGGGCCCAGAGGACTCCTTGTGTCCCCAAGAGACCTCTTTGTGAAATGGGGGCTCTAGAAAAGAGCCTCCCTCAGTCTGGGAGTCCGGAGAGTGGGGCTCCAATCCCTGCTCTGCACTCTTCTTAGCGGACCATCTTGGGCAAGCCCCTGGCCTGCTCTAGGCCTCCATACAGAGAGGGCAGGGCTGGCCTTGGGAAGCTCTCAGCTTCCCTCTCAGCTCTAGCATTCTCTGTTCTGGGGCCATCTTGGCTCTGGGGCCCCATTTTTCTGGGCACAGATGCTGGAGTTGGTTTGCCATTTCCTTCTCCAGCTCATTTTACAGATGAGGAAACTGAGGCAAGCAGAGTGAAGTGACTTGCCCAGGGTCATGCAGCTAGGAAGGATCTGAGCTCCAATTTGAACTCAGGTCCTTCTAACTCCAGGCCTGGGGCTCTGTGCACTATGGCGCCCCCTAGCTGCCTTGACTGGTTCATTTAACTTCTCTTGACCTCAGTAAAATAAGAGGACTAATTAATCTCTTGCCATCTTTAAATCTGTGATTCTTGCGTGCTCATGCCAGTGGCTGCCTATCTCTGAGCCCTCCCACATGCCCATGGTCCCTTTAGCCTCTGCCTCTCCCCTGCCACCTGGTCACACACTCCACCACTGCCCAGCCCGGTGCCCCTTTCTGCTGGGCGCAGCCTCTGTCTCACCTGTGCCTTTCACCTGGAAGTCCGTGCGCCGCTGGAGGGTTGAGGGCAACTCATTAAGCCTCAGAGACAGCTGCCTTTTGAAGGGTGAGTTCTTCTGACTGAGGGCAGGGAAGCCCCGGAAGGAGCCCTGGCGCACCAGCTGCTCCAGGGGTGCGTGGCGCCGGGGGATGGCAGCAGCCCCGGCACTGAGGGGAGCTGGCCCTGGAGCACCTGCTTCTCCCTTCTCACCTGGTGATGTGGCCGCAGGGGTTGGGGACATGTGACCTGGCTGGGCAGGGCCTGGGGTGGGCATAGCAGGCACGGCAGCCGCCTCTGCTGTTGTGGGCAGAAGGTGGGGGTAAGTAGGGGTGATCATATAGCCAGCATCCCTGAGACTCTGCTTAAGCAGAACCCTGACCCCTCCCCTTCCCCCATCTCTCTCCTCTCCCAAAGTCCCCTGGCCTGTGGAACTCAGCCAGTGCCTTGTCAGGAAGCCCCCCAGCTTCTCCCTCCTGTCGAATGTCTCTGCCACTCCCCCTGGGAAGGCCACCCCCTGGACCCCCCAGTATTCCTGGCTCATTTCCCAGGTTAACCACCCACCTTTCTTCTTCTCTGGGAGCGGGCGCTCAGTGGGTCGACTACCCCCAGAGAGGCGGAAGGAGCCTTCCCGGGCAAAGCTGGTGCGGCTGGCATCAAAGGCAGCTGTGACCCCACACTCCTTCTCTCTCCTCTGCTTCCTCTCCAAGCAGGCAGCAAAGGCACACCCTACAGCGTGGCTCAGCCGCTCACCCTGCAGGGGCCCAGAGAAGACAGGGGAGAACCAGGATCAGGAGAGGCCAAGGGCCCACAATGGCCCCATCTGAGCCGGGAGGGACCTCTGCGGCCAGCACTGCATCCAAGCCTGCCATGACCCAGATGCGCCTCTGCAAAATTCTACAGGAGAGCCCCTGAAACCTTTCCCGGCAGACTCCCACTAGCTGGGAGGTAGCCTGGAAGACCCCTCCAGTGGTTACTGGGCTTTTCCTTCAGCTAAGCCAGAAGCTGCCTCCTTTCCTCAGCCATTCCCCTTCTTCCTTCCCTTCAAGACCAGGTACCACCTGAGGCCTTGGGTTCCTTGGACATAGTAGTCTTGGGGACCCCACCCCAGCCTTCTCTTTCTCTCCACAAACAGTCCAAATTCTTTCCCCTGATCCTGAGGAGGCCTGGACTTGGGGCTGAGAGCCATGCTGCCCACTCTCCTCTGGATACCCTGCAACCTGCCTCAATCCCCTCTAGAACAGGTCCCTCAGCACCAAACGCCAGGCTGAAGTCAGCCGCCACTGCCCGCTGCTGACCCGGGGCAGTGTCTATAGTTCGGGTGAGCCTGCAGTCCTGTCCAACCATACCCCAACCATACTGAGCTGGGGAAATGGATCTTGGGAAATCCAGTGGAAGGCTCTCTATACTGATTCTTTTTGGTGCTGGGGAGGGCTAAGGGGGAGGTGAATGGGAGGATGACCAGGAAGCAGTCTGGTAGAGTGAATAGGGTCTGATTCACAGGGACTTCCATTCAAATATCTGTTAGCTTTGTGACCTTTGACTGGTAGCTTTTCCTCTCTAGGTTTCAGTTTCTCTTTCTGTAAAATGAAGGAATTAGACCCCATGACCTCTGAGGTTCCTTCTGGCTCTATCTGAGCAACGTGGGTGAGTCCCCTCTTTTAGCCTCAGTTTACCCTATCTGAATAATGAAGAAGATGGACAGGGCTGTGGGAAGGACTGCTCTGGATCAGGTGTGTCTCAGGGAAAAGTCTGGGGTCGAGGGTCTGGACCATGCTCAGGGGGCTAAGGTTTGACATTCAGGGCTTTTTTCATTTGGTACTCAAGGCCTTCTGCTACTCTGTCCCTACTGTTTCCCACACTGCCCTCTCCTCTGTTCCCTTCCTTCCAGTCAAACTGGGATTTTGCTCCCCAAAAGAGCACTGTATGCTCCCATCTTGGCTCATACTGTTCCCTATGGCCTGCCAGGAATGTTATCGGCTCCACACTCCACTCCCATCCCCAACCTCAGACGGCTGAATCCTTTAAAAGAACTTAAGTACAAGCAGGGATCCAGAGCTGGCAGGCCCTCATGGGCCACCGAGTCAGGCCCCGCTTTACAGATGAGGAAGCCGAGGTGTCCGAGGCAGGATCGGAATGTAGCCCCGGCCCTCTAGCCGCCAAGGCTGCCCAGGGCCGCTGGGACTTTGCATGCTTCTGTCTCAGCAGACCACCCAGCTGTGAGCAGCGCAGGGCAGGGACTGGAAGCTTATGGAGATTTTGTGTCTCCACCCCAAATTCCCCCAGCACTGGGCCACCTAGTGCTATCTGTACCCAGAAGATGCTTAGGCTGGCAGCTGGGGAAATGGGGGCCAGAAGAAAGCAGCCCTCCCCTCCAAGGACGTGCCATTCCATTATGTGGGGGGCAGTCGACACCCCGTTCACATAGATGGGCTGGGAGAACCGTCAGGAGCAAGAGATGAAGCGGCTAGCCCGACAGATGGTCAAGTGGGGCCTCCCTGCCTGCCACGATGCCACGCTGCCATTCTCTGTGCCACCCATGTATACATATGTACTATACATACATATATACATTTATGCACATTATACATATACATGCTATGCATACATGTATGTTCAGTTGTTTTTAGGTCACATCTGACCCTTTGTGACCCTATTTGGGGTTTTCTTGAGAGATACTAGAGGGGTTCTGCCATGTCCTTCTCTAGCTCATTTAGCAGATGAGGAAATTGAGGCAATTTGGTTAAGGGTTAAGTGACTTGCCCAGGGTCACACAGCTAGGCAGTGTCTGAGGCTGGATTTGAACTCAGGAAAATGAATCTTTCTGGCCTCCAGGCCCAGCGCTTTACCCACTCCTGCCCCTATAGATTATACATCCAGATCTGGGTCTATACGTGTGTATATGTATGTATATACAAAGTAGATTCTACATATGTATATGACACATCTATGTGTCATGTTCTCTCTCTCACTCAATTTCTCATTCTATTGTAAATAATTTCCAGTGATTGACTGGAGGAGGGGAGACCCTGGGCGCCAGCAGTGGGGAGGTGATGGGTAAGGATGGGATTTTGGCAATAGATGGTCCTGGCACTGAGCTTTGGAGAAGCCGAGGATTCCAGGAATTGGAGGCAGGAGGGAGAGCCTGCCAGGCCCAAGGGGAGTTGGCCAATCCTTCCCCTTGGGCTGACCGTGGGGGCTGGGCCCCCATGGGAGCAGTAAAAGCCCCCTTTGGTAGTTGGGGGGCTCCCACCTCTGTTTCCTGGCTTAGCTCATGGGATTCTCCTGCTTGCCTTCTCCATACCTCCAGAAGGCACCCCAGTGCCCCGGACCCCCCACTTAGCATCTCACCCGGATGGTGTGGCATGCATCTCCTCTTGTAGCCCCTAGCTTGGGGGACAAGGGGAGGAGTACAAACATTTATTAAGCACCTACTGTGCTCCAGGCATCTTGCTAAGGGTTTTACAGATATTAGCTAGTTCAGCTCCTCATAACAACAGTTGAGGAAGCTGAGTCAGCTGGCTGCTGTCAGAGGCTGGTTCCACTTGCTACCCAGTGGCCTGTAGGGCACTCTGCAGGTCACATTCCCTACCAGTGACGTCTTTTCTGTTCCTCCCCCTTCCCAGTTGTTAATGCCCCTTTTCTCCGAAGCTTGCTTTGGGTTATTTTGTATGGTTGGCATTTACGTATCTGAGTACTCACTGACTCCCTCAAGGTAGCTTGTAAGCTACTTGAGGACAGGAGCTTGTGTTTTCTTTTCTGTGCTTGTCTCTCCCTCCAGTGCCTTATACATAGTAGGTGCTTTAATAAATGTCCGGAAAATTCAACCGGGATTTCAGGGGGACCAGGCTCGTCTTTTAGGGTTCCAGGGCCACTGACCGAGTCCTTAAGTGCCAGAAAACAGTGGCAGATCCAGCGTCGGGTGGTGCCATCCCTGCAAATGTAGGAGAAAGCTTTGTCTAGGTTTCGGTCGGGGGCACAGAATGAGACCTTCTCGATGGTCTGGTCCACCAGCAGGTCCTAGAAGTACGGGACAGAGGAAGGCTGTTAGTTAGGGCTGGAAGAAGCTTAGAGCAGCAGACACAGGGCCTTGGAGCAAGAGAAGCCCTTACAACACATCTTTTTTTAAGAACAATTCTTCTTTTTCAGAACAAGTGGGAAAACTGTCTAGAGGAAGAGACACCCTTAGAACAATTTTAAAAAAGTGTCAGGGCTGGAAGAGACCTTAGCAAACAGAGTGTAACCCCTGCATTTTACTAGTGGAGGAAAAAGACCTGTCCAGACTCACAAAGACAGAAGATGAACTTACTGGCCAACCCTCTTTCTGATAAGCAGACCAGGGAGTCCAGAGAGAAAGAGAGAAGGGTGTACAAGGGGAGCCAGGGCTCAGCTGGAGAGGCCAGGGAGGGAATCCTTCTTGGCCCCACAGCATGAGGGCCAGAGATGGGGGTGGGGATAGGAATGGGGGGGAGGGAGATACCTTGGTCTTGTCATCCACCACACGGAGCCCATCTGCTGACACCCACAGCACAGATTTCACGGATTTCCGCCCAGTCTGGGGGAAGGAAGGGGAGATTAGGATGAGAGGAATATGAGGGGTGGGGGGAGGGGGAGCATAGCTTTCCCAGCCCAGCTCCAGGCCATGAGTTCTCACTCAGTTATTAAGCCCCTACTGTGTGCCAAGGGGTCTGCTAGGCTCTGGGAGGATGAAATAGAGATAGTCCCTGCCCTCAAAGAGCTTCCATTCTATGGCAGAAAATAAGATATGTGTGTGTGTACACACATATCCATATAGATATAGACACACACCTCTACATATATACACATACATTTTTATACACACACATATGGAGGTACGTGTATATACAGCCAGCTATAAAAAGAAGAGCCACAAAGCAGAGAGAGATAACAATGGGCGGAGGTTCCAGGAGCCGGGCAGGAGTTGGGGGGGGGGGTGTCAGGGACCAGATGGCGACTGAGCTCAGTCTTAAAAGAAGCCAGGCATGCTAATCAGGGATCCTCACTCACCGCCTTCAGCTTCTTCACAGCATCTTCACACACGTGCATGCCCCGGGACTCTTCCACCTCTACATGACCAAGGTACTGCGGGAGGGAGGAGGGCAGGGATGGGACCCCCAGCATGCACCGACGCTGTCCCATCTGCCCAGTCCTCCGGCCCCTGCTGGGCCAGCCTGCCATCCCTACCCACCCCCACCTCTTCACCGGCCGGGCTTGGAGTCATGAGACTCGGCTTCCAATTCTGCCCGAGAGTCTAACTAGCTGTGTGACCCCAGGCAGCTGGACTAGCTGCTTGCAACCTCAGTTTCCCCATTTGTAAAGTGGAGGTTTACAGCACCTCTGATTTCACAAAGTTATTGTGACGATCAGATGAGATCATGTATGGAAAACACTTTGCAGAGCTTAATGAGCTGTGCAAATGTCAGGCAGAGCAACTACCCAGGCTCTCCATCCCTCCATCCCTCAGCTGGCCATCTTTCATTACCCATCTCTTCATTCTCCTCTGTCTTCCACCTCTCTGCTCTCCATGCCTCCATCCACATATCTCCACCTTCATTCTCCATCTCCCCAGTCTTTTCTCTGTCTCCATCCTTTATTTCTCCATCCTTTCACCTCCCATCTTCTCATTCCTTTCATTCCCCTCTCTTCATTCTTCTGTATTTCCCACCTCTTTTCTCTCCATTCTTTCATTCTACCTTTCTCCATCCCTCCATCCTCCTCTCTCCATCCCTCCATCCTTCTCTCTCCATTTCTTCATTCTTCCTCTCTCCGTCCCTCCATCCTCTTCTCTCCATCCCTACATCTTTCTCTCCATTTCTTCATTCTTCCTCTCTCCATCCCTCCACCCTTCATTTTCTATCCCCCCAGTCTTTTACCTCTCCCCCATCCTTTATTTCTCCATCCCTTCATCTCCTGTCTCTTCACTCCTTTCATAACGTCTCTTTACTCCTCATCTTATCCTGGACATAAGCTCATTCTAAGTTTTAGATTAGACCCTGCCCTCATCCAACCCATTGTTTTACATAAGGGGAACCTAAAGTCTAATAGAGGGAGGGAATCTGCCCAGGGCTTGCGCCACACAGGACAGGGACTAGAGCATTGCTCTCCTAGCTCCCCTGGGAGCCCAGAGCTCGTGCCCACCAGAGTGCGTGCCCACCAGAGCTCGTGCCCAGGGCCCCACCCTGGTGCCCCCCACTCTCACCCTAACTGGGAAGCTGCACTTGCCCTTCCGAACAGCATCCTCATCAGCCTGCCACTGGTGCGGGCGGGAAGCCTCGGGGACATAGGCTGGCTTCCTGCGCCGTAGACTCTGACGCAGCTTGTTCATGGTGCCGGCGCCGTCTGGGGGCAAGAAGGGTGGTCAGAGTCAGGGGCCAGAGGTTGGGGCAGCAGTGTTGGTGAAATAGGGAGGGGGTGCAGTAATTGTGGAAGGTGTGTGGGTCTTAGTTCTGAGCATGTGGCTTCCTATGGCTGCATCTGCCCAAGGTCCACAGAGGAGTGGCTGAGGGGGATATAATGATTACTTCTCCTACCTGGGCTCTAGCCTTCCCCCAGGTAGGCTATGAGCTTTTCCATGGCGGTTCTTCCCTACAGACTTTGCCTTCCTCCCAGCTCCCTCCTAAGACACCTCCCTTCATCTCCCTGGCTCCCATGGGTTTTCCCCAACCCCCTCACCCCAGCAGACTCCATTGCACTCACTCACCGGGCTCCGTCCTGAAGGTTTGGGGGGGCCCCAGGGCCAGACGAGGAGGGGCTGAGGACAAACGCTGATGGGCCCGTCTGGGCCTTTCCTGTTCAGACACAGTACCAGTGTGTGAGGGGCTGGGGATCCCCTATCTCACTGGACTCCCCTTCCCTGGAACACACTGATCCCTGCTCCACCTCTGTGACCTTTGGCATAGGCCCCTGGAAGGGACCAAGGAGTCCTGCCCCTTCTGCCTTGGCCTGCTTGACTCCTGCCCTGGTTGCTATAGCAACAGTTACCAGGGAGACCATTTCCATGGTTATCAGGCCCCAGGAATGAGGGGGTAGGGCTGAAGGGGGGGGTGCTGTACCCTCTTAGTTATCCTAGTTATCTCCCAGGGACACCCCTTTCCATGGGCCTGATTGAGTGGCCCACTTAGCTTATATCTTAGATAGGGTGTGGGCCCAGAAATGATCCTGGCTCAGGCCCTTTAAGGGAAAGGTAGGGAACTTTGGGGGTACAGAGGGAAGGCCTAGGTCTGTTTCAACTAAGACACACCCTGAACGAGACAGACACTCTCCCAGAGGGACAGGTCTGGGTGACAGCTGTAATCCCACAGGCACCCACAATCCTACACAGACCCAGCACCCAGACACCCTCAGAGGCCTGTAAGCTACAACCACACCAACACGCAGCCTCAGCCATTAGCCACACATGATCGCAGACACACAAACATACAGGCACAGATCCCCACAGGCGGAAGACAGAGACAATTATAGAAATCTTCAGTGGTAGCCACAGAGGATCCAAAATCACAGGTTATCTCACACACACAGGCCCAGGGAGATAGCAGTATACCCACAGACAGACACCATCCCAGTCACACAAGCACACGACAGCCACGGAGCACACATACACACATACACACAACCTGCAAAGTCACAACCTGTCTCACAGTCAGACAAAACAGGAGTCCCCCAACCCATCTGGAAGTCATATACACACACCACACACACACACACACCCCAGGACATCACACAGGGATGCCCAGGAGCAGGCAGGGACATATGTCCTGCACAGCTGGTTCTGAGGGCAGGGGGCTAGTAAGGGTGGAGATGACAGGTGACAGGGAGACGACCCAGGCCCCTCTCTCTATGGGCCTCCTGGGTCTGGTCGGATAGGACTGGATTGGGGGGAGGGGGAGGCAGGCCCGCATTGTCCACGGGCGGGGCCCTCAGGGAGTCTCCTCCACAACAGCTGGGCTGAGGCCGAGGACAGCCCGGGTGGGGACAAAGGGGTGGGGGCTGGATGAGGCGGGGGTGGGGGGGGGGCTCTATCCTTTCGGAGCCCCCCTCCCATCCCCGGGTTCCCTCGCAGCATCCCCATCCCCGAGTCTCCCCTTCTCCGAGCCCTCCTCGGGTCCCTGGGGCCCCCCACCCCATCCCACCCCATCTCACCCCACCCCAACCCACCCCATCCCATCCCCGCCCAGCCCCACCGCGCAGGCCGCTTACTGCGCTCGCTCCGCTTCTCTCAGGGGCTGTCGCCGCACTCCGGGACATCCAGGGGCCCCGGCGCCCCCGCCTCCCGCGGACCCCGCTGGGTCCGGCTTCCCTCCAGTCCCGGCCCGGCCCCGGGACAGCTCTGCAGCAGCGGCGCCGACTGACGGAGTCCGGGCACAGGGACGGAGGCCGGGGGATGGTGGGGGCCGCACACGCACGCGCCTGCTCGGCTCCCGGGAGGATTCCATTGGGGGGGCCACCCCCCCCAGCCCCAGCCCCGACTCCCCCTCACAGCGCCCCCTTCACCCTCAAAACCCCGCCCCCGTCCCCGCCCATTGGCCCGCCGCCTGCTCCATATGCAAAAGAGGACCTAGCCCTCCCCGCCGCCACGTCCGACCCGGCCGCCTGGCCACGCCCCGTGCCCCCCACATTGGCCCACTGCCCGTTCTATATCACCAACCGAGCCCACCTTCTCCCACTGACCCACCGCCCACTCAGTATGTAAAAGACACCGCCCATTGGCCCAGCGCCTACTCAATATGCAAAGCAACCCCTCCTCCCCCTGCTCTCCTAGACCCCGCCCTGGGCCGCCCCCCGAAAATGTTTTGTCAGTAACAGTTGCTTCTCCCAGGCCTTGTCCAGCCAATCCCCGGGTTCCGCTCCACAGTGCCCTTTGACTCCAGGGCTTCTCAGTCTGAGAGCCCACAATAGCTTCTCTTATCCATCTTCTAACCCCAAGCCTCCCAACTTGTGGGGGGCGGTCCGGGAGACTTGAGGGCACGTTTTTTAGATGGCGAGGTGGTTCAGGTTCTAGGAATCTTTCTGCCCAAGCCTGTTCTCGGGGCCCTCACCCTCTTCTGCTGCTCCTCGGTGCTTGGGGGACCCTTGCTTTCTAAGGAATATATCTGGGAAAGGCAACTCTGGGCCTTTGGGAGGTGGGCGGGGTTGTTTGGGGCAGCCACCTCCCCTTATCCTGTGGGCTTGGCAACTGCTGCCAGTCTTGGGCATTAAGATCCATTAGCAGGTTAGCCATTTAGCCAGTTCAGCCAAGGTCCCTTTAGGCAACAGTGATGAAGAGAGTATTACATCTCTAACCCTCTTCCTCTTTTCTAGTCCCCAGGGCTCAGCTGTGCCCCCTGGGTGTCCCCCAGACCCACCAGAGGAAGCTGGGATATTGGGGGGGTATAGGGGCCAGGCTGTCAGCTGGCAGAGCAGGTGGCCAGCACGTGGGGGGCAGGGAGGTTGTCCCTTTGGCAACAGATGGTTGGGGGCTTGGGCTTTTCAAGACTGGAGGGAAGGGGGAGGGGCAAGCCCAGCCAGGCCATCTGCACCTGGAGTCCCCACTCCCAGAAGCCTCGCCCATCTTTTCAGCCTCACTCCACCCCCAATCCCAGAGAATAAGAAGGGGTAGAAGAGAGGGCGGTTCCCCTTTATTTAGGATATCATTGAATGCACTGCCCATTGGGTCTGAAGACAGCTGGTGGGGGTGGGAGGACCTAGGCATACAGGCCATCTGGAACTCCACTCCCCTAGATGGGGGCTGGGGTGGGGCTCAGAACAGGTGGGTGAGAAGGGGTCACTAAGTTCCTGGGGTTATGTGTGTGTGGGAGGCCCCTGACCTAGCACAGTAGCTGGAAGCCATGTGGACCAGCAGGGACAGGAGATGAGTCTCAGATCTGGTAAGGGGCTCCCTGAAGGTCTCTGGGAGATCTTGGGGTGGTCCCAAGGCGAGTCACTGAAGGGACCCTGAGGGCTCCTGCATCAAGTCCTTGGAGTGAGGGCTAGTCAGTGATTTCCTGAAGGGTCAAAGTTAGCCTGAAGGTTGGGGAGCCCAGTAATGCTGGTAGACCTCATGGAACAAGTCCCCACAGGAGATGTTGGCCCCAAGTCGGGCACAGGCCAGGAAAGCCCCTGCCAACTTTCGGTGAAGGGCGTAGGTCTCCTCTGGTGGTGGGCAGAGCCGATGGCGAAGAATTATGGGCACTAGGTTCTGTATCCGGCGAGACGTGTCCCCTGCCCCAAAATCATAGGGGCTGGCACTAGCAAAGGGCTCCCCTAGGATCATGACTGCTTCCAAATGGGCCTCCGAAAATGCCTGGGGAGTGGGGGAAAGGAGTTAGGAAGCCTTGGGAGGGCCAGGCACCTGCCACCTTCCCCATGCCGCTCCCAAGAACCCTCACCTTGGTTTCAAAACCTGTCAGGAACTTCAGGTCCTGGGATTTCTTTAGGACCCGAGCCCGGTCACCATCTGCTGCAGCCTTTACCACCTGAGGATTTGGAAAAATTGACCCAAGCACAGTCAAAGGGGTCAGGACAGGGGAAGAAGGGCCTCTGCTTTCTGGGCAGATCATACCCGGCTTCTGAGCCCCTCACTCAAGAGAAACCTTCCCTTCTCCTCCAGGGCCCAGCTAGGGATCCTTTCTTCAGAATGGCCTGAGGGTTACCCTCCTCCACAGCTCCTCTCCCAGTCTTTCCTGCCTCTTAAGGGCTAGGGAAAGGGGACCAGGGAAGCAACTCATCTCCAGCCAGATTGCCCAAATTCCAGGACAGGTCAGAGGTAAGTACAGTCATCACTGATCCAGAACAACAAAGTACCTTAGAGGGAATCGCTCCAACCCCCTCATTTTACAGAGGAGTAAACTGAGGCCCAGGGAAGTGAAGGGACTTGGCCAAGGTCATTCAGGCAAGAAGGCCTGTGACTTGAATCTGTGCTTCTCCCCCTGCCCTCTGGTTTCCAGAGAACCAAGCCTGCATTTCAGAGGTGGGGAAGGCCTCAGCATCTGCTGGACCCTGATTCAGGCCTCTATGGCCACACAGGCACCCAGAGTAACAGCCAATCCCTTTAAGCCCACCCCACACCCCCAGCGACACCCCTGGAGCTCATGGTTTACCCTCCCACTTGACTGAGAAAATGAAGGCCATCGGAGACAACTGCCCTGCCTATGCCTTCCACATACCCACTGCTGCCCTCTGCCCACAGAGAGTGCATCATCCCTGCTCTGCAGTGGGGCTCAGCCCCTGGCAGCCTAGGGCAAGGCAAGGGCACTGGCGGCTTGGAGCTGGGCCCCAGGCTCCAATTTGAGCTGTGCCACTGGATCCTGGGGGAGGGGTCAAGGAGAACACCAAGGGGGGGCCCCGGGCCCCTCCACAATAAAGGCAGAGCACCTGGTTCAAATTCCAGCTAGGTCACGCACACATACCAAGTCTTGTCACCTCCCTGTGTCTATTAAAACAAGGTTAAATGCTGGCCTCCAAGGTCCCTTCTCTTCCTCTTTATTAACCAAGTTCTGGTCTACCACTGCAGTCTGTACCACCACCCCCACTCTGCAGCTGTTGCTGATTTATGTCTGACTCTGTGACCCCATTTGGGGTTTTTCTGGCAGATACACCACAACGGTTTTGCCATTTCCTCCTCCGGCTCATTTACAGATGAGGAGACTGAGGCAGAGTGAACTGACTTGCCCAGGGTCACGCTGCCAGTGTCTGAGGGCAGATTTGAACTCAGGAATGTGTTCCTCCTGCCTGCAGACACCATGACGCCCCCTAGCTCACAACTCTCTGCTCAGGCCCCTGCCACCTCATGTGGCTTTCTTCCTGGGCTCCTCTACTGAACTGGCTGTGGCCAGAGCCCCCAAACTTCTCAGTCACTGGGTTCTGGCCCCTTCCCTTCTGGAAACTTTCTCCCCCATGGCTTCATAGCAGGTGCTGAATGAATGCCTACTTTGAATTCAGACCTTGGTTTCTGGTGGGCTGTGGGCATCCTTGGGCCTTCAGGGTGGGTACCCCTCCAGATCCTGGGCTTTGTCCTCTTAACCCTCTCCTTGCCATTTCCTAGGACTTCAGACTCCCCACTCTATGCACATGACTCCCAAAGACTCTCCAACCATGTCTCCTCTCTCCCTGTCTGGATGTCCACAGAGCACCTCAAAAACTCAAGATCACTACTCCTCTCCCCTCCCCCCCAGCCAAGAACAAAGGACTGAGCCTCTCCCTCTCACAAGGCACAGAATGGGAAAGATGAGGGAGGGAGGCCTCCCACCATCTCTGTTCAAGGTGCAAGCTGATCTGCCCCATGGAAGAGGGGAGCAAGGGGCTTGAGGGCATTCTCCAGGTCACAGGGAGGATGAAATGTTTCTCAGAAGAATGAAGAACAGTGTGAATGTGGGGGGGAGGGAGTGGCAGAAGAATGCTATATCCAGGGGAAGGGCTTGAGCAGCAAGGTGGAAAGGAACAAGCTTGGGAGCTGGCACAAGGCCCTGCCTCACAAAGGCAACTCTGGATGCCCTCAAGGTTCCCTGGCAAGGCCTCCAAGGCCACAGGTGCTGACAGTTCCAAAGGAAGGAACAGAGGAGGACAAGGTAGGTGGGTTTTTTTTGGGGGGGGGGAGGCGGGAAGGAAGTAGATCCTTGCAGAAGCCCAGAGGTAGCTTTTGATCAGTTAGATAAGAGAGAGGTCAAAGATCTGTCTGAGAAGAGGTGAAACCTTGTCAATTAGGTGACCACTGCCCAGGTAATTCACCTGGGCATAAACCATCTCTCTGGAGGGGACAGGCTATAAAAGGCTGTTAGCTCTTCAGAGCAGAGGTGGTGGTACCCTCATCACTACCCAGGAGCAAGTGAGTGGCCGGTGGAAGAGACAGTATTTGAGAAAGCCAGGCGGCTCTCCAGACTGGCTTATAAAAAATTAAGGACAAGCTTCAGGCTGAGGACAGTGGTCTGTGTGTTCTGGTCTCCTTGGATGCCAGGGCATCCCTGCCCCACCTAGCAATGCAATGCAGGGCCCTCCTCTCTTGGTGATATGTTCTCAGCTCTATGCGTTTCCAGGATCACCTCTACGTACGTGACCCCAAGCCCTCTTCTCTCCCTTTAGACCCGATGCCAAGTCTGCAGGACCATTGCCCCTGGATGTATCCTGGGCACCTCAAAGCAAGCTGCTCCAGAAAGGACACAGCCCTCACCTCTGCTCCTTCTTTCCACATCCACCTGGAGTCAGTGTGTCTCCTAACTGACTTCCCTGCTCCCAGGCTCTCCCCTCTCTAGACCGACCTCCACACAAGCTTGCCGCCAGATTCCTGCTTCCAAAGCTTAACTTTTGCTTCTGTGAGAATTGTCAATGGCTCCCTGCCTCTCGCTTCTGGGACGCACTATCGCCTCCCCATTTCGGCCCCCAAGGCTTCCCCTACCTAGTTCTGGGCTGTCCCTCCTCATGCATCAAAGTTTCAGCCCAAGTGGCCCTGTTGCTGTTTCTGAAGATGCTGTGATGTGGAGCTGCTGGATGTGGACCTGCCATCTCCACCCTCTAAAGGAACCCGCAGGCGCTCCCTCTTCCAGAAGGCCTTTACCCTAAGAGCTTAGAAATGGTTTTGGCAGCAGGCGACCTGGTGGAGAGAGTGCTGGGCCTCAAGGTACAAATCCTCCTGTATCAGACACTTACTAGCTGTCTGTAATGTTAATGAAATCAGAAGATCTTCCATGCCCCTTTCTATTGGCACCTACTAAAGGCACTTAGCACCTCAAAGGCTTAGCTCCTTACTTCCACTGAGGCCTGGCCCCAGGGTGGTCAGGAGAAGCCACAGCTGGAGTTGAGAAGAGAGTGGATTGGAAGCACCTGGGGCAATCTCCTCATTTATAAAGCCAGAAGAAATAAAGCTAAAGAACAGACACCACCGGGAGCTTGCACCTTTTTCCTGAGATCCTGCTTCTACAGCTTCTACTGAGAACTTCCAAAGACCAGGCTGAGAAACTGTTGTGAGTCTGAGAGGGATCCCTGCTTGAGGGATCCTGTCCTATTTGTGAAGGCT
>CM053596.1:17021625-17053886 GCA_028646575.1 Pseudocheirus occidentalis | reverse complement strand
TGGGGATGGGGGAGGGGAGGGATGACCCAGAGGTGAGAGAGGGTCTGGGGGTTGGATGGGGGAGGGGAGGGAGAATGCAAAGGTGGGAGGGGACGATGGGAGGGCGCCTGGGGGGTCGAGGAGGAAAGAGACAAGGCAGTCAGAACCGGAAGGGGGGGAGAGGAAGGGGGATCTTGAGTGGGGAGGGGGACAGGAGACGGAGCGTGGGGGGCAGAGGGAGGCCCCAGGACAGTGCAGAAAGGGAACCGCGCTAGGGAGACGGGCCAGGTGAGTGCCCCCCCTTCCCCACCCCCTCCCCGCGGGGCTGAGCCGACACGGCAGCGGTTGGGGGTGGGGAGCTGGGGGGGAGCGGCGCGCGCTCCTCACCTTCCCCCAACTGCCGCCCCGCCCGGGACCGCGGGGGCCCCTCCCGCCCCACCTCCGCGAGGCCGTCCCCCCGCCCCGGGCGTCCCCCTGCCCCCACTCACCGGGATTTTTCCTCCGGCCCCGGCGCCGCCGCCTGTGCCAGCAGCCCCGCGCAGCGCCGCGCGCCATCCCCCGCCCCCTGCCGCCCCCAGACCCCGCCCCGGGGCCCCGCCCCTGCACGTGACCGTGAGGAGCCGGCGGGGGAGGGGAGGGAGCGAGGAGTGGGTGCGCGCCTGCGCAGGAGCCGCAGGGCGGGGGGGGGGGAGGGGAGGGAGCTGGGGCCCCTCCCCCAGGGACTCCTCCCCAGCTTGTTTCTTGGTCGCCCGGCACCCCTGGCCGCCAAGAGCCATCTCCAGGTCTTCCTCTACCCCCCCCCAGGGTCCTCTCGCTCTCCCTCCCCCTAGGCCCCACAGTCGTCCTCGTCTCCCTTGTCCCCCACGTCCCTCCCAGTGTCCCCTTCACAGGGCACCCCCCCTTGGAAGGAGCCCAGAAGTCAGGTGGTGCAGAAGCCCCTAGTTTTACAAATGAGGGAACAGGTCGAGAGCAGGTGTTAGCCCAAGGTGACCCAAAGCAGCGCCAGGAGGCCACATCCGACCCTTGGAACCCAGCGCTTCCTCAGCGACCCCTCCTCCCGGGGAGCCCCTCCCTCAGTGCCCCGCCTCGTTCACTCTCCCCCTCCCTCCAGCCTTCTGGCCCCCTCCCCATTCTCTGATCCTGGCCTGGGCTGGCTGGGGCCGCGGGCCCTCCTCGGCCACTCCAGCCCCCAGCCCCGATGCCCCCTCCCAGAAGAAGTGGGGGTTGGGCGAGGAGGCTCCCAGGGTCCGAGGGAATAGGCCCCTAGGTCTAGAAGTCACGGAACATTTATTAAGCACCTCCTAGGCGCCAGCTGTTTTGGCAAAGGCTGCAGACACAAGAAAGGAAAAGTCAGGGTCCCTGCCCTCAGGGAGCTCCTGTGAAAACAGCTCTGCCCTTAGAAGATCCGCATCTACACGGAAAAGGGAGGGGGTGATGGGATGTCAGCCGGCTATCCCTGGAAGGGGGATTTGCAGTACACTATAAATACCCCCTCCGATGCCCTCCACTCACCCCCTTCCTTGGCAAGGCTATCTAACAGGGCCAGGGACGTGGGGTACGTGACCCAGGCAGCCGAGGGGCCCAGAGGGAGGCACACATGCCACACTCCCCACCCGCCCAGAACAGGTGGAAGGAGGCTGGGAGCCCTCCAGGCTGGGAGGCCTGGATGCTTGGACAGTTGGGGCTGAGATGTGTGGGCCTTGGGGAACCCTAGGGAGTTAACTAAGGCCACCACTTGCCTCTTCCCCATCCCCCCACCCAAGACTGAGAATTCTACTTTCCTGAGCTGATGGACCTCTCCTAGGATAAGGCAAGGTATTTGTCACATGTCTGATGGAGATAGTGGGGAACTCTATACCTCATCCCCAGACTCCCACATTCCATTTATCCCAGTCTCCATTCCGGACCTCAAGCTCTGCAGGCCCAACCTCCTTGGTTGGGCTCCTGTGACCTCTCCCCTCTCAAGTTCCCAAACTGATCTCTAAACTCTACCCATCCACCCAACCACCTCCCCCCTTTCCTAGTCCCCATCCTGGGCCTGGGACCTTGCCCAGGTTCCTCCCTTCCAAACCTCAATGCTGACCTTGGCCCCCACTCCACAGTCCTCAAATCTCACCCAGGCCGGGCCACCCCACCCCAGCCATGAACTTAAATCCTGTGTATTCATCTATGTGCAGTGCCTATGCCAGCCACTGGAGCCTGCCCACCCCCTAAATCCCTAAGTTATCATTCTAGGGTTCCCACCCCTTTTCCTGAATTTCCCTGACCCCATGACTACTGAGACAGAGTTGGAAAAAAAAATCATTTTATATACCAATATATATAATGTGTATGCATGTGTATGTGGAAACAGACTTGACAATGGTCCCCTCCCCACCTTAATGCCCCCCCCAGTCTAATAAATACCATTTACAAGGGTCAGCAGGGCCCTGGGGGTTCTGGGAGGGAAGAGACTGGCGGGGGCTCATGCCCCTGGTCCCAGAGTTTGGATAATGGAAAAGGTTATAAGGTTGGTGACAAGCCAGGTATAGCCACCCCAAGGCTCAGGGTTGTAGATGGGGGGGCATTCCCCCTAGCTCTGCCCCCAATGGCTCAGACAGGGGTCTCTTCCAGTCCCCCCTGGAGTACAGAGGGAGCCCACTCTGTGCTTAATGCCCTCTCAGAGAAACTGGGGCATAATGGGAGAGGGAAGGCTGTGGGCCAAACCAGGCAAAGAAAGGGAACAAAATGGGGAAAAGATATTGGATGCAGCTGGTCCCCAGATCCCCAATCCACAGCTTCTCTCTGACATCCCGGACTGGGGGCACATGTCCAACCCTCAAAGCCACAAGGGAGAAAGTCAGCAGCCACACTGCTGTCTGCTCTGGGCCTGAGTACCCCGGGGCTGGCGAAGCTGGCGTAAGGAGGCGTCGCCATACTGGATGCCTGAACCCATCCTCTCTGGATCCAGTTCACCTAGGGGGAAAAAAGACAAGGGAAAGGGAAACAGGTATGGAATGTGACAGGCCCACTGGGAGGCTGACTTGACAGCAACAAGAAGATGGGCAGAGCCAGGTACAGGGATGGAGAAAAAGAGGCCTCTCCCTGGCTGCCCATAGGACCTCACCCGAGTCGATCTTGTTCAGGATGGTTCGGGCACACTTGAGAAAAGCTTCTTCTACATTCTCGCCTGTTAGGGCACTGGTCTCCAGGAACATCAGTTCTGTAGGAAGTGAGGAACCAGTTGACCTCGAGAGGGTCAGAGTGGGAGAGATGTCATCTACTCCCCCTTCCCTCAACCTCTAGAACGTTAAGTATCAGTGAGGGACAGAACCCATGGGGCACTTAGACCACAGAGTGCTATCAACATAAACAGGGCATCACAAGTAGACAGAACTCTTGGGATATCCTAGAATATAATGTATCCTAAGTGGACAGAGCCCTTGGGGCATCCTTAGAACACAGAGGAGCATGGAACTATCAGGGCATCCTTAGAATAGAGAATATCAAGTGGACAGAGCCTGTTGGATATCCTAGAACAGTATCGTGAGCAGAACCCCTTAGAATACAGTATCTTGAGTGGACAGAACTCCCTTGGGTATCCTGGAACACACGATGTCACAAGTGGATGGAATCCTTGGGGCATCCTTAGAATATAGTATCATAAATGGACAGAACCCTTGGGATATTCTAGAACAGCGTCACAAGTGCACAGGGCCTTTGCAGCATCCTTAGAACACAAGTTTATCTTAAGGGGACAGTCTTTGGGATATCCCAGAACACAGAATATCACAAGTCGATGGAACCCTGGGGGGTATGCACAGTGTCACAAGCAGAACCCTTGGGGCAGCCTTAAAACATTGAGAGTCCCCAGTGGACAAATCTTTTGGGATAACCTTGACACAGAGTGTTGCCCACCCACGGAGTTCTCAGGGCAGACTGGAGTCTCCTGGTTTGGGTGGCTGCTTCCTGCCCCAACCCACTGGGGTCTGTCTGGGAGCTCACCATTCTCCTGGGCAAATCGGGAGGCCTCCAGGAAGGTGACCTCACGCTCTGAGTCCAAATCCTTCTTGTTCCCACACAGGATGACCACGATGTTGGGGCTGGCTAGTGTCCGAGCATCCGTGAGCCAGTTGGTCAGGGAATTGTAGGTTTCCCGGCTGGGTACCAGGGGGAGGCAACAGAGGCTCAGTGGTGTGTCCCCCCTCCCGCTCGGCCTCCAGCCAGGTCCCCAGTCACCCACCTGGTAATATCATAGACTAGCAGCGCTCCGGCCGCTCCCCGATAGTAACTCCTCGTCACAGACCTGCAAAGAGCGGCGGGTGGGTGCCGAGCACCCGAAGGTGCGGTCTCCCGCCCAGACCCCGGCCCTGTTCCTCCCGGCAGCCCCCCTCGGCCCCCCCACACCTGAAGCGCTCCTGGCCCGCTGTGTCCCAGATCTGCAGCTTCACCGTCTTCCCCCCCACGTTGACCACCCTGGAGCCGAACTCCACGCCGATGGTGTGGTTGGAATCCTGCTTGACTGGGGAGGGGGAAGGGGCGTCAGCGCCCGCGCGGGGACTCGAACCCCCCCCCAACCGCCCAGCCCCCGTTCCCTCTGCCCCTTCCCCAGCCAGGACCACGGACGCGGGTGGGGGGCCCTTACACTTGTTCTCGATAAACTGGTGGAGGAGGCATGACTTGCCAGTGCCGGCGCTGCCGATCACCAGGAACTTGAAGAGGAAATCTACAGAGACCGAGGCAGAGATGGGGATGGAAATGGAGAGGCGTGCGGGGCCCAGAGAGGGCAGAGCCCAGCCCCGCGTCACACAGCAGTGCTGGAGGAGGGGAGCCCGGGGTCCGGCCCCGCCCCGGCCCGGCCCCGGCCCCGGCCCCTCCTCACCATACGTCTCGGCCATGTCTGGCCGTAGCGGCCGATGCGGCTGCGGATCCGGCTCCGGGCTCCAGCCCCCGCGCCTCCTTCTTCCGGCTCAGCGGTGCTGCCCCGGCCCCGCTGCAGCCTCAGAGGACACGCCCCCTCTAGAGGGGGCGGAGCCACAGCTTGGGCAAGCGGTTGGCTCCGAGGCCGGCGCGGGGGTGCGAGGCTGCGGGGGACAACCCACGGAAAGGGGCCGGAAAAAGTGGGCAGGGCACTGATCTCGGCGCTTGATTAGTCCTGGCCACGGAAGGGGGAAGGGAAGAGGCCGTGGATTGGCAGAGCCAGCAAGGGAGGATTGAAGACCGGAGCGAGGAATCTGAGCCCACAATTGGTCAGGAGGGGGAAGGAGGCGGGCTCTGCAAGAGGAGGCGGGGCCGTAAAAGGACGGGATTTCGAGCGGAGGGAGGGGCCTGCCGCGGCCCGGGATGAACCTCGGATCAATTAAAGGGGTCTACAGGTCTGCCACGGATCGGCGAAGAGGAAAACACTTGCAAGCTGGAACCTGGGATTTAGCCGAGAGCGATACGAAGAGGGCGAGGACAGGGTCGGGACTAGCCCAGAGGGCGCAGGAGACCAGGTGCGGCGACAGGAGCACAGAAAAGGCCAACGGCACCGCCCCATCCCCGTGACGGCTGATCAAGAACCCACCGCCGATCCGGAATGCAACCCTGAAAAGCGGCCTCTTACCTAGGGATTCTTCTGATTGGCTCGGTGATTCCCAAGAGGTTTCCTACTGAGTGATAGCGACCCTGTCTCGCGACCTGATTGGCCTGTTCCCATTGGGTCCCGCCCGCTTCTGCATCAATTTAGTCAGTTCTTTCAGCCCTAAATCTCTTCCCTTACGGCTCCTCCCTACAGTCTGACCTAGCCACACCCCCACATCCTGATTGGCTTATTTCCGATGCCTCACCGAAAGGAGGCAAGAATAGTCGGGTCCTAGGAGCCCTCTAGAAGGGAAAGTCTGCTGGCAACTAGTGACGACCACCACACACACACACACAGACACACACACAGACACACACAGACACACACACAGACACACACACACACACACACACACACACACACACACACACACACACACACACACACACACACACACACAATCACCACCACCGGGCTCTTTGCTTCACACGGATGTTATTAGCACAAAGCTGGGCAAGGGGCACAGTGGAGAGGGTGGGAAGACGTCCTGGGGCTCGATGCCAACTCCTCCAGCCGGGCAGGGGCAGCCTGGACTCACTGGCAGTAAAAGTCCCACTTCTGCAAAGAGAGACCAGGGGAGATGGGCAGAGTGCACAACCTGCATTGGGGAACCCTGGGGGCTAGAGGGGAGTGGGATGCTGTGAGACCGGGAAGTAGCAGTTTGGGGGAGTACGGGAAAGGTCCCCCAAATGCCAGCCCTGTGCCGGCGAAACCGAAATATTTCTACAAAAATCTTAGGACCCAGGGAATTACAGGACAGGCAAGTCTCAGATTTGATTCAATCCTTCCTAAATTTGCAGATGAGGAAACTGAGAACAGTCCAGAAAGGTCATCTGTTCAGTCCAGGGTTGTCCATAGATAGGGAAACAAGCCCAAAAATGGTAACAGGGCTTGCTTGCCTAGGACCAACTGTTAACTGGTCGGTCAGGGATCAGAAGGCAGGACTTGACCATCCAGGGGGGCAGAAAGAGGGGGAAGGGCTTTTACAGGGGCTGCTGGGCACTCACGTCCGTTTTCACCTCCACCTTGCCTGGCTTCAAGACATGGTCCTCTTGAAGTATGCTGCTTGGGAAGTAGCCCAGTCGGGCAGGCTGGGACCCATAGTACTCCCCCTGAACCTGGTGTGTATTGGGGAGGTGGTAAGGGCTGGTAAGCCAGAACCACCCCCATAAGTAAGCCTGCTGGCAGAGGTAATGTGCCCAGAGCCTCGAAGCTTGTTCGAGCCTCTGAGGCTGGGTTTAAACTTGGGCCTTCCTGACTCCAGCTCCACAGCTCTACTGACCATGCTGCTTAGATGCCTATTCTAATAGGGGTCTCTGAATCCCTTTTCACCACATCCCTTTTCTCTTCCCCACCCCAACCCCCAAAAAACAGCATTTCTGGCATCCCTCCCCAATTCTGCGCCCCGGCCATGACTCACACTGCCTCCCCAGAAGAGGCGACCTCGACCCATCAACTTAGAGTAGACAAAGACAACCTGGCCCTGTTGCACGGATAGAAATCGACAGTCTGGGGCTGAATAGTCTTGTAGGGCAATGGCCTGAGAGATGGGGTCTGGGGCAGAAAGGAAAAATGGGGATATTTAAGAAGCCATTTCCTGAGTGTTCCTCCACTCCTGAGCATTCACAGGAAAGCCCAGTACTGCCCAGACCCAATTCTGGCACCATCCTGTAAAACCCAGAGGTAGCATAGTACCACACTTGGTCCCCTTTCCAGGATGGCATAAGGTGCCCATCACAGGCCTTTCCTAGCTAAAAGCATCCACCCTTCCCCGCCCCAGCACCCAATGCCCACCACACCCCATGTCCCAAAACCTCACAGCTGCACTCTTCATCCGCACACAGCTTCCTGGATGCCAATTTAGCCATCGGTCGCCCCCCAAGGCCTAGACTGGGGAAGCTGTTAAGAATAATGGTAGCAAGGAGCAGAGATGCGGGGGTCCAGTTCATCGTGTGTGACTGTGGATCTGTGTGAGGTCTAAGGGATGGACTGAGGCTACCCTTCTCACTTCACATGGGGGGGGGGGGGTCCTGCCTGGCAATTCTGTAGTTACCATCCCCTCCCTGAGTCCTTTTTCCATCTTGTAAACTGCCAACTTCTCACTAACCTAGGCTGATTCGAATCTCAAGAGTGGTCGAGAGAACTGCCACTAAGCCCTCTCTTGGGGACCCAGTCTGGAATTTCCCACCCTCCTGGAAATGCTTAAAAAAAGACCGTTTTCAAAACACCCCAGATCCTAGCCAGCATCAAATCTCAAAATCAGATCTTGCCCTCCCGCTCTGCCTCTTGGCCCCACAACCAGAGAAGTCATAGGAGAGGAAGGCAGAACCCAGAATCCTGTGGAGAATTTCCTGTGGGCAAGGGAACAAGGAGGCTCTTGAGTGGAGTGGGTGGAGAGGGAGCCGCCTCTGAGCCTGCCCCATCCCCTGGGGACCTCCCTCCCTGCAGAGCTCCAACAAGCATCCCCGTGCAGTCAGACAGTTGGAGTAACCACCATGCCAGCCCTGGGGTAGATGGTAGTGAGGGGCTCCAGGTCAACCAACCACATCATCTCAGTAAGACTAATTAAAGGGTAGAGGCTCAAGCACTGAGAAGTGGGCCTTTCCCTTGGAAGGTACCTGGTCCAACTGCCACATTTTACAGTGCTGAGGCCCAGAAAGGGGAAGGATCCTCAAGGTCATCAGAGAGGAAATAGCAGGGCTGACTCTAACATTCCATGTGCGGTTGTTTTCCCCAAACCACAGAATACCTAGCTGCCTGAAATCTTATCATTTTGCAAGTGAAAAGACACTCTGAGGGGGAAAGACAAGGTCCACTCAGAGACTCTAATAGAAAGGATTTCATTAGGCCCTTCCTCCAGTCAGCAGCAGAGCAGGCACTGTCCCATAGCATACATTACCAGTGGTCACCCAACTGAGAACCTCCAGTGACAAGGAACCTCCACCCCTCAGGGGCAGCTGATTCCACTTCTGGAGCCACTGAGCTAAAATGTACCTGGTCCATCATTCCCCACATCTCCTACTTTCTGCACTGTAATGTGGAGTACTGTGCCAAGAACTGATTATAAAGAGGAAAAAAAAAAAGGCTGGAGAGAGGAAGGGGTAAAAAGCCTGAGCCTTTAAGAAGTTCATACTCTAATGAGCCTCATGTCACAGGAAGTCAGTCATTCTTCCTGTCTCACTTTTGCTGCTACAAAGCCATCCTTTCTGCCCCACCATACCTGGCATCTTTCCAGCAACACTGGAAGCCCCCAAATTCAATGGATCCCCCACTCTCTGATTCTCATCCTGCCCCCTTCCATCTATGTGGCTTTGCTCATTAAATCTGGCATGACTTCACATTCATTCAAAGTCTTGCCATTTCTTGAAGGTTCAATACCAGGAAGACTAGACCACCATCCCCCAAGCAGTGCACTTGACTCACACAGCACTCACAGCCTGGGAGCCAAACGGTCCCCGTAGGAGGATCCTTGGCCTCTGTCCTGTCCTTTGTCTCCCCAAGCTTCCCCTCAACTATTCCCTATTAACTACTTCTTCCCATCCATTACTGACATTTCTACCTACAAATATGCTCAGGTCTCCTCCCACATTTAAAAAATCCACTTCTCAATTCTCTGCAATCTTGCAGCCAGTTTTTGGCTCTACAAAGATGATTCCTCAACCTGTATACATTCCCGCCCCCATCTCTTTTCTGAACGTATCTGTTCCTCATGGGTGCCCACATGCTGCCCATCACCACTGCTTCATGAAAGGTATTCCAAACTGGCCATGCCCAAAACAGAACTCACCTTTTCCCTAAAATCCCATGCCTCTTCCTGGGAGGCACCCAAATTTACCATTTTGGCTCTGGTATTCCTCCGACTCCCCATGGCCAGTTACCAAGTCACTGCTTCTTTCCCCATCTCCCTTAACTCACAGGGCTCTACCCAAGTTAAAGTCCCTAACAACTTTCCATTCCCTTTTCTCCACCACCCTTGACCTAACCCATCTTCTCGAGTTATCTTGATATCCCTAAACTTCAGGTTTGAACATGTCACTACTGAGTAAAAACGTTCAGTCTCTTGCCTCTACACCCATAAGAAATACAAACTCCTGGGGCGGCTAGGTGGCGCAGTGAATAGAGCACCAGCCCTGGAGTCAGGAGTACCTGAGTTCAAATCCGGCCTCAGACACTTAATACAAAAAACTAGCTGTGTGACCTTGGGCAAGTCACTTAACCCCAACTGCCCTCCAAAAAGCAAAAAAGAAATACAAACTCCTTTGTCCGACACAAGCTTTTTCTTCCCACCCAGCCCACCATGCAAAAGGCTGCGTAGCTGGGAGGTGGTCTTGAAGCCAGAAAGGCTCCAGTACCAAAGCTGCCTTTGGCACTGCTGGGAAGTCCATGGAAAGCTGGACAAGCATAAACAACCCTCTTGGGTAACTAAGTTAGAGACAATACTGACCTTCCTCACTGAGAGCTATCAACAAAATCCCAGGTCTTGTCCTCTCTCAGGATTCCAGTCAAACTGGATCAGAATCCTCCCCTCCTATCTCCAACCCTTCCCCCAACCTTTTTTTGAGGCAGAGTTCAGTGACTTGCCCAGGGTCACACAGCTCCTAAGTGCTCAGGGTCAGATTTGAACTTGGGTCCTCCTGACTCAAGGGCCAATGCTCTTATCCACTGTACTACCTAGTTGCCCTGCCCATACCTTCTCACAGGTTGTTCTCCAGGTTCCTAGCTTATGGGGAGAAATATCCTGCTTAAAATCTTACTATTTTGTAACTGCTTTGAAATAGTTGTGCTCTCCAAGAAGAAAAAACACGGGGATGTGGGCTCATCACTGAGTGGACGTGGGCCCTCAGTCACCTTGGACATCCTAGAAAAGGCCCTTGGGGAGCCCCATTACACAGGGAGCTGCCCAAGGTGCAAGAGAACACCACTGTTCATACCCACAAGTCCCAGCTCCTGTACTGCCTCCTCCAAGGCCATCTTCATCACCCTGGAGCAGGATTTCTCCCTACAAAGTGCTTCAGGTTTTCCTTGTATGTATATTCAATCCCATGTTTCACTCCCAAAGGGAAATACAAGCTTTGTCCCACTGCTTCCCTTTCCCTACCCTCAGCAGTGCCTCACTTAAACATTAACAGGATTTCACTGTTTTGTTTTTTTCTCATAGCTGTTTGCATGTCATTTCTGCCACCAAAGGAGCACAGATTTAGGGCTGGAAAGGTCCTCCATTTTTTGTTCTTCAGTCATTTCAGTATCTGACTTGTGATTTCATTTGGGGCTTTCTTGGCAAAAATTTTGAGAGTATAATTTCAGTTCTTCTGTCAGATGAGGAAACTGAAGCAAACAAGGTTAAGAGACTTGTCCAGGGTCACACAGCAAGTAGGGATCTGAGGCCAGATTAGAACTCAGGAATAGGAGTCTTCCCGACCCCAAGCTTGGAGATCTATACACTGTGGTGCCCCCCAGTTGCCTCCACCCCCATTTTACAATGAGTTAACTGAGACTTAGGAGGTTAAAAGACCTGCCACACTTCCCCCCAATTCTTATGGCAAATAAAGGAACTGTGAGATTTGAAGCCCTCTGCTGACTCCAGATCCAGGCTTGCATTTGCTGGCAATCCAGAAATAAAGCTATGGATGGGGGAGAGGTACAGCCATAAGGTGTGCACCCAGGGAACCCGGCACTGGAACCTACCCCTGAAGAAAGCAGCAGAGCCCCCTCTAGACAGATGCTACACATCCTCACACACATCAAAATCCATGTCTGGAGAGGTGGTGTGTGTGGTGGGGGCATATGTGTGTGTGTGCAGTGTGCGTGTTCGTGTTCGCCCCCACTGGCCTGGGCCTAGACTGTCCTCAGGCCCATTTTGCCAGAAGGGGGGGATGCTATGTACAAGAAGCTTCGCACTGGAGTCAGGGGCAGCAGAAGCGAGCTTTGGCTGTGCTCACTGGACAGAGCATTCCCAGCCCAGTGCCCAAGCCCAGCTGTCCACAGCAGGCGCTGAGGTTCATGCATGGGGGGAAGGGGGGGAAGGGAAGGAAGAGCGTCTTGTATGTGGTTGAGCCAGATGGCCAAGGCTAAGAGATCTGAAGACACCATTGTTTTGAAAAAAAAAAAAAAAACCTAGGCCTCCATCTTTTATTTTCACCCTCAGCTCCAGGTGCAATGTCTGAAGGGCAGACTCTGGGTACAATGCTGGTCACACACACTCATGCTACAGGCTGAGAGAAGGGAGCAGGGACTTACCTTCAGGGTACAGCAGCCCCAAGCAGAGGAGCAGGGGGAGGGCCACCCTGGAAGGAGGGGGAGGACAGGGGAAGGATCAGGGGTGGGGGCTATTTCTTGGCAAAAGAGATCTTCATGGCATTGTTCTGGGTGATCTTGAAGCCCTGCAGGGCATCTCGGGCAGCCCCAGCCTGCACCTCATTGTCAAACTCCACAAAAGCAATGTCATGGCGCCCAGGGACCAGACGCACCTCTTTGAAGCCAGGGAACCTGGGAGGGGGAGATTGAGGGCTCTTAGCATGAAAGGTCCTAGTGAGGAACTCAGACACCCCCCCCTTCTGACACAGGGAAACTGAGACCAAAGGGGAGAAGAAATGCAGCCAACAAGGCCAGAATCCTAGCCCCAGGTGTCCACCTAAACCTGGGTTCACATCGATGATGACCACCAGAACTCTAAAGGATCCTACACTCTCAGGATCTTGGATGGTCAGCCAGGACAACTCCATTTCACACAAAAGGTAAACTGAGGCCCCAAGAGGTGCAATGATTGGGCCACAAACACCTAATTCAACCAGGAACTAGATAGGAAGGCATCACATTATCTGTGGCTGAGCCCAAAGCCTCACTCAATGGGATCAAAGGGAGGGAAAAGGGAAGTATCTCACCTAGGCCCCAGCCATGGCAGAGCAAGGAGAGGGGAAGGACGGCTCAGCCCACCAAGGGGTGAGAAGGGGGCAGCTCCAAGTGCCAGGGGTGAGGAATGGGGCTGCATTGACCACACCTGTGACCCCATGTCCCCCTGTCCTGTTTCCCAAGACTTACTGATTGAAGAGCATGGACAGCATGAGCTCATTGGTCTCCTCAGGAAGGTTGGTGAGGAACAGGATATGGTTGGGTGGGTTTTCAGACAGCTATGAAGAAAGAGGAGCCAGCCATGAGGGGGAGATTCCCATGCTGAAACCTACCCCCTAGGCGGCCAAAAGAAACAAAGCTGGGCTCACCGGCTGGGCAGGCGGCATCTGTCCAGGCATCATCTGTTGTGGGGGCATGGCACCAGGTGGGATCTGTCCAGGGGCCAGGCCAGGTGGGGGGATCATCCCTGGGGGAGGCATATATGGTGGCTGCCCTGGAATATGGTGCATGATGCGGGGGGCCTGGGTCATGGGTGGCATCCCCTTGGAAAGAAAAACAATCAGAATCACAGATAGGAGAAACTACGACAGAAAATCAAGATGAAAAAGCGATTTGTGGTGAGGAAGCAAGACACAAAGCAAGTCATAGTCATCAGACGGGGAAACTGAGTCTGAGATAAGGAGACTGAGAAGCTCTGGAAAAACAAGGGAATGGGGAGCCACTCCCAAGAAAGATGAGTTTTGGCGTGGGCAGGTGTGTAAGAGATAAGTATGTTCCTGTATGTGTAACACAGCCCAGATGGGGGAAGACACCAACACCATGCCCACAAGCTCAGCTGCATACACACCAGGTGACACTTACGGGGACAGGCTGGACCGCAGCCACAACCGGGGCAGCCGCCCCACCTGGAACAGCCTTCTTGACCGCTGGTGTTTCCTGGCCCTTAGGCTTTCTCTTCTCCCGCTTCCGATCACGCTCCACATAGGTGCCCTTCATCTTGGCAATGATGTCCGAGTCTGACTTGGCGTACTGGATCCTCTGAATCACCCAGAAAGATGCGTGGGCAATAGGCTCCCTCTCCATCCACCCTCCCTCCCTGATAGATGCAAAGCTAGTCTGGGGGCAGGGGAGAAGAGAGCAATGGGGGCCTTCCACGTGTGAGGGGGACTGGACTGGGAGAGAATGAGAAAAGGGGAGGCAGCAGCTGGGTTCTGTGCAGGCCCACAGAGCTAACTAAAGCCCCATGGCAAGGTCCAGGAGGCAGGCTTCACCCCACCAAGCTAGAGTCCCTGGAGAGCCCTCCCCCCAACCCCCAATCCAAGCCCTTGCTTTTCTCTTAACAGAGCCTATCAACACTCAACAGCAAGGAAACTGGAACCCAAGGGTATCAAACCAACTCAAGCCTGGCTTTTTCAGGGACAACCAATAGCCTCTTTCTACCCAAAATAAATGAGCTCTCCATCACCTGTCCTGGCAGTACCAAAACGCAGCTGGTCACATGATCAAGCCTTTGCTGAGGTTCCAGGGCCCACATAATTCAACTCCCACTTTACTCAGACTCAAAAAGCTCTTTCCTTATCCTCTAAAATTCGTCAAGTGCTTCCCACGTCCTGTCCCTGTGCTGGGCACTCTACTACAAACGAGTTCTCGTTCAGTCCTCCCAAGTATCCTGGGAGGCGCATGCCGCTCTCATCCCATTAGAGTAAACTGAGGCCAACGGCAGTGAAGTCACACAACTAATGAAGGTCTGAGGCTGGATTTGAACTCAGGTCTTCAAGAGGCCAGGCCCAGTGCCCTAATGGCTGGCCGGCCCTCAGTGACCCCAGCAACTCACTGTCTGCTAGGGGAGGAGGCTGGCACGGGGACAGACTGTCACAGCTAGGGCCACAGGACCTGGATCCAAAGGTCTTTGCCATTTACTAGCTGTCTGACCTGGGGGAATTCATTTAACCTCACTGGACCTCTGTAAGAGGAGAGCTGGAACAGATGCCTTTAAGTGCCCTTCCAGGCTCAAGTCTATGAGCCAGTTAAATGTAGGTAAGGTACAAGGCAACCCCTCCATCACGGCTCTAACATCTGAAGCTTAAGGGCAGAAGTCTTTATTTACACTTCTAACAAAGAACCTCCCAAAAGCCTCAGGCATCTCTGTCCTCTCCCAGACAGTCCAAGCTGTTCCCCTGCTCAAAACCCTCAAGAAAGCAGGGGGGCCACAATCAGGATCCCATGCATGAGCCAGGTTAAAATGAGTTTAGGAATATTTAATAAACAGAAATACAACAGAACATGGAAAACACTAATATATGGTTTTCTATGTGGGAAATGTTCCGTACCCTATCCTTCGATGGATTCCCGCTGGCTTTAAACTACAAGGCCTTCCCAATGTGGGCCCTGGATGAAAGACTGACTGAGCCTTCTATCTGCACACAGGAGTGTTATTAAAGGCCTTTTCATTCATTTGTAGCTCTCTATAAACCAGCACTCATCTCTTCCATTAGCCTCCATCCCCACATCACACACAGCATCAGGCCAGTCAGGCCGACCCCCTGAGCCCTGTCCTCTGACATACACAAGTTCACCATGACCAGAAGGTATCCCCTTCCAATTTCCAGGTGCTGAGGCCCTGCTCCAGTCCATCTCCCAAACCCAAAGGGATCCAGCCTTTGCTCCATCCCTGTTATGCTTACTAGCACATGTTCTATCTCTAACCCCAGGAGATTACCTCTTCAAATGAGGGATCATGCCCTCTTTCAGACCCCTGACCCAGGTATGGGGGTCTCAGAACATTCACCAATGTTTTAAAATGACCCAAATTTGTTAAAATGCTAACCATGGGTTTATCATAGAAGGGAAAACCCTGCATGGAGCGCAAAGCATTGGTGGCACTGCTGATCTCCTTGAAGATGACAAATGCTTGGCCCCTCATCTTCAGGCTCCTTGATACCAGGATGTCCAGAATCTGGCCGAACTGGGAGAAGATGGCATAGAGGGATTTCTTCAGTTCTGGGGGGAAAAGGCCCCAAGACGGGGCAGTCAATCAGTAGCCTCCTTCAGGGAGAAGAGGGAGCCCCACGTGCCACACTCACTGAGCCAGGCCAAGGCTGAGTCTTCATTCTCAGGCCTCAGGTGGCTGCCCCAAGGGTGGGGGGAGTGGGAGCTGGGGAAAGAAAAGGCCTCACAGACTCACCATCCTTCTTTATCTTCTCGTTGAGGTTATTGATGTAAATGGTGTGGTTGGGACGAGACTCGGGCACTGCCATGGTGGAAAACTCTTGAGTTTGGCCTGAAAGCATAGGGGGACCAGGTTAGTCTGGCTTGAGGCTTCCTCCCAAGAATCCCAGGGCCACAGGCAAGACAGCAAGAGGCCTTTCCTGCTCCAGCATCCCTCAAAAGAGAACCATCTGCTGAAGCCCTCACAAGGCAGCCCCTGGGCTCTGGGACGCTTCTGAGCATTCACAACCGGCCAGAATCTGCCTCCCCCCGCCTCGTCACCACCAACTCAAGTCCTGCCCTCCAGACTCAAGCAGAGCAAGGCTGACTCCTCTTTCCTTCCCTACTTGTCTCCTGTGAACTTCCCAGAAAGCACAGGGCAGCAGGAGAGAAGACAGACTTCCCCAACCCAATCCTAGACACCTTCCCAGCAGCAAAAGGTAGACTCTGTGAAATGACCTTATAAAGAATACCAAGGAAATGCTTATTGAACTGAATCTCATGAATGGCCTCCACAAAGTAGACTCTCAGCTCAATTCAATAAATGCATGCTGGAAGCAAAGAACACAGTAAAATCATTACCACTACAAGGCCCACTAAGGAGCCACGTGGACAGGGTGGTCAAATCTTCTCCTAGGCAAGAAAGAATCAAAGGAGCTACAGGAAAGGAAGGTCGTTGGGCCCTGCACTAAGGCTCAAGGTGAAGCCTGGGGGGAGCTCAGTGACACAGGTAAGGACACCATGTTCCAGATGAGCGGCTGATCTGACTAGATCCGGGGAAACTGCCACCTGGACAAGACCAGAGGCCTAACCAAACACCAAGTTCAGGTGTTTGGTTAGTCAGGGTGCTTTCAAATATGCTGTCACATCCTATCATCCCAAAAACTCCCCTGAGAAAACAGACATACAAGTGGTGAGCAAAGAGCAAGAAGTCACAGGGCTCAGTCATGCTAAGATTCAAAGCTGGGAGGCAGAACGATGGGGAAGCGGACAGGGCACCAGCCCTAGTCAGGACTACGGCCCTGGGACCCTGGAAACTCACTTAACCCCAATCTGAGCCCCGCCCCCAAGATTCAAAGCTGGGTGGTGACTCCAAGCCTAGGACTCTTCCAAACACACCCGTGCCTCCAAAGCACATCAACACTTCTGCTTAAAAACCTTAAAGATCCCTCTGCCTTGGTGGGGCATTCTAGGCCCTCCTAAATGGTCCTGGCCCAAATATCTCCCAACCTTTTTGCCCAGCCTGTGGTTCAAGTCGACATCCATTTCAATCACCCCCATCAGCCCAGTTGAAACTGTTCCTGCTCTCAAAGAACTCCAACCCTGATGGGGAGAAACAGGCCAAGCCTTGGATCCAGCCACGTGGCCACGTGCTCTATAGGAGAGCCAGGGCAGGAGGCATAGAACCCAGGCGCGGATGGGAACAAGTGACAGGGCCGGGGAGGCAGGCCCCGGGGCCACTTCAGTCGGCCCAGCTTAAACAATGGGCCCTAGCCCTAGTTCGGAGGAGGCAAGCCAAGCCAACAAGCATTTATGAGGCGCCTAGGCCGTGCGGGGCTGGGACGGTTCTAGCCCGAGAAGTTAAAAGGGAGAGGAGGGCAGAGCGAGGGCCCCCAAGCGACTTGCCGGGTTCACACGCCCGACGGCTCTAGGTCCAAATCCAGGGCTCCGGCCACCGCACCACCACCGCGCCTGCCACGGGCGGCCGATCTAGGAGCAGCAGAGTCCCCGAGTGCTCACGGAGACGGGAGGCCGGGTCTGCGAGGGAGGAGAGCGGGGCGGTAAGGTCCAGGCGGGGGCCCCCGCCCAGCTTCGGCCTCGCGCGGCCGCGCGCGCGCTCCCGGCCACGTGCCTGAAGCCCGGCCCGGCGCGCCGCCATTGGCGGACGTTCGCCTGGCCCCGCCCCGCCCCCGAGACAAGAGACCGCGAGTGGGGGGCCGGTGCGGGTAAAAGGGGCAGAATGGGGAGTGGGGCCGTCGAGGGCGGGCGGGGCTCCGAGCACTGTTAGCCTGAAGAACGTCCCAAGCCCTGCGCGCCGTCCGCCCGGGCCAGATGACGGTCGCCTGCGGGGAATACTTACTAACAGCGTGTGTCCGCGAATCCGACCCAGCGGCTCTTTGGCGGGTCCCTCCTCCGCGGGGCTCAGAGGCACTAGGCTCCGCCCCCCATCATTAGGCGAACCAATCCAGAAGCGGGACGTTCGGTCAACCAGAGATATCCCCGCCCCACCTGCGCATTCTTAGCCAATCAGAATTAACCATTGATTCCCGCCTCGTCTTGGAATGGACAAGAAGAGGCAAGGTCTTGTAGTCCAGTTTTCCTCGCCACGCCCAAGTGCGCTGCGCGTGACCTGTTACGCATCTCGTATATCATGGGGTCTCATGGGGGCGGGGATGGACGCTGATGGGAAAAGGGAGGAGGGGCAGCCTGTCACGTGATTCTCCGGCGGCCGCCATCTTGGGAAGGTGGAGGTTTTGGGGGGCGTGGGCGGGAGCGTGGAAACTTCGACCTCGGTAGCCTCCTTTTCGTCCTGCCCTTGCGCTTCCTGCCCTTTGGACCTCGGTCCTGCAGCCCATTTCCCTTTCCCTATCTCTGACCTTTGCTGGCACCTACGCTCCGCTTGACCTTTGCCCTCTGACTTCCCCTTTACTCCAGAGGTCATCCCCTGCTCTCACGACCTTCAGACTTGAACTCCGTTGCTCTAAGGTCGCCTTTCCCAGCCCTATTCTGGGCCCCTCGCCCTAAACCTCCCACCTTTGCTGGGTTCCCACCCCTGACGATCCCTCGGCCTGAGCCCCTGGACCCTCCTTCCCCCTCCAAGGTCCGGGCCACTCCATGGCTGCCGTGGGGAGCCCCCCGCCCCCTCCTCTGCCCCCGCCTCCGACCCCCCCCTCCGCTACCCCACATGTCTTCGGCGTGGAGAAGAGCGGGCTGCTGAAGGAAGCCCTGGCGCGGTCGGACCTGGGGCTGGGGGCTCGGGAGGATGTCCGCCGGCTCCTGAGGCTCAGCAGAGACCGGTAGGGGCCACGACCCCCGGATGGCCGCCCCTTTACAGATGGGGAAACTGAGTTCCGAGCAGGGAGGGGTGCGCCTGAGGTTCCAGGTGGTCAGCATCCCCGTGCAAACCTGCCCAATCACCTCCCTCTGGCAGATTTGAGAGTCAGGAAGCCCGAGCTCAGATGTGACATTAGCCACTTACTGTGTGACTCTGGGCAAGTCAGTTCATCAGGGTCTGCCTCAGTTTCCTTATCTGTATTTTACAGGTTCACAGTAGCAGCTGCTTCCCAGGTTATCTGAGGCTCTAAGTGCAGCAGGCGCTGTCAACCTTTGTTAGCATGGTAGCGTTTGCACCATCTGCCCAGGCTCTGACCCTCCTGCTCCCTGACCTGAGTGAGGGATGCCACTGAGCCCCAGGCCTGGGTGGGAAGGGAGCTCCCAAGATGGCAGCTTCCCCCTTATCAGTCATCTCAGGGAAGTTTGGGGGGAGGGCTCCCCCCGAGGGACTCTGGGCAAACACCCCATATTCTTCCAGGTTCAGGAGCGATTTGAAGTGGATTCTCTTCTGTGCAGATGTCCCCTCCCTCATCCAAGAAGGGCCTCAGTAGGTAGCCCTGGCCCCAACTCTCCTGGGAGTGGACAGGGAAGAGGGATCCTCCACAGGCAGCCAAGGGGCTGTGGCAGATGGGACCAGGGAGATGTAGGGGCGGGGGGAAAGAACCAGGAGTCAGAAGGTGCCTCAACCAGAGCCAGAGAGGACGGGTCAGGCTTGTGCCATGGTTCCTGGGTTTGGCCAGCCCTGCCTTGCTGATTCACTATGTGACCTTGGGCCAATTGGTTTATTGCTCTGGGCCTCAGTCTCCTGTCCTGACTCCCTTGGGCTCAGATAAGGTGATTTCAGCATGCATGAAGCACCATCAGTCCTTCAGGCATCCCTGCAGCCAGCCAGGATCCAAGTCCAGGTGCCCAGGGCTCCTGAGACCCAGCAGGGACCATGGAGAGAGCCACCCCACCAGGCTGTTTGAGTCCCAGATGAGGGTTTCTTCTCACAACTGTTTCTGTTCATTCCCCCAACCTCCCAGGATGAGCCCCTAACTCAAGCCCTGGGTTTCTTCCTGGTCTGGAGAATTCTCCTTATTCTCTTCAGAAAGCTGCCTATGTAGAAGTCCCTTCTCTTCCCGTCCTGGACTGGCCTTCCTCTGGGAGAACCATGGCCTGGGGAGGGGCCTCAGGGCTGTGCTGACATTGGTTTCCTTCCATCTCTCCTCAGGTGTGGGCTGGTGGCACTGTGGATGGCCGGCTCTCTGCTGGCTCTCCCCCAGGACATCCCCTTGGAGAGGATTGTGGCTGTGGCTCTGGAGAGAGGATACACAGCTCAAGGAGAGATGTTCTCAGGTCAGTGAAAGCAGAGGAGGCGGCCAGAGGCCCAGGATATCTGTGATCTAGGCAGGCCAGGGTGCGGACACTGGGTCTACTCACTACTGACACCTTCTCCCTCTGTTGCAGCGGCCAACATGGCCAGACTGGCTGAAGAGGTCTTTGGGTGCCAGGTGGAGCTGCTCTCTGGAGGCCTGGGGGAGCCCAATCGATGCCACATTCTCCAGCACCTCATCTCAGGTTCCCCACTGCTGGTCCCGTATCCTTTATGTGCCAGGGCAGTGGGTCCCTTTAGGGTGGTGTGGGCCAAGAAAGGGTCTGTCTTTCAGGCCTTAGCCTTGACTGCCGCTGCCCAGCTACGATGAGGACTACAACCATGAGCCCTGTAAGAAGAGGGGACACAAGGCCCACTGGGCAGTCGGTGCAGGTAACTCTCCTCAGGTTGGGGGTGAGATCACTGTGCCCCCAGGCCTCAGCACAGAGCTCTGTCACTGGAATGGGGCCTGGCCTGCAGCAGACACCTTCCCCAGCCCCTGCTGTGCTGAGGCCTAGTGCTGGGCACCCATGTCCCCAGGAGGGTGGCAGGGGCGTGGCCGGGGAAGGAACAGGAAAGGCCAAGGAGAAGAGCCTTAATGGAGACGATCATAAGTAATCCCTCCATAGCCAGGCATTGTGCAAAGAACTTTGCACACATCACGTTTGATTCTTCTACCACCCTGGGAGGTGAATGCCATTCTTATCCCCATCTTACTGATGAGACAGAGGCAGGCATAAGGGCAGGGAGGGAGGGTGAGGCTCCCCCAGCTGCCAGGGATCAGAGCTGTCTCTCTCCTCTCCTCCCTCCCCCCCCCCACAGGCCTCCTGCTTGGGTTTCCTAGTCCAATGCTGAGCCCAGATTATGAGGAGGACCCAGAGCTGAAGGGCCTGTTCTACCCAGCATGTCAGAAGCCCCACCTCCTCCCGGAAGACCCTCCTGAGGCCATCTACCTCCTCTCTAAGCAGGGAAAGAGCTGGCATTACCAGCTCTGGGATTACGAACAGCTCTGTGACAGCAACCTACAGCTAACTGACCTGGCCCCAGTCAGGACCACAGACGGCAAAGTCTACGTGGTCCCTCCTGGCGGGGTGCGTGCCGGCCTCTGCGGCCAAAGCCTGCTGCTTCGGCCCTAGGACTTGTCTGGCCTGCCAAGTGTGTCCTGCCTGGCCCATGGAGATGCCAGGAGGCCCAAATGAGTTGCCACAGTGGTGGTGGTGGCATGAGGAACATCGGACCTGAGGCTGCATCCCAGTCCTGGTCCTCTGTGCTGTTACTTGTCCCCTTGGACTTAGGTTCTCCTTTGTGCAGTGTGGTGACGGGATATGATGTCTCATAAACAGCCGTGCCAGTGTGCGAAGAGCATCCTGCTATGATCATATCATACACGTGTGCCAACTCTGCATTCCTTGAAATGCCCCTCTGAACGGAACTCACCAGAACCCCAAACTTGTGGAAAACAATCTCACCAGGCTTTATTTAAGGGAGTGGCCAGGCCCCTGCCCCATCCCATCCCTTCCAGCATCAGCCCACTCCTCTTTATAAATAAGTAGAAAGAGCATTCCCCCCCCCCCATACCCTGTCCCCAGGCCAGGAAAGGAAGCTTCATTAAGGCTATAGAACTCTAGGGAGGCAGCTGGTATGTAGTGAAAAGGAGGGGGGGGGGGGTAAGGGAGGAGACTGGCCTTGAACCCCCCAGCTCTGCCACTTGCCATGGTCTAGATAACTCCTTAAAGCTTCCAAGTTCCTAGGTAAATCCAGGCCCCTCCCCAGCTACACCTTGGGAAGCAGGAAGACAAATAAGGGGTCACGGTTTTCTCCCCTGTGCCTCCCTCACCCTTGAGGTGCACAGATGGAGTAGTCTTTGGTTCTTGTGCTCAGAGAGGGCCAGAGTTGGCACTGTACGGTGACAGCATGGCACACTCCCCTTCCCCCCATGCCCTGGGAATCTCTTATTATAGGCAGTGGTAGTCACACCTTCTGCTATTGAGGGGAGGGCAGAGGACATTCCCAGAGGAGCTTCACTTGGCCAACCCCACCCTTTAGCCTCTTTCCTCCAATTTGAAGCTGGGAAGGACAGGCCTCTGGTAGGAAGAGCAGGACAAAGAAGGTTCCCTACCCCCCAACCCTGGCAGAGGCAGAGCCCTGAGAGCTGGCCCCCAGAGCCAGGAAGGAGGTTAGGTGATACCACCAGGGGTGAGGAAGACAGCAGAAATCACAGTGTTAACATCGGCCTTGACACTCACCCTCCCAAAGCTGGTGTTGATATTGGGGTGAAAGGGCCTTCTCTGCCCACACAAGTCACCCCATGCCACAGTAAGCAACCGGTCTTGGGGCTCTAGCATCTCATACCCAGATACAGGCTGACAAGGACAATGCTCAGCAGACCCGAGCCTATCGCCCTGGCGCATGGGTCCCAGGCCACTGGAGATGGGTGCGTCCTGTTTCAGATGCCATCCCTTGCTGTCTTCCTTTTGGTTCCGCCCCCTTCCTGTCTCTACAGCTTAAATACCTTAAAATAAATAAATCCCAAGGTGGGAGCTAGGGGCTGTTCCTCTTCAGCCCCCAATTCAGTCTTGCCCTGAGAGTCCCTGGCTCAACTCTGAGCCAAGCTGTCCAGAAGTTGGATGACATTGTCCAGACCCCACAGGTAACCATCCTCACGGTTTCCCTCTTCCCAAGGCAGCCGGTGGCTGAGGGTCTGGGGCGCAGGCAGAGGGACGGTCTTGCCAAAGTCGATCATCCAGACCTTAGCCAGGCCGGTCTGGTCATGGACAAAGAGGAGTGAGCTGCCCACCACCTGGTGGAGAAAGGTGACAAGAAGACCAGGTTAGAGAGAAGGCCAACCTGGAAGGCACCCAAGAGGCCAAGTAGGCAGGTCAACAGCTTCCTCCCACTCCAAAGACACAACAGGACAGTACAAGGACTGGTCAAAGGTCACTCCACTGGTAAGTAAGGCATCAGAGAGATGACTCGGCAGGGGAAAGTGAGGCACAAAAAACCAGCTTTCTTTCCCAAGAACTGTTGCACCCCAATCTCTGGAAGAAAGGCCCTGCAGCCAGGGCCTCATGGCAGAGGGCAGAGGACAAAATAACCAGCCCACGGCAGGCAAGAAGGCTGGTCTACTCCCCACCACCCTGTGGTTCAGGCCCAGGGGCCAGTTCCCAAGAGGATTCAATGCTCACCTCGTGAGTCCGGAAGAAGGGAGAGTTTTCCAGGGTTCCTCGAAGCTCCTCCAAGCGTTTCACATACTTTTTCTGTGGACATGGGGAAGCTGTCAGGTTCTCCAGACTCATTCTTGCTTCCCAAAGGAAGACCCTAGGATTCTGAGCTCATCCAGTCAGGACCAGAGCTCTAGAACTGGAAGGGGTATTAGAGGCCACAGAACCCATTTCACAGATAAGTTTGTAACAGAGACCCATAAATGTGCTTGGACTAGCCTAATTTCACTGAGTTTGTGGGTGATAGGATCAGGATTTGAACCAAGGCCCTCAGGCTCCTGAGGAATTAAGGGGCAGGGGCAGGGGTTTGAAATGGATGGGAAGGAGGATGTTTCACTCACCAGGAGGCTCCGATCACCATCCACAAAGTCCTCCAGGACTTGGCTGACCTGCTCCGCCCCCTGGGTCTTCTTAAAGTTAGTGTTGCAGGTGCCATCGGCCTTCTGAGGGAGTGAGGAAGGGCATGGCAGGGTCAAGAGCTGCGCCGCAGGGTCAGCAGGTGGCCACACAAACCACCACCAGCCCCCCCCCCTTGGGGCCAGGAGCTCCTGCATCATGGGAGGGCCAAACTTGGGGGAGGACTTTGTTAACAACTTTGATAAATGAATTTGAACACTGATTGGTTTCCTTTGTAATCTCCTATGTTTTATGCCTTTAAAAATTATCTTCTGAGAAGGGATCCAAAGACACAAAAACTTTAAGGAGCCTTCTAGTCAGAGGAAAGGAACCCCCCCCCCCCCCGCCCATTTCACATCTCTCAAACATGGAATTACTCAAATTTCTGTAACACTTGTAAAGTTTTCCCTATAACAGCCCTTTGAGAGAGAAAATGCAAGTGTGAAAATGGCTGCATACTCTTAAACTACAGGGACCTTGGGCTCTGACCAGTCCCTTGCTTCTGGGGTGCCTACGTCTCACCCCCACTCTCCCTGAGACCCCCCCCCTCACCTTGATGCCCTCAATCCGGAAGCCCAGCGTGGCTGTGGAGCTCACAGTCTCTCTCCACTGCATGTAGCGTGGCTTGGTGACAGCACCTTGGGCATGCTCCTCTGCAGTGGGAGCGCTGGGGTCCACGGCCACCATCTTTTCATACATGTCCCTCCGAGGCCGGGGACGTTCTCGGGCCTTGGCTAGCTCTTCCTCCAGGTATGTCCTTGGGGTAAGATATGGGGAGCCAGGCTTCAGGGACTGCCACACACCCCTAACCCCCACTGTGCAGCCATTTCAGGCCAACATCAGGCTACGAGTATTGAACATCTGTGCCCCAAAGCTCCTCACATTCCTTATATCCCACTGAGTCCAAGGAGAGAGTCAACCCCCCATATGTCTCTGGGGCTCCCTAGAGTTCCCCCAGCACTCCCCTGTGCCCTCTGTGCCTACTCATTGCCCCCAGGCACTTCCCCAGAGCTACCCTGTGCCCTCTGGAGATGATTGGGTACAAGGCACCCACCCAGCAGCCCTGCAGGTCCTGCCAGAACCCACCTGGTGCCCATCTTGCAGTCCATGATGGAAGGTGTGCTGAAGTCAGTCAGTAGGTCCTCCATCTGATTGAAGGCCTCTCCGTCCAGTTCCACCACCCCGTAATAGGTTGGCACAAAGGGACGCAGAGTGTCACCCATCAGCTGTTCCAAGCTCCGCCGTTCGCTCTCACAGAACCTTTTCAGGATCCTCCCATCCTCCCCTGCCTGGAAGTTCCCTGGAAGCAAAGCAGCCACTCTTGAGGGGGCCAGCACTGGGGCAGAGACTCCACCTTCTTCCACACACCATGCCTGGAGATCCGGATCTGGGCAGCCCTGCCCCACAGATGCCTTACTTCTGTTCCCTGCCTTGGTTTCCCTTTCTCTCCAAGGTGGAGGAGGTACAGTCACCAGTTGGGACCAGAACAGCTCCATACCTCCCACACTCAATCCCAGCCCATACCCTTGTGTCCTGAGAGCTGGATCCAGGGATAGTGCTTTCTGAAAGACACAACAAAGGGTGAACAGTGCACAGCTGTCTTCAGCTTCCTCCAGGACGCGTTCTGATAGAGAGAGCAGAATGGCATTTAAATGGGGCAGGGGGAGGGGGGAGAAAGGAAGTGCAGGGAGGAGAGCTCCCCAGGCCAGACAAAAGAGGGCAACCCCGCCACCCCCGCCCGCCCAGGGATGGCCCATGGACAAAGGTGGGAAGAAGCAGAGGGATGAGGAAACCCCTCTCCCCCCAGGGATGGCCCCACAGACAAAGGTGGGACTGGTGAGAACATGTGGCCCAGCCACTCTCCCAGAGGCTCCAAGCTCTCCAGTCAGATCAGCCCTTCTCAATAAGGCCCAGGGGAGAAAGAAAGCGCTGGGGAGGGATGGAAAGGCCAAAGGGGGAGACGGACAAGGAGACAGGGACAGAGGGAGAAAAAAGGAGGGGCCAGAGACAAAAGAGGGAGAGGAAGATGGGAAGATGACAAAGGGGAAGGGGACTTGGGAGGAGGGGGAGCTATGCTAAAAGAAAGCCATGTTCCTGCGATGCCCCTTAACTCCCATTCTGAGGACCAGGATGGGAGCATGAGGTGGGAGATTCAAATCAAGCCCTCCCCAGGGCCTACTGAAGGAGCAGTTTCATGGGGTGCAGGAGAGGTGGGGAGATAAATGGGTGATATGTCTAAGACAAACGTAATTGGGGCATACCAATGTGAAAGGGCCAGAGGCCAAAACACCCTGGACTGGGCGATGGGACACCTGCGACTTTCCTCACTGACTCACACATGGGCAGCGCTGGGAGATTCCCCTCCCCCATGAAGCCTCAGTATTCTCATCTATAAAATGAAAGGTCTGGGGACTACAAGGGCCTTCCCAATTCAGCAATGGAGGGGAGACAGAGACAGTGAGTCTGAGACACATAACACAGGAGGTGATTCCACATGCCAGCCTCCTATACACACATGCATGTCTCAACGTGTCCTTTTCATTTGTCTTGTTACGTTCTCTTGTACCTTCATGCCTACGCACAAATTTGGATTTCTTTTGCACTTCCTGCCCTAATGGAGTGGGGGTCAGAGTGCAGGGGAGGGAGGGGTCTCAGCTGAAGTTTGTTCCCAGGATTCCTTCTTACAAGAACACCCCCCCCACCCCCCACCCCCCACCCCCCTCAGACTGAGAGGAGATGGGTGTGGGGCAGCCATAATTGGCATCCTCACAGAGCCTGGTAGCTTGCCCCAGCCCCCAGGTGTCTGACCAAAAAATTCCTGCTCCATCACTCACACACCTGGCCCATAGTTCCTCCAAACCAGCCTGGTGAGGGCGGGCAAAGCCCTGACTCACCAGGGGCCCCACCCCATGTTTTTGAGGGATGTGGAATGGGGCAAGGAGTAAGGACAGGTTGAGTGAAGACCCTCCTTAAGAAGAAAGACTGGGGGGGGGGAAGGGGGAGGCTAGGTGGTGCAGCAAATAGAGCACTAGCCCTGGAGTTAGGAGGACCTGAGTTCAAATCTGAAACACAAAAAAAAAAACTAGCCATGTGACTTTGGGCAAGTCACTTAACCCCAACTGCCCTTCAAAAAAAAAAGGAAAAAACAAGACCAGGGCCAGCAAGGATGAGGGAGGACAGACCAGGGCCAGAGGGAGGACAGACCAGGGCCAGCGGGGGTGAGGGAGGAGAATAAGAATGTTCTGGGGAAGAGTGTGTGGAAAGAAGGGACAGGTGAGATGGTGAGGGCTCTCTATTCACCCTGGGACCCTCCTCAGGATCACTGCTGCCTCCACCTCCAATGACCACATCATCCTCAGACTCATCAAAGGAAGAAGCAGATGACAAGCCTCCGCTGCCACCGGGGCCTCTGGCTGGGGACCCCACAGGATGGGGTAAAAGGCCTTCTTGCTCTTGACCCAGCAATCCTATCCCAGGTTCGGAGGTGATGATCACCCGGGGCACAGGCCCCTGTAGACCCCTGGAGAGCAAGTGGTGGCACTGTTCTTCCAGCAGAAGGAACTCCAGGGCCTCCCCTGGGCCCTCCATCTCCAGCTGCCCCGTGGGGAAGCTGCTGTCCAGAGTAGCCAGGGGCCCATCTTGAAGCAGTCTGGGCTCAGAGACATCTCTGGTCAAGAGTCCGCAGATACCAGGTCTCTCTTTATTGAGCACCATCTCAGGGCTTTCTCTGTTCAGCTGCCTCACGGTGCCAAGATCTCTGTCTCTCAGCCCCCAAAAGCCATCTTGCTCTGTCCCCACCAGGGGGCCATCTCTACTTGTATACCCCAGAGTGACCTTGCTATCCAGCTGCTCCAGGAGACCTCCACCTACTGGCTGTAGCTCAGGGCCATATCTGTGAGGCTGTGCCCAGGTACTAAGTCTCTCTGCCCTTACCAGGGAATTATCCCTGTCTCCTGGTAACTGGGGAATGTCTCTGTCCAACTGTCCCATGGGGACATCTTTACTCAGCTGTCCCCAGAAGTCAGCTTTCTCTGGTACTGTAGGAGGTCCATCTCCACCAGCCTGATGGTTGAGGATATCACCAGCCTGTTTCCCCAGAGGACCCTCATTCTCTGGTTGTGGTACAGAGCTGTATCTGCCTGGACAGCCCAGTCGTCCCCAGAAGCTGTCTTTCTCAGACCTTACTGTTGGGCAGTCTCTAGCTGGTTGTCCCTGGGAAATGCCACTGTCCAGCCTCCCCAGAGGGCCTTCTTCACTGTCTGACTGTGGCACACAGGAGCGTCTGTCCAGTTGTCCCCGGCAGTCTTGCCTCTCTGACTGTCCCTCCAATTTTTCTCTTCTGGACCGCCCAAGAGTGGTCTTAATGTCCAGCCTTCCCAGGAGATCCTCACCAGGTGGCCAAGATGCAAGGCTCTCTCCATCCAGCTGACCCCAAAGGTCGTCCCTCTCTGGATCAGCTCTGTCTAAATAGCCTTGGAGGGTGTCTCTCTTCAGTGCCCCAAAACCATCTCTCTCTAGACTGAGCTGGGAGATGGTTCCATCTGTCTGTGCTTCTGAGTAGTGTCTGTCTAACTGTCCACAGAGGCCGGCTTTTCCTGGGCTTACCTGGGTGTTATCTTTTTCTGGCTGCCCTAGAGTGGAATGGTGATTACCAGTCCACTTTGTTTGATGGTCACCTGTACCCGATTGTTCCCCAAGGTCAGCTTTCTCTGGCCTTAGCAGGGAGACAACTCTGCTCTGTCCCCTCTGGGGACCATCTCTGTCCCAGTGATCCCAGGGGCCATCTCTGTTCCTCTGTCCCTGAGGGTTGTCTCTATCCGGCCAAGTCTTGGGACTGTCTCCATCCTTCCGTTCACAGGGCCCAACTCTGCCAGGAATCACCAGGTGACTGTCTTTGTTTGGCTGGTCCCCAGAGTCCTCCAACACTGGCCTTGTTTTGTGGTTGTCTCTGTAGGGCCCTCCCTGGGGGCCTGCTATGTCCTGCAGTTCCCAGGGGCCAGCCCCCTCTGGCCATTTTTGAGAACCTCCTCTGTCCAGCGGAGGCTCAGGGATGTCTATGTCAGGTTGTCTCCAGGGCTCAGCCCCAGCCGGCTGATCCCGGGATCTGGCGGTAACCAGCATCCCCAGAAGCCCGGCTCTGGCCAGCGGATCCTGAGGCTCAGTGCTGTCCAACCGCCCCAGAGGCCCAGTTCTGCTCTGCTGAACCTGGATCCCAGCAGTGTCCACTCGAGCCTCAGTGGTGTCCAGTGGCCCCTGGGGCCGGGCTCTGCCCGGCTGACCTTGGGTCCCCGCGATGTGCAGCTGAGGTTCAAGACCCGGTGTGTGCAGCTGATACCCGGCCAAGGCAGTGTCCGGCCGATCCCCAGCCGTGTCCGGCGTCCCGCGGGGCCCTGCAGTAACCGGCCGATCCCCAGCCGTGTCCGGCGTCCCGCGGGGCCCTGCAGTAACCGGCCGATCCCCAGCCGTGTCCGGTGTTCCCCCGGGCCCTGCAGTGTCCGGCCGATCCTGCAGCGAAGGCAGCCCGCCCCCCTCGGACCCCGGGCCCCGGCTCCGCCGCCTCCGCGCCTCCGTGGCCAGAGGCGCCCGGCAGGGACAGCGTCTCATGCCCTCCCGAAGGCCTCTGCACTCGGCTCCGGCCGGCCCGGCCCGGCCCGGGATCCGCCTCGGGCCCCTTTAAAGCCGGGGGTGTGGCCGGCCCGGGGAGTCGCGGTTCCGGGTTTCCCTCCCTCGGCAGCCGCCGCTTCCTTCCGGCCGGACCGCGGCCACCAAGGGGTTAACTGGGGCCCCGCCCCTCCCCGGGGAAGCCCTGAGCCCCGCCCTAGGACGTGCATGCGGTGACGTACGGAAGGGGGGGGGGGAAATCCCTGGCCCCGCCCCCCCGCCGTCTGTTCCAAAACCCGGCTAGTCCCGAGAGCCTCTCCTAGAGTCTTCCAAATCTCCGGGGCGTGGCCCAGCCGAGACCCGAAAACTGGCCTCGGGGTCTACCAGACCCGGCTGCTCCGCGTTAATCATCTTAGCCTTTCTGGGCCCTCTCCTTGTCCTAGTCTAGAAAAAGTGACCACATCTCTGCCTCAGTGTCCTCATCTGTAAAATGGGGATAATAAGGGTTGTTGGGAGGATCTGATGAGTTAACAAGTGCTTTGCCAATCCACGAAAGCTATTACTGTTGTTCTTGTTGAAAGCGGATTTGGGGGAGAGCATAACTTGACACTCCATTTTGTCCTGTACTTGTTCCTTTTCTTTCCACGGGGTCATGCCTCTCGGACTTGGGCAGAACAGGCCTCTTTCTCTAGTTCCCTTTCTTTAATCGCTTTAAACCCACCCTAGAAAACTGGGACGACCTCCGGAGTTGAAAGACATCAACCTCTTATTCGCCTGGAATAAAGCACCCGGTAGGGTATGACCTTAACAAATGCTAATTGATGGGCTGACGGTTAAGAAGGTCCGGTTTCCTTTGGTCCTGTTTAAATGGATATGCTAAAAAGTGACATTCTTTCCTTAGTAACAATTTAAGCAGCCCAACTGCCCAGCCACTTAACAGAGGTCCGAGGTAAGAAACACCCCCTTCCTTTTGTTATTCTCTAGTTGGTCACATAACTGGAAGGAGAGAAATTATGTTTCCGCTGAAACCTATGTATACGTCATCCTCGGAATAGTGAACCTTACTGGCGTGTGTCACTCTTGGGAGTGAATCACCTAAAGCTTACTCATTGGAGAAGTAGCTAGTATAGACCCCAAAATGTATTGCAACACCATCATCATCATCATCCTCATTATGGTTATTTTTATAGGATAACAATTCCTGCAGTTGCCGTCACATAGGGTTGTTTCAGACCTCCATGAAATGTGTGGAAAACCATTTAGCAGCCTTAAAGCTAAGTACAAAGGTTAATGATTATTATTGTAAAGGCTAAAGGCACAGAATGCACAGGTCCCTCCGCCAGGTCAAAGATCAGCCTATTCACAAACATTTATTAAGGCTTTACCATCCTTACCATAGTAGCAGGCATTGCGTTAAGAGCATGTAACAACAGCACGTGAGTTACAATGTTCATACAAGATATATACTGTGTGTGCATGTGTATCACTGTGGGGTAACTTCAAAGTCAAAGTAGAGTGTGTGGTAGGAGTGAGGGAGCTGGGACAAAGGAGAAGCACCTAAGTCCCCTCATAACAGGAGATTCCTGGCATCTGGGGCCAGGTGTCTGTACCTAGATAGGACCTCTCACCAGACCACCACCTGACTCAGAGGTCCATGCCTCACCACAGTTAAGTGTGAGGGGTGGTGAGAACATAAAGGGTACTTTCAGCTGAGACTGAGTCACTCTGAGGGGTTGAGGTCAGGTGCAGCTTCTGAGTCACAATGGAATAGGCTCAAAATAGGGAGGTTTCTGGAGCCACATTTTTCTGGCCCCCTAGGGAGAATGGGACCAGGAAGAAATGACAGGTGCTGGGATGAGTCAGCTATGCTCACTCCTGGGTGTGTGTGTGTGTGTGTGTGTGTGTGTAGACTGGAATTCTCCCAAGCCCTCCCAGCTGGTGGCCCCAATCTCCTTCCCCTCCCCCCCACCTCGGATTTCCTAAAATGCCTGGGCTGACACAGGTTCCCACTGTTCTGAATCTCCTTATCAATATCCAGGACACAGCACCCTCCCCAGGTTCTTCCCACTTCTCAAACCTGAGAAGCAGGAGGGAAGTACATGGAGAGGAGAAAAGCCCAGGTGGAACTAAGCCTGAGGATGTCTGTGGAAGTAAAAAGAGAGGAGGGTGAGTCAGGGTGGGATAAGTAGAACTAGTGTTCATACAGACGCCAGAAACAACAGCCCAGCATTTTAACCTCGTCTCCTTTGAACCACAGGGCAACTAAGTCAAAGACTCTAGGACCCAGGTACGCCCTGGCTGCCCAAGGTGCAGATATTCTCACTGGGGAAACTGAGGCTCAGGAAAGTTAAACACTTGCCCAGAGTCACACAGGTGAGGCAGGATGGACATCCAGATCTCCCGGACTCCAAGCGTTTCCTCTGCGCCGAGGGAAGAGGAAGGATATCGGGGCGAGGAAGCAAAAGGCAGGGACAATGGACAGAGCAGAAGTGGGGGGGGGGGGCACGCACAGGAGCGGGGAACAGAAGTGGGGGGGGGCACGCACAGGAGCGGGGAACAGAAGTGGGGGGGTCCTATTAGGGAGGAAGAAAGGAAGTGCATAATGGAAAGGGGGGCGTTAGAGGGGTGCCGGGGACAGGAAGGGGCGGACTCAGGGAGACACGTGGCCACGCCCCTGATGCCGCCCCCAAGCGCTAGCCCCGCCCCCGCCTCCTCTCTGGTACGTGCCCCAGCCCAATCTTCCTTTCTTGAGGCTCGGGCTCCCGTCGGTCAGCTCGGCTGCCCGCCTTTCATTGGTCAGGGAGCAGAGGGGCGGGGACTTCCGGAAGTTGGGGGGCGGTGCTGACTTTACAGACGGGCCCTGGAGGAAGAGGGGTCCTTGCACGAGGAGTAGCTGTGGGTGCCTAGCAACGGAGGAGGGGGCAGGAGGGGCGGGGTGGGGGGGGCACACTGTGCTAGGCCGGGAGAACCGAGAAAGGGGAGGGGGAGCCAGGGAGAG
>CM053596.1:17007035-17021125 GCA_028646575.1 Pseudocheirus occidentalis | reverse complement strand
CTCTCTAGTGTGTCTATCTCTCTGGTCTATCTGTCTCTATGTCTATCCTGTCTATTTTACCTCCTTACCTGTCTGTCTCTATCTCTTTGTCTCTTTACGTGGTGGTTGCATGTTGTCTCCCCAGTTAGACTGGGAGACTTCACTTTTGTTTTTTGTTTTTTGAAATGGCATTTCCCACAGTCCCTAGCACATAAGAGCTTAGTTCATGACTGTAGACTGGCTGGAATCCCAGCATGCCAGCTCCTCCTCAGAGCAGCTGCACCTCCCCCTTCCTCCTCCCCCCTGCCCTACTGGGTCTCTCTTCACAGCCCTCCATGGATGGCGTGGATCCAAACTAGGTACCTTGGGCAGGAAGTAACCATGAAAATGGGTGTCCTGCGTGATGGCTCGGGGCAGGCCCATGGGTAAGACACTCATGAGTCTCTGGATCTCATGCAGGACAGCGTTGGTGTAGGGCAGTTTTTCTCTGTCATCCAGGCGAGGGGCCCTGTCCCTCCCCACCACACGATCTATCTCTTCTTGTACTTTTTCTGGGGAAACAGAGGGAGGGAGAAGGGAGGGCTCTGAGAACACTGTCCTATCTAATGACTCCAGCCCCCCTTTCCCATCAGCACATCACAGGGTCCTAGATCTCAGACTGGAAGGCACCTCAGAGGCCATTCAGTCCAGCCCCTCTGTTTTACATATAAGGGAACCAGGACCTTGAGAAGTGAATTGCCTGGGATCACTTGGGTGCCGGGTGCCAGGGGTGGGATTTGGGCTTTCCCATGGTGCCCCTCGGGCAGCCTCCTGCAGATGGGAGGTTTCATGGAAGTGAAGGACACCCACTTGTCACTTCAGGATACTTGAGCAAGATCAGCAGCCCATAGCGAAGGGTGGTACTAGTGGTCTCCGTGCCCCCGAGGAATAGATCGTGGGTTGTCATCACTAATGTATCCATGTAGAGATGACTCCAGGGGTCCTGCTTTTCCTGCGGCAGAGGAAGGAGATTGCTGCTTGTGGCAGGAAGGGCTGTCTGGGGGCGAGGGGGAAGGTGGTGAGATCAGGCACAGGGCAGGGAAGGGACGAGCTGGGGAAGGGACCCAACCTTCTCTATCTGATCTAGGAAACAGTCAATGAAGTCCCGAGGCTCTCCTGGCTTCCTGTTCTTATGGTGTTTCCAAATCTGATCGTAGATGAAGGCCCGTAGTAATTCAAAGTTGTGGAAAATTCTCTGGTGGGGGCCAGGAACCCAGTCCATAACGGAGGGGTGTATGTTGTACATCTGGGACGAGGGGCAGAAAGGAAGAGGCTCAGATGGGGAGGAAGGGAGCAGTACATGACTGTTCGAGGCAGCCCCGTGGCTAAGCCGAGAGAGGAGGAGCTGAGTTCGAATTCTACCTCAAACATTAGGCAAGTCACGTAACCTCAGCTTCAGTTTCCTCTTCTCTAAAATGGGGGTGATACCAAACCCTACCTCCCAGAGTTGTTGGAAGGATGGGTGCTTTGCAAGCCTTAAATAAATGCACAATGTTCTTATTGTTCAGTCTTTTTTTGTTTTTCCAATGGTGTCCCCTTCTTTGCGACCCCATTTGGGGTTTTCTTGGCAGAGACACTGAAATGGTTTGCCATTTCCTTCTCCAGCTCATTTGACAGATGAGGAAACTGAGGCAGACAGGGTGAAATGACTTGCCCAGGGTCACACAGCTAGTAAGTGTCTGAGACCAGATTTGAACTTGGGAAGATGAGTCTTCCTGACTCCATGCCCAGTCCTCTAGGCACTATGGCGCCTACTTGTGGCCATGGCTGTTATTACTGTCTCATAAAATCTTCCATTTTTCAGGTGAAAACAATGAAGCCCAGAGAAGGGGGCATTTTTTTTTTATCATGCTTTAAAGTTTACAAAACACTTAACATAGATGATCTCATTTGGGCCTCACAAAAACCTTGTGAAGTGGGCACTATGGCTAGAATTATCTCCATTTTACAAATGCTCAGGGTGACCGAGTTACTAAGTAAGAGAGGCAGGATTAGAACCCAAGTCTCTAAAGAGCAACCCTATGCTCCACTTTTTCCATTTTGGGGTCTTTCTCATGTTCCATGAAGCCCACAGATTCCCCATGTTTACCTTTGAGCTTGGCATTCAATGCCTCATCTGTTCTGGCCTTCTGTGCTCCCTATGGGCTATGTGACTTTGGACAAGTCTCTTCTCTAAGTTGGACTCCATCTCTGAGAAGCCTTCTGGGTCTTAAACTATGCCTCAGAGACACCTTCTTCAACCAAACCAATTTTGTCCCTACCTCCTTTTTTTCTCTGCTTGTCTTCCCCTTCTCCCAGTTACCCTTTGTGTCTCCCTCCCACTCTCCCTATTCTTCCAGCTGGGGTCCCCTCCCTTTCTAAGACACCCTTTAGATTTGGGTTTCCAGAAATGTTTCCTCCCCCTAGGTGTCCAACCCCCAGCCCTGGCTCCTCTTCTGATGTAGAGACATCCCCTAGGTGAGGTGTCCCTTAGGGGCTGAGCTCGCCACGGGAGGGCCCAGGGGTGAGGGGCTCACCTGGCCCCACTGGGAGCTCATAAGCTTGAAGTTGTCATTCAGCAAGTCCAGCAGTGTTTTGAAATCAGGGTCATCATAACCATAGCGCTGTCCAAACACCACGGCACAGATCACATTGGACACAGCGTTACACAGGAGCTGGCAGGGGTTAAGGGGAGCATCTGAAGGAAATGGAGCCAGGAGGTGAGGGTCAGATCCAGGGCCTCCCTAGATGCCAGTCTCACCTGCCTTGACTCCAGCACCTCAGGGATCCAGGACCTGGATCCCTGTCCTCTGGTTCTGTTCACACATGTCTCTCTTTCTCCCTCCCAATGTCCCTTTGTCCTCCTCTTCTGTCCATCGTGGCTCAACCTGTCCACCTGTCCCTCTGCTTGCCCACCTCCTTGTCTTTCTCTGCCCTTCCCCTCCCAGTCTGTGTCTGCCCCCACTGTCTCTTCCTTTCCCTATCTCTGGGTGTCTCTGCCCCCACCCACTGTTTCTCCCTTTCTCTGTCTCTGGGCATCTCTGCCCCCACCCCAGTATCGCTTCCTTTCCCTGTCTCTGGGTATCTCTGCTCCCACCCACTGTTTCTTCCTTTCTCTGTCTCTGAGTGTCTCTGCCCCCACCCCAAGTTTTTCTATCTTTGGGTGTCTCTGCCCCCACCCCAGTATCTCTCCCTTTCTCTGTCTCTGGGTGTCTCTGCCTCCACCCACTGTTTCTCCCTTTCTCTGTCTCTGGGTGTCTCTGCCCCCACCCCAGTGTCCCTCCCTTTCTCTGTCTCTGGGTGTCTCTGCCCCCACCCCAGCGTCTCTCCCTTTCTCTGTCTCTGGGTGTCTCTGCCCTTCCCCTTCCAGTCTGTCTCACCCTCCCTCCTACCCGTTTCTTTCGATCTCTGCTGTCTCTGACCCACCGTTTCTCTCTGCCTCTCTCCATGACTGTATCTTTACCCCCAGTGTCCTTCAGTGTCTCTGTCCCCACCCCCACCCCAGGCTGTCTTCCATCTTTGCCCCCATTGTTCCTGTTTGTTCCCCTAATCTTGGGTGTCCCTGCCCCCCACTGCCTCTTCCCTAGTGTCCCTCTGCCCTTTCGCCTGCCTCATTCTGTCTCTGTCTCCTCCCACCCTCCAGTTTCTCGGTGCGGCTGGTGTCGCCGGTGTCTCCCTATCTTGGTTTCTGTGTGTCTTCTTCCCTCCCCCGCCCCCAACATCCCTTCGGTGTCCTCGCCCCCCACTGTCTCTGTCTCCATTCTGGCTCTGCGCCCTGTCCCCAGCCTTCCACGGCCCTCCGTGCGGCCGTTTCCCAGCCCAGCCCGAACGCTCTAACCCTGCCCCCGTCCCCTCGTCGGCCTCGCCGGCTTCGTCGGCCTCGCCGGCCTCTCCCGCCCCTGGCCCCAGCCGGGAGGGCGGGGAGCCGCACCGCGGGTTTGGCCGAGTTCTTTGCAGAGTGCTGCGGCCTCCTCCTGGATCCTCTCCTCTATGCTTCGCGTCCCCAGCCCCATCTCCTTCAGGGCGCCCATCGTGAACGTTCGAAGCGTGCGCCATCGGGGGCCGTTGGAGAAAGCGATCCCTGCCCAAGGGGATGGACAGACGGCGAGAGACATGGGAGACCCGGAGACGAGGACGGGGGAGGGACGACGACGACGGCGACGACTGGGTGCCAGGGGTCCGCTTTGGTCCTAAGGCCCCAGACGGCGCTTAGCACGAAGTGCAGCACGCGGAACAGAAATAGGACGGACAAGGGGAGCAGGGGGAGCAGATGGAGTAGGAGGAGCAGAAGGACGAGGCGATGGAGAGGCGGGGGAAGAGGGAGCAGGTCAGGCGGGGGAAGGGGCAGCGGGGGAAACAGAGAGGGGAACAGGACAGACGGGAGCACAGGGGGCGACGGCGACGGGGGAGACACAGGGAGAGAGGGGGAGGGAGGCACAGAGGGTAGAAACACGAGGAGAAGGTGTAGCGGGGGTAACAGCGGTACGAACAGGGGTACACACAGTCATAGGAACACAGAGAGGAGCAGAGAGACATGAGGAGAGGACGCGGGGGACACAGACGGGGGCAGAGACACGAGGAGTGGAGAGACAGCTACGAACGGACAGACACACGCGGGACAAAGACCCCCCCCCCCCCCACCCGCCCTAGCTCGCTCCTTAGTTCGCTCACTCACCGTTGCCCCGGGTGAAACGCTCGAACGTGGCCATGGTCCCGCGACCGCTGAAAGCATCCTCCTGCAGCAGAAGCGCCTCCCGCAGCGCGACCCAGCCGCTCAGCACCACCGTCGGCCGCGGGCCCAGGTGCAAGGTGAACACCGGCCCGTAGCAGGGGCTGAGCTGGGGATGGAGGGCAGGGAAGGGGGGCGACGTGAGGGCATCCAGCCGCGGGCCCCGTGCCCTGTCCCCCCCAGGGATCCAGGCACCCCACATCCTAGCAATGAGAGCTAGGCACCTCACTCGCATCTCCAGATGCAGCCCAGATCCATGAACCCTGAAAACTGGGTCATTGGGATCTCGGATCCCCCAGTGGAGGGTATCCAGGCCCCCCATATCCTGACCAACGGAGCGAAGCATCTCACTGCACTACACCCTTGCAACCCAGACCCATGAACCCTGAGAGCTCCACCTCCAGCTCCCTGGGACACTGGGATCCTAGACCCCCCAACTGAGGGGATCCAGGCATCCCCTATCCTGACCAATGAGAGCCAGGCATTCTGTAATCCAGCATCTGGGGCCCCCATTCTTTGCAGCCCAGCTTTTGGGAGCCCAGTCCCTGAGCTCGAAGATCACAACCCCCCACCTTCTGGGCCTCCTCCTTTCATCCTGGAGACTCAAGCATCTTGTTCTCTGAGTGTCCCCCCTTCCCCTTCTTCCATTGCCCTATGCATTTTAGCCTCTGAGTGCTGAGATCCCAGTATCTGGGACCTCAGCCCCCAGCTCTCAGCCCCTGGAACACTAATAGGAGTTTCTTAGCCCAGTTCTTGTTCCTCCCTTCCCTCCAGGACGCTGTAATCTGGGCATGCTAGTCCAGCATGTCTCTCTGTCCTCTGCTTCCACCCTCCCCAAAGTCCTTGTCCCATTACCCCTTTAGATGCACACTCTTCCAGCACTGCCTCTAGGAAGCCAGCCCTATTGTCTGGGGCTCCCAGCTCCTTCCACCCTGGCCCTTTAAACCCTTCCTTTCCCTACTCTCCTTTTTAAGGACATGGATGTACCAATCACCAAGTGTTTATTACTGCCCTACTGTGGCCTAAGCATTTTACTAGAAGTCAGAGAGATAGAGACACTGCATTTCATTGGAATCTCAGTCCTGGTTCATATGGGACCCCAGCATTCCAGGCCCCTAATCCCTCACCCCAGGTGTGGTGCCTGTGCTGAGGACCCAGAATTACATTCTGGCAGAGCAGAGATGAGTTTCTTCAATAACCTTATTCTGCAATTGGGGAGACAGACCCAAAGAATGAAAGATCAGGAGGGTAACAATTGGCAAAACCAGGTCTTAAATCCAAGGGGATACAGTGGGAAAAACAAAGACTTGGATTTGCCTCTGCTAATTTGTGTATGGCCCTGAGCAAGTCTCTTCAACTACCTGGACCTCGATTTCTCCAGCTGTAAAAAAGGGGGAGACTGGACACTAGCTGACCTCAAAGGCCCCTTCTAGCTCTAAGGACGTAGGGTTTTGCCTCCAAATCCATCTGAGTTTAGTTCGGATGGCTCAACCTTGGCTTTGTCCCCCACCATGTGTCTGTGTCTCTGTCTCTCCAACCCCAGGACCCTGCACCTACTCCACCTCCACCTCCTCCCACCTCCATGAGTTGTTTGGCCATCTTGGAAGAGCCAAGCTGTAGGAGGTTCACAATCAGCGGTAGTAGTGTGGGGCCAGGAGGCAGCTTGCCCCGAGACCCCTAAGAGCTTCTGCCCCAGAGGGCCAGAGTCAAGAGCAAGAGACAAAGTAAGAGAAGTAGGAACATTTCAAGACCTGAACCCTAAAATGTGTGAAAGAGGCAGCCTGTCCATGCCTTATAAGGCCTCTCCCTGCCCAGCCCCCTGGCAGCAGACATTGGAGCTTGGGGGTGTCTGAGCCTAGCCCCTGTTGTGGGGGGACTCCACCCCTCTGAGTCCAATCTCTGCTCTGGGGGAACCAGGCCCTTCTGTACTCAGTCCCTGATCGCTGTCAACCAGTCCTAGCTACCCTTGACCACCCTGGAAGTCCTGCCCTGGGTCCCTTGTTCTGAGCTTGATCTCTGGCAGAGACAATAACCAAGCAGTTAGGTTTGGTATTGGGGAGGGAGGTCTGGAATCCACATTTCTGGTGGAGGTTTTGACCTGCGGGAGGACAGCTGGAATGTTCACTCCTCTTCCACAAGATCCCCAGGGTCCTGGCCCTGCTTGCTCTTCCTTGAACTGGGGGAGGCCAGGAAGGCCAGGGAGAAATTGAATGCCAGCTTTTCTCTGTGGTCTCTTTCTTCTAGAACTATCAGACTTATCTAGGTCAGCCTTATTTGCTGGGAGGCTGAGATAGAGGGCAGGGACTCAAGGTGACCCAGGGCAGAGCATAGACTACAGTCTGCTGTTTCCTAGCTCTAGACCCAGAGGATTCTTATTATTTTTTTTTTGAGGGGGGAAGCAATGCAATTAGGGTTAAATGACTTGCCCAAGGTCATACAGCTAGTAAGCCTGTCAGGTGTCTGAGACCAAACTTGAACTCCAGTCCTCCTGACTCCAGGGCTCTATTCACTGCACCACATAGCTGCCCTGAGGGTTCTTATTATGTTCTTGGTTTCTTTGTGGGTTTTTTTTTTCCCCTTCTGGGGGAGGAGAGAGGCCATCAGGGTTAAGGGACTTGCCCAGGGTCACACAGCTAGTAAGTATCTCCGGTCAGATTTGAATGTGGGTTCTCCTGTCTAGGGCTGGTGCTCTATCTGCTGTACCACCCAGCTGCTCTGGGCCCAGATGGTTCTTGGCCACATCCCGAAGCCCCACACCCCTGTGTCCGCAGCTCCATCCCTCTCCACCTGCTTCTTCAAAGAAATGTCTCTGAACATTCCTGTCTGCTTCTCCTATTTTGGTTTCTGGCTCTCCCTTTTCCTGTCTCTTTGCCTCTACGCCTAGCTTAGATTCTCTTTACCAGTGTCTCTGCCTCTCTAGGCTTTTGCCTTTGTACACCTTTCTCAGTTTCTCTGGGGGTAACAGCCCATCCTCGCCGGGAGGCAGCTTCTCGACTCATGCTGGTGGGATCTTTCCTGGTTCAGGACGCAGGACCCAGGACCCAGCCAGTCTCAACATGGTCCCTGAGCTCACTTCTCATTCCCCCTCCCTCTGCAAGCTGGCTTCCCCTCTCAGGGTTGAACTGAAAGTGCTCCTCAAACTTAACAATTGTTTTTGCTACCGAATGGTGTGGTCTTTCCCATCCTCATCCTTTGAGATCTCCTTGTAGCAACTGGCACTTTTGACCATCTTTCTTCTCTCTGGGTTGTCATAACATCTCTCTCTGTCTCCCTTTCCTCTTCTTTCTCTCCTCTTTTCTTCTTCTTCCTCCTCTTCCTCTCTCTCTCTGTCTCTCTTCTCTGTCACTCTATCTTGTGTCTCAAGACACAAGATACACTCTCTTGTGTCTCACTATCTTCCTCTCTCTCTCCCTCTCTCCTCTTCTTTCTCTCCTCTCTTCTTTTCTTTCTCTTCCTCTCTCCTCTTCTTCTCTTTTCTTTCTTTCTTGCCTTTTCTGTCTCTTCTCTTCCCCTCCTCTTTTTCTTTCTCCTCCTCCTCCTTCTAGTCCTTCTCCTTTTTCTCCTTCTTTCTCCTCCTCCTCCTCCTCCTCCTCCTCCTCCTCCTCCTTCTTCTTCTTCCTCCTCCCTTTCCTCCTCCTTCTCCTCCTCCTCTGTCTGTCTCCCATTCTTTTCTTCTTTCTCCATTTGCTTCTTTTCAGTATTATTTTCTGGACCTTTGTCCAGAAAATATTTATTTTTACAGGCATTTATTATCTCTCCCTCACATTGTCCCTTTCCAATTGAACAATTAACCAAAAAATAAAACCCTTATAACAAAATACATAGTCTATAAAAAAAAGAAAAAAGTCCTCACATTGACCATATTACAAATGTGTGTCTCTTTTTGCATTTCGGTTTCATCTTTCTGGCAGGAGACGAATGTCTTGTTTCATCTCCAGTCCTCTGAGTTCGTGTTTTGTCATGGATTTGTCAGAGTTCCAAAGTCTTTCAAAGTTGGTTTTCTCGATGATGTGGTTATCACTGTACAAACTGTTCTCCTAATTCAGATCACTTTGCTCTGCATTATTTCATAGAGGTCTTTCCAGTTTCCTATGACACTGTCCATTCTCCCATTTCTTATGGCACGATTGGGTGGCACAGTGGAGAAGACTCATGGGCAAATCATTGTACCCTGTTTGCCTCAGTTTCCTCATCTGCAAAATGAACTGGAGAAGGAATGCAAATCACTTCTGTATCTCTGCCAAGAAAACCTCAAATGAGATCACAGAGAATTGAACATGACTGAACAACAACCACACTCCGTTACATTGTTAAGTCCTTCCCCAGTGGGTGGCCTCCTCTGTAATTTCCAGGTTTGGGCTAGTATGAGAAGAACGCTTATAAACAATTTAGTATGTATAAGTCTTTTTCCTTTGATCTCTTTGGGTTAGAGACCTAGTATGGTATAACTGAGTCAAGGAACATGCCTTTTTTTTAAAGTAACTTTTAGGGCATTGTTCCAAAGTGCTTTCTAAAATGCTGGATGAATTCACAGCTTTTTCAACAGTGTACTAGTTTCCCCCAAATCCCTTTTATTTGCTACATCTTCATATCACTTTCCCGAACTTTGGGTGTGTCCCAAGATACTGACCTTAGCCTTTTCACTCTTCTTTCTATCTCTGAGCTCATGGAGAAAGAGGTTACGGGGGAACTTAGTCCAGGAGGATGGGAGATGCTCATGGATGAAATTTGGAAGCCACAAAGGAAAATTATTCCATTGAGCAGGTAAAATGGGGTGGTCCATTTAGAACAGGGAACTCACCGACCACCTTAGAGCTCCAGACTCCAAAGACACAGAAAATGAAAGCAGGGTCAGGAACAGAAGATGAATATGAGAGTATGATGCTGTAAAAAGTGAGTTGGGAATGAGAATGCTTGGAATGAGCTGAACCTGTTGTTAGTTATAGAAAGGAGGCTCACTGGAGAGGGAGGGGATTTGCTTGGGGTGGATGATGGGATGGTGATAACTGACAACATAGAGAAGTCAAAGCTATTTAAATCTTACAGCCTATTTTCTGCAAAGGAGAATGACTGGAAATAGCAAAACAAAAGTGACGGACAAGGAATTGATATCTGAGATAATTATGGCCTGAGGAAGAGAGCACTTAGCCACCTTGATGAATTCAAGTCACCTGGTCTGGATGAGCTAGATCCCTAAGTCCTCAGAGAACTGGCAGATGTGACAGTAAGTGACATTTGAAAAGGTGGGAGAACTGCCACAGATTGGGAGAAGGACAGATTCCATGATTTTTTTAAAAGGAGAGAACAGAGCCAACAAGATATAGGCCAGGGAGTTTGACTTTGACTCTTAGGGAAATTCTAGAACAGATCTCTAAAGAGATGGTTGATGAATGTTTACAAAGGAAGCAGCGATCGCAAAGAGCCAACCTGGCTTCAGCAAGCACAGGTCATGCCAGCCCAACTTAATTTCCTTTTTTGACTGGATCACTAAATTAGGAGATGAGGAGAATGCTAAGGAGATAGTTCCCTTCGATTTTAGGAACGCTTTTGCTAAAGTACCTCATGCTCTTCTTGTTGAGAAGATGGAGAGAAATGGATTAGATAATAAAACAATTAGATGAATTCAGAGCTAGTTGGATGTTCAGAAAGAAAGAGTAGAGTTGTTAAGGTTTCAATGTCGGTGTGTCAAGAGTTCTCCAGTGGAGGGCCCCAGGGATCCCCGTGTTGTTTAATATTTTTTCAAACAGAGTCTTGAATAAAGGAGTAAATGGCATCAGATTTGCAGAGGATGCCAAGCTGGGTTGATGGGTAAGGAAGCAAAAACTAATACACTGGATGACAGAGTCAGGACCCAAAGGGTAGACTAGATTGGATAGAATCTGCCAAGATGAAGTTTATCAGGGAACAATGTAAACTTTTACATTAGGATACCAAAAAAAAAAATCAACTCTATGAGTACAAGGCAGGGAAGGGGTGACTAGACAGTAACTGTTCTGAAAAGGATCTGGTGTTTCCAGAAACAAACTGCAGTCCTGGGACACAACTTCTAACAACAGAGAAGCCTGTTGTTGGGTCAAATGAGATAATGTTTGTAAAGTGTTTAGCAGAGTGCTGGCACATAGTAGGCACTGTATAATTCCTGTCTCTTATTGTTCTTATTAGTTCCCCTTATACTCTGGTTTTGTCAGACCTTAACCTCTTCTTTTTTATTTTTTGAGGGGGGAAGGCAAGGCGATTGGAATTAAGCGACTTGCCCAAGGTCATACAGCTAGTAAATGTGTCTGATGCTGGATTTGAACTCAGTCTTCCTGACTCCAGCGCTGGTGCTCTGTTCACCACGCCTCCTAGCTGCCCCTAGACCTTATCTCCTGAAATAATGTGTTCAACTATGAGTACAGTTGAAGGACATTGATAAACTGGAGAGTGTCCAAAGGATGGCAATCAGCTTGGTGAAGACTCTTGAGTCCCTGAAAAGCCCATGAAGACTCGTTGAAGGAACTGGGCTTGTTTAACATTGAGAAAAGCAGAGTGGGGGTGTGTGTGAACGTGTCTTAAGGTGTCTTGTTCTACTATGGTCAAGGCAGGGGCGATTTAGACTTGATGTCAAGAATCACTTGCTAACAATGATAGCTGTCCATACATAGAATAGTGTGCCTCAGGAGGTGCCGTGTTTCCTCTCCTTGGAAGTCTTCAGGCGGTGACTGGAAGACCCCTGTGGGGTATGAGCTGGTGGACGTTTCTTCTAACTTTCAAATTCCTTGATTCCATGACGTGGTCCACTACAAATGTAGGTTATCCTGCCCCAGCTGGGCCTTTACTGTTTCATGACAACCCTCTCATCCTCCTGTGATCAGTTCTTTATTTTGTTTATTGGTTGCTAGAAATCTTTTCATGTCTTAAGTCACCTATACCTGCCCCTACACCACCCTCTCAGCTGAAGAACTAGCTTCATTTCATTTCATATGAAAAAATGGAGGCCTCCTCTGTCACAAGCTCCCCATCCTCCCCAATACCGAATTTTAAGTCACATTGGCTACAAGCCATCTTATTGATCCAGTCTCAGGGGATAAGGTGACCCTTTTCCTTGCTGACCTCAGCCCCTTTATCTGGGCCCTTGGGTCCATCCCCTCTCCTTGTGTCCTCCTTCAGTCATCCCTGTTGTCTTGCCCTAATTTTCCACCTCTCCTTATTTACTGGCTCCTTCCCTACTGCCTATAAATATACTTCAATCTCTTCAATTCTTAAAAAAATAAGTTCGTTTGGTCCTACAACTCCCTCCAATTATGATCCTAAATCTCCCCTCCCTGTCTCAGCCCAACTCCTTCATCAAGAGAAAGACAGCTCCCAGGAATAAGGAAGGCAGTGTGTTCTCATTAAACCTCAACAGGGATATTGTGCTCAGGTCAGTATAGGAAGGAAACTGATAACCTGGAGAGGGTCCAGAAAAGGACAACCAGACAATGTAGGGCCTTGAATTCATAACAAATAAAGATCAGTTGAAAGCAGAAGAGGGGCCCTGAGAGTATCATGTATTTAAGAAAAAAGATCTTGTTTTTTATTAAACGTTGAGACTTGTTCTTATTCTTTTATTTTAAAAACATGTTATTGTTTTATTAAATAAAAAACTAGTCTATTTCTAATGATAGCTTTTTTTTTCTTTTTGGAGGGGGAGGGCAGGGTAATTGGGGTTAAGTGACTTGCTTAAGGTCACACGGCTAGTTTTTTTGTTAAGTGTCTGAGGTCGCATTTGAACTCATGTCCTCCTGACCCCAGGGCCGGTGCTGTATTCACTACACCATCTAGCCACTCCTAAAGGTTTTTGTTTTTGTTTTTTTGTTTTTTGCTTTTTGGAAAGAGAAGGGCAATTGGAGTCTTCTGATAGCTTTTGATAGTACATGGCATTCTTTTCTGAATATATTTCTCTTTTCTCTTTCACCCAGTGAGCCATCCCTCAAACAAGGGTTAAAAAGAAACTAGCCAGCATATGTACTGTGTCTGACAGGGCATGAGTTATCCCACACCCAGTGCTCCCCACCCCAGGGGTGAAGGGAGGCAGGCACATTTTCTTCTTTCCAAACAACACTCTTAGATTACTCCCACAAGCTGCCTCCATCACTTTGACTTTAAACAGGCCTGTAGGAAGTCACACCATCCCCTTGACTGGGTCCACCACAAATTTCTATTATGGATGGGCCTATAACATAAGAAAGGAGGAATCCCCTGAAGTTTTCACTATTTGGCATTAGAATCATGTGAAGCATGGTAACTAATTCCAATCCAACGGCAGTATACAGTATGAATTTAAATCATGTGACTGCAGTGTGGAATTCATTATTTGTACTCATAGGAGCTAGCTGTATGTAATCTCAACTAGGTCCCACCTGCAACAAGGAAATCCTTCTACTCATCCCTAATTGTTTATCCCTGTCATCACAATGGCTTTTACAAGCCTTCTTTTCTCCCCTTGAGTCTCCCATCTACCCCCTTTCTCCTGTTCTGCCCTTCCAATGAAAACCTTTTATTTTACTGAGAAAATTGAGGCCATTCACAGTGTTCTACTCTCTTAATTTCACAACACCTTGACATCGACTCTCATTCTCTTCTTTCCTTTAGTTTCCATCAAAGAGGTGGCTTTTCTCCTCGGCAAGGCCAATGTCTCTACGTGTGTCCTGAGTTCCAGTGCCTCCCACCTTCTCCAGCAGATCACCCACCACCCCCCTGGCCCCTGTCATTCCTCTCTTCTGTCGACTTCTTTCCAGCTGCTTTTAGACATGCCCAAGTCTCACCCATTCTTAAGTACTCCTAACTAGACCCTGCCATCCCCTCAAAAAAAATGGCTACAAACTGTCTACACTTGCTGCTTCCCTTTCGCCTTCTCTTTTCCCTCAGTCCTTTTCAGTATGGCTTTCAGCTTCATCACTCAAGTGAAACTACTCTCTCCAGAGTTATCAATGATCTCATCTCTTTTTTTCAATGATTTTTTTTAATGAATAAAAGTTCACTTTCTCTTCCTCCCATCTCCCCTCTGCCTGAAAAATAAAGAAAAACAAAACCCTTGGGAAAATATATATAATCAAGCAAAACAAATAATACATTGATCTTGTTCAAATCTCTCTCTCTCTCCCTCCCACTCTCTCTCTTTCTCTCCATCCCTCTCTCTCTGTCTCTCCTCTCTCTCTGTCTACCTTTCTCTCTTTCTTTCTCTCTTTCTCTCTTTATTTCTTTCTTTTTATTTCTCTCTTTCCCTTCCTTCCTTCCTTCCTACCTTTCTTTCTTTCTTTTTATTTCTCTCTTTTCCTTCCTTCCTTCCTTCCTTCCTTCCTTCCTTCCTTCCTTCCTTCCTTCCTTCCTTCCTTCCTTCCTT
>CM053596.1:16990444-17006935 GCA_028646575.1 Pseudocheirus occidentalis | reverse complement strand
AGTCATTTACTAGCTGCAGGATTTCATGCAAATCACTTCGTCTCTGTTGGCCTCAGGTTCCCCAGCTGTTAAATGGGGACAGTATAGCACATACCTTCCACAGGTTATTGTAAGAATAAAACATAACAATATATGTAAAATGCTTTGCAAACCTTAAGGAACTACAAGAATGCTAGCTTATTATCTGTGTATTTCGAAGTTGTGGTGGGTGAGCATGTTGATAGGAGCGCTGAAGTCTTTCTTGAGTGACAATCTTCATTCAGGACATTATCACCTCTTGGCTAGATTATTTCAATGACCACCTAAGTGGTCTTCTTCCCTCACTCTCTACTCTAACCCATGCTCCACACAGCTCCTAAAGGAATTTTCCTGAAGTGCAGGTCTGGTCATGTCACTTCCCTACTCAGTTAACTCCAGTGATTTCCTATTATGTATAGAATCAAATACAAAATCTTCTTTTTTGGCATTTAAACCTCTTTGTGGCTTTGGCCCCTTCCTATTTTTCCAGCTTCATCATACGTTACTTGCTTTCACATACCACAGAATCCAGTCAAACTCGCTTTCTTTCTCCTTTCTCACACAAGACATTCTGTTTATCCTTTCTATGTCTTTTCACTGGCTGTTCCCATGCCTGGGATGTTTTCATCTCTACCCAGCCTCTTGGACTCTTTCCCAATGATGGTTCCACGGCAAATGAAAAAAGATCACACAAAACCAGAGTGCACAGATAAACAGTCCTTTTAATGAAAATATCCCCAAACTCTAAGGCAAAAGTCAAGCCCCAAGACATCTGCTTGACTTACCTGTTCACAAGGTTCCATATTTTGGTGCACCTGTGGCTTCTTTGTCTTAGACAACAGTGGAGTATGTTCCTAGTAGCAATGGGATGTATGTGTAAAAGAATTTGACCATTTTAGATATTTATTTTAGTGGAATAATTTGAAGTTGCTTTATAGAATGGCTAGACCAGTTCCCATCTCCATTAACTGTGTATTAGTGCGCCTGTTCTCCCCCACCCCATGTTGAATATCCCCATGTTTTTTCCTCTTTGCCAGTTTTCTGGGTGTGACGTAAAACCTTCCAGAGTTGTTTTGTCTTAGAAGTGATTAAGAGCAATCTTTCATAGGGTCATTAATAGTTTTCAATTCTCCTCTTGAGAACTGCTTGTGTAGAGCCTTTAATCAAGCTCCCTGGGAAGTGACTTTTGGTCTAATATATTTATGTTCATTTTATATATAACTATTCTTTTCTTTTTTTCTAAAAATACAATGACTTTTCCTCAGTCCTTATACTTCTTGACCTTTCTGTAGCACCTGATGCTGCTGATTCCCCTCCCTGCCCCCCACTCTCTCCACCCTAGCTTTCTTTGCTTTTTAAAAATTTGGATCCCTACTCTGTTCCAAACATTATTAATCAGTTTGATATGATTTTATAGGGGTAGTGATTATAAGTTCTGTATAGGCCCCAGAGCAGGTTGTAAGTTCTCTTGCTTAATCATAGGAAGCTAAGTAGAGGCCCTCCACTCTTGTTTTTCCTTGGTATGATGACCAAGCCCAGCATGGCAGATTTGACGCAGTTGGGTGGAAAGTCCCCCAACTTATTTTGGAACCAAGACCATTATCTCTTGTCCAGCATGAGCAGGTGAATATCTTAATGACCACTTAGTTAGTGGAGACACCTGATGCTTTGTCCAGCCCAAGACCAGTTTTTGGCTGATACGTCATTTTTGACCCTCACAGCAAGGTCTATCAACCGATGGGATTCTATATTTTGTGTAGCCCCTCTAGAGTGCTCAGGTATCAAACCTTATAAAAACAAGGCCCTGGAGGAAGGGGACATCTCAGATCATGAGGGAGACCTGAGGTCCACTTCCTAAGAGGGGGCCATGGACCCTTTAATAAAGTGCCATTGGCTCAGACCTCTGCCTCAGTGGTTTTTCTTGCAGACTGGGCAATTATAATCCCCACAGTGATTCTTCTATCTGTCTGGCCATCTATATAACTAACCATCTTTTTGTTTTTGCCAAAAATACAATGACCTTTTCTCAGTTCTTGTACTTCTTGACCTTCCTGTAGTGCCTGATGCTGCTGATTCCCCTGCCTGCCCCCCCCCCCCCCGCCAGCTTTCTTGGCTTTTTAAAAATTTAAAATTTACAAAAATTAGTTTGATATGATTCTATAGGGGTAGTGATAGGTCCTCTATATGGATGTATAACCAAAGGTTTGTCCTGAGCTCTGCCCTCTCCTCTCTCTCTTCTCTCAGGGATCTCGTTAATTCTTATGAATTCAATTATGGTCTCTGTGCAGATGTCTCCCATATCTATCCTTCCATCTGTCACCTTTCTCTTGAGCTCCAGCACCACATCTGGAACCCCTCAAGGACGTTTCATACACATAGGTTTGCAAATTACTTTACATATATCTTCTTGTATGACCCTCACAACAACCCTGGAGCTAGGTGCTAATATTATCTCCTTTATACAGCTGAGGAAACAGAGGCAGAGTGGCAAATGAGTTGCCCAGAATGTGAGTGTCTGAGGCTGGATTTGAACTCAGATCTTTCTGATTCCAGGTTCAGAGCACTATTTACTGGACTGTTTCCTAAGGTATCTCAAACTCACTGAATCAATCAACAATATTTATTAATACCTATCATGTGCCAGGAACCGAGAAGATGAGAATAAAAAAGTGAAAACGGTTATTCTCAAGGAGTTGACCTTCTACTAGGGGGAGATATACATTTGTGTAAACAGAATAAAAATAAGTATATTCAAGATTATTAAATATAAGTAGTTTGAGGAGGGCGCCACCATTTGTGGCTATTTGTCAGTCAACCAGTCAGTCACTTAGCGTTACACAAGTACCAGGCTCTTACGTGCTGAAGCTGTATGTCGGGCACTTTGCTAGGGACAGAGAAAGGCAAAAAATGGTCTTTGTTCTCAAGGAGCTCACAGCCTAATGGGAAGACAACATGCAAACAGCTATGCACAAATAATTTCTGTTGTCCAGTCATTTCCGTCATGTCCTACTCTTTGTTTGGGGTTTTCTTGGCAAAGACACTGGCATGGTTTGCCATTTTACAAATGAGGAAACAGGCAAACAGGGTTAAGCTGTTTGCCCAGGATTACACAGTTAGTAAGTGTTTGAGGGTGGATTTGAACTCAGGCCTTCCTAATTTCCAGCCCTCAGCTCTGTCAAGAAGCCGCCTCTAGCTGCCCCATTTATTTAAGGAGAAGGCCAGTTTAGCTGGGTTATAGAATGTGGATATGATTGCATATACAGTAATGTATACTGAGTCTAGAAGTATAGATTGGGGCCAGGCAGGGCTTTAAAAGTCAAATAAGAGAGTTGGTACTTTGTCTTAGAGACAATAGGGAGCCATTGGAGTTGAGTGAGGAGCAGGGCACCATGTTCAGATCTGGAAGCTGTGAGAAGGAGGGATGGGGGTCAAGAGAGAGGGAAGAAGACCAATTAGGAGGCTGTCACAATGTTCCCAGCAAGAGGTGATGAGGCCTTGAACCAAGGTAGTGTCTGCATAAATGAGAGGATTTGGACACTACCAATGGTTTGATGGTGGAAATGGCAGGATTTGGCAAATATCTGCATATGTGAGACGGAGGAAAAGTGAGGAGTCCGGGACAAAGGCAAGGCTACAGATGTGGGTGCCTGGAAGGATGGTTCTGCCTTTCATGGAAGTGAGGACTTTTGAAGAAGTGAGGATTGGTGGGGGTGAGGGGAAGATAATGACTTCTGTTTGGACATGTTGAGTTTGACATGCCCACGAGACATCCAATTTGAAAAAGGTAAAAGGCAATTGATAATGTGGACCAAATATCAGGCAAAGGCAGACTGGATGGGAGATCTGTGAGTCATTTGCATAGAGATAATAATTAAACCCAAAGAAACTGATGAAGTAATTGAAAGAAAGGAGGAAGAGAGAGAGACAGAGAGAGAGACAGAGAGACAGAGAGACAGAGAGAGACAGAGAGACAGAGAGAGAGACAGAGAGAGAGACAGAGAGAGACAGAGAGACAGAGAGAGAGACAGAGAGACAGAGAGACAGAGAGAGAGAGAGAGAGAGGGAGAGAGAGAGAGGAGAGACTGAGGAAGTAGGGAGGAGAAGGATAGACAGATACACAGAAACTGGAAAACAGAGACAGAGAGAGAGAAAAACAGATATAGAATCAGACAGAGACAGAGACAGGAGCAGAGGTGGGGGAGCCAGAAGTGGGAAAGAGGAGAGAAAAAGTGTGAGAGAGAGAAAAGGGGAGAGAAAAAAAGAGGAGGGAAGGCCAGAGTGAGAGACAGACAGACACACAAAAACAGAGAGAAAACAGAGTTGGTGTAAGAGAGGTGAAGACAGAGATAAAGGTGGGGATAGAGGTGGAGAAGAGAAGAGAGAAAAAAACCAGAGAGATGTAGAAAGACAGGGACAGAAATAGATACACAGAAAGACAGAGAATGTAGAGCTAGGTATCTGTTCCTTAACTTGATCAACTCCAAGTCAGATCAGATTCAGGAGGGTCTGGAAGCAAAGTATCTGGGTTTGAAATTCATAGGTAATCAAAATGAAGTGACCCTGGCCAAGTCACTTAACCTGGATTGCCTTCAAAAAATAAAAATAAGAAACACAAAATTAAATGATACAAAAGTCTTAGTTGAAGCTAAATTAGCATCAGCACTGAAAAGTTGTTAGATATTGATCAAAGCCAAATAGCTCACATGAAAATGTTTTAAGATATCAGAAGATAGGATCCACATTTTTATATAACTGGACAAAATTCAGCCTGTCCTCCTGAGACCACAAGTGTTTGAATCCTTGAAATTTGCAGCAGTTCTACCTTGTCCCGGGAGTCCTTGAAACTACAACAGACTGCTTTCCGTTCAGATTTGATTAATATTCAGTCTTCAGGTTGCAACTTTAATGTAAATCCTACAATATAATATAATTTCTAAAACTTTCTGGAAAGACGTTCACAAGGGTATATAAATCTAGATGTTTTGTATCAGACTAGGGCACTTGGTTGATAAAGAGGGATCTCTGTGGGGCAGCCGTCTTCCAAACAGCTGTTTAACTAACAAAAATGTAAACTGCTTTGAGTCACTCAGTCTATTTGCTTTGATAATACCAAGTGAGGGTAGGCTTGGTTGTTCCTTTGTTCTGGAAAAGGACAAAAGTGACATCACTATGCTAGGGTCAAGGTACGACGTGTTCAGCTGCGGCTGGTTAGGCCAGTACGAACTTGGAATGCTCTGCTACAGGTCAGGTATAAAGAGTCCATGTGAATATTTGGGGTGGATTCTTTAAATCTGTACATCTCTCATTTCTTTTCAGCTACTTCAATTCTACTTTGCTTAAAGAGTGCAGCACCTTCTCTTATGTGGGCACGCCATGTGCCAGTGTCTCCCATATCACACAATCAGTTCCAAAGTTCTTAGGAGAGACCTTGAGACTGTCCTTGTATTGCTTCTCCTGAGTGTTTGTGATTGTCCTGTGTGAGTTCTCCATAAAATGGTCTTTTTGGCAAAATTCCATAAGTTTTGCATTCCAGCCAAGTGTCCAGCCCATCAGAGTTGTGCTCTCTGAAGCAGCGTTTGAATGCTTGGCAGTTTAGTTTGAGAAAAGACCTCAACGTCTGGTCCTTTATCCTGCCAGGTGATCTTTAGAATCTTCCTATGACAATTCAAAAGGAAGTGATTCTGTTTCCTGGCATGGCTCTGGTAGACTGTCCAGGTTTCACAGGCATACGACAATGAGGTCAGCGCAATGTCTCTGTAGATCTTCACTTTTTAGTCAGTCTAATACCTTGATCCCATACTTTCCTTCAGAGCCTCTCAAAGGCTGAGCTAGCTCTAGCAATGTGTGTGTTAACCTCATCATCTGTGTGTACATTCTGCCAAGGAAAGAGAACTTATCCACAACATTCAAACTTCTCCATTTGCTGTAACTGATGGCTCCATGTATGGATGGTGTGGTGCTGGCTGGTGAAGCACCTGTGTTTTCTTGCTGTTAATTGTTAGGCCAAAATTAGCACAAGCAGAAGCGAATCAATCCATACTTTGTTGAATCTCAGTTTCAGAGGCTCCACTGAGTGCACAATCATCTGCAAATAGAAAATCACGTACCAACACTACCTCCACTTTAGTCTTGGCTTGTAGCCTTTCCAAGTTGAAAAATTTACCTTCAGTGCTGTAGCTGACCTTGATGTCGGATTCATCCTCACTAAAGGAATTTGATAACATTGCTGAAAACATCATGCTAAAAGGCATGGTGACTGGAAAGCTCGAGAGCATTGTTCATTATCCAGAACCTGGGCAAACATGCCATCATGAAACTGGTGTACAATAACGATGAACTTCTTTGGGCAACCAAATTTTGATGCAATTTTATATAAACCCTCATAACTAAAAGTATCAAAAGCCTTGGTCAGATCTACAAACATTGTGTAGGGACCTCTGTTCTGCTCCTGGCATTTCTCCTGGAGCTGTTGGGCAGCAAACACCTTATCAACTGTTCCTTGGCCCTTTCTGAAGCCATATTGATCCTCAGGTATGTAAGTATTTTCCAGGTGAAGGATCAGCCTACTAAGGAGGACTCTGGCAAGAATCTTGCCAGCAATGACTAAGAGAGAAGATCTCCCCTCCCCCAATCGCCCCCCCCCCACCTCCGTGATTGTCACAGGACAATCTATTTCCTTTACCTTTATAGAGATGGATGATAGAGACATGCTTGAACTCCTGGGGGATAGCCTTCTCTTGCCATATAACCCAGAAAATTTCAGTTAGCTTTTGTATGAGTAATGTCTTGCCCCCACCCTCCAATTTATAAATTTCAGTTGGAATAGAATCAGCACCAGGGGCTTTGCCACACAAATTCCTAATGGCATTCAAAACCTTTCTTCAGTTGGAACTTCAGCTGGGAGGGACTGACTTCAAACTGAGATAAATGGTCAATGACCTCAGCACTGATTGATGACGATCTAGGGACACTATAGGAAATGTTCAGCCCATCTCTCTAGGATCATGTCCTTATCACTAATCAATATGGCTCTATTAGCACTGAGCAGCTGAGATGCACCATAGGTCTTTAACCCATAAATAGCCTTCAGGCCATAATAAAAGCATTTTGGATTTTTACTATCAGCATAAAACTGAATTTCATTTGCCTTCTTACTAAACCAGGAAGCACGCATCTCTCTAAGCTTTGCTTGTACTTTACTTTTTTTTTCATGGAGGGCAGTTGGGGTTAAGTGACTTGCCCAAGGTCACACGGCTAGTTTTTGTTAAGTGTCTGAGGCCGGATTTGAACTCAGGTCCTCCTGACTCCAGGGCCGGTGCTCTACTCACTGCGCCACCTAGCTGCCCCTGTACTTTACTTTTGATAGAATTAAATACTGCCTTCTTAGAGATTGATGAACTATCCTCCTGGTAAACTTTGTGGAGTTCTCGGTTTTCATTTAGCAACTTTTGAATTTCCCCATGATTTTCATCAAACCAGTCTTAATGATTGTGAGTGTTCTGGCTCAGATGAGTAAATGCAGTGTTGTACACCATATCTCTAAAAGTTGCCCACTTCTTTTCTGTTCCACTTTTGCCAACTGTACATTGGCTCAACTTTCCCTCCAAGTTAGCAGCAAACTGTTTATGCTCAGAGAAGTGCTCTAATATGTTGGCATTAATTCTTTTCATAGTCATTTTGCCTTGGGGATGCTGCTTTTGTTGAATGTGAATGTGAATGTGAAAGCCTGGAGAGGATAAATCTATTATCGGTCCAGCGTTCTGCACCACATATTTCCTTCATCATTTACATCCTGTCTGTCTCTTTTCTTTACAATCACATGGTCAATTAAATGCCAATGTTTGCTGTGAGTGTGCATCCATGAAGTTTTCTTGTGTTTAGATAAACAGAAGACAGTGTTGGTGATGAGGTCAAGCACAAGTTTTCAGTATTAAGTGCCTATTGCTGTTGCTGTTTTCCAACTCCATTGCTCCCAAGGACTCAGTGCCAAATCTGATATTCTGAGCCTTGTCTAGCATTAAAGTCACCCGGAATTATAAACTTGTTTTCTTGTGGCACATGGATGATAAGGGTCTCCAGATCTTCACAAAATTTTTTTTTGATCTCATCAGGGTTAGTCATGAGAGTATAGGCACTAATCATGGTGGTGTGGCATTTTCCTGCAAGTGGCAATTGAATTGTCATGAGTTTGTCATTTGTTCCTTTCAGTAGGCATACAAGTGGGGGGCAGATAGGTGGCACAGTGAATAGAGCACCAGCCCTGGAGTCAGGAGGACCTGAGTTCAAATCTGGACTCAGATACTTAACACATACAAAAAAAACTAGCTGTGTGACCTTGGACAAGTCACTCAGCCCCAGTTGCCCTGCCTTCCCCCCTCAAAAAAGCAAAAAGAAAATGTATCTAGTAGGCATACAAGTTTGTTGACTAGATTAGTTTTCATCACAAAACCTACACCAACTTCATGGAGCTCCACTTCAGAAAAACATGTCTTCAGCTCTGACTTTGTTAAGCCGACCTTCATTTGCCAGCCTTATTCTACTCAGGGCTGCTATTTGGTTGTGATACCTGCTGCGTTCTCTCACAAGAGCTGCTGGTCTTTCAGGTCTACTGGATTTTTTGTTGTCTATAAGTGCAAATACATTCCATGTGCTGATGGTGAGTGGAAACATCTTTGCAGAAGTTTTTGTACACTTTTTGTGTGTTTTGACTACAGGGTAAGCTTTCCATCTGCTGTAGTAATCAGGCCAGGATTAGGTAAGCAATTAATTGTTAGGGCACCTTTTCTAGTCCCTTCCTCACATGAGGAGGTGAGCAATGCATTTCTTAAAAGGCTGCTGAATCCCACTGCTGCTTCCAACGAGAAGACAACCTATGACCTGGGCCACCTGTGTACAGGGTTGTGATTACATCTCTCTGTATCCACACCAACTGATTCGTTAGAATCTCCTGACCTCTCAGACTTAACGGTGTTGCCTCCAAAGTTAGACAACATCCATTAGCAGGGGTTGCAATTGAGTTGCGCTATGGAATCCTGACCCTATGCATTGGTCACTTCTGGGAAAAGCTCAGTGCTGAAGGACTGGTGGCTTTGGGATGATGAAACAGTCCCCTTACTGGATGCTGAGCAGGACTGACTTTGTGACTCTAAAATAAAGAATGAAGCAACCTCTCCCATTCCTCCTCTTTTCATCTGGAAATTCTGCCAGAACTATCCTAAACTCTATTTTTTTTCGGGGGGGGGGTGGAGGATAGGAGTCAATTTTCTCTCCAAAGTATCAGCAAGAGAAGAGACTTGACTGGGCAAGGGGAGCTTAGGCTGTGTAACACTGGCAGCCTCTGCTGCTGCTTTGGGATTTCTTTCCAGAGGATAAATGACTAAAAGTTGATTCTGAGATGAATATTGTCTAACTTTGGCGGCAACGCTGTGAGTTTGAAAGGTGGGGATATTCTGAATCCTTTAGTCAAGGCTGCTTAGTGGAAGACATAAATGTAGAGAGAATTATTTAGATAATATAAAATTGAGATGAAATGTAAAATGCTTATTCAGCAGTTCTACATCATATCTTCATGATAAATATCCCCTAGGAGAGTATAAAAGTAGTTACTGTAGGCCATTTTAAGTCTTTGTTAATACATGTTTATGAGAGTCTTTTGTGTTTAACAATTTGTGTGTGTGTGTGTGTGCGTGTGTGTGTGTAAGAAATAAATAGCTATCCTATACTTGATTTATATTGTGCTTTGAGTACCTTTCCACCCCTCTTTTGTGAAGATCCCAGACATGAGACAAAAGCTAAGCTCTGAGTAATTTCTCTTGGGGTGCTGGAAATGGTGCATGAGGCAAAGACTATGAAACAAAAGAGCCTGACCCCCTTTTCTTTAGGCAATCAGGGTCTCCCAGAGCAGGTAGGTGAGACAGAGTGCTGGGACCAAAATCAGAAGGACCTAAGTTTAAATCTGGCCTCAGACACTTACTAGCTGTGTGACCCTGGGTATGTTACTTAACTTTGTTTGCCTTTGTCACTCATCTGTAAAATGAGCTGGAGAAGGAAGCAGCAAACCATTCCAGTACCTTTGCCAAGAAAACCCCAAATAGGGTCACAGAGACTTGGACATGACTGAAATCACTCAACAACAGCAGGCTCCCCCAGGCCTGAGCCTCCTCAGCACTCACCCAAGGGTGCAGGGCTGAAAGGGGCCCCTTAATGGAGAGGGGGAGGGTTAGCACCTAAACTCCCTCAGTCTGGCAACAGTTACTGTTAGATGAGGATCTTGACAGGCTAGGGTGTGTTGTGGCCTCTATCTGGCTTGGGGTTGGAGGGAGGGGGCTGCCTTGCTGCCCTAAAGTGGAATATGAAGGAGCCCCCTTGGGCTAGAACATAGAACTGGATTCTTGGATGGATATGGCCCTAGAGAAATTACCAGGGGTAGTTTCTTTTGGAGACCTTAGTGTGGGAGAGGGGGCCACTGATGCCACATAAAGCTTCCTTCAGAATCATGTATTCTGTGGCTTTTCTCCACCACCATACACTCCTACCCACTCCTGCCCTTTCACTACCCTTAATGAGTAAGTAACCAGCTCTTTGCTCAGACTTTGGGGTTTTATTGGATGAAAGACGCAGGAGCTGGTGAGGTGGGGATGTTGTATGTGACAGATACTCTTTGGGCAGGGGCTCAATGGATCTTCAGGCAGAGCTCATAGGCGGGGAAACGTTGCCCATGCCTGTGGACTTGGGGGAGAGGTCAATCTCCTTGGGCCTCTTCACAGAACAAAGGGTAAAATGCTGCAGGATGGTGGTGAGGAAGAGGAAGATCTCCATTTGAGCCAGACCTGCCCTAAGGCAGATGGGCTTTCCGATGGACAGCAAGCAATGGCTATCAGTGGCATGGTCTGCCTGCCCCTTCCTGGGAATCCCTTCCCATCTTATTTCCCAGAATCTTCATCCTCTTGTTCCCTAATTCTCCTTTATACTGTTCTCTCTAGTTTGGCTGTCATCTGCCTACTGTGACTGAGGGGAAATCTCTTCCTTTTGTGGGTGCACTTCTGCATCAGCCCAATGAAAGGGATCAGATAAATATGTAACCTATATTTTTAGACATCCCATGTGGATAGACATGCCTAATGTGGACAACATACTTACATTTAAATCCTCTTCCCCTTTGATGATAATAGCAGGTCCCATTTATAAAACACTTTGAATCTTTCAAAGCATTTTCTCAAAACCTTGTTGTGAGCTGATATCAATAAGACAGGAGGAAACTGAGGTTCAGAGAGCTTTCCTGTTGTCTGAGGTCACATATTTAGATCCTTCTGTGACTCCCTTTCTCATTTCTTTAAAGGTCCCCTGTCCTTTGTCAGGTTCTTGGCTTCTCCCCAGCCCCAATCTCTCCTGCTCCTCCCGCACGCTACTGCCACCATGACCCATGCCAACCCCTGTTCTGACCTAGAGCAAAGGGCATGAAGGCTTCATTGTTTTGGAAAGCTCCTTTATCATCCAGGAAGTTGTTAGGGTTGAAGTTTTCTGGGTCTTTGAACTGGGTCAGGTCCCGGTGTGCAGAGATCAGTAATGGAAGGATGGTGGTGCCCTGTTGGTAGGGTGTAGATATTGTAAGCTCTAGCAGATCCAGACTAGTTTGGAATTTCAGGTTCCTGAAGGCACTCCCATTCAGAGTGTGTGCAGCTTGGGGGGACTGTTGGAATCAGAACCTACAACTTTCTTCCTTCTCTCAGCAAACCAATCCTGATGGGGATGGATCTGGGATCCCAGAATGCCTGAATCCATCATTTTGCCCACTCAAACCTCTTTCCTGTCAGCCCTCTTCTTCCCTTCTACCAACGTGCTTGAACTGGGCACCTTGAGTAGGAAATGGCCATGAAAGTGGGTGTCTTGGGTGAGAATGTGGGGAAGTCCCATAGGAAACACACTGATGAAACATTGGATCTCACGAATGATAGCATTTGTGTAGGGTAGACTGTCTCTGTCTTGCAGGCAGGGAAGCTGTTCTCGACCCACCACAGTGTCAGTCTCCTCCTTGATCTTTTCTGGGAAAGGGAAGAGAGAAGAAGGAAGGAAGGCTTCAATCCTCCTGTGGTCTGTGTTCTCACCATTACATCATGGAATTTAGGCCTGGAAGGGCCTCCAGTTCCCACCCCCTGCTTTGATATGTAGAGAAGCTTCAAAGTTTGGCTACAGCATACAAAGCACTTTACAAATATTCTCTCATTTGATTCTCCCAACAATCCTGGGAATAGGTGTTTTTAAAAATTTATTATTTTTTTATTTTTTAAACTTTATCCCACACCCAGAACTCACCAACTAATCTTTTAATTAATTAGTTTTTAGTTTTCAACTTTCATTCCACAAGATTTTGAGTTCCAAATTTTCTCCGTATCTCTCTTCTCTTCCCCCCACCCCAAGCTGGCATGAATTCTGATGACCCTTTCCCCAGTCTGCCCTCTCTTTTCTCAACCCCTCTTTATCCCCTTCCTCCTTACTTTCTTGGAGGGCAAGATAAATTTCTATGCCCTGTTGCCTATCCCAGTTGCATGTAAAAACAATTTTTAACATTTGTTTTTAAAACTTTGAGTTCTAAATTCTCTCATTTCTTCCCCCCCCACCCTCATTGGAAAGGTAAGCAATTCAACATAGGTTATACACGTGCATTTATGCAAAAACACATCTATACTAGTCATGTTGTAAAAGACTAACTATATTTCCCTTCATCCAATCCCCTCCTCCCCCATTTATTCTATTTTCTCAACAGGTTCTATTATTAGTCTCATTTTACAGTTGAGGGAACTGAGGTAGATAGATGTTAAGTGATTTGCCCAGGATCATAAAGGCAGTAATATCTGAGGTCAGATTTGAATTCAAGTCTTCTTGGCTCCAGGTCCAGCACTCTCTCCACTGAGACATCTAGGTATTTTGAGAGAGGAAAAGAGTTTTGGAATTGAGAAGCACAAGAACTCTACTCAGTTTTCCTGTTTTAATATATATAAGGAACTGATTCAAATATAAAAGAATAAGAGCTATTCTCCAATAAACAAATGGTTAAAGTATATGAATACATTCAAACTATCAATAATCACATGAAAAAATGTTCCAAAATATATAGGGAAGTACAAATTAAAACAATTCTGATGTTCCAGTTCACACTTTTGCAATTGGTAGAGATGACAAATGCTGGAGGGGCTGTGGGAAAACAGGTGCATTGATGTCCTGTTGATGGAACTGTGGACTGGTCTAACCATTCTGGAAAACCATTTGGAACTATGTCCCCCAAATGACTAAACTATACATACCCTTTGACCTACCAATAGTGCTATTAGTCATATATCCCAAGTTGATGAAAGAGAGGAGAAAAAATAGGTAGGAAAAAACTGGAAACTAATGGAAAACCATCTGTTGGGGAGGGGTGAACAAGTTTTGGTTCATGAACATGATGGAATATTATTATACCATAAGAAATGATGACATGGAATGTTTCAGTGAAACTTGAAAAGAGCTGTATGAACAGATGCAAAGTGAAGTGAAAAGAGCCAGGAGAACAATATATATAGTAACACATATAAAGAAAAACAATTTTTGAAAGATTTTAGAACTCTGAGCAACACAATGACCAGCCATAATGAAGAGGAACAAAGATGAAATGTGTTACCTCCTGACACAGAAGTAATGGAATTAGAATGTACCTGGAGGGGTATACTTTTGGACATGGCTAATAAACAAATTTGCGTTACTTGATTATATATATTTGTTAAGAAGTTTTCTTTGTCTTTTCTTTTTTTGTTCAGTTTAGGTGAGAAGCGGGAAAGAGAGGAAAAAAAATGCTTGTTTTAAAAAAAGCTCTCAGTTTTTAAAGGTTGTTGCAGAAAAAAGCCAACATTGAGGCTTTAAACCAAAGCAGTATTGGTACAACTTACTCCTGTTCTGAAGGGTTAATCCTGAGACTCCAGTTATAGATAGAAGCAGAGAATAGCTCCATGACCTCATAGATTATACCCAGTAGAATATCTAAGGAGGAAGGGGCTATTAGGATCCCTAGTTGAGGAAACTGAGGCAAACCAGAGGTTAAGTGACTTGCCCAGGTAGTATCTGAGGTCTGATTTGAACTTGAATCTGAGGTCTTCCCGACTCCAGGTCTAATGCTCTATTTACTAAGCCACCAGATGAGATGTCGTGCTGAGCATCACCCCTTTAAAGCCATCAGGCAGCAACATCTAGAAATAACTAAGTGTTTAAGTAAAGCTATATGCTTGCCAGAGACTGCACAGTACAGGTACCAGTCTGGAGCAGTCCTGGGGGGAGAAGCAGGATGACATTATCAGAAGTCATCAGCAGCCTTGCAGCATCAAGAGTGATGAATTGACTTTTTGTGTGGGTGACCTAGCCAAGTCTTCCCTAGCTGCACCTATTCCTAAAGTGTGTGCCCTTTTTTTCTTGAAGAGATCTCTTTTTTCAGGATAATGTGACAAGTATGAAGAGAAAATGTTTTTTTTTGCTACTTTTCTTACCATGTTATTTCATAAAATGTCTTTCTTAGGAAGTAATTGTATCCTCTGTCTGTCTAGTAAAAGTAAACAGATTGAAGGGGCTCAGAAGTTATTGTTTTGAATGGATGCATATACATCAAGTACCTTGATCCTGGGATAACCTTGTCTGGGGGATTCAATGTGTAGGTGATGGGGTGCCCCAAGGTGATAAATTCTCACGGCAGAACCCATAGAACCCATGGGGCTTAAGTGCCTGTAGTGGTGTGGGATAGGTTGTCTAGACTTTGGCATGGGCACTCTCTTGCCCTATAAATGGGACTATCTCTTGTAGACCTTTTCTGAGAAAGGTGGAAGGAGGAAGAGGAAAGTGCTTTGAGGGCATCCCCTTTCTGCTACTCCCATGGTTCCCTGGATTCTAGCCCTGAGATTTGGAAGGAGCCCTAGAGACCATCCAGACCAATCCCCTTCTTTTTCAAATGGCCAAACCGAGGGTTAGCAATATGAAGTGATTAGCTCAAGGTTACATACCTGTCACGTTGGGATATTTGAGTAAGATCAGGAGTCCATAATGGATGGTGGTGCTTGTGGTCTCAGTGCCACCAAAGAATAGGTTATGGGTTGTCATCACCAGTGTCTCCATGTAGAAGTGGGTCTTGGGGTCCTGCTTCTCCTAAGGCAGGAAAATGGGGCCATAGCTTGGGGGACAAGTGGCGGTTTGGTGGAGGATCTGGGCCTTTTGACATTTGTGTTGGGTATTTAGGGGTGAGGGCAGCGAAGATGTGAGGAAGGGACCAAACCTTCTCCTTTTGGTCCAGGAAGAAGCCAATGAAGTTTTGGGGCTCTTCAGGCTTTCTGTTCTCCTCATGTTTCTTGATCTCCTCAGAAATGAAAGCCTGTAACTTCTTGAAATTACTGAAGATGCGATGGTGGGGACCAGGGATCCAGTCCAGGAAGGAGGGGAAAATGTTGAACATCTGGGCAAGAGGACGAGAAAGAAGAGAATGAGAAAAAGAGAAAGGAGGAGGGAGAGGGAGAGGGAGAGGGGGGAGATCGAAGGGGAGAGAGAGGGAGAGAGAGGAGGAGAAGGAGAGGGAGAGAGAGGGGGAGAGGGAGAGGGAGAGAAAGGGAGGGGGGCTATGTCTAGAGGTCATTGCACAGGCGTACATGAGGATCCCTCCTCTCACCCTTGCTGTACAGTATGGTCAAGTCATTTCAGGGGCTTCATGACATTGATGGATTGAGTTCTGAACTTGGAGTTGGGAAGACCTGGGTTTGAATGATCCTGGGTATTCTCTTGAACCCTCAGACTCTCTTCTTTGTCTCCCCCCTTTAAAGGGCTCTCTTCCTCTTTTAAGAGGGTCTCCAGCATGTCTTTAAAAATTTTTTTTTATTGACTTGTTTGTTTACTTTTAGATTACAAGATTCAGTTCCAGAATCTCTTGAGTTCCAGATTTTTCTCCCCTTCCTTCCTACCTACCGTCCACCCCCGCCATGGTGGCATACAGTCATGTATAGGATCTACAAACTCACATTGTACAGTAGTCTGGTTGTATAGGTGTTGTAGCCAATGGAGTGAACAGTGAGAAAAGAGAAACAACAACCAAACATAGAAAAGAATGATAGCATGCATTGCTTCAGTCTCCATTTAAACTCTGGTCTTTCTAGATCTTTCTCTGAATGTAGACATCTCCTTCCATCCTGAGACTTGTAAAGTTGTCTTTTAACTGTGTATTGCTGAGAAGAGTCCAGTTTATCAAGTTTGGTTGTCACACATATGATGTATCTGTGACTGTACAAATTTTTGCTGGTTCTCCTCCTCTCACTTAGCTTCAGTTTGTATAAGCCTCTTCAGGTAATTATGAAGTCCATCTCCTTCCCATTTCTTATAGCACAATAATATTCCATCGCATTCATATACCATAACCTGTTCAGCCATTCCCCAATTGATGGGCATCCCTTAAATTTCCAGTTTTTTTGCCAC